>OX104068.1:56581026-56625404 GCA_944474145.2 Dicrocoelium dendriticum
ACCGGGGCTCCGCTATGCTACTTTACGCTATTGCACGCCACTCCACTACGCACTGATGATGTCACCTCGATTGGTGACGAAACGTTTGCAACAAAATTGCCAAGCTCAGCGAACAGTGCAACAGCCATCTGAACAACCTGAGCTACCAGCCTTCAATTCTATAGAGGGGTACACTGTTTGAAATGCATTGACCTGGGCCATGCACTTATAAATCACCACCGTCCTTGCTGTCTCAGTCGCTGGTAACGTAAGCCGCATGTTGCGTACCGCCTTCATATAGGATGCGGTTGTATGATTAGGAAGCAATGCGTAGAAAAATGAACGTCCAATACCATGCACATCTACCAACATGCAGTGCCTCAGTATGTAGCCACCGCAGTTCATCTGGTTTGTCGCATCCGCCAGCATCGCCTCACTACAGATATCCACGAGGTCACGTACGTACCTGGGAACGAAAAATATGAACCGGATCTCAGATTCCTCATACTCCACATTACGTTGACCGACGCTCTCAAGCAACTGTATCACTGTTTCCACCGAGTTCCCCTCCACCTTTCCCCTCATCTTATCTCTTATGGTCCGGAGTTCATAACGATTCAATCTTCTATCGTAGTGCGTCAACGCATACCTCTTTAGCTCGCGTGTGTCCTTAAATGTGCATCATACGATAGAGGTCCTCTTTCGCGTGCCACGGGAGCCGTCTGTTGGACACATAAAGAAACGGCTTGCCTACATGAAACGTATGGTTGTGCTCAACGCTGTAGGTTACTTTGTCGTAGCACCAGCCGTTATACCGTAAGACAATATGCGCCTGGCGGTCCTAACTTTTGTACCTACAGTTAATTAGCGTTTCATAAGCATTACACGTCAACATACCGCTTGCATGTGTATCCTCTTCCGCGACAATGAACGCATCTATAGTGTACGGATCTGTACCGCACTCCCTCAGGCAACTCTTTACCTGTTTTCCTCCTATACGCCTCCGATGTCAGGACATCTGATTTGAAAAAGTACATGATACAATACGCATTTTAAAGCGCTTTAAGTCACTTTGGAAATTCTTCACCGTGCGGAACACACGCTGAAGGAAGACAGCACGGAAAGCAGCGGTATCGTCGACAGTCATGACGGCGGATGAATCCGCCAAAGCACTTTATGGTGATTTCAAACTATAATCATACTCACACAAACCTAGCTCCGCGTCGCAACCCATCGCATTTTTCTCCACATTAACAGCTCTTAGGTCACAATGTAATCTTCGCTGAGTATTCAACAAGGCAAAGTTGCTTGTTGTCCGCTACGGCTAATTCGCAGTCGCCCGCTGATCACCGACTGTTGTGGAGCACGGTCTCGGTGGATGACTCTTCGGCATTCTGACCTATCTTCAAGGGTCCATATGTGGACTTTTCATCGATGAATGAGGATCTGAAACATTTTCAGCTGGAAACGGCGACACCGTTCATTCGTCGGAGTCTTAAAACTGCGAAAGCTTACCAATGCGAGACTGCACAGGCGCTACCGGAAAGTTGTCAGTACTTATACATTCAGTTTGTGTGTATGCATAGTAAGCGAATGAAGGTTGCTGGAAAGTGGTAAGTGTTGCGTATCCGCCTGATGAATATATTTTATCAGGTACAGGTGGTACAATTGCCCTGTGCGGTTCTCCGTGGTTTTTGATGGGGAATGTAACGACATTCGAAACGCCTGTCTTTGGCCTGCGCACAGTTTTCACGTGGAGAAGTCTTGGATGAAAGGCGAAAATCGGCGGCTAACAGCGGATCAGGAAAGCATGGTGCTTAACTAAATGGAGACGTTTCGTTGGAGGCAGGAGATGCGTGCATTTGTGCGTCTTCAATGTAACCTTCGTTTAACAGGGCGTGCCTTGTATGACATACGGCGGCGCCATCGTAAAGTTTGTGTCACGGAAGTGGAGGTTACGCAGCTGTTGCGAAGAAATGGCCAGGAAACTGACTAGATTCGGTAGCGTCCCAGTTAACACCCCAAATTAGCGACCGCGCTTACTTCGTGTAGTCCTATCCACCCCGGAGCAACGTAACGCGTTGCTATGGTTTGCCTTCAAATTGAAGGGTATTAATATTAGCGTTCAGCCAGACCTCCCATTAGCGGATAGGCTGAAGCTAAACGAGGCTATTAAGGACCCCAAAACCAGGCGAGCGGCCGGTGAACAAGGTCTCCAGATGGTGGGTTTTCGAGTGGTCAGCCGGCGGTCTCTTTCCGCTCCACCAGTGCCAGTACTGGTAGCCCACGACACAAGGCTGGACATTACGAGTACCTTCATGTAGTGCTAAGCAGTATGCGCAGACTAAGGAATACGAGGTGCGAGGTAGGTCTGCTTGTAGATGGGTCTCCTCCCGATATACTTGCATTCACTGAAACGTGGCTGTCTAGGGACATCACGGATGGTGAAGTACATCTGTTTGGCTACCCACTATTTAGATGTGATCGCTTGGTTGGCCGACAAGGGGGCGTTGCGCTTTACGTTATCTATGGGCTTGACGTTTTACGTACCTACATGTTTCAGTCGGCAGATAAAACTGTCGAAGCTCTGTCGGTAGTGATTAGCATTTACTCAACTCAACTTACAGTTGTACTTGTGTATAAAAGCCATGGGAGTGCGTCCAAAGAGGTGCTTGACTTTATTCACTCCCAAACCGCAAACAGATGTTTGATACCGGGGGATTCCAATCTACCAGAAGTTTGCTGGGCAGATCTTTCTTGCAACTTGGCGGAAGGTACTTTCGGTGCACATGTGCTTGAGCTTACGCTACAAGTACCGTTGCATCAGTTCGTGGATGACCCCACTAGGCATTCGCATACCCAATTCCCGTTTATTTTTGATCTAGTGTTTGCCAAGTCACCAGACTTCGTAGGTGACATCACTTACAGCTATCCCTTAGGTGTCAGTGATCATGTGGCTTTGTCGTTCAGGGGTACTCTGACCAGGCGTCACCAGAGCATTGCTAACCCATTTCCAAACATGTGGCGTACTAACTATCAGGCATTACCTATGAAGGCTTCAGGGTTGCGTTTCCAAATCTCGGTGATTGATACGGTTCAGGCGGCCTGGGATAAATTTAAATCTTATCTCACGGAAGTGTCTACTCCCTACATCCCGCATGCGAGGAGAAAGGAGACACGGGCGCGGCCGCCGTGGATAGATAGCACTGGCAAGTACCTGTTCCAGAAGCGTTCTAGGTGCTGGAGGACCTAACGTGCGGCTCCATCAAGTAGCACCTGTGGTAGATACCGCAAGGCTAGAAATAGGTGTAAACAACACTTAAGGAAAGTTCGGCTGTTTTACGAAAAGGATTTGGCTGATGAATATTCGGAAAATCCGAAGAAATTCTTCGCTTATGTTAAGAGACGCTGTAGTTCAAATTCGGTAATCCCAACTTTGCTGCGGGCCGATGGAACTTGCGCGTATGCGGACTCAGATAACGCTGGCGTACATGGGAGCAGTATGCAGGGGCGTTTGTATAGGAAGCCGCGTTGACTAGCGTTGAACTCGTCCCCAGCGTACCTGAGGGTTCTTATTTAGCTGAGTTTACTGTGGTGGAAACGCAAGTCCTTAAACTGCTGCAAGCACTAAACCCTTCCAAAGCAGCTGGACCTGATTAAATTCACCCGAAGCTTCTGCATGAGTTGGCGGTGCAACTAAGTGGACCGCTGACAATGATGTTTCAGAAGTCACTTGACAGCTGCACGTTACCTGAATGGAAGGAGGCCGTCATCTGTCCTATCTTCAAAAATAGTGACAGGAGTCTATCAGCCAATTATAGGTCAGTCAGTCTGACTAGCCTCGTGATCAAACTGCCTGAAAAGCTGGTGAGAGAATCGTTGGAAAGTCACCTGAATAGATTTAGTCTACTCAGTAGTGCACAACACGGATTCCGGAAGGGTTTTCGTGTCTTGGGAATTCGTTGGTTGCTCGTGAAGCTTGGGCCGTGGCAATGCACAATGGCCACGTAGTGGATGTGCTTTTCGTGGACTTCCCGAAAGCATTTGTTAAGTTGCCGCACTTGAGGCTGTCACAAAAGCTGAGGTCCTACGGCGTATCTGGCCGCGCCCTTCACTGGGTATCTGCGCTCTTGCAGGCAAGAGGCAGTGTGTACGTGTGGGTCGCAGCTTATTCTTTAGGCAAGCGGTCCTTAACGGTGTCCCACAGGGCTCGGTCCTTTTACCGATTCCGTTCCCCATCTACGTAAACGATCTCGCTGGAGAGCTTTGAGTCACATCCCTATTGTTTGCTGATGACCTTAAGCTATTGAATGTTGTAAGTGTTCCTGGGGGTGCTGAGGACATACAGCATGCCCTAGGCAGACTCTGGGACTGGTCCACTCTGTAGCTACTGCCTATTAATCGGACTTAGTGTTCCGTCCTTTGTATAAGAGCAACTTCCCTCCTTCGAGCTACGCACTCGGTGGGGTCGAACTCCCACTTGTCTCCAACCGAGTAGACCTAGGCGTCCTCCATTCCTCCTCGTTGCATTCCGGTGACAACTGGAAGAAGACGGCTAGTAGGGGTTTCAGAATGCTGTGGTTAATACGCCGTTATTTCGTGGTCTTAACTGCCGACATATTTGTGAAGCTGTTCCCAGCTTCCCTTCGGCCCCACCTGGAATACTGCGTCCAGGTTTTCCCGCCCTGCGTTGTTCGGGACAAAATGAAGCTCGAGAGGGTTTTGAGAGCAAGTACCAAGTTGGTCGTAGGATTACGGGAGCAATCGTACCCCGAGCCTCCACCTAGCTTGGGTATTTATTCAATGCACTACCCACGGCCTCGAGCAGACCTAATCCTTACTTACCGCATTTTAACGTGGGAGGTTGGACCGAACTTGTGCAGACTATTTAGCCAGGCTATGTTGACTATACTTCGCGCTGTAGAGCCCGAAAAGATAACTTAGCTTTCATGTACAATTTCATTATTGAGCTATTGTACATTATTCTTTCTTGCTTTAAGCATCCTTACAACCGGCTCGACACTTGACGGCCTTGTAAGTTCCCGCGCTCACGTGTTCGCTCTCGCCTCGTTTCATCCGTCCGCTTCTTATTGTAGCCCATCAAATAGAGTCCACTTTGTCCGACTCCAATTACCTTCTGATATCCGCGTTTAATTTCGCGCACCGGCTCGGACTAGTATTAACTAGTCCTACAAATTGGTGACCACGATTCGCCCGCGCAAATTCAACTTTCTTTCTCGTTTGTATTTTTTGGTGATTTCGTTCATTTTTCTTGATTTTTTACCTGTATTCACTTGCTTTTTGGTTACTTTTAGCACTTTTATCGTGTTTTCGTTCATCCTTTATCTGTTCGACTCACATTTCGAGAGTGGCATCTGAGGCGTTTCACAGCGTAACCATGCTTACTGTGGCTGTTCCAAGTTTCATGGAACATAGCCCAGAATTTTGATTAAAGATATTCGAGCTCGAACTGGAAAATAAAGGGCTTACAGCGGACCGTCCGAAGTACAATCAGCTCGTCCCACGCCTTCCTTTGTCGGTTGTGACGCTGGTTGATGACATTCTACTCTGTCCATCGAATGAGGCAAAGTATGAGACAATGAAGCTAGCGATTTTAAAAGAGTTACGGTCCAGCGCACGAGCTCGATTTGAACAGCTCAATGATCTCAAGCTTGGAGATGGCAAGCCGTCGGCGTTGCTCCGCGAAATTCAGCGCATCGCTGGTCCCTTATACTTAAGCGAAGAAGGGATAAATGAGCTGTGGTTTGAGCGTCTCCCAGAGCCATTGCCGGTATGGTTGTCCATGTTTATAGATACACCCCTGAAAGAATTAGATACCAAGGAAAACGCTGCTTTCTAACGTTTTCCGCAGCAGACGACCAGTAGCTCCGGTGACGTATTCTCACCGATGAAAACCGAATCCTATATTTGTTCCATGTCATCAGACAGATCTAACCCTAAATACGAGGAAAGCGCGCTACTTCGCAGCAGGATAGCAGCGATGAAGGCTTCGAAGCAGCGTGTGCCACGGTCAAAGGTTGACCACGTTTTGGCTACTCATCATTGCGGCTCGTCTGTGCCTGCACCGGGTAGGTCGCCTTCGGCACGAGAGCGCAACATTTTCTCAGCACGTTCTCAGTCAGATAATACCGAACCCGTCCAAGAAGTAGGTTGGTATCACCGCCAATACGGTGGAAGAGCTAGACGTTGTCGGTCTCCCTGCATTAGGAACGACCCCCTGCTACAGGGAAAGCGAATAGCCCGCATACTAGCACGGCCAATGTATCCGTCAGTAAGCAATCAAATCGCCTGTTTTACGTAAAGGATCAACCTTCTTCATCGACACGGGAGCGGAAGTCAGCGTCATCCCAGCGACCGCTAACGGCAAGCACTCAGAGCCTACGTACTATTTACGTGCGGCCAACGGTACTCCGATAGCTTCATTCGGTCAGCGCATGATGAACCTGGACCTCAATCTTCGCCGGGATGCTCAGTGGGTCTTCATGGTTGCGTCTGTACCCTTCGCAATTATCGGTATCGGCTTCCTCCGACATTTTGGCTTGTTTGTTGATGCTGGGCGCCACGGACTTGTAGACGAACATACCAAACTAGGGGTTGAAGGCTTTCTTACGGACGTCCCCATGATCAGTCTCGTTTTTGGAATCGCCGATGTACCAACAGATTATGCGGACCTGCTGTCTGAATACCCGCGACTGGTACGACCAGCTGCAGAGCTTCCACCAGTCACGACAGAGATTGCTCATCACATAGTCACACGTGGTCAGCCAGTTAGCGCACGACAAAGACGGCTTGCTCCCGACAAACTACGTGCAGCACGAGCTGAATTCCACCACATGCTTCAACTCGGTATCATCAGGCCGTCTAACAGCCCATGGGCGTCGCCTCTGCACACAGTCCGAAGAAGGTCATGGAGGACCGGCGTCCTTGCGGCGCCTGTCGGACCTTGAATACGGTTATAACGCCTGATCGCTACCCGATCTCACACATAGTGGATCTCACCACCAGGTTGGAGGGTAAAAATATCTTCAGGAAAATCGACTTAGTACGCGCATACAACCAAATTCCGGTATCCGAAGCGGACATCGCTAAAACTGCCGTGACGACTCCATTTGGTTTGTCCGAGTTTCTGCGCATGCCACTTGGTCTAAAAGCATGCCGCGCAAACTTTTCAGCGCTTCATCGACCAAGTTTGTTGCGGCTTAGATTTCGCTTACGCTTATCTCGACGACATTTTAATGGCGAGCTCTTCACGAGAAGAGCACATGCGCCACGTACGAACACTTTGATCGTGTATCTCAACACAGGGTGACGATCAACGCAAAAAGTGTTCGTTTGGTGTCGACCCGGTATACATCCTCGGCCATCGTACCTCCTCTGCAGGCGTCGTGCCACTGCAGGATAAAATTCAAGCCATCCTCGACTACCCCGTGCCTCATTCCTTCAAACAGCTCAGGTGGTTTGATGGGCTTGTCAACTTTTACCAACGATTCATACCCAACTGCGCCTCGCTGATGCCACCCCTCACGGACCTTCTCCGAGGGAAACTCAAGAAATTCGAATTTCCTGTAGTGGCACGCGCTGCTTTTAAGTCGCTGAAAAAAGTTATCACTAACATAGCTTCTATAGCGCATCACGATCCGTCTGCCCCACTGTCCCTCATTACCGACGCCTCGGACGTGGCGGTCGGCGCTGTACGCAGCAACGAGTAGCCGACACGTGGCAGCCCTTAGCGTTTTTCTCCAAAAGCTTACAACCTACCGAATCTCGCTACATCACTTTCGGTAGAGAGCTACTAGCTGTAAATCTAGCGATACGTCACTTTCGACACGTCTTAGACGGCCGCTGCTTTGTCGTCTTCACCGACCACGAACCCCTGACTTACGTGCTTGACTCGACCACCGACCGATACTCCCCTAGAGGGTCGCGCCACCTTGATTATATCGCTCAGTTTACGACCGATATACGGCATTTCTCAGGTGTGCACAACGTCGTCACCGATGCACTTTCCCGCCTCCAAGCTATCTTCACTGACGCAGGCACCGCTATCGACTTGGCAGCCATGGCTACAGCACAACTCAACGCTCCTGAAGTTGATCCACTACACAGGTCTTCCGCATTAGACATACGACCCGTTCCGCTGACATCAGCAGACGGCACTATACCCTGCGATTTATCTCTGGGCACGCCGCTTCCAGTCGTTGCACGCGAGTTTCGGCAGACCGTGTTCGACGCGTTGCACGGCTTGTCTCATCCAGGCGTTCGTGCATCGGTTACTTTCGTAACCGCACGATTCGTTTGGCACAATGTTAATCGGGACGGCCGTACTTAGCCAGCTGCTTGCCTTCCGTGTCAACGCGAAACACGAGAAGTCCATTAGGCACTTTTCCGACGCCAGCCGCACGTTTTCAGCACGTGCACGTCGACCTAGTAGGTCCTCTGCAGCCTTCGAAAGGCCATGTGTATCTGCTGACCTGTGTCGATCGATTCACTAGGTGGCCGGAGGATATTCCCATACACAACTGCTCCTTAGAAACGGTAGCGAAAGGTTTTCTGGAGCGCTGGGTAGCTCAATACGGCTGTTTCGCTATCGTAACCAACCATCGAGGGTCACGTTTCTCGTCAACAGTTGTCACGTTGCTTAAGGATTTAGGCTGTAGCCACGTTCAGACGATGGCGTATCACCCGGCCGCTAACGGCATGGTGGAGCGTTTTCACCGCCAGTTGAAGGCAGCGCTACGTGCGCAAGCCGATCCTTCGTGGTCTGAAATACTTCGCCTTGTTCTCCTGGGCTTAAGAAACACGGTTAAAGCCGATTTCGACGCCACACCAGCGCAGCTAGTCTACGGTTGCAGGCTGCGGTTGCCTAGGCAGCTAGTAGCACCAGCCCCATGTATTTCCACTTTCGACTACGGAAGTTACACACATCGATTGGCTCACAAAATGCGTGAGCTACGTCCACCCGCTCCTCGATCACAGAAGACACCAGTGTACGTGCCCGAGAAACGGTATACGTGTTCGCACGTCCTGCTTCGCGCAGACGGTGTTCGACAGCCTCTTCAGTCGCCGTACAGAGGACATTTTAAGGTGCTACATTGTGGGAGTAAGGCGTACACCATTGGCCGCGGTGGTCGACGCGAAGTCGTCACCACCGACCGTCTAAAACCCCCCTTCATGGAAGAAACCACCTCACCTACATCGTCTAGTAGTGCTTCGTGCGACGTCATACCTCACCGCAGCAACTTTCAGTGTCCTACTGCAGTTTAATCAGACCACGATCTCGGTCTACAAGCCGTCCCGACACCTTTCGAATCCAGCCCGCCGCCTTCCATGACCAATCGCTTTGGTCGGGAGATGCGTAAGCCGGTTAGCTTTTCCGAATATGTACAGTGTAAATACTTTTAGCTTTGTAGATATTGTATGTATTTGCCCCACTTTTGGTCGATTACCGTTCTGAAAACGAACGAAATATCAAAAACCTCCGAAAAGCCTTTTCACAAGTATACAAAATACCAAAAATTTAAACACGCAGATCATTCGTTTGTTCTTTTTGGTGTTTTCTACGCTATTTTTCTATTTTCTCGTACCTACATGCCGCAACCCTCCCCTTCGATCGACTGGCCACCACAAGGAATGTTTTCGAGGATCCTGATGCGAACACATGTCGTGTCTCCGCGAGACAGGTTTTGCTTCTGCGCGGGACGACACTCGTTTCTTCGCGGGACGAGGGTCGTTTCTCCGTAGGACGACGGTCGTTTCTTCGTGGGACGATGGTCGTTTCTCCGTGGGACGAGTGTCGTTTTGGCGCGGGGCGGGTTGCAGCGTGGGATAGACCACTCACAAGCGCACCATTCAGCAACAGCGGAGGTTGAGGTACTGTCGGCCTTTTCCTGGGCTAGCCACCTTTGGTAGTCCGACAAGCCCGCTCCAACAGCTCGCCGAAATGCGCCCTGTCCTGCAATCTATAAATCACAAATCACAAACGGCACAACGGACTCCGACTTCCGGCGAATCCCATTTAAACCAACCGTCTTCGTAATTTTTATTTGGTACGATTTCGCCTTGCGAACTTTGATTCAACATTCCTTTTTGAAATTGTGGGCTATTTATGTTCAGCCTTCTAGCGGGGGAGCTCTGTGGCGCCCAAAACGCTAAACCTTATCTTTCATGTACAATTTAATCGTCCTCACAACGGGCTCGACACTTGACCGCCTCGCAAATTCCCGCGCTCACGTGTTCGCCCTCGCCTCGCTTTATCCTTCCGCTTCTTATTGTAGCCCATCGAATATTGTCCGCTGTGTCCAACTCCTATTGCCTTCTGCTATCCGCGTTTAATTTTGCGCACCGTCTCGGACTAGTGTTAACTAGTCCTACGGCGGTCATCTCATAAACCTACACAAGCTGCATTCTGACGGATCAGGGCGGAAATTCGGTTATCGCGTAGAGTTATCGAGCGCTGGAACTAGATTCTAGAAAGTGTAATCAGTGAGCCTACGGTTAAGGTTTCTAGCGTCAGTTAGACGCACTTGGATGGCAAAACGAAACTTTTCCCTTCTCCTGATCATATCCATCTTCCAACTTTCATTTCCTATTCTGTCCTTACTCTTCATACATTGGCGTTATCCTTCATTTAAATGACTTTCACCCCTCTTTATCATCCGTGTACTTTCTACTTCTTTCTTATTTCACGTGACCTACACAGCGGGGACTGCAAGTGCATGGAACGTTGCAGTACTTGGTTTACCAGGGTGCGTTTCGGGTATTTCGTTTTAGATCCATCAGTACATTCTAGCACCTTATCATTTCCTGACTCAACCATCCGCTCAAGAAGGTACACTCAAGGGATTTTCCCATCGTTCCAATCGTGCTGCATTGAGGGGTATTGACTGTGGTTGTAGGTGTCACAAACGGAAGTCACCTTTGATGCACCCTGTGGTGGAGGTTGCGGGTCCCAGCATGAGATCACGGCGACGTATGCGGGCGATGGTTTCATCAAAGTTGTACGGGATACCATGGTGAACCGGCATACACATGTATGCACTGCTGCGGGTAAGTTAAATTTGAGGTGCATAACGTTGCGGTTCTTTAGAGCTACAAATGACGGTGAATTGAGTTTTGTCTCGTAAAGCTTTCGCTTTGGATTTCCCTTACAATCGGTAAGTGTGAACGTTACACATACGCTTTACGGAACAGCTATATTGCTTTACAAGTTGGTATGCGTTGTCATTCTGCAATAATTACTCGTCGCAGGTTCCTGCGGTTTCCACTTAAAGCGATGTGCGCTTTACGTGTTAAGCAGCGCCGTGTATACCGCAGACGGACAATAGGCGCATAGACACTGACGTCAACTGACGCAAGGCGCACGTCACTGCTACCTCCTTGAACTTGTGGGTTCTTTGGCGACAGAAGTCGGTGTTGCGTCATGTGCAAGTCCTTGTTTAAAAGGCCCCAGTGAGGGCTCTTATGCGGTATCTTAATGAGGCCTGACACAACCTATCTATCCCACGTGCTTCAGATACCTGCTTGCCGGTTTCACGATATTATACTTGCTTAACGCTCTTTGAAAGTGTGTTGTGGTAATCACTAAATGCCTGCGGCAGTGCGTCCTCCGCTGCTTCTATCAACCAACCTAATGCCATAGGCGGCAGCGTGAGAGGCATACAGGTTGTGCTTAAGGAGTCCGTATTCATGCAGAGCAATGTATGCAAGTTGCAGTACCAATGGACATACAGGATTTTTGCTGTCATGGCTAGGCCATTCATTCGACCAGCGATAGCATCCCGTGTGATTGCATTTAATGCAGCGGTTATCTTTGTAGGATTATTTACGTGAAACCGCTGCTCGGCAATTACACGCCTCACTGATGTGGCATGCACAGCAACAGTGGCCTACTTGTGTGGAACACTTTCCCTACTAGGTGGCAACTGCTGCGGAAGAAACCATAGGGCATGCTAAGCGTAATCATCCTTATTGGTGTGAAGAGGACGATGTCACCGTGAGCGCATTTGTGTGTGCAAAGGAGGCGTCATTTGCTGCATTCTTTGCAAACTCCAGAGATTTAGGGAAGAGGAGTCCGTCTCGCAGCAATGGCCGGCCAATGAACAGCCCGCTCCATCTCCTTATAATTGCACAGCGGAAGGACAAGGCGAAGCAGATGGATTGCCACTCCGACTCTATAAAGAAGGCATATTGACGGAGGGTGGCGCCGCTGAGGACGCAGATGGATGGTACTTATCGCGCAACCTTACACAGGCTGCAGGCGTCATGCGGAAAAGGCTTAAACACTTGTACTGTCTCTTCAAACACCCGTCCAGAGATCGACTGGCCTACATTGCACGACCTCAAGGAGCACCTTGTGAAGGGTAGTCCGGCAGACACGCCGACACGGGATGGGACGCAGAGAACACAACTGCTTAGCTGCGAAACCCCAATGTGCCTGTGCGTACGGTATCCTGCCTGAAGAACCAAAACACAGCGAACCCACGTTCGTGACTTGCTGCACCACTTGGTGCAACGTGTATGGATTGCGGATAAGGTCGATACCGAACTGAAGGATGCCCTTGTACTGCCACTGTACAAGGGCAAAGTGAGCATGCAATGGTACACGCATTATCGTGGCATCAACGTGCTGAAGTTTGTGTGTGCAAGGTGATTACCCTATTCCTGCTAACCCGCCTCGTCAGTGAGGTTGTGGAACATAACGCGACGGATGATCAGTGCACCGGCCGCTTTGGGAGGTGGTCGTTAATTGTGCGAAAGATATGACTGACCGTCATAGCACTCATGTACCGACGGTGGATTGCGCTCACTCTGTAACGGTTTCCGCGGTTGGACTTGCAAACAGTGTGAGACGGGCGCATAAGGCTTGGTGGATTGCAGGATTTGTTAGCGGAAACCGACGTGAACGTCCAACGTCTCGGCTCTTCCGGGTATCTGCAAGCGCTGAATATTTTGCATGATTTTGTGAATGTTACCTCTGTTAAATTAGATTATAACATTCGCTGCGACACGCCGAAGTGTTCAGAAAATGTACCGCCGCGCACCGGAAGACTACAACCTTTATTGGGAAGTCAGTGTGAGAATGAGGTGCACATCATTATAGCAGGCTCCGTTAAAATGTCGGCAAACGCTGAGAAGCGCGTCATGATGGATGGCACGCAGGAATCCATTTCAGGCCCTTCAAAATCAGCTACGGTAGTTTCTGTGGAGGATCCCGGACATCGCAGACGTGCGCGTAAGTAATCCTTGATCTACAGTGTGTTAACTCCGGCTCTCGGTATCAGCACCATTTGCGGTACGCATTTTCCTTAGCTGTCGACCACTACTACCGTGAGATGCATACCGCAGATTAAAGTTGGTGCAATCATGAGTGCAATTAGCCAGGTTCCAACATCGGCTTGTGAATCGCGTCTGCAGGAAGAGGATTTTGGAACCAGCAGTGGCGATGTTTCCTTTGTCATGTGTCCCAGATGCTCATGGTGGTCCCATCAAACTTGCGCATCATTTCATGAAGAGGATACGTATGAATGCAACTACCTGGGATTTTGTCTCAGCGCCATTGGGATCGAAAACGAGACCATGAACCGTATAACTAAAGCCCGAGATTGTTTTGCCACACTTCGCCACCTATGGCGGCGGCGCGAAGTCACTTTCGCTCTGAAGGGTAGTGTGTACAATGCAGCTGCAAGTTCGACTTTAATGCACGGTTGAGAAACCTGGCCCCTTAGCTCAGGAGATATAAAGAGGCTAGTTATGTTCGACCATCCTTGTCTTCCCAGTTTGGCCCACATCTGGTGGGGACACCGCGTGAGCAGCGAACATGTTCGACGGGGTGTTTCTGGCACAGGAAAATGAACGGAACCGCTCTGCACCGTCATTTCACGCACCATGCCGCGTTAGCTCGGCCACGTGTTGCGCATGCCAGCCTACGGACTCCCGCGACGTGCCTTATTGGTTCACGTGGAGTGTGGATTGACCAATCTGTGGGATGACCCATCGATGACTTCTCGAGAGAAATGATGCCCCTCACTTCGGGGTTTACCTCGGTTGGGTTCATCGGTGGCCATCTACAGGAGGATGCCAAGAGTTACTTCGGCGCCCACTGTGTCTCCGAAACTAGGAGCAACGACTCATGGCGTTGTTTATTTAATGGTGCCAGGTTTGTCCTCGTTATTTGTTGCTCACCGCCGGAGACTCTGCTGCGGAAATAACGTGAAGCTGTAGTGGGCATCATTCAAGTCTGTGGGTGTTGGTTCATTGGGTTCCTGTTAACAGCCTTTTGTGTTCCACTCTGTCGGCGTATGCAGTTCGTTTGAAACGTTTGTGCCTAAACGTGTTCCGGTAATAGTTGTCCGTCTCCACTTAGCCTTTGCTCCCGCTACCTAACCCATTGCACCTCCGGTACATCTATTGTCTGTAAACATTGACTTTGAGAATTGCTGTTTATCCGGGCTGTCTATACGATTGATCCGACACTATTGCTCTTCCTCCGCGAAACCTTCGCTGCTGCTACCTACTCCGTTGCACCTTCGGTAAGTCTATTGGTTCTTAACCAGTGGCTCTGAGAATTACTCACTATCCGTGTTGCGTATATGGTTGATCCGCTAATACTGGTCAGCCTCCACGTAACCGTCGCCGCCGCTATCTACTCCGTTGCACTTCCGGTACGTGTATGGGCTGTTCACATGTGGCTTTTGGAACTGCTGTGAATGCTTGCAACCTATATGGGTGATACGGCATTAATGCGCAGCCTCCACCGAACCTTTACCCCCACCAATATACTCCGTTGCGCCTCCGGTAAGTATATCGGCTATTTTAGAGCTGATGTCTATCCGTGCTGCCTATATGGTTATCTGCCACTACCGTTCAGCCTCCACGAAAACTTTGCCGCCGTATAAACACTTCGTTGCATCTCCGGTAAGTGTCCCGGCTGTTCACCTGTGGCTTTTTGAACTGCTGTGTATGCATGCCATTTATATGGGTGACACGACACCATTACTCATCCTCCACGAAACCTTTCTTTCAGAACACCTGTCTATTTGTGGCGCCTACTTCAGTGGTCCGCCGCTACTGGTCCGTCTCCAAGTAACATGGGACACAGCATACCTACTTCGTCGCACCGGTTTGTGTATTACACGTGCACATGTGCCTTTTAAAACGCGTGCATATTCCCCTCGAATGCATTATTGTTCTGACCGTCGCCTCGCTTGCAGACTGATGCAGGATGTCATGCGTCTAAACACCACCGCGTACTTTACACACCAGATGTTTGCATGCAACATATCTTTTCAACAATATTACGTGTTTGTACTGTCTAGGGAGTTCCTTTTCCCATGTCCGGTTTACATTGATTTTGACCTGTCACCATGACATCTTATGAGGCTAGCGAAACCATTTCTCATTGTTCACCCTTGATGGGTTCCGAGCTGTATACAGGCTCACTGAACTAGTGATGAATATTTCTGAATTGTTCAAACACCCGTCACCTTTATTACATCCGGTTTTTTAATGTCCGGAACAATTTACATTTACCGCTGCTTACCCGCTAGCACCTTATCATGTATCAGCAGCACTGCGCCTCCTTCCACATACTGTCACCGGCAAGTGAAGCATTACTGCTTCATAGCCACAGGTACCATCGGATTTCCATGAGCACTACTTTTTCATAACCCAAGTGCTATGCGCCTCAGTTTGCCCTAGTAGTTAACTCAGGCACTGCGCCTACTCTCACGTACTGTCACCCGCATATGATGTATCCTTGATTCATAGACACAGGCACCCTTGGATTCCCATGGTCACTACTCTTTAAGAGCCACAGAAATATGCGCCGCCCTTCGTCATCCTACTTACCGCTGCCACTGCGTCTTCTCAAATGTACAGTCTCCGTAATACGACGCATCTGTGTAACCTAGTTTCATGTATCTTTTCATTTCATTAATGACATTCCTTCCAAGGCCAAAACAACATGCGGCGTCGTCAAAGTGAACCCTGACACTGTCTATTTTCCTACGTATTCGCCCCACTTGAACCATCATCAGTGATACATGTACAAAGGTAAGGTTGCGTTTCAATAGTGACAACACTCTCATAGCCAAAGCACATATATGCCGCCCCCAAAGTCAAGATTATCGCTGCCTGTGGCTCTCCTCCCGCCGTCTGGTGCCTCAATATCAGGCGTTAGTGAATGCGAGCCAAGGGTAACATCAAATTTCTATGATGACCTCCCTTTCGGAGACATAGTACACATACGCCGCAGTCCGCCGTCCTCATTACTGCCCTTGGTCACTCTGTGACTTATGGGCATTAGTCACCTCCTGTCATAGCACCGGGTCCGGTCTTCCTACGCTTTCCACTGTCGTCTACATTTTACATTCCTTAGAGAACGGAGTAACGGCTTTTTCCAGCGCCACCTGCAGTTACTGTGCCTTGTCGCCCCACATCGCATAGGCAACGTGCAGGGTCTGCACATACCTTACGGAGGACCAAAAGCTCACAAGGCTCAGTGGGTGGTTCCGTAATCTTCAGACAATATATGTGGCAATTCCTACATCTTGCCGTTTGACGAAACACGACAAGCAATGCGAACAACATGCTAATCCATTAAGAACATGGTAAGTTCACCTTACGCAGTCATTTTCAACGCTGAACATGCGGCTGTAGCCCTATATTCTTCGTAAACCTAGTTTCCCTTTTTCACTGAGCCTTTGGAATGTTTACCTCGTAGCGCTCTCAATTCGTCCTATAATAATACTTGATGAACCATTTTTCAGTATTCTTGCTTGCAGGGCGATGAGCGTTTGCAACACTCCCCACAAAAATGAGAACATTTGCATATGGTTAGAGCGTCCATCCGCCTACTTGATACCATCATACATCACCTTACAGACGCACGGCGTATATCTGTACCACGTCGTCCTGTGCATCGGTTCCCATTCTACTGCCAATCCATGGCCCCAACCATTCACTTCCTACTCAGTACGTCTTGTTAGCCTACCCAGCAGCAACTAAATTTATAATTACAATGCGACACTAATAAGTAACGTATAAACCGGCTGCATCCAGTTAAGATTAATGAACACAGAACACTCTCTTCTTTAGCTATTACGGTAACCTTTACCGCATTCCATCGTCCCTACATCACCGCATAAAACAGATTAACTCCGTTACCCTTCCCAAAGCAATATTCGTTAAACGAGTTTAAATGTTTAAAGAACTCCTGTTCCCCACCAAACCTCTTAAGCTCCGAAATGAGCAATCATCGACTTCGACGCTTACATCCCATTACTTCATGCAAAATCATCTTGCGTGAAGTAAAAGCATTCCATTTAGCACACCTACTAGAAAAAGGATAATGATCACAATAACAAACAGCTGCAGGCCCCACTAGTAAACATAACATTCCTCTGCGTCCACAATTGTATACCACAAAACCATTGGTAATTAAACACCATTTTCCTTTCAGGCAACATAATGTTGAGGAAATCTCTTCAATCTCCCATTTTACATGTATTATGGGTCAAACATGCAGGAGTACACAGATTTACAGAGAAACATTAATTCACATATGCGTTGCTTACTTAGGAACATACCATCATTCCTTACTACCTTCATTACCCCACATATGCATATACATATAGTGCGTATATGCGTACATATATGTATAGTGCGTATATGCCTATACATGTATGCATATATAGGTTAATGAAGGTAGTAAGGAATGGTGGTATGTTCATAAGTAAGAAATGCATATGTGAATTAACGTTTCCCTGTAAATCTATGTACTACTACACGTTTGTTGCATAATACATGTAAAATGGGTAATTAGAGAGATTTCCTCAATGTTAGGTTGCCTGAAAGAAAAATTGTTTTTAACTACAAATGGTTTTGTGGTATAAAATTGTGGACACAGAGGAATCTTATATTTAATAGTGGGGACTGCATCTGTTTGTTATTGTGATCGTCATCCTTTTCCTGCTAGGTGGGCTAAATGAAATGATGTTGATCCACGCAAGATGATTTTGCATGAAGTAATGGTACGTAAGCATCGAAGTCCATGATTACTCACTTCGGAGCTTAAGATGTGTTTGGGGGAACAGGGGTTCTTTAAACATTTAAAATCGTTTAAAGTATATATATTTATATGTATATTACATTTCATTTCAGAGCAGGGGATATGTTTGCATACAAACAGTCAATTATCTAACAATTAATAATGATTCTCGTCACCTTTTCGATTACACTCTTACGACTTCCACAGGTAACCTCCACTGCAAACCAACCACTACTTACAAACCATATGTTATACATCTACAGTCGCGTATTTTGGAAAATTTACCCTACATGCTGCCACTTCGTTCATTTTACGGAGAGAGCGCGGCCAGCTGTAAGCGATATTTCACATTCTGCTTCTCTTTTAACCACTTACGGGCTGTTATATATTAACGTTTCCATTTTTATACAACTGCAATTAAGCGCGGCACGGTACAGTTTTTAGCTTTTTGGAGTTCCTGACCTCGAAACGAATTGTCCCATTAAAACCCATACATTTTGAGAATTCGGAAACCAGTTGTCCTGATGAGCAACGGACCGGGATTCTACGCAATCTGTTATGGGCATAATTTGGAGCGTGTGGTACGGTACTCTAGACTAAAGATTGATTAGGTTGACCGTGAAGGTAAAAATGTATAAAAGGAAAGTGTGCATGGCAGATATGTCTGCTTGATGGTATAAATGAATGTCAAATAAAACTACTCTGTGGTTGTTCAAGTAGATAACTATGAGCAAGAAATCACTGTGGCGCCACGTTAGAAGCGGGAATCATGGCGGACGATATGGTTACGTTTTAGCATTTCTTGCGTTCCATTTCCCTTAAATTTGCTGGCATGGAGGAGCATATGCAGAAAGTTTAACTAGTGGCTGCTACGTAATTCTACAAGTGGCATGTGTCGACTATCCTTGCCCTCAAAACTGACTTGTAAGTATCTACCTTACAGGCAGAGTGAAAATTTAACTCGGTTCCAGTAGGTTTAGTATCGCTGTCATCATGACGAGCGTTTTTGACCTACCGTCAAACGCTTCCATTGTCCTGTCGCTGCGCCCCTTCGAAAAAACATCGTTAGAAGCCTGTCTTTGGTGTTTTCCCGCAAACAATGGAGAACATTAAACGAGGTCTATGAGAAATGTGGTTGGCCTTTTTCCCCGTTTACTTGTGCATACTCATTTCAGCCTCTAACAACATGAAAGAAGCGTATGCAAACACATGAATATGCAGTGACTTTATTGCTATTTTTCCTTTTCTAATATAAACGCATGGAGCGATTATCACGTCGATGTACTGGGAGCTCTTCTCGCTTATTGGAACACGAAGCGGGAAACTGGATGAGCTAAAGCATATTTTGTCCCTGAATCCTCTGTCCTGAACCTTTGAAGTTTCTAAATTCTTGGATGGTTACTTGTCTTTTGATCACTGGACGTTAACCAGCTACTGGCCGCTTGCGCGCCATTAATCAGTTGCAAAAGGCGCATTTACTTTGACTTCTTGTGAGTTGATCCTTTCGGTGGAACTTTTCTGCGTACCCTCGGTTACTTGGTTGCTGTGCCCCTGTTGTTCCGCAAAGAACCAGTCGTCACATGCTTGGAGTTCACGTTGCCTTTGTTTCGCCCGTTACGATTTGTTGAGTCCATTTCAATACATACGTAGACATTTGATATTTCCGACTGGTTCTTTTATCGACTGCACACTTGGTCACCGTAAACCGGTTCCTGACTGTTGCTTATCTCTTACATTTAGATGATTTTCTAACTTCTGTCGACATGCTTTTAAGTGCAGTCCTAACTCTTGTCCTTCCGACGACTGGTTTGTTATATATGGCAACGCTGAGTATCCCAAAGTGGTTACAGACTTGACCGATGGCCTGCGATGCGGTATTTGTTGCCATTGGTTCCTGGTGGACTGTACTGGTTTGCATATGATGCAGTATGCACTTATGGCTAATAGAGAGAATATAACGCACCGTTGTCTTGCCTGCTGTGTGCATAGCACTAAGTGTTATACGTCAGTAACTAGCAGCCCGGTGCCTCTGGAAAGCCTAATGTCTGCTGTGTTTGCTGCATGGGAAATTTGGTTGCTTTGTTAACTATCTGGACTGCTTAGATCTCCGTCAGGAGGCGGTGGAAGATACAATTTCCGGACGTAGCGTCTGGTTGCTCACAGTCTACTGTCAGTAAACAAGTAAGTAGCAACACTGTTGGCAACGAACCGTCAGATACCGTGTGTGATTCGTCTGTGAGACAGGGATACAATCGGGCTTCTGTCTTGTCAAAGTAAAGGGGAAGAAGGTTAAAAAGTGGCGAAACCCAAGGCGGGTGTACCATGTCCGTCAGGTGCGGTATCTCATCCCCTCCATTTCAACCGGCTGTCAACCAAGGTTGATTCGTGTACGAAATTGGAGTCTAAAAGGTCGGACGCTAATGCAAACCTGCCAAGGTCAACAGGGCGTTTGATAAGTACTCCGCGTTGCTCAAACTAGTATACTAATTGCAGTGATATTTTCAGTTTCGCCACTAAGTCCAGCTACTCTTCTAACTAAACATATGCTAGCTTACCTTCATTTGTTTAAGGCATGCTTTAACGAACTTTACTGTTAGGCTTTTCCAGCGTCACTGTGCGAAAACGCATTAGACTCCGTAGCTCATCGACTGAGGCTGTTGAGTGTTGCTCGGTCCGCTCCAGAGGTATGCTAAGCTCTTCTACTTCTCACCTTTCGGCTCAAGGGCACTGGTGTCGTTGCACATAGAACTCCTTTTGACGGAGAGGTAAAATTGCGGGTGGCTGTGCGTCATTGAAGCCCGTCGTGAAGCAGTAGGAAAGACCTAGTTGTTGGTTTTCGGGTGGTGAGCCGGCGTTGCACTTTCTTCCCGCCCAAACCGATTCCGATGGCGCGCAAGCTCGCACATAGGATACCAAATACATACACGTAATCTTCAATAATTGGAGTATCCTGGGAAACAATCACCGGCAAGTCATCGCCTTAGTTGACAACTGCAGTGAAATTGTTCTTGCATTCACTGATACACGGTGGTCCACCGAGGTGACGCAGACTAAAGTTTGTTTATAGGGCTACGCACTACTGCGGTGTGTGCGCCCTCGCCATGGGGCTGGACCTTACCGTGATACGATAGTTTGCGCGCTTCAGAGCTCCAATGAGCTACGCTGGGTGGTGCTTTTGCACCTTTAGAGCCACTTATACTAGATTGGTCAAGGGTTAGGGGCCAGACAAAGAGCTTCCAGATTTGGAATTGGAATGAGGCGGCACCATATTCCTTAAAACGTACTCCTTGTAACCAACTCCGAACCCGCTGCTTTGCGGTCAGGTTTTTGAACACAAGGCTGTGGTTGAGAACCCGGCTGGTTTTCCTGTCTAGGCCTGATCAATCTGAAAACAACCTACTTAAGCTATATAGTGAATAGCTCTTCACACCTTTGTCTGAAACGCTGGTCAACGCAGAGGATAAGCAACGGTGCACTATCTGCTGCATCGAGCAGGGTGAATAGGGTTTTGGATGCAACTGTTAAAACCTACCCATCTTATTCTCCCTTTTACGCTTTTCACACTTACGGTCCCGTTTCAGCTTCGCCTTTATCCACCCTGTTTTCCACCCCAAAATTCTCGGCCCTCCCCTCTCTTGTTTTGATAGGCTTTTACTTTTAACGCATGTGAACGTGTACCGTCATTCCTGCGTTGTCGACAAGGCCATATGCAGGCAAGCGGCCAAACCAAATTCATTGCCTTGCTTTTGGAGCCCTCGATCAACTCCTAGATTAGCATGCCTCAATGTACGCACATTGCTACAGATCGGTCAACAGGCAGCACTTGACCGAACATGAGAGACCCTCTCGATCGATATGTGCTGCTTATCGGAGACCCACCTGCAAGCGTGGAGCTCTGTGCTTACGTTCCAATCCCGTTCAGGTGACACCAGCGGCACTTTCTCATTGCGCCTATCCGGTAACTATACAGCTTCGAGCACCGGCCAAGCCGGGGTTGAAATCGTTCTGAGTCCCGGGGCTGCCCTGGTGGTTGGATGAAAATAAGTAACCGGACGTGTGCAGTTTGCTTGGCTGCCTCGTTCAAAGATTCGAAGTCGCGCGGGATTAACAGATGTCCGCCATCCATCATCGCTGCCTATGCGCCCAAGAACTCTAGCGGTGCTTCGGTGAAGGACGACTTATATCGCCAATGGAGCGAGCTTCTTCGTCACAGAATAAGCTCGGACACTGTAGTGATGGCGGGGATCTGAACGCTCAAGCAGGAAAAATGTCCACTAATGAACTGCATCCGGGCAGCCAACAAGATGTAGGCTCCCGCAGGGATAACGGTGAGCGGTTACTTCATTTTTGTGAAGATGCTCGCTTATTTCTTGTGAGCACTAATTTCCGACACAGCACCCGCCGGAGGGTTACTTGGCGCCCAGCAGCCTCGGACCAGCTATGGAGGCAAATCGATCACATTCATCATTATCAACTGCAGTACATCAGCCAATTGAACTGACGCTTCGCTGCTATACCATCATGAGAACCTATGCAATAAAGAATAAGAAGAGGGAGAGGAAGGGGGACTTACCTGAAAACCCTAATACCATAAGCAAAATTCAGGATCAAGGCGCCTACACCTTGTGTAGACAACATACCGTTACGAGCAGCTGGCTATCGTGTAAGGATAACGTGGCAACGGCGGGACGGCTTCCTTGCGGATCTCACAGCCTCGCGTCATAATAAGCTATCACCCCGCAGATAACTCAGCACCAAACACACTTTAAACAGGTAATCCGCTTAGGAGACGGCAGCAGACGCGCCACTGGTGTCGGTTGCGAGCCACATCCTGTAAAGTCTCGAGCCAAGCACAAGGCGCGTCCCGTGGACTTCAGCCCGGAAGGCAAGACGGACCGACGGCCCCCAGTTTGGTCGTCAGTGACTTCATTTCCCGTTGCCAAGTCAACTTTCGTCCACCGCGAGCCTCGCGGCACCCTACACCTGGCGGGCTAAACAAGGCCGTCCTAGGTAAGCGGTGACCAGGCATACGTAGCACGTGCCCGAGCCAACGCAACTTATTCAGTATTCGTATATTTGACCTGTTTGCTGCACTGTAGAAGTCCCTATCTTTTTCCGCTATTCGAGGTCCCTTTAGGGCTAGCCTTGCAACCGCACTGTCGCTACAGTTGTAGTATATAAATCCCATTCTCGTCACAAATTTGACACTCCATCTCACTCCTTCACCCAGCTGTCTAGCATCCGATTGCTGAACATGTTGCGTTATTATTTTCATGGCCCCAAACCCGGCGTAATAACTTCACTGGCTCTCGTACCTGTTCGAACGATAAGTTCTAGCACTGTCAACAGATCGCTCAACTTATATCTTACGCGCTTATTAAACCACTCACTATGTTCTTCTGATTCCCTCAACTCAATTACCTGTTAACCACGCCTGATACTCACGGTTCCCAAACAGGACAACTTTTGCGTAGGCTGGGCCACTTCGGCCAGCATCTTCCTCTCACATTCAGCAAATATCAGGTCTCGTGATGCAACGCAAAACTACGGATACGGATATGGTGTACAACATATACGGTCACCCCACTGATTTCAGCCAGCACAACTTTACCATAAATTTTGTATTTATACAATAACATAATCCTGTTCAATTTGTTGACAGTTTGCTCCGTCCGTTTTTCTTCTCACCCTTGTTCTAGAGGACAACATTACCTACACCGAACACCGCTGAATACGTACCTGCGACGCTCCCACGGGCACGGATTCAATAAAGAACAAAGAAAAAACCCGCATTTCATAATCATGACACACTAAACTACCTAGAAAACTGATCAATTCAATACAAGTCACCTGAGTCGTCAGACTTCAATAGCTCCAACCACTTGTACTGGACGCCGAAGGCGACTACATAGCCATAGGAAACAAATTAGCGTTACGTGACTGCGAATATCTGCAAGGGTAATCGGTCAGATACAACCTTGCCAATGTTATATCACCAGCCGGCAGTGTTCCAGGACGTGATGGGTCTTCGTCTGGCAAGCGTTTTCCCTACAAAGAGCCACAAATGTCTGTGTAACAACACTGCGACGTGGCGGATGTGACTCGCCACTCAATAAAGTCACCGCCCCTAACACATTGGCAAGTTGACCGACACCACATTTACAAGTTCTGTGCATATATGGGCTCTCGCACGAACACGCCTACATATCTGATTAGTGACATACCACTATTCTTAAGTATTTTTCACCCGTTTCCTCATACTTCACTCAATGACCTACATTGCTTACGGGACCTCATCGGACCAGTTCCTCATCAACATACCATATAAGTGATCTGAATATTATCTTTACCTCTCGCATCCTGTGTACATAGACTACATACAACCTTTGGGCTCTATGGGCCCACACTACTGTCTCCAACTGTACTACTCCCACTGTTGGTGCTGCTTATTCTGCTATCATGTACAATAATGCAATATGCTGATCATGCCCGAAAGGCGTGTCTCGCTTTGTCGAGAATAAAATATTTGTTTATTTATTTATTTATCTTGTTCTAGGGAGCTAGCATGCTTATCATCACCTAGTACTCGCCTACGCACATCATCGTTGCAAACACGCAGGTGCTATCCGGCACCAGCAATGCATCGCAGACAACAATGGTCAAAGACTTGAAGGCGCTTCAGATCTTCAGACCGAAGGGGCCAAGTCTCACTACCATAGTGAAGAACGTCCCTCACTGTGGCCTTGTATACCCAGCCCTTCAGACGTAGGGAAACTCCTGTCGCCATAGATGCCGCAGGTTCAAGAAGGTAGCTCTGACCTTTTGCAATGCGTGAGCTCACGTCAGTTTCTATGTGCCTATCATTGCTGATGCAACTGTAAGATAAGTGAATTGATCAACCACCTCGAGTTCCTCGTTGGCAAGCGTCAAGGGGTCATCAAGTAGCTGGTGGTCCTGCAGGTGCAAAGTGCATAAAAATAAGGTGACCACTGTCTTATTTTCACCAGACCTTAGTAGCAGGGGGCAATGCCTCATGTGGTAACTCTAACTGGCAAAGTGGACATTTTGTCTCTTCGCCGTCCCTGGAAATTTTCGATGCTAGCCGGCATTTTCCGACTAGAAGCAAACACCATGAAACTCGCAAATAGCTCCGGGCAGAACTCCGTGCTAGTCTGGAGAGAGATAGGGAATCTTGGTGGTCTAATCGTGCAACAGTGTAAGTTATTCCGGTCGATACTGGAAACGGGCAGCAGAAGACTTGGGGTTAGTGAAAATTTACGTGACGAGAGTGGGCAGCCCATCCACAACTTATCAAAACGCAGGGAACATTGAGCTGAGCACTATGAAAAGCAATTTGCTCGGTCGGAAATGTTAGATTTCTCGCAGGCTTTTGACCGCCTTTTTCCTTGGGCTGTCCCTTTTGATCCACCCTCTCGGTCATAAGTCGAACGCGAGACCGCACGGTTCAAAGTAAATGAAGCCGCGGGACCAGATGATCTACCTTTAGCCTTCTTCAAATTCGGGGTCCTGCTCTTGTGGATAATTTATAGGAGTTACCAGTCAAACTGTGGGAGCAGGAAACTGTCGCAACCGACTGGAGCCGCTCCGTCATAGTCTCGATTTTCAAGGGCGGCTCACGATCGGAATGCGGCAGCCATAGAGGAATCAGTCTGAACTCCATCGCCTCCAAATTGCTTGCCTCTGTAAGTCTTCACAGACTGACTGGCACTGGTGAAAGCCAGATTCGTGTAGAGCAAGCTGCGTTGACCACATCCTTACCTTGCGTCAGTTATTGGAGCACAGTCACACATATTGGCGGCCCACCGTTGTCGTGTTCCTCGATACCAAAGGCGCATTCGGTTCGGTGGATAGACTTGCACTTTGGGACTGTCTACTCAGGAAAGGTGTACCTGAGAAATATCTGAATATTATCCGAGCATTATATGCTCGTAACTCGGTCAGAGTGAGGGCTTACGGCAAGTTTTCGTCGCCCTTTAATATCTCATGCCGTGTGAGACAAGGATGCCCGCTGTCACCTTTCCTTTTCAACTTCCCTATTGACAAAGTCATGGTAATCGTGTTCACAGGACACGACTTAGAAGGTGTGGATCTGCTCCCAGGAGAACGACTTCTTGACTTGGGGTATTCTGACGGTATTACCTTATTTACGACAGCTCCCAGACGTGCAAAGCGGCACTGGATGGATTAGCACTGGCTTTCAGCCGCTTCCAGAATTGCTTTGCACCATCGAGCTGCGAATCGTTACTCCAAGATTGGCGCGGACCGCCTTCTTCTGACTTTTGTTGCAGCTCAGCAAGAGTCGTTCAAAAATTCAACTACCTGAGAAGTTGTATCAGCGCCTGTGGGATTGAAGATGAGATCACCAACCGTGTAGCAAAAGCTAGAGACGCTTTTGTTAACTTTCGCTATTTATGATGCTGGCGCGACATCAAGCTCGCCCTGAAGGTTAGGGTGTACAATGCAGCGGCACGTTCGACCTTACTGTGCGATTGTGCAATCTGACCTCTTAGATCAACCGGCATAAAAAGGCTAGTTACGTTCGACCATCGGTGACTTCGCAGTTTGGCTCACATCTCGTGGGAACACCGCGTGAGTAACGAGCGTGTTCGACGCCGTGTTTACGGCACAGGAAAAGGAAATGAACCGCTCAGCACCGTTATTTCACTCACAGCCTCCGAGGGCTAAGCTACATGTTACGCATGCCATCCCACCGACTCCCGCGACGTGCGTTTTGTGCGCGCCGCGGGTGTGGATGGAAGAAGAGGAGAGGTGGCCAAGCACTGACTTTGTCGAGAAGAATGAAGGCCCTCACTTTGAAGCTGGCCTCGGTTGGAGCGTGCCGGCTCCCTGCTTGGGTCAGAAAGACGATGAACACGTTTGGCTGGAGCCACTTTTTGATGTGGCTAGGAGCCGACCTCAGTGGCGTTCGTGCTTTGAGTTTCTTTTTCTCACCCATGCCTCTTAGCCTCTCCCTCCGACCACGTTCTCATTAGTTAACATTTTATTGTTTTGCATAGGAAATTACCTTTTTGCTGCGTAGTAGGCGACAGATAGCTTCCTGGAACCATGCCAATCTAGTACAGGCAGCTCAGCTGGCTTGTACCTGCTGTATTTTGTTCACTTTTTTCTTTTAGGTATTGCGTCACCTTACCTGAGGTGTTTTTCATCTCTGGCTAACGTGTATAATGATGATACTGATGGTGTGACTGCACCATCGATCCTGGTGCAGGTGACGTTGTTTGTACGTCAACTCAGCACTTACTATATTGACGACGTATGCTTTCCGAGCACCCAGATCCTTTTTATATTTCATCAGTGCAACAACAAGTTGTGTTGATTGATAGAAGCCAGATAGGGCTGAGGGTGGTCTAGTTGATGTCACCCGTATAATTCGACGAATTGGTGTTCAGTGATGATGAAGTTTATTCGCCCCCACCTTAACTGCCAGAATTTCTCTTGCGATGCTGTTTCAATTTGTTTTGCTACCAAGTTATCTATCTAGTCTTGCAAGCTCCCCTGCATCAGCTCGTTGCGTTGCCCACTAGATTTATAATGGGACAAAACCCGTCCCTTTTGGACCTTTGCTAATATATTCTCTGACTTCGGCATGGACGTGGTATACAACTTAGGAGTCGAAGTACCGCGGGCTCTTGTTTGCTTACCTGTGCATGAAACAGGACGCTCTTTAGGCGGAAACCTGTATCATCCTTGGAACCTGACTTGACCTCTCGGTGCTAGCGACCAAGCTCGTCAATAGCTCATTTGCGAGTATTGCAAATAATCGTCCCCATGGGGTACATATATGGCTACCCAAGCAGAGAGCTTAGCCTCTACCCGAGGTCACATTAGAGGTAACGGCATTCATGCTTACAGGTTATAGGGTGTAGTCACTGATGACAAACTGAGGCCTACTAGCCACGCGCGACTTCAAAGCTTTCAACCACTTTGCCAGTCGCACCACATACACTCGTCTACAGATCGGAATGCAACTCTACGACGATCCATTGCACTTGCCGTCCGCATCACTGCAGGTAAGTGCACCTCATATACGTATACACCTGACTTTTAGACCGCCAGTAGACCTGCGCCGCCCGGATTCCTTACTTGGTGATGCAATCCTGTCTCGGCTTACGTTATGCCCTTCTTTTCACGAGATACAAACCATTTCTCAGTGTTCAAGCTTTGTGGGTTACGAGCGATTTACACGCGCACCCGCAAGGTCGGGAATATTGGTGATCGCTTTAAACGTCATAAAACCTTACTGCACTGTGCGCCTGTACTTCGATTAGCCAATTCCGTCAAACATTGGTTATCATGTGACACTTTACTATGTTTTCTGATACCCCTGTTCTTGACGCACATTGGTGACCACTATCATGTTGCATACACCATTGCAGTAATCCTGCCACCTTTATGCAGCCTACGTCTATTGATCTGAACTACCTCTTCCGCCTGTCCGCAAACTAGCGGATAGCAGCAATGTTGTGTGGCAGAAACGGACACCATCTCATTACGGAAAGCAACTGCAGGTGAGATGGTCTACTCAGAAGGCCCGCACTTGAGGTCTATTTTTCTATGTTGCATCCGTCCATATGCACCCAAGTCACGGATTGCCAGGTGGCGTGGCCATGCTAGGTGATCATGTGTTTCTTACGGAATCCAACGGCGTTTTTTATTTCCAGATACTCACCTTCTGCACATATATATTGTGAAAGGTCTATGCTGACTGCCTGGATGTGCGCAACCTGGCTACCAATTGAATCTGTAAGTCAACCATGCGTTACATCTATGCATATTGGTTTCCTGTGTGTTTGTGGCACCATTTCCAATACACCGTTCCTCAGTGCTTGCGCGTTGTGTGTCAAGAGCGCAGAAATCGCTCCCCATAATGACGTGTATATTTGGAATCCGTACAAACGTTCGCCTTGAATTTCATGGCATGTTTCCCTTTCATTACCGTGTTGCAGTGATTATGTCACATTTCAGTGATTACGCAGCGACAAGGATGTCAAACATTTGCAAGAACATGACCCGAAAAATGGAATTACGTTTGACCCGCGTAAACCTTGTACCAAGGACATTGATAAAGCCCATTCCATGCAGGCTTCCTGAATCGTTACTTTAGCCCATGTCAGTGGCTTCGCTCGTAGCGATAATGTCGTCCGTCATGGAATGTACATAAACCTAATCAATACTCCTGGTGGAGGCGCGCCTTGTCTACAGTGCATACTTTGCCAGTGGCCATTTTGATCCCACTGGTTTAAAACCTATATAGGCCAGTGGGGAGGGCATGTGAAGCCAACAGCTGTCACCTCCGTAGTAGTGATGCTGATGCAGCTGCCAAAGGACTTATATGGGCACAGTAATCAACGTTCACGGAGGCTTGCGAAGTTAGAAGCATATGTTTTATCAGCCGCGGTACTGAGGACACCGCCGTGCCGCCAACTTAGGCCCAATAAACGCCAGTCGAGACCGTCTGTGGAGTCAACAATATTTACTATCCTAGTCGCCATAACAAAACAGATACTAAGGGACAAATATAGGATAACTACGACTACGTTTTGATGGCATATGGAGCCAATATTTGTAGTTTACCTCATGGTAATATTGCCGTCAGTGTCTTGGGAGGTTTATGGACGAAGTAACCACTGTTCATGGAGGCTCGTAGAGCTACCGGCAATATTGATGTACCTCTGTTGGGCATGCCCAGGCTTACGCTAGTGAAGACAACATAGAAACCGGTTAACTTGTGAGCCTGCTACCCCTGTTATGGGACTTATAATATTTCTGCGTGTACTGGTCATGCGGAGAAGGCAACCAAGGAAGGCTCCTTGAGTGCCGACAGTAATGACACATCTACGGCAGTTATATAGGCTTACTGAGCACCCAGCACGTTGGTATGAATATCCAACTATATAGCACCATGTCTCCCGCTAGTTGCAACATGCCGCGTCCCTGTATTTCATTCATGAGTGTTTCAGTAAATGACCATATGGAAAAGTAAGTATGCACGGACTTGATTCGTGTACATTTCGAAATACCTTATCTACCGCGCCTCTTGCTCACCTTCTTCCCCGCATGCTACACATGCTACCGCACCGCAGTGCTGTTCCAATCAAGTACTCAGCTTAACGATGCTCGCCGATGCATCTGTACTTTCCAGACCACTAGGCATATAGCATAACCTGTACTCAGGTATAACAACTGTCCGCCATGACATTAGCATGCCCCCGGTTAGTTCGCACTGTTAACTGCCTCCGCTTTCCAACTAATTTTTGAACGACCCCACGGCTCTTTACAGGGTCACACTATGTCCTATGGCCTTAAGGTGCATACTTACAAGGCAGTAGTGCCCACTCCAAAGGTTGCATGCGCTGCACCACTTGGCTGCTAGTTCAGTGGATGGGTCCGTAATCGTAGATCATATTCTCTAACGCTCTACTACACTTCCGGCTCTAAAGTACAGCCCTTCTATGCCGTGACCGAAAACCACCAAACATTTTTCAGCGTTGTCGCCTCGCATGTTATGAGCAACTTGGACCCTCCAAACTCAGACGACAGTAGTCACATATGGTTTGAATGTCTGTTCTCACACCCAACAAAAACAGTCCCAAAGATACATAAGTCTCGACTTGCTATGTTCGTTGTTAGTCAAATGCAACCCTTCCAGTTCCAATCCATTCAGTATCGCCAACGCGAAATTAATAACTACGTGCCGGATCTCTTCCGTAAGTTGACCGTCGTGTTGCAAGCGCTTTATTTTCGCATAATAGCAATTCACCACACTGCCTTCATGTATCTACTACTACACCAAGCAACACTATATGGATCATAAGCTCCGTTAAACAGTAAGCGTCCATTATCCTACAAATTATTACGCATCAAATTATTCCGTGTTCTTCCATTATGGCACTGTGAGCAGATTTGCGCTTACATAGTCTAAATGTTTACTTATCTAATTAACTTTTGAAACAGGTTTAGTGCATATTACCTACCCGAAGTCAGTACATACGGCTACATTGCAGTTGGCAAGTGCGTGTGGCAACAATTATGCCGATGGCCTATTATTATGCAGCATGGTGATTACCAGTGCTGGCATTCAACGAAAAGAATGTGCCTTCATACTTAGGGGATGCAGGCATTTACGGGTTGACGAATGCGTTTACACACTTCCAAGTATAGGCCACACTTCCAAACATGCATTCTATTACTAAAAAATACGTATAATTATATGGACATGTGTTAGCATTTTTTCATATATAGCCAAATATATTTCAGGTGGTGGTTTTGCAATTTTGTCTTAATAATTTGCTTCTTTATATAAATGTCCACCAGTACTCTCTTCTTTAAATTTGCACACGTCGTTTAAACCCATAATATTCAATCGTTAAAGTTTTCGTGTTTGTGGCAGTTCCGTAAAATGTACTTGCTGATCTCGTGAACTTATCGCGGATTCGTTCGTAATCATATTGTGTACGTTTATTTAGTGAAGACTTAGGTCTCCGTATCTGTATGCCTTATTCTGGTTAGATTAGTTCAGCTTGTCGTTTCTGTTGATTGACTGTTGCTTTATATCCCTTGTGTGATTGCGCTTGATGTGCATGTTGACAAGGTGCCTACCGGTCTATTACCCACTCCCGCCACCATACTGGCTCCAGGAGACAGTTGGTCGGTACTGGAGGGGGCGGGGTACACGATCCTTGTGGCCGAGTTAGGACCAAACAGTGGCTCCATGCACTCAGTGTGGAGCGGACTACTTTCCAGCCACCGCCTTGTGTGCAATTGATTCACAAATACAGCATGCAGGGGTTTGACTGTGAAGGAGTGTGGGCCGGCTCCGTTGATGAAACGTTGCTCCTATCCACATGTCTCCAGGTCCTATCCTTTCGTGTTTACACTGGATATGGGTGTGTGGTTGGAGCTGTGGGTTGTGCAGCGTAAGCCACCCATTGTTCCTCTGTAGGCATAGGCGTCCTGTGGCTGGCCACGGTGACAGGCAAATCCGAAACCGGATGCTCCCAACCATATATATATATTGGACTTTCATCTAAAAACAAATATTTATGTATTTATAATTTTGTGCTAATTTTACTCATTTGTATTATCATATATAAATATAGTATGAATAAATAACTATATGAATATATATATATTTCGGACGATATCTACCCACACTACCTGAGATATCTTATATTAATTTTTTAACTGCAGTATCACACCGGTAAAACATACTCTCACGTTTATGCATAATATATAATGCTTTTTCTGTTTATCATTAAGTTTTCGTCACCTCTGCGTAGTATGCCGAATGAATGGCTGGCACATTAATAATTCGAAATGAACCGCGTCACTAAGTTGCAGTGAACATCTGTACACTACTTATGAGTTCACTTTACCCTTGACACTGTTCAGCAGCTAATTTATGCCGATCGGTATGTAGTTCTGCGTACTTCTTATATGGATTTCACAAGTTCCCACGTTTCATTGCATATTTCAAAAAATATGGCTTCTCGATTTCTTTCACCGGTTAACATTCAACAACACTAGCATTTACGTTTTATTTTTCTGCATGGTTGCATTTATTTCACGTTGCGGATTCAATGCTTTCCTCGTTGCAGCAAACGGTACCTTATAAGAATTCATCACCAACGAACAATCACAGCACACCATGCTAGGCACGGCTGAATTATACATTTCCTACAGCGTTTCAGCACATTTTCATTCACAGGACACTATAAACAGGCTTGGGCATATTAGACGACTAACGCATTTCACCGTTTAAAAAGCACTTGAAATATCAGTACTCCGCTGCAATTACTTAGTTTGGAATTCCGGGGACATGTTACCATGGTTACCGTAAGCTACTTTACTGCAAACGTTACCTTATTTTAACACCCTATAAACATACGCAGTGCAGGAAATTTTACTATTGAAACTTCAATAATTAATTCCTGAGTCTCGAGATGGCCTTTTAGATGTCCGCTGTTCCATTTCAACGTAGCCCGTAACAAAATTTCCGCCATTGGGTAGAGCCCAGCTCATGATGAGCAACAACTCTTATCCAAAATCCCGCCGTTGGCGGACTCCACGGTCCCTTTGGGTAGATTGGCAACATTTTGTTTACACGTTTTTCGTGGTCAAGGTCGTTGGCATTAGGCTTTTTCTTCGCCTGGGCTAGAATTCTTGCGGAGAACTTTTTGGGTGTTTATTTCCGAAAGGGAGAGAAAAAGTAAGGATTTAACATCTTCTACTGCCCGTTTCTCTAGTCTTCCGGAATAACTTACGATGGTTACCAAGGGCAGCGACCATTTCCATCTCTGATGCACGATGAGACCACCAAGCTTCGCTGTCTCTCTTTTAGCGAGCAAGACTTTTCCCGGCGCCCTTGGCGAGTTTCAGTGTGTTCGCTTCCAGCCGGAATACACCGGTGAGCATCGTTACGTTCCATAGACTGCGAAGAGCCGCAACGTCCATGTTGGTGAGTAGACTTATCACATGAGGGTTCGCCTGCTGATAGTAAGGACAGGTGCATTTGAGATCAGTGCCCTTCAACTGCATCCAGTGAGCGCTTACTCAACTCGCATATCAGACTGTTTTGATAGTCACTCAGAACAGCTGGTTTTGTCAGTTGGCTGGTGTCAATGCGCTCACAGCGTCGTCTTGGGCGTCCGCCAACATGCATCCGCAGGTGAACACATACAAGTGCATGGTCGGTGTCCACACATGTGCCGCAAATCGAGCGACAGTTCTGGACGCAGCCTCTCCATAAGTAACTTATCGCATGTGATGGATTTGCTTCCATAGCTCGTTCGAGGCTGGCTGGCGCTAAGTCACCCTCCGGCGGGTGCTTTGTCGGAATTTAGTGCTTGCAAGCAATAAGCGAGCATTTTCACACAGCTGAAGTAATCGCTCGGCGTTAGCATTACGGGAGCATGCACTATGCTGGCTGCCCAGATGTAGTTCATCAGTGGATAATTTTCCACCCTGAGCGTTAAGACCCACAACCAGCACAACATTGTCCAGGCTTCTTCCCTGGCAGAGGAGCTCTTTCAACTGTCGATAGAAGTCGTTTTTCCGAAGCATCGCTAGTTGGTGGTTGCATAGGCAGGGATGACGAATAAACGCCTGCTAGTCCCGCGCAACCTCGGACCACTGAACGAGCTAGACAATCGGACCACACACATCAGGCTGCTGATTGGAATCCGGTCAATCAGAGTAGTTTCAGCCCGGTGACTCATGGCAATGCCAACACCAGCTTGGCGGGTGCTCGAAGCTGCAGCGTCACCGGATAGCCGCAATGAGAAATTGCTGCTAGTCTTACTAGAAGGGGATCGCAAAGTGAACACAGAGCTCCAGTCTCGCAGGCGCGTCTCCGATAAGCAGCAGATATCGATCGAGAGGGTCTCTAATGTTCGGGCAAGTGCTGCCCGTTTGGCGATCTGTAGCAGTGTGCATGCTAACCTGAATGATGCTAGAGGGCTCCAAATGGAAGTCGTTGAACTGGGCTTTGTCGCTTGGTTGGACCTGGGTTGTTGCCAGGACAGAAATGACGCCCCGCCTTCACATGTGAGCTGAAACCAAAGGTAAAAGTCTAGATAAGCAAGATGGGGGAAGGCCAGGAATTGGAGTTGATAACTGGGGTATAAAAGTGAAGCTGCAGCGGAACGGTAAGAGAAAAGGCGTAGGAGGAAAATAAGAAGATGGAAAGGCTTAAGCAGTAGCAACCAAACCCTATCTACCCTGCTCGATGCAGCAGATAGGACACCGTTGATTATCCGCTGCGGTGGCCAGAGTAACAAGAAATGTTTGAAGAGAAATTCAGTGTATTGCGTGGGCAGGATACTGTCAGGTTGCCCAGGCCTAGACAGTAGAACGAGTAGGGTTCTTAACTAAAGCCTTTGGTTTAAAAACCTGACAGTTAGGTAACGAGTTTGGCGTTGGGTTACAAGGAGTCCGTTTTAAATAATGAATAAGTTTCTCCTTTGTCGTACAGTCCATGCCACGAAGGCGTTGCTTGCAAATAGACCACATATTTCCAATGGGGTTTAAATCTGGTTAATTCCCAGGCCAGTCCAAGATGGTTATTTGATTAGTATTGAAAAAAGTCTTGACCATTTCTGATGTGTGGCACGGGGCCAGATCCCGTTGAAGAACTGCTTTCTATTCCTTTTTCCCCCAAATCACGTTGTAATGCGTCACTAGTCTTTCGAGGATATTTCTCACTTCCCGTATTAGGTAAGCGTCAACCCTGGCAGTGGTTTTCCTCTTAGGACCACATTTCTCTTTTCGTTTTGGTAAAATGCATCCCGTTTCCTTTATTTGACCACACGGCTGACGGTTGCCGGACTGACGCATACTATTCTTGCTATGTCCCTGTAGGTCTTGTCTGTGTGTTCGTGCAAGGTCACGATCTTTATGCGCCTTCTGGGAGTCAAGTCCATCTCAAACAATGACTGAATCACAAAAAACAAGAAGTTGAAACAAAAACCTTACTAACCATAAAAAGTATGACAAAATCTTGGATGATGTAACGACTAGACATGCGTAGTTATTACATCGTCTGATTCACAAACATTGATGAAATATCTATTCTCAAAATAAAATAAAAAATAAATGCAAAACGGCAGCTTTCATGCATAGAAACATGATATTCATAGAAAAAGAGACACAATCGTAGTTTGCTTCAATTAATGTGCACAAGGATGTACCTCATTCCAACCCTCAACCTGGAGGACCAGGATGCTGAGTTTGTCTGGCCTCTAACCATTGACGAATCTGGTAGGATTGGCTCTTAAGGTGCAAAAATGCACCACCCGACATAGCTCAATGGATCGCTGAGGCACACAAACCATCGCACCACCGTAAAGTCCAGCATCATTGCGCAGCTGGAGGGTAGAAATCCAAAGATCGTTTGAAACATTTCACCATCTCCGCATCGACGACAGCGTCCGAGAAGCTGTTCCAGTCATTCACTACCTGTGTGGATTGGGCTAGATCGGACCGCACGCGGAGTCGCCGCAATGTGAAAAGTTTCCACCGGTGACCTCGAGTTGCACACTTTGTGTTGAGACGAAAGAACGATTGCAGCTCACTCCCTAGCTCATTTAGTAGAATACGTCGAGTGAATAGCATATTGCCGCGGCGGGCACGATAAGTTTCGCGACTCCGGAACGGAGTTGGATGCACGCAGTTGAACCTTCTCGATCATGTCACATGCTGAGTTGGTGAGAGGATACGCAGCAGACAATCCGTACGCTAGAACTAGGCGCAACTGCAAAGTAAACAGTAGCTTGGGGAGTGCTGGTGTCAGGCGTGCAAAGAATCTCCGTATAGCTTGCATTATTTGGTAGGCGGACACGACCCTCTTCCAGGTGTGCTCGATTGATGTGAGGTTTGGAGACACAATCACCCCGAGATCCCTCTCCTGATTGACATTTCTGAGCAAGCAACCCCTGAGATGGTAAGCCCCAAAAGGCTCAGGAGCACCAATTGGAAGGAGAGCGCATTTGTTATGGTTAATGTGCAATGTCAACTTTATTGACCAATCGTGGGCAGATCGAGTGTCGCTTGCACTATGTCTGTGTCTTCCAGAATGGAACCCCAATCCACAGGTTCAGAACATCCGCGTAGATTTAGCAGTCGGTCCGCTGTTCGGATGGCAGGTCGTTGATAATGATATTAAAGAGTTCGTGGTCGAGTATAAAACCCTGGTGGACCCCACTGGTCATTAGAACTTGATCAGTAAACGCTTCGTTCACTTTACACTGCATAAAGCGACCGTTCAGGAACTCGGAGACCCAAAAAGGAAAACTGCCAGTGACGTCGATTCCCCGGCGTTTGAAGAGGATCCGTTCACGCGAGACCTTGTCACACGCCTTAGTGAAATCAACAAACAGAGCATCCAGGTGCTGACTGGTATCTAAGAACCCAACCCATTTTTCCCTGGCCACCAGCAAAGTTGTGGCACATGAATGCGCCCTTCGGGAACCATGTTGAGCAGGAGAGATGAACTCCAACTCATCGAGATGAAGTCGAAGGGCCTGTTTCAGAATCTGTTCCATGACTGAACAAAATCGAAGTCGGGCAGATGGGACGATAGCTGGTTGCATTCTGTCGGTAACCTTCTTTATAAATAGGTTTACCCATTCCCGCCTTCCAGGCAAATGGAAGTCTCCCGACATCAAATGAACGACAGAAGCAGTCGCCCAAGCCCACAAACTTAGATTTCCTGCGTAAGCACTTAAGTCATCCGCAAAAATAAGGGATGCTACCTTAAGCTTCTCAAGTGGTCATTGACACACAATGCAAACACTAGAGTTCGGAGAACCGACCATTGAGGAAAACCACTCAGGATGGCTTGTCTGAAAGACAGCCCGGAACCCACTCGAACGCTCATCCGCCTTCCTTCCAGGAAAGTCGAAATCCACTTCAACACTTGCCCTGATACGCCGTAGGGTTCTAGTTTACACAAACGCCGGCAAGGCGGACCGTATCGAAGGCTTTAGAAAAGTCGATGAACAAAACATCCACCGCCAGTCCTTGATTCTCAGCCTAAGCCCAGCACTCTCTGACTACCGGTATGTTAGTCAAACACGAGTAGCCTCTGCTAAACCCATGTTGAGACGGGCTGAACAAACTGAACTTAACCAAGTGCTTCTTCAGAGCTACGCTTACCAGCATCTCCAATGCCTTCACGAATAAACTTGTTAGGCTAACCCGTCTATAATTTTCAGGTAGTTGCTTATCACACTTTTGAAAATAGGGCACATGATAGCATTTCTCCAGTCAGCAGGTAGAAAGCAGCTACGAAGAGACCTCTCGAAGCGACATTTAATCGGGTTACACAGCAACTCAGCCAGTTCGTACAAACGTTTGGGATGAAGGGAAACTGTCCCGGCAGCCTTAGTGGGATACAGGTCACGCAGGAGCATAAGTACCTTAGCTTCTGAGATGGAAAGGTCTATCGAGAAGGAAGCTATTGGGATGTTTGCCTGCAATTTGATATTTTGCAACGGAGATTCATAAACAAACGGCCTAGTATACTGTTCCCAAAGTAGACAGGCCTTGGCCTGATCGGTTTATACTTCAGTGCCATAGGGTCCAAACAGCACAGGGATAGGCGAACTTGCATTGCACTTCCTTCTGAATAAGCCAAAGAACCGTTTCGGGCTTGTTGATAAGTATCGAGCCAGCGCATGCTCCTACAAGCGTGCGGCCCGCAGCTGCTGTTTACCTGCATTTTGCACGCCTCGGTAGCGATGGTGGGTAATTTCTGGATTGCCTGGATTGCCTACTGAGCATCCTCACGCCTCAGAGGCAAACCAAGCGGCTTTGGCTCCACTTTATTCCTTGATGAGATTTGAATGTAGGAAGAAAAATCTCGCAAAGGAATGGTTTGAACATGACCCAAGCAACCTGGAAGGTATCTTCGTCTGAAACGACACACGGTTGATTTGCACCCTTGCTCTGGTGGCTTGAATATCAGCGCGCCTGATACTTGGCATGCTGATAACATACGCTTCACGGCCCCGACTTAAGGCGCATTTGATTAATAGGCAACCGTGAGCACCAGAGCCCACGGGGAATCATACACTACATGTCTTACGAAGTCCATCGATTTCGCAAAGATGAAGCATAAAATAAAGGTTTTTAGCCTTGCAAGAACATAGTTGGCATTTGTACAAACTGTTGAAGGGATCCTTGTAAGGATAAGTTACAATGAGCATCGGAAAAACCCCCAGATGCTGCAGTGCAGAAATTGTGCTAATTAATCACAGGAATATTAAAATAGCTCAACCAAGCATCTATTTGTCATATGAGTACGAATGCAATCAATGAAGCTGTTTTCCGCAATTTCTGGGCTTCTGTATGCCAACACAATTTTGTGTGGCGTGAAGGCAGCGCAAACATCCACCGCAACAGCCTCGGCAGTTACATCAGGGGAATTGAAGAAATATGTTCGCGCAATAGTCTAGGTGAATCTGACGTACAAAGCACCTTCACCTCCGCAACAGCATGAGGCGCCATCAGGTTGCAGAAGTGTATAGCCAGGCAAACACATTCCGTTGTCCAACATATCGGCCAACGGTCACGTATCGGTGAAAGCAAGTACGTATGACCGGGAGCTATCTACAAGAGTGCCAATCTCGCACATGTTGTTCCTTACACTACGCAGGTTGCTGAGAACTACTTTAAGGAAATTGTGATAGTGAGCCGGGGACAGGGTGCCACCAGAACGGGCTCTGGAAGGATAGAAGTGGACCACGGGATCACAGCCTGAAAATCCACCAATCAAAGACTCGTTTCACTGGTCTCGCGACAGGCTTTGACGTGCTTTATGGCTGCCTTACATTTCAACTTAGCAGCTAATGGGAGGTAAGGTTGAATACTTGCGGCACCGTAGCTGAGGTGTTCCCCACCTCTAGCTAACGTGTATGATGATGAAGATGATGAAGGTTGAATACTGATCCCCAGAGTCCTTGAATTTAAAAGCGAAACGCAGAAGCTATTACGCTCGTCCGGTGTTGACAGTATGACTCTCACTAAACGGGGTTTGACGTCCGAAACATCGACCGGCACAGACCCAAGCCTAATGAGTTTCCGTACAGTGACGCCAGGATACCCGGGAGGTAGCGGTCATAATCTTCTCACTAGAAGCAATTCCAAAAATAACCATCTACTGCTCCACAGAACTTCTAGCCCAACCGAAGGAAAAAGCACGACGCCAATGTTATTGACAACGTAACGTATTAATCGCTACCAGCAAACACGGTCCAACTACTGCGCCCCTTGACTGTATTTATAGGTCTCTTACTGACCTTCCATTTCTAGAATTAGAAATCCAGCCCCAAAGGTTAGTGGTTCCCCGTATATTTTTGCCGAGGTGTCAGGTGCTGCTTCGGACACGTGTAGAACTCGAACATTCCGGGAAGTTCGAATTCGATGCGATACTCGTTAATAATCGAGTAATCGCTAAAATAATGGCTTTACTGAGCAATTCTTACTTTCTTCCGGACAACTCCCCTCCTGTGATGTCGTCCGAGGTATGGGAATAAAGGCTAGGATTAACTTGCAGTCATCGAGATGGTGTTCTCTGCCTGCAGAAGTGCCCGCGAACTTTGTTCCGATGTTCGTGTTCTGGATTGCTTGCTCGACTGTGTGCAGTAGTCCACTGCTACCTTCGGCAACTTGAAGCTTTCCACCAGTAAATCAAATGGGAGATAGCTGGACCTTGTTTGTTTTGGTTGGCACAGAGTGGGCCGTAACTGGTTTGCATGCCTTGCCCAGATATGCGCGCCCACCATCACGTCATAGATGACGTTTTTGCGCTTGCTTTTCACCGCCCCTGTTGTTCATTTCGCATGACCTTCCTAATAGTCACGTTCTAGCACCTTCTGTCTAAGCGTAAAAGATTGCTTCTTTGCTCCATACTGCCGGTTAAAACCCTGTAACATTCTGCGGTTTCTTTCACCAACAGAGGACTCCGTGCGCAGTCGGATGGCGTCAAAAGCCATGCAAAGCTTCCGATTCATCATGGCCTGTGCTAGAGAAACTCTATCTGGCGCTTGTGGATTCCATATTCAGCGGTAGAGGTAAAGGAACCGGTCAAGCACCTCCACTATGCGTCACTCCTCTTTTGAATTTTGGTGAGTTCACTTGCAGGTATCCCAAACCTTCCTGCCTGGCCATTTGACGGTGGATGAAACGACGGCGCGCGAACGTGCTGGACGGCGGATTACTTGCAAAACTCCGTAAACGTTTCTGAAGTAAGTCCTTAGCCATTGTCAGTGACAATTGTCTCAAGACAGCCGAATCTGCTAAAGGTTTAGCGTAGCTTCGATACGGTGGTATTGGTGGCTGTGATTTCCAGAGGAAATACTTCAGACCACTTGCTGTACGCGTTGACTATAATGGGGAAACTTCTGCCGTTGATCGGTCCTGCATAGTCGATATGGATGCGGCATCATGGCTTAATAACGTTTAGCCATGAATAGAGTTTGTTTGTTGTGGCGCGTTCAAGACATTGGCGCACTGTTGGAAGCGTTTCGCTATTGCTTCTAGCTCTTTGTCCTTCAAGGGCCAGTATACATAACTGCAGGGTGCCCAGCGTAAAACTATCGAATAAGGCGCTCCTGAAGTGACTGAGATAACCACTTTTGAAATTAGTATGATGCCGTTTACAATAGAGAGCTAGTGTCTCCTCTGAAAGTATGGTTGCAACTCGGCAGATGGGCATGAAGGTGGCCAACTTGTATTGTAAAATTGTGTAACCTTCTTGAGTATTGGGTCCACAAGTGTTTCGGTTCGTACAGCTGCTACGGTAACTGGTAGACCGTGCAACGCACCAGTTACCAGAAGGTTGACGTCAGGTTCTATCTTGGCCGAGGCAATGATTATGTTCTCACGTTCTTGCTGACGGGCATCAATTAGGCGTGACAGTGCATCCGCTTGGCTAATGGAAATTGTCGACTGGTAGTGGATCCCGAAATCGTACTCCATTAATTTAAAAACCCAAGGTTGTAGCCGGTTGACTGTGTAGGCCAGAATGCTCTGCTTCAAACCAAAGATAGCCAGCAGGGCTTTTTGATCTGTCAGAAGCTTGAAGCGTCAGACGTATAGAATTTCGCGCAATTTCTTAACCGCGTACGCTATGGCCAATGCTACTTTCTCAGTCTTGCTGTAGTTCCCCTCGGCCTTCGTATGTATTCTGGCGGCATGAGCGAGCGCTTTCTGAGATCAATCGGTGTATGTCTGTACAATTATTGTGCCAATCCCATGGCCTGATGCATTTGTGGTTAGGACAAAGTCTTTGGAAATATCAAAATGAGTCAAAAGCAAGTTTGAGGACAGCAATGTATTGACTTGTTCGAAGGCATTCTGGCATTCAGCTGTCCAGTTCCAAGTTTGGCCTTTAGCTAGTGGCATGGTTAACGGGACACGCAGGCGGTGCATTTCAGGCAATACTGCGCCGTAGTGGCTGGTAAGCCCACAAAAGGAACGCAAGGACGGTTGCTCTGTTATTGGAAGCATTTTTAATGGTCTCTATGTTTTCCGGGTCTGGTCGACGTCCCTCCTTCTCGAGGATAAATCCGAGGAATTTGATGAGCCGCTTGAAAATGTGCATTTATCTTCACGGATCCGGAAACCGTACGACGGTATAAACGAAGCCCTTCCTCTAGGCGGTTAAATAATTCTTATGATGTTCGACTCATCAATACGAACTCATCCAGATTTGCAGCGGTTCCAGAAACGCCCGACGGCATTGTATCCATCAACAGTTAAAAAATGGCTGGCGCCATTTTTAAACCAAATGGCAAACGTTTGAATTGGAATAGGCCACGATGAGCGTTGATCGTCAACAACTCCCTCAAGACGTCGTCAACATCTACTTGAAGCTATGCATCGGATAGACCAGGCTTAACAAATTACTTACCACCATTCAGCTTTGCAGGGATATCTTCCGGTACAGGTAAGGGATACTGGTGGTCGTCCAGCGCGGCGTTGTGGAAAGCTGAGAAGTCAGCGCAGACGTGCACCATTTCATTTACTTTCTTCACTGCGATAATAGGCGTGGCCAATGAGGAGCAGTTGACGGCTTGATAACCCTGGCACGTTCCAGTCGATCGAGTTTTTGATCAACGGTTGACATGGCTGCATATGTACCGGCCTTTTAGCCTTGAACATTGGTTAGACACCTGTTCGCGACTTCAGCGCTACCTTGTATTTCCTACAATGGCCCAAGCCATCCTGAAAGACAGTGGCAACTTTTCGCTTCAGGGTACGTGTGATATCTTCGACGGACTTTGATGATGGGTCTTGACTTGCTCGAACTCGGTTGCAGATCTGATTCAAAGGAACATCGAGGACTTGCAACTTTTCAATCCAGTCAAGGTCAAGGAGATTCAGATCCGGCCGGTCTGACGTGCAGCATGTTTCCGACATTTCCACAACTTGGAAAGCAATCTTGCAGGTAATTTCGCCCACTAAGTTGAACGCACCGCCGGATTCATTCTGTACGCCTTTCTGAGGCTCGACCATCTTTGGCCTCTTTATGTGCTTCCATGTGCTCCTGGAAATAATCATGGTGTCCGAAGCCGTGTCAACTGGCAGTTTTGTTGGCCTCACATTGATCAACGCATTGATAAATCCTCGTCTCGGTTTACACCCGCCTTGGAATGCGGAAGCTTTGGACAGGGACTCGGCGCCATCCATTCTAGAATTCCTCTTTCGATAGCACTTCACGTTCTTCGACCGGACTTGACTGTAGTATTCCTTTTTATGCCTACGCTTATAGAAGGTTTGACAAATATGATGCTTGAAGGGACAATGGGCGCGAAATGAGATTCGCCGCATGCACAGCAGGTCGTGGACGTTTCGTACGTAGCCCTCCTGAAGGGTTTGCTTCGTTTGGCGTCTCCGGCCTTTTTCATGGGTTGCACGGTTGCTGGTGATGCGAAATCATTTCGTTCGACCACGGAAGTGTCGTGTTTTAGAGTAAGCGGCCGTTTGCACTCAATTACGAGGGTCTACAATGTAAAGATCTCGCTCCAGCTTAGCTAAAAGCCGCGTGCGGATCTCGGTATCACTAAGGGTCGTAGAGCGCGGGTAAAAATGGGACACTTAAACTGACCATCCGTTAAACAGCGTAGGTTGAAACGTTCATACGCACGGATAATCATGTCTGCCAGAGCCCGAAAGTCATCCGATTCCTGTTTGGCAATTTTCAGGCTTTGATGGCGAATATTACACAAGGAGACCGACTCATCAGAAGGTACCTTCAGCTACGACACTACTTCGTCGAACGTCAAATCCTTCGGCTGTTTGGGCAGAATGTGGTTTATAAACCTTGAATGTTCACTTATTCCGAGCTTGTGGAGTAGCAATTGCAACTTCTAGGAGTCGTCCTGACGAATGACGCTCGTCCGGAATATGTCATCCCAGCGCTTGAACAACGCTTGAAATATGCATTCAGAATCCGCGTCATAATTGAATTCAGTGATTGCATTCGTAAGAAGATCAAAAGAACTGGTCTGCGTGTCCCGCGTCGCTACTACTGCTGTCTACAACCTCAAGCATTTTATCCGAGTTTCAATCATTTTCATTTGTGCCTCCATTTGAGCTTGATGTTGTAAAAGCAGCTATTAAAATTGTTCAACAGAAAAATTCGTCACATTTCCAATTTTCTCCGTCACCATTTGTTATAACCTCTCACCAGACACAATTCCAAACATGATCACTTACTGCTCCACAAAACTTCTAGCGCAACCAAAAGAAAAGCAGAACGCCAATGACATCAAGGTCACGGCGTGCT
>OX104068.1:56625904-56650904 GCA_944474145.2 Dicrocoelium dendriticum
CGGACGACAGTTTCGGATGTGCAGTCTGGTACAACGATGGCTTCTGGACATCTAGTGAAGCGATCGACACAGTATGTACCCAAATCAGCGATAATGCAAGGATCTTACCAGGGTTAAGTGTACATGTGGGAACCTTGAATCAGGGACAGGGGATGAGCCGAGAGAACTGCGGGTACACCGAGGTACCTTGGATCGCTGGGAGTGAAGACAACCTCGAGACCGGCTACGAAGATTTTTGTTTACCCTTGGCCAAACAAAACGCTCGGTGACCACGAGTACCTGGATGAGACAGTGAGTACAGAGTGTTGAAGACTGTGTCTTAAAAAGGCGGTCACGTCGGGGTCATCAGTTGCGGGGTTCTACTCTGATGTTAATCGCAGGAGATGCCAGGTAAGAGACATGCCGAGTACAGAAGTAGGAAAAACAGTTAGATCGTCTGGACCTAACTTGTATTGACAAAAGCTACAAGGAATGGAGGGTAGGTAATCAGAGGTACACAGTTGTATGCAACGTGATTCAAGATGACAGCAAGTGATCAGTACGTACAATCAGGTAAAAAACTGGACGATCAGAAGTTATAAACAAGAATAAAATCCAGCGTCTCAAGATACTGAAAGCGTGAATGATTGCTGTTCACTATAAGACCCACGTTGCTCCGTGTCCTGATGAGCCTTTGAACAGGTGGAAATAGCAGTCTTTGATTACAGTTTCTGAAAACGTAATTCGCACTCCGTTCATTAAAATCTTCACAAAATCAAGAAGTCCTCTTAAGCATCAAATCAGGGGGCAACAACTTCACAAGTGCAAACATTCTAATGTAATTTTTCCGCAACAAAATGCCAATACAAGGCAGATAACAGTATTTCACGTAAGCTTGCCACGTATAGAGTTGGTAAAACATGCCGGGAGCTTTATCAAAAGTCCCACCACCGTAAACTGTATCTTTACACAATGGGTGTAGCAGCTTCTTAGCACCTAATACAAGAATTATGCCTGGATTATGCACATCTGAATCATGAGGCACCAGTTCACAATACTGTTCAGGGATAGCAAAAGGTATGATTTTTGGACAGGGTAAATGACCACTGTTTCTGTGATTCAGAAGAGTTCTTACAAATGATGGTTGCTTATGCCAATGGGTCAACACTTCGATTCTCAACGCTGACAACACTTTTCCCATTACATTGGCAGGTAGCACTAACTAATCTCATGCCTAGAGTCATTTTGATTTCGGAAGCATTGGCTTCTGCTTTTTGATGACATGGGTTGTAACAATGCGCGGTCCATATGTGCCATTCAATCAAAATGGCACATTTTCTGTACACGATTTTCCGTGTGCGAGTTTTTCTGTGCGCAATTTTCGAGTAAGCTTCTTTCTGATAACCAAAGAGGACATGACCTAACCAACTTAGGTGGATGAGTTTAGGCAAACAGCAGAAGATATCTTGACAAAACCCAACTGACGGGCATCCGCCCTGCTCACCCGGTGCTTCCATTCGAGATTAACAATACGCTGCAAGCACAGGTGAGTAAAAATGAACACCCATTCAATACATTCAGTGCATTCAAGCATCACCCATGCTGTTCAACATTTTGTTGGATGAAACCTCGGATTGCTTTGGACAACACAAATCAAGCGGTGTGGAGCTGCTTCCGGGGTACGGCCTTCGCGACTTGGATCAGTCGGACGACAGCAATGGAATTGACGATTTCTCGTAGACCGCACGAAATGTACAGAGCACGCTGGTGACTGCGCAATTTGAAACCATTTTCGTCCCATCAAAAAGTTAGGTGTTGCTGCACAACAGGGCCATCCTTTAGAAATCGTTGTCAGGAGGGCTCGCGCATGATAGTCGTTCACAATCGAACAGGTTTGCCAACCGTCGTCTATGTTCTCATGTGATTGGTTGGTTGACCTACTGATCTTTATTGTATTCTGTTCGCTCACGCACGCGTACTCAAAAAAGCTCGCCCTCACGCGTTCTTGCTTCCGTCGTGAGGGGGTTGCAGTCAACAGTGGCAGGCGTCATAAGAGATTGGCGACAGAAGTATCACTAAATCCCGATTTGCAAAACATGACGGTCCCTTTGGAATTCGTTTAAGAAATGGTGTCCATACAACAAGTACAGTTTGAGGCATCACAGTTACGTTTGCTTGAAACACTAACAACTCGGACGTCGTTACAGTAAGCACCTACAGACTCAACGGTTTCCACCGCAGACAAGTTGCGGCACAGTACGCCAGAATTCCAGTACTAGTCGGATGATGAGTTTACTTTCGCCGCTATGAAGACTTGTTAAATATTGATGTGAGTGAGCTAGGGGATGCAAGTCAGGTGCGTCTTGTTTTGAGAGTAGAGAAAATATTCTAATTATATTCTACCCAAAAATGCATCACCGGAGGAAACTGCGAAGTAGTTGACCAAGATATTCGTCAATGAAACGTCACTTTCCAACGCAAGTTTTCGTTGGTAAGCAGCAGAAGGAATTTGCGACTTATACCTTTTCAGCTTAGTATGATCACAAGTGATCAGTTGAAGACGCGCGTTTTTGTTTGTGGATTACGTTTTTCAAAAGGTACAGATATTCGAACACGTTCGTTATCTAGTATGAAGTCCAGTCCAGAAATCTCACTACAGGAATGCGAACGTTTGTTGACAACGAAGAGTGACACAGTAATGATCCAACGGGGCAGTGTGTACTGTGTGGTGGACGCTCATACGATTCCCACAAGTCCTAGGTTATCGCACAACAAAGTACATCTCTCCGGATTTACAAGCCGAAGCCGCTCGCCTAGTGCTTGTTGGCACTGTGGTCAGTAGCATTTCGTTCAATTTCGCGAATTCAAATGATGTATTTGCAGCCGCTGCGGGAATATGAGAAATAAGAAAGCCAGATGTTTGCAGAGTATTTGAAAGACAGTCACGAAACTTCGCCAAAATCCCAAGCATTCAAAAATGCCCTTCAAATGTGGTGGTTTCAACTGCTAGCCCGAACTAGCAGTCACTGCGGAAGTACGGCTAGTCTGACAAAAGAGGGCTGATTAGCGTACATTTACCTACCGTGGCTCCCTTATGGTGAACCCCGGTCATTTACGGTTGTTGTTCCCAACATCCAATAGCTATCAAATGTGTAGCGAAATTCGCAACATGCTACTGCGCGTGCAGAGACATGAATTTCTCTCTCAGTGGTGCGGACGTATGGAATTCTTGGCAGATGAGTGCTTTAGTGCAGGGCTCAGATGAGAAAAAGCCTAACCTATAAAGACACACCGACATGAGGCCGATGATCTTCGGACGAGATGACTACAGACAGCCACAACGTGTTTCCAGCGTTCGCTAGCTGTCAGCTAACTTCATGCTGAGTGCTGAAGGTCATGGCCAACCGTAGGCATTGGAGCGATCGATGGTTATCTCTGTGTGTTTCGCTGGCTACGCAGCGGTCCGCCTAAGCAAACAAATGTGCGCACGTGATGGCAGTTCAGCTGAGGACGAGGTTAGGAATTGACACTATTGTCAATATTATCGAATCACAGGTATTGGAGCACGAGCAGACAATGCAGTCGGGATCACGTGACGTCCCTGTTACTCAGCGCGCTGATTATTCGGCTGTACGGTGAATGCGGTTTAAACGCCGCATCAGCTTCAAGAGAATACAATGCAATAAACGCAGGAATGCGTCCCATCACCGCCCGGTACGTGCTTAAACTAGTGAAGAAGTTCGAGCAAACTGGGTGTGTGTAACATGAAGAGAACCGGACCGCGTCACATCACCACGAAGGGCTGTTCAGCGTGCGCTGTAGTCTGTGTAGTGTCGAAAAGTCGCCATCTTAACATCCGTCAGATCGCACAGCACTGTGAAACGACTGGATATGCGGTACACTGGATGTTACTGGAACGAAAAGTTCGGAGATATCGTGCACTTCGAGTGCAGGTTTTGAACTCATGCGATCCGGAGAAGCGGCATGAATTTCGACGCTGGTTTTCGGATCACGGGGATATTCGTTCTGTTATCTTTACAGATGAGGCATTGTTTCATCGGCATGGAACAATGAAACATTACTGTTGCGCTAACAGCAACCCAGGAAAATTTACCGCATCACGTATGCACCACAGTGTGAAACTGATGGTTTGGGCCGGATTAACAAGCCAGAAAATCTTAGGCCCATATTTCTTTTCCGGGAATGTGACCGGTAGGTTGTTGTTTTGAAGTACTAAAGCCTTATCTTTTCCTAGCATCGTCGTATTTGGAAATGCTGCAGACATTTGTGCTTCCCCAGTTGGAGGCCGATGGGGCATGCAGTATCATCTGGTGGCAGCAAGATGGTATACCTGCACATTCTGCTAAAGCGGTGCGTGCTTACCTCACCGACAAATATGGCCACCATTGGATCGGACGCGGTGGACCAATGCAGTGGCCGGCTCGCTCACCAGATTTGAACCCCATGGACTTTTTCTATGGGGCTATCTCAAGCAGCTAGTGTACAAAACAAGGCCGCGTATATTGGACCAGTTGAAAGAAAAGATTGTGAACTAATGTCGCGCGATCACGAGGGATACATTGAAGAAAGTGCTGGCCAATTGCATCAAGCGGTTTCCGCACTGCAAGCAGAACGCCAGTGGACATTTTGAACATATCCTTCACTAGCATAGATGATAGTTCCAACACATTTCTGTTAATATCCTTATCCTCGTTCACAAATGTGTTAACGACTAAACTGGTCCGCTGGCAAATGGTGCAAACGATGCGTCCGGTCGGATAGAATTCTTAACCTCCAGACTCTCGTTGAGCACATAAACAGCGTAGGCACCGAAACATTCGATGGCCGCTTATGGCGGAATCACTGAGTCGCTATGAGCTGACGTTCGTACAGCCTTACTGAAAAGCCGACTGTGTTGTTGACTCAGTTTCAGGCTATTGCCTGTGAACTTGGTGTTCGGGATGAGTTGAAGTAGGTGGCAAAATGTGTACGTGTGGTCGTTTCGTATCTGGTAGGCTAATATGTGGTCTCCACGTAGCCACTTGTAGCGTCTACTGAACACTCCGATTGTTTTTAGACGTTGCTCGACCATGGTGAGTTTCAAGTGCTGCAAGGTCATGGTTTAGTCAAGCGCGCCAAGCCGGGATTAGGTATTCGACGTGTTAACACAAGTAGGCATGGAGCATCATAGATAAGATGAATGAATGCAAACTTTTGAATGCCATCTGCAAGCTAACAACGTGCTGGTTACCACTTTTGTATTCCGACTGTCTGAAATAACTGATGTCGTCCTGCACCAGCACACCGAGGTCAACTTCCTGAGGGCTTGTCTGCAGGTCATATGCCCCAATATTCTGGAGATAGGCGTGTCTATGGCGGATGTGGGTAATGTGTCACTTTATCAAATTTAATGGCAGTGAATTCCTCACCGGTCAATGCCAGGTCACATCTAGGTCGCACATGGAGAATCTTGTGGTCGTCCATTCCCTTGATCGCAGACCAACTTTTAACGTCATCCGAAAAAGTGAAATTTTTAGGGGGATGGCTCTCACAAGACCATCGCACTCCATTCGATTAGGGTCGGGTAGAGATGCTCGGTCTCTAACCTAGAACTGCTGTTCACAGAGAAAATTACCAACCCATCCTAAGAATGCATCGCCTACGTGTTCCAAGTAGCCCGTCATTACAACAGCAATGATCGCTTCCATGACTTTGGAAAAGGCAGAGAGAAGTGTTACCGGGCGGTAATTGGTAGGATCAGACGAACTTCGCTGAAAGAATCCGGCAAGTGGATGGGCTAGGTGAATGGCTGCTGCCTGCAGTGCTTTAGGGTGAAGGTTATCCACACCAGGAAAGCTGTGTGTACGCAAGGATAGTAGCTTTTTCAGAACCATTTTTGCTAGGAATTTGATGCTGGGTAACACTGATGGTGTGGGGACAGAAGCAAGTATAACGTTTGAGGCTAGTAGACCTTCGAAAGTAGGTCAGTACTTCGCAAAGAGGCGTTGTCAGCCTTTTTGTTGTGTGTGTATACCCAACAATCGTACTGAGTGGTGCGAGTGCACGCTGCAACTTTTGAAGTGCATTCACGTGTCTGCAGATAAGGTTGTGGTTTGAACAGAATTGTTTCGCTAGCTCCAATCCTTGAGATAACGTGTTTTTACGAAACAACTGTATTTATTAATTGCTCAAAGCTACGTACGCTGTCTCATTCTCCGCAACAGGACTGCTTACCTGAAAGCGTCATGTGTTCCACCTAGGCCATAAACCTTCAAGTTTGACTTCTCATGAATACATTTATACTACAGCTTACACTTAAACCAGGTCGTTTTAATGTGGATAAAATTCATTCCACTTTATTTGATTTGTTCTGCGTACTTGATAATCCTCTCCCAACTTTCACACGTCACTCATGCAAATTGTGATAACCTTGCGTAACGTTGTCACGTAGTAATTTTTAAATAACTTTCGGACATTTTGTACTTATCGAGGATTCTCTTATAAAAAACTTACTGCAAACGCTCATTTAGCGAGTATTTATGTCGTCGTATACGTTGACTTTATTCGATGTCTTTTATTTGATACCGGCATTTCGAATGATTGGCTGTTGTTTGACATGGCCCGTGTGGCTGCGCTTGATGTGCATGTTGACAAGGTGCCTACCTGTCTAGTACCCACTACCTCGTCCATACCGGCTCCAGGAGACAGTTGGTCGTCGCTGGAGGGGAACCAGGTGCATGGTCCCTGTGGTCGTGCAAGACTCGAAGAGTGGTTCCATGCACTCAGTGTGGAGCGGACTACGGTCCAGCCACCGTCTTGTGTGCGTCTGATTCCCCAAATAAAGCGCGCTTGTGCTTGTATGTGAAGGAGTGGCGGCCGGCTCCATTGATGAAACGTGGCTCCCATCCGCATGCCTCCCGGTCTTATTCCTTCGGGTTTACACTGGATATGCCGTGTGTGGTTGGAGCTGTAGGTGGTGCAGCGCAAGCCACCTGTGGTCCCTCTGTAGGCGCAGGCGTCCTGTGGCTTGCCACAGTGACAGGCAAATCCGAAACCAGATGTCGCCAAAAATGTATGGGCATTTGAATTGGTTGGATAGGAAAACGTATGCTATGAACTCTTATAATCTTCTCATTAGACGCGATATATATATATATATATATATATATATATATATATATATATATATATATATATATATATATATATATATATATATATATATATATGGTTGGCGGCATCCGGTTTCGGATTTGCCTGTCACTGTGGCAAGCCACAGGACGCCTGCGCCTACAGAGGGACCATGGATGGCTTGCGCTGCACCACCCACAGCTCCAACCACACACCCCATATCCAGTGTAAACCCGAAGGAATAAGACCGGGAGGCATGCGGATGGGAACCACGTTTCATCAACGGAGCCGGCCCACACTCCTTCAAAGGCAAACACAAGCACACTGTATTTGGGAATCAAGCGCACACAAGGCGGTGGCTGGACCGTAGTCCGCTCCACACTGACTGCATGGAACCACTCTTCGAGCCAAACACGGCCACAAGGACCGTGCACCCTGTCCCCTCCAGCAACGACCAACTGTCTCCTGGAGCCAGTATGGACGAGGTAGTGGGTAATAGACAGGTAGGCACCTTGTCAACATGCACATCAAGCGCATCCACACCGGGGATATCAAACAACAGCCAAACACTTGAGAGAGAGAGAGAGAAAGAAAAAGAGAGAAACTCGATTAATGCATAAGGAAACGGTGACATAAACCTTAATTAAATAGCATATGTAATAAGTTGTTTACAAACAAATCCTAGCTAAGTGCACGAGGTCAGGAATATAGTTCACGGAATGCCACGAACACAAATATGCTACGGAAATCGAATACAATTGGCTTAGGCGAAGTGTGCAAGTTAATGGAATAGAGTACTGGTAGACATTTATATGAGAAAGAAAAGCATTAAGGCACAAACTGTAAACCCACCACCTGAAATAAAGAGACTTAGCATGCAAGCACGCGGTTAGTAAATCGAATTCAGCGTGCCTACAAACGCTGCGCCGGCTCGCCGTAATTCTCTGCAGGACCCGTCGTCGCTTCTGTAGTGGCCCCAAAGGACCTAGCTCATGGCCCACTAGACATTTATATGAGAAAGAAAGGCATAAGGAGAGAACCGAAAACCCACCACCTGAAATAAAGAGACTTAGCATGCAAGCATGCGGTTAGTAAATCGAATTCAGCGTGCCTACAAACGCTGCGCCGGTGCTGCCTACGTTCACTGCGGGACCCGTCGTCGCTTCGGCAGTGGTCCCGAGTGACCTCTCTCATGGCTCACTAGGCCTGCCTGACTAAGGCACTCGCGACCGCATGTTCTACAGCACCATGCGCTCGATGTCGATGGAGTACAATTCATTGGTGCTTGCCGCTTCCGCACTTGCCGCTTCTTCTCTGCATGCATGAGGGCTTTCTCCCGCACTTCAGCAACTGCTTTCGTGATTAGATCGCGCCATGCACCACGATCAACCGCCTTCGATTCCCATGATCTGCAATCAAGATTAGAACGTGTGAGGCTCACTTTAATCATGTCCTGGTAACGTAACTTTGGTTTCCCAGCATGCCGCTTCCCTATACTCAGCTGACCGTATAAAAGTTGTTTCGGTATTCGCGTCGAATCCATACGGCTCACATGACCGAGCCATCTCAGGTGTCGCAGTAAAAGTATGCCGTCCACTGCATACATCCCACTTCGGCGCAACACTTCCGTGTCTGCAAATCTGGCGCCCCAGCCGATCCGCAAAATTCGTCGCAGACACTGCTGATGGAACCGCTCGAGATATCGCACATCCCGACGGTACATCGTCCACGTTTCACTGCCGTATAGAAGAACGGACAGTACCATGGATTTGTACACCATCAGCTTCGTGCCAATGCTAAGCTGATGGTTGTTCCACACTCGGTACTCAAGCTTCCCGAATGCCGCTGCCGCCTTCGACACGCGATTACGCAACTCAACGTGCAGCTGCTGATCAGTCGACATCACACTCCCAAGGTAGCAAAAGCGGGAGGTGGTTTCCAATACTTCAGCACCAATGCTGATTTGCGGCAATATTGAAGATTGCACCTCCGGTGAAGGCTGAAAGAGACAGACAGTTTTGCTTGTGTTGATGGTGAGCCCGAATTTGGCCGCTGTCGAAGCCAGAGCACTAGTCATGTGCTGCAACTCATCCGCGCTGTGTAAAAACAACGCACAGTCGTCAGCAAACAGCAACATACGGATAGTTGTCTCACAGACTAGAGTTCTCGCACCGAAACGACGGATGTTCAGCAACCCACCATCAATACGGTGCTCCACACGAACACCGTAAGCACAAGCCGCATCAAAAGCACAAGACAACATTGCATGAAGATAGATATTAAACAGGGCAGGAGCTAACACACAGCCTTGCTTCACACCAGAGACAACTGTAAAGTCATCCGAGGTCTCTCCACTCAGCTGCACCCTCGCTCGCATACCACTGTGCAGACATGCAATTAAACTTACAAACTTACGCGGGCAACCAAACTTACCCAACACCAGCCACAATGCCTAGCGGTTCACCGTATCAAATGCTTTGGTGAAATCAACAAAAAGCGAGTACAATGGCTGGTGTCGTTCTCTGCACTTCTCTTGCAACTGACGAGCCGCAAACACCATATCTATAGTGCTGCGACCCGAACGGAATCCACATTGCTCTTCCGCCACGTTTGGTTCCACAATCTGACTCACGAGGCGATTGAGCAGGATTCGGGCAATCACCTTGCCCACACAACTCAGCAAGTTGATGCCACGATAATTCGTGCAACATTGCTTGCTACCTTTGCCCTTGTACAGTGGTAGCACAAGGGCATCCTTCAGCTCAGCAGGCACCTCCTCCTCAATCCACACGCGTTGCACCAAGTGGTGCAGCGCAGTCAACAACGCGGGTCCATCGTGTTTCAATACTTCAGGCGGGATCCCGTCACCTCCGGCACATTTGCCGTTTCGCAGCTGAGCAAGTGCTCTCTGCGTCTCATCCAGTGTCGGCGTATCCGCCAGATCCGCCTTCACATCGTGCTGCTTCAGGCCGTTCAATGTAGGCCAGTCGATCTCTGAACGATTGTTCAAGAGACAGTCAAAGTGTTTCCGCCAGACCTGCATTATATCTGCAGTCTGGGTGCAGGTAGCGCCTGAACTACCATCGATCAGTGTCCTCAGCGGCTCCAATCTCGGTCCATACACCGCCTTCAAGGAGTCAAAGAATTCCTTGTGTTGACGGCGTTCGGCGTAGCATTCCATCTGCTTCGCCTTCTCCGTCCACCATGCATTTTTAATGCGACGGAGCTCTCGGGTCAGTCGCCGTCGAAGTTTGCGAAACTGACTCTTCTTCCCCAAGTCACTGGGGTCTGCAGCATGTGCAGCAAATGCTGCATTCTTCTCTGACACCAATGCGTCAATCGTCACATTGTTGTCATCAAACCAATCAGGCCGCTTACAGTTTGCGCGCCCGATGGTCTCCTCGGCAACAGCTGTCACCTGGTCGCGAATGTGGTGCCACAGGTCGCCCACTGTGGCTATGCAGTCCACATCACCACACAGGCGTGCAGCCATCGCCTTCTCCAGCTCAGTACGTTTCGCCACAGTACCGAGGGAGAGAATGTTAAATTTACGCCGATTCACGGCGGGAGTGCAATACATCGATTTACGAAAATATATGTACAGTTTGGTCCGAACCAATTTGTGATCAGTGCCACACTCAGCTCCACGCAGTACACGTGTCATGCGCACTTCACGTATATCACGATGACGTACGATGACATAGTCGAGCAGGTGAGCGTGACCACTCCGTGGGTGCGTCCAAGTTGCTATATCACTCGCACTCAGTGCAAACCGAGTGTTCGTGATCGTCAGGCCGTGAGTGGCACACAGTGAGAGCAGCCTGTCACCGTTCGCATTCGCTGAGCCAATGCCATGCGCACCGATAACATCTGTCCACGCTGATGCATCACGCCCAACGCGCGCGTTGAAATCACCCAGCAGAAATAGTCGGTCGCTCCTCGACACAGACCGTATCACGGAGGATAGCTCAGTGTAGAACTGATCACGCGTGTCATCAGGATAACACATGGTCGGACCGTACGTGCTTATAAAAGTAGCAAACTTACCTCTTCCGAGTCGTAGGCGAACAGTCATCAGTCGCGCGCTGATGCCCGTTGGTTCACCCACCAGCTGGCCATTCAGGCGATCGGATATTGCAAATCCGACCCCATGTTCACGTGGTGCTGAGGCGGCGTTTCCCACCCAGTAGAATGTGTAGCCAGCACCTGCTTCATGTAACTTACCTTGCTCAGCGAGCCGAATTTCACTGAGCGCCGCAATATCGATGTGGTAGCGCGCCAGCTCCATTGCGACCAGTGCAGTGCGTCGCTCCGGGCGCTCGCTGGAGTTCCGGTCCAGTAGTGTGCGCACGTTCCAGCACCCGATGCTAAGTGCTTTGCGCGCAGGCATACGATTGCATTGGTGGGCAATCGCACGCGAGGTGGTCGTTGTGCTTCGGAGGTTTGCTTGAGGGACTCCACCCGGAGCCTTTGGCTCAATAGCCTGACCCACAAGGCAGTGGAGAGCAGATCCAGCTCGGGAATGTGATTGCAGAGACAGATGGGGATCTGCTTGACGGCCGTCACACGCAGCCTTTGAGGTTCTGGAACAATTATCATATGTTTTGCGACCGTAATTGGATACGCACCTGCGACCACGGCCAGACGCAGGTGGGTTTTTGGCGGGTTTGCACCAATTTGACCAGGGGCTGCCTGGCTTGAGGCGGGCAGTAGCAAACCATTGAACACCCGGAGGTGTCCTCCCACCGTCAGAGACAATGCGTGGCACTCGTGCTCTACGCCAATCGAGCATTGAGAATATCACCCGTAAACCTGTTGTCTCCCATGGCTAGGTTTTACGGGAAGTGGGCCATCGACCACTTCCTAACCTCCGGAGAGGATGGACTAGGATACTGCCAGGGCGCCCAATCCTGACAGGAGAACGACTCGGGTCCTCAGCCAAAGCCTTCGATCAAATGAACATTTGAAAGGCAGCGGGTCTAGCACATGGTCAGTTAGCTGACTCATGCGGATTGGTGTCCTGGATCTTAGCAGGGAGAAGGGCGAAACCTAACTCCCACCCAGCGGTCGCCACGTGGAGGCGCCCAGGACATGAGACTATAACGCAGCAGTAGCAGCAGTGGGTAGACCATCTGTCAGGATCTAGCCACCACCAGCCTCAGCGCACCATAGGCTCTCCCGCCTATATATATATATATATATATATATATATTATATATATATATATATATATATATACAACCTATCACAGTGTAAAACCCACAACTTCCCACAGGCAAACTGATGTCCCACTGACACCATAAATGGTTTAACCTCTGGAAAGACACCCTCAGCTTGCTGATACGTGAAGCAGCTTCTTCAGTGATATGACCACCGAAGTGATGCAACTATAAGGCACAGTGTGATGACCCAGCACTTCCAGTGGGTGTTCTCGGATAACAAGAACCAGTGTATCGGTTAAGTCCCGTAACACCACCTTGCACTTTCGGGATGAAAAGTACATGCCGAAGCGTGCAGCGCTACACGTCAGTCTAATTGCTGGTGCTTAAATATCCACGGCATCTACTGGTTTCTGTATTTATCAACGCGTCCAATTAATTCTGAAACGTTTCACGTGAGAGACGTTGCTAGAAAAATGTCATACAACCACTTCCCTTTCAAAAATTTCAACATAGCAAGAACAACGAACATTCCTGCGGAATAATCTGAACCCAGTATATTTCGTGTATTCTCTTCAGCTGCTTACATACAATGAATGAAAATTTCTAACGATTGGGAGCAATAGGTAAATACCAGAGATCGATGGTCAGTTGCGCTGACTAACCTGTCTTGCCTCACCAAGGCAAAGCAAGATTGGCCACAAACTCAAGCTGTTTACGCAGGTTAGACTTCACACGCCGGATGGCGGAATCCTCAGCAAAACACAACAACCTGAAGTTGCTCTGTCTATTGATGACCTTGAATGCTTCGCGGGGATTCTGGCACATCGATCAGTCGAATAAGTGCCGGGCAACGGAGCTGTCAGGTAATATTGCGCTACGGAGAGCAAGATTCCACAGGACGTGTTCTGAAATCCGAGTGGACAACCTCCACTCTGTCCGGCCAATGTACATGCTACCGCAAGTACAGTTAAAATGGTAAACACGTGAGGCGGTGACAGTAGAGTGAGGCTTGTCCAAAAAGGATTCATGTAGTAGCTTTTTGGTTCTGTGAAGTAACACAAGCTCAGGTGTACAGTAACATCTTTTTATGGCATGACGCAAGCGACAGCAGAACCGTCTGTCATTTTCTTCCCTTTTGCAAGGCAATGCAATGAATACCTTTTTTGAAGCTTCAGTTCGCTCTTCATGCGGCCTGGTTTTCTCCCCATTCCTTGTAATGAAGTTGGCAGGGTACCCATTTTCACGTAGGGCAGATGCGATTCCCTGTAGTTCTTTCTCAATCGTTTCTTCTGGACAGATACGGCAGGATCTCACAAAAGATGCATGAAGCAGAGAGCGCTTGTAGCTCATGGGGCAGTAGCTGTCGAAGTTTAGGTATTGCTCCGTCCAGCTCGATTTGTGATAAATTGATCTCAGGAGCGAGCCATCTGATCATCTATAAAAAGCTACATTCAAAAAGTAGAATTTTCCTGATGTTTCGCTTTCCATGGTGAACTCGATCTCTGGATGACATTCATTAAAGGTTTTGAGCATGTGTTCCGTTTGCTGGGCTTCGTCAACTATCACACGGGTGTTATCGAATATATCGAGAGTAAAAGTGAGCTTCTTGTATGGAGTTACACAATTTGGTGTTCTCTAGATAAGCTACGAAGATGTTATCCAAAATGGAACCATCGATACACCTTCAATCTGCCGATAGAGACTTCCTTTGAAACAAAATTGAACACCTTTTGTGTATATACGAACGATGTTCTTTAATCGATGTAGTGGAAACCCCACTCCACCTGAAAAACTGCCTATGATGTTCAGCGTCTCTTCCAAGGGGACATTTGTAAATGGACAATGGTTTATTACGGGTAAAAAAGCATCGCTTAACAAGTCCCGTGGGATGGAAATTATTGCGAAAATCAATTGCATAATAAAGTGAAAAGCGTTGTGGTGGACTCACCATAGACTTATGTGGAATAGCGGAGATGTTCGCATATCAAACGTATAAATCCATAAATCCATTGGTTAGGCGTTTGGCAAGACACCGTTTGATTGCGTTTTGTAGCCCCTGGCTAACAAGTCATAACATGAAATGTAAGTGTGACAATGCATCGTCAACACGTTTTTTAAATATCGCCAGATTGGGAGCAGAGACGACATAATTAGGGAGGGCATTCCAAGGCTCACACACGCGGAGAGAAAAGAAATTTCTACGGCATTCAAGCCGGCTATAATGAATTGTCAGTTTCAGAGGGTGACCTCTTAGTTTAGTGTTTTGGTTCAATTCCAGCAGCGGACGGCAGATGTGGTTTGGGTTCTTCAGAATCTGGTAAACCATTATGAGATCCCCCGCAAAAGCCGATATCGACTACTGTAGATTCTTAGAGATTTCAGTCTAAGCTGATAAGGCAGATGAAAGAGGCCCCTGACGTTCTTGGTTGCCCGTCGTTGAGGAGTCTCGAGAGCAACGAGATCCTGTTTCTGCCACGGCTGCCACGCCTGAATAGCATATTCCACGTGAGGTCGCACGTAGGCGTTAAGCATTTGGGGAAAGATTGAGGGTTCAAACCGACCGAAGGCTCTGCGAAGAAGGCCGAAGTGTTGATTTCCGGTTCTTCTCGCCTTCTCTGCTTGTTTTGAACACCCGAGATCTTCCTGTACCAATACACCCAGGTCACGCTCCTGAGAAACCTTCGCCAAGGTGTGGTCTCCAAGCTTGTAAGCGCTCACCTGCTGGTGACGCAGATGCATCACTTTGCACTTAGCCATGTTCAATTGAAGCTTGTTCCTCTTTGACCATTCGTAAATGCAATCTAGGTCATGTTGGAGCAGATCCTGATCTGCCTTGTTACTAATCGCCCGCCATATCTTGACGTCATCGGCGAAAAGCAGGAAGTTTGAGGAGATGACTCTTGCCAGGTCGTTGATAAACACCAGGAATAAACGCGGTCCCAGCACTGAGCCTTGTGGGACACCACATTCCACCTCAATTGGGTTAGAAAGTGATCCCCTAACACGTACTTGGAGCTTTCGTTGGTAAAGGAAGTTGCCAATCCAACCAAGTACAGGATCTCCGATTCCGTAACTTTGTAGTCTTTGAAGTAGGATGCGGTGATCAAGGCGGTCGAAAGCTTTGGAGAAGTCCAGATAGATGACGTCGACTCCGACCCCATCATCGGCCACTTCCGTCCAACTACCTCGTGCAATAAGTAGGTTGGTGGTGCATGACCGGTGTTGACGGAAGCCATGCTGTTCCGGTACCAAGATGTTGCATTTTTCCAGGTAGTCCATTAAAGCCTCAGCGACGACTGCTTCCATCACCTTCGCGAGCACAGGGAGGAGAGTCACTGGACGATAGTTAGCAGGATCGGAACGGCTACCGCCTTTAAAAATAGGGGTTATAATGCCACACTTCCACATAGTGGGGACTTGTTGTTCATCAAAGCACCTTTGAAAGAACTGTGACAGTGGTTCAGCTAGCTTGGTGGCCATAACCTTCAGTGCCTTCGGGCGGATGTTGTCTGCTCCCGGAGAACTATGTTCACGCAGTGAGAGTAACTTCCTTAGCACAATTGATGGGTTGAAAATAACATTTGTAAACAAAGGTGTCGGTAATGAGCTTGATATTATGAGACAGGTAGATGTTGCGAGTTCAAAAATTGGGGCGTATTGCAGCCGCAGGACATTAGCTGCTTCTTCGACGCTTTGTACTCTACCGCCTGTCGTGAATAGTGGGGGTATTCCATGCTTCACTTTACGAAGTTTATTGACATGCTTATACAGCAGTTTGTTGTTTGCCATGAACTTTTTGGCTAGGCACTGTTGATAAGTTATTTTGTCCTCACGGACAAGTGCGGTGCAATGGTTGCGATGGGCCAGGAAATTTCCCCAAGTCTCTGAGTCGGGGTTAATCTTGTAGGCACGCCATGCTGCATCCCTTATCGCCAGGCATTTGCGAGTCCTACTCCTTATAATTGAAGGCATTTTCGCGGGACAAAGGGGTTTGGTCTCTGATGCTTTGTTGACGATGTCGTTGAGTTTATTAACGAACTCTGCCCAAACGTTGTCAAGGGGACTTTTGTTTGAGAATTCCCAAGCAGCTGCATCGGCGAGTTCTTTCAATACGTGGTAGCGTGTGATTGTATGAGTTAGTTCCGAGTGTTCAGATGGATACTCTGCATAACACACATAGTCAAAAGTTATTACTACGTGGTCACTGAGACCCAATGGACTATCCATCAATAACTTGTCAATCATGAGCTCTTCATTTGTGAGCACAAGGTCCAATATGGACGGTTTGTTTGCTGTCCTGAATCTAGTGGGCGTGGTGACATGATTGTACAAAGGAATATTAGCGATCAGTTCCTGCAAGTCTGCTTTGAACTGCTCACTGGGCGATGCCGAAACCTCCAGATTATGCAGATTGAAGTCCCCGGAGATGAGAGTGTGGCTGTACCTAGTGCGTGTTACTCTGTTTAGGCCACGGATCAAGCAGGAATCCATTTCCAGAGTGGACGTTGGGGGGCGGTAAACGATAGCTATGAGACATGTATCGTTGTGTCTCAGTCGGAGACGGCACCAGAGTGAGTCGGTAACGTGTGTTTCCAGGTCCTCAACTATTGTACATTGTAGATCGTTGCGGTAGTAGAGTAGGACCCCACCTCCTCTGCTGGGGCGGTCGTTCCGGATAAGTGACATTCCGGCTATCTCAACCTCAGCATCAGTCACCTCTTGATGCAACCAAGTTTCGGTAATAGAAATTAGGTCCCAAGCATTCGTAACCTGACGTAGTCGAAGTTCGTTAATTTTACTGAGGAGCCCTTGGGCGTTGGTGTACATACATGAAAGTTTCTCAGATTTAATCAATGTTTCAGAAGTTGTACAGCTCATACGTGAAGTTTCGCCGACCAGTGAGTGGCCGGCGACTGGATGGGTGGATGAAGCAAATGAGTTTACGCCGACCATTAAAGGGTCGGCGACTAATCGTTTTTTGGATGGGTTGCATACTCTCGAGAAGTATTTGATATATAAGCGGGTATCAGATGCTCCGAATCCCGGTGTTTGCTTGTGCTCTGCTGTGCCTCTCCGGATAGTATGGCTACTCTTGAAACCGTCCCCGAGTCGGGTCCTGCAGCTGGCGTTTTCACTAAGAGTTGTGCCTCTACTGAATTGTCATTAAAAGGTGTTGGTGTTCTTGCTGCTTTCAGACGAATTTCTGTTGGCAATCTGTAACGGAATTTAATCCAGTTCGCTAGTAGGGTTTGTGCCATTTGTTCTGACTGTAACACAAGTTTTAAGAGCCTGGGACCGCATCCTTTATAGTTTGGTGATATGGGGATCCTTGTCAACGAGGTGACCACCACATTTTCGAGAGAAAGAACCTCCCGGATGTAGTGCCACTGCTCGCGGTCATGCATCTGGGCATCATCGGAAGAGGAGTCAGTAAGCTCAGGAACACCGTGAGCAATCACTGTTTTCTTATTTTGACTTATTCTGTACCTATCTTTGTTAGCGGTATCCCCTGAACGTTCTTTCCACGGGATTTCGGGTAGTATGCGCACTCCACTTGAGTCGTTGCGGAGACGATTCGCAGATAGCAAAACGGCCTCAGTCTCGTCCGCCGAGTTTAGTGTTACCCGAAGTAACCGGGGTTCGCCGTAGTGCAACGCGTTTGGGTGGCGCGAGATTCTTTTTAATGTCGTGGGATTAGCATGGACTCCGATCGACGTACAGATGGAACCCCACTGATTTCGATCGTCCGTCAACTTACCCTTAATTGTATTGGATTTGGATTCGGGGACATTAGTGCATACAATGTTTAGGACCCCATGGTTGCGCCTGGTGGCTACTGGTTTTAGATTTTGAGGCTTAGTTTCTGGTGTTTTTGTTGAATTTGTGAACGGCACTGGTGTGTGCCATCCGTGCTGCGGCAGTTTTGTTTTCTCTAGTTCGGGCACAAAGCTTACCGGTGCTCTTTCCGGTGTTTGCTTGGCAGCAACCGATGCGTACGTTGCCGGGTTGTTCATTATGGCTGGTTGACTGTAGCTTACAGTCTCGAGTGTAGTGAACAGACTACTAGGTGCAGCACACAGTACAGAAGTTGAGGCAGGCGCGCTGCAGGCACTGTTTTTACTTATAGGAGGGAGAGAGAGTGGAGTTGATACTGCTGGAGGCTGAGTCGTTTGGGTTGGGTTGGGACGCCTGGCTCGCTTCTTCGGCCTGACTAGGGAGTTCGGGGTGTTATTTTCACTCACGAGTGCAGGCCCGTTCCCTCCCATGGGTGTAACTCTGGCGCTCACCAGTTGCTCGACCGCTTCGGTTAGTCTTTCACACCTCTTCAGTAGCACAGATAGACAGCTAACAAATGGGATAGACTTGCATACTTGGCAGAACCAAGGCGACTCTGCGGTGTTGGCTTTCGTGGACGCCTTCCCAAGACAGGTAGTGTGGTAGGTTTTCAAGCACATGGTACACGCCAGACCATTTTTCACCACTTTAGCACATGTTTCGCATTTGCTTTTCATACGAGACATGTTCTCAGTAGGGGTAGGAAGTGGATGGAGATACTGACGCACCGCTGCGTGGCGATCGGCGCTGGTTTGAGGTCAACAGGTCCAGGCGATGTGCGTGCTATCGATCCAGACGGGTAGACGGCGATGCGAGACAAAGCGACTGAGGCAAAGCAAGGTGACTTGGAAAATACTGTCTAGTGACGACAGTGGCAGTTCCAAATGCAGAGCAAATTGACGACTATCGCTTTGTAGAGCGACTTGAAGGAATGGTAGTAAGCTGATCGGATGACTCTCAAAAAGATCTTTAGAATAAGACCACAAGAGTTCTTATGCGACGAGAGGAAAAATAAAACATCCGATAAGCTTCAAATACGGTTGGCTTCGAAGTTCCAAGAGCACAGTTTGTTGGTGATCCATGAATGATAGATCCAATAGATGAACAGTGGTAGGAGAAGCTCGCGGAGCCAAATCGAATGATGGCACGTAGGTCTCTGTGAGAATAAATCCAAAGATTTGGAGGCGAATAACGCAGGAGGACAGTTTTTTGCAACCGCACTGGAAGACACATTAAAAGATCCCATTCGCTTACCGATCACGTTTAGATTTCGAATCATTTCAACGAATTCAAATGAATCTTCCAAGCTGTGCACCGCCAACTCACGTCAGATGGGCTCAATTAGCTTGGCAAACCATCGTGCCAATTTCTGATGCGGTGCTCCAACCAATGAAAGGATTGGGCGTAATGGAACCCTTTCTTTGTGCACTTTCGGCAACCCATACATCAGACGAAGTCTGGAACCACGCAGCCGTAATTGTGTCATAGTATTGGTATAGATCAATCCGTTTTTGTGCAAACTTCACAGCTTGCGCGTTATCATTGTTTCGACTTTTTCGGTTCTATCACGGCCTGTCAAATCCAGCAAATCGACTTTCGTTCATGAGTACAGTTTGCACTTTCTGTAGGTAATCCTGGTCGTTCATCACAATGACATCGGAACATTTGTCAGGTATCAGTATCAGTATCATTGCGACGCAACTGCATAAAGGAATCGAAATGGTCTTTCCTAATTATTCGACACTTTTCGTAACGTAAAACTGATTGGCTATATCTATAGCTTTGCTCTTAAATCATTCAACGGCATCATCCGTCACCGGTGTCAGACTGGAAAGCTGCTCGTACAGATGTTCAAACTGTGCTTCAAGTTCTATTCGATCACACTTACTGGGGGACACCGAAAAGTTGAAACCGAAGGCCAAGACTTCTAGTGGGTGAAGACACAGTGAGACTTCGGATAAGTTTAGTACGTACTTCTCTGGGTTTCTTGGGGTCACCTCAGCGAGACACTCAGAAGAAACGAAACTCAAGATTTGTTTGCATCCTTGTTTTAACTTGTAAGTCACTGTCCTATTACTCCCAATCGTTTGAAATTTTCACCCATTGTATGTAAGCAGGTGAAGAGCATACACGAAATATACTGAATTCAGGTTATTCCGCAGGAATCTTCGTTGTTCTTGCTCTGTTAAAAGAATCCGAAACGTTAAGAAAGACGACTTCGTGCTTTTGCAAACGCGATGGTTACTCGAGGGAATCAAGTTTGCAGCTTTGTCAACCGACAAATCGAAGCAAGGGAAAGCGGTCCTTCAGATGGACACGTCAATCTAGACAGACAGGCGGTTTCCAATGCCTTTTAAAGGATAGGATTCTAACACCCATTCGTTTCATTGATTTCGTTTACTCATCATTACCATTATACAAATCAGTTAGAGGTGGGGAACACCTCAGCTACTGTGCCGCAATACATAAAGGAAAAGGAAAAGAAATACGACAGTTGCATGCCAGCTGAGCTACCAGCAACGGATAGGCATCGTTCCGGTAAGCTACTAGCCGGCTACTCGGCAAAAAGAAAAATTATTATATTTTACGCTACGAAATGAGATCGTAGGTGGAGGGGGAGACTAAAAGGCATAGGGATGGACAAAGAAACTCACAGCACGAACGCCACTGAGGTCGGCTTCTTGCCATGTCAGCAAGTGTATCCAGCCAAACGTGTTCACCGTCTTTTGGACTCCAACCAGGGAGCCGTGACGCTCCAACCGAGGCCAGCTCAGAAGTGAGGGCCTTCATTCCTCTCGACCAAGTCATCGTTTAGCCACCCCTCCTCTTCATCTATCCAAATCCCCCGTGAGCAAACAACGCAGTCATGGAAGTCGGTGGGCTCGCATGCGCAACACGTGGCCCACCCATCGGAGCCTGGTGCGTGAAATGACGGTGCTGAGCGGTTCATTTCCTTTTCCTGTGCCGTAAACAAGGAGTCGAACACGCTCGTTGCTCACGCGGTGTTCCCACCAGATGTGAGCCAAACTGCGAAGGCACCGATGGTCGAACGTAACTAGCATCTTCAAGTCCGCTGATCTTAGGGGCCAGGTTTTGCAACCGTACAGTAAGGTTGAACGTACCGCGGCATTGTACACTCTACCCTTCAGAGGGAGGGTGATGTCGCGCCGTCGCCATAGGTGGCGAAGGTTAGTAAAAGCACTTCGAGCTTTTCCTATACGGTTCGTGATCTCGTCTTCGATGTTCGTGATCTCATCTTCGCAATGAGGCTGGACCTTACCGTGGTGTGATGGTTTGTGTGCCTTAGCAATCCATTGAGCTATGCTGGGTGGTGCATTCTTGCACCTTCAGAGCCACTCATACCAGATTGGTCAATGGTTAGAGGCCAGACAAACTCAGCCTCCTGGTTGGTGATTGGAATGAGGGCGGCACCTTATTCCTTAAAACGGACTCCTTGTAGCCCAACGCCAAACCTGCTGCCTTGCGGTCAGGTTTTTGAACCAAAGGCTTTGGTTGAGAACCCTTATCGTTCTCCTGTCTAGGTCTGGGCAACCTGACAGTATCATGCACATGCAATGCAATGAATCTTTCCTCAAATAATTTCGTTTATTGGTGACACTAAAATATACAAACCGTGCACGCAGTGCTCTTTGGCGAAGTGTGGTATCAGGTAACGGATAATAAATCGCGGAGTTAGCGCACCGTCGCAGTGAGAAATATGGGGCAATGACAAAGTGCCTGTAGGCATAGTCAAGAGTGGGTTTGGTGTTCCAGTTCGACGAATCTTCATGGACTGAAGTGCGTTAATAGAACCTGATACCGACATAACCTATCTGTGCCCTGGGCGATGACATATATGATGCAACGTTAATTTAATGATTGAAAGCAGTGCTGTTGGTATGAAGGCTGCGCTCGGTATAATTTGAAGTGACCGATCAATTCTTATGTGCACTGACCCCAGAACAGCTTATGTGCTATTCGGACAACGTTTGCGTGAGAAAACGAATGCTGCATGCTTGGTTCTGCCCAAAAGGTTGAGTGAGGTCAGACCAGAAGAGTTCGTCCTTAGAGGGATCGAACCAGAGGCGATGACAGATCATACCAAAGCAATGACAACAGATCAATCTATGATTGCGCTGTTGTTGTGCTGCCATATAATCATAAACCGATAGGTCGCTGCACTAACGAAAAATAGAAAGAGAGGAGAAAGAGGGACCTGGCGTGAAATCTGAATGTTCAGTGGACAGACTGAATGAGTGCATATGCTTATCATCGTAGCGTGCTGTTGAGGTGACACAGTGAGTAGGCTGTGGTTGGTTGTCAGTCGACCACTACATACACTGCCTCTTGTAGGCAAATAACCATCCAGAACACCGTAAGAGGTAAATGAAAAGCAGAAACAATTGAAGGGCACACTTCTATATAAAGAATTAGGATTAAGCTATTAATACAACAGTTTTCGTATAAGAAAGACCCTTGTCAGTCCTGCTGCGGAGACGGCAGGAGATTCCGCAAACATAAGCATCTGCGGCACGGATGCAAATACTCGTATGCGCAATCAAAGGGCTTCGCGAGAACAAAACCGTCAAGCCGAAATTCACGCTCGGAGTAGTGAATAATCTGTGTTACAACTACGAGGATAACCTGACTTGTACCGCCTTTCAGCGGGATCAGTAAAAGCACCCGTGCGGAAGGTCTTTCTTTCTTTTCGCTCTGGTCCGGGGTGCGGTAGCGAGGCCACGTTCGTCTCGCATTGAGAGCGTCAGTTAACTGGCAGTTTCCGTCATAGCCTGTGTAGTGGTTAGGTCTCGTGCAGGCGTTATCATGTAAATGATGAGAATTGCGTAATCGTCTTGTCGGCGAGTGAGAACAAATTAAGTCAACGTTTTATTGGGGTGCGTTCTACAAAAAGAAGTCTATACTTAACTTTTTCGCCTTCCAGTCGGTTCGGAACGCCAAGCATAAAGCACAGAAAGTTTAGCACTACAAGACTAGATGCTGTAGAAAAGCAATCAAGATTAAAACAATGCACCATGCCAATAATGAATAGCCACAAACAATTGATCTGCATGTGAAAATAAGCGAGTATTAGCAACATGGCTTCCCGGTTGCATCCACTGCCTGCGCTCTAATTAACCTGGAACCAAGACAACTCAACACAATACACATAAAGAAACGGTAACAAACACACTGTCCGATGACGCTACTATTCAAGTCCAGGAAAAATGAGACAAGACTTTTCTCGGCAAGCGATGAGCGCGCATGCGCGACATCCGTCTAAAGTAACGTCACTTATTCCGTCATCCATTAACCTAAAATACCAAAATGGTCGTCACAACAGAGTAATCAAATGTAGTTCATTGTTGTGAACAAGAAGAGCGCTACATTCACAAGTAATCAACTCACTTATTTTGCCACTTCATCCGTCTCTCGCGCCTTCAGTCACCTTTGGACAGCGACGGAAAACAATACATATCGAGAGAGTTGGTCGACGGAAATACGAATAATTTCGATTAGACAACCTGGAAGAATCAAGTTTGATAGACACTCCAGGTACTAACAGTATTGCCACACATGTCAAATGACGAATATCGATAGTGCCCAACCGATGCCCTCGCTAGATATGAAAAATACTAGATAACCGATGACGACCAATCTCTTAGCGTCTTCAGTGCCTAGTAGTTGTTTTTGATCCATACAGTGACGTGGACCTAATCGCTGCGTTGTATACCCTAACTATGACTGGGAGATTAGTATCCTGGATGGGTTCACAGCACTCCGTAGATATCTGGGCCACTGAAAATCCACACCGAGCTTGCTGATGCGTCAAGTGAGATCATCAGTAATGTGACCTTCAGAGTCGAGAGAAGTAAAAAAGTGTGAGCCAATCGATTTCATCCAATGTCGCTTCGGTGCTAGCGAGCATAGGTAGCCTATGAAAACAGCACTGCAGCAATACGTCGAGCTTGAAGGCGGTAAAAAAAATGCCAAAGGCTGTTGCGTTTTCGATGACAGTACGGATACAGCCACTCGGGTCATGATTCAGTCACTTACCCTAAGCAGAAGACAAAGGCAAAGACAAACGGAAATTGTGTGGAGCATCCGGAAGACAGTATGTACAACCAAAACATGGGGTAAAAATAAATAGTTCCTGGGAGAATAACCTAACTGAAAGTTCCTATACTCTAACAAGTACTAGATGGGCAAAAGCTCGCGTGTTGGCTGTTCTAGTAGTGGATTACTGGACGTCTTAGCTGAATGCTAGCTGGCAGCAACTAGTTTGCGTGTCCGGTGCAAATTATAGCACCCGCACGACCATTTTACAATACTTGTCCAAGTCCGTAAAGGATCGAGCTTGTGGTCCACTGTGATGTTCCAGTGCGATAGTCATTGACTAAAACACGCTGACCTGAATGAAATAGACGTGCTTACGCCCTGTGTCATGAATTGAAGTAATTTTCCATCCTCACGTTTTTCTCTTGCGGAGCGATACGCTTCGGAAGCAGCAAATAATTCAGAGTACGGTTTCTTACCCGTCAGTGCTTCCGATAGGGACAGCTGATTTGGCACCTGGGGGTTCGGAGTTTGTCTGTACAGTGGAGGGAAAACATCAAATACCCCTTGGATAGTTCCCTCCCCCCTCAGCTTCAGCAGCGTCCGCTTAAACGTGTCAACAAAGCGCTCCGCTTGCCCACTAGATTGAAGGTGTGGAACAGCGGCGATCGTAGGTGTGTGATGCCGCACTGCGCACAATATCCTGTGATCCGCAAGGAGGCGAATCGAGGACTATTGTAAGTAACTAGGGCTTCTGGGACACTATGCTGAGTGAAAAGTCCTCTTAGTATGCTAATTGTTGAGCCACGTGTCGCACGTTGCATGAAGAATACTACAGG
>OX104068.1:56655904-56671855 GCA_944474145.2 Dicrocoelium dendriticum
ACGCGCTAGACCGACTTGCTGTCCAATCTGCATGAGTGTCCGAACGTTGAGGCACGCCAGACGGAACGAAGATCGGGGACGAAGGAGAGACATAGGTTGAACTTCTTGGTCAGCGGCGCAACCGGAATCGCAGCCAGATTGTTGTGCACATGAATCGGGTAACGGAAAGTGAGGATTGTTAGCAAACAAACAATTGGCGTGTGATGAAGTAGCGTGGAAGTGACTAGCATAAACAGTAGCTGATGAGCACGTTGTAATACAGTCCATGGCATCCTTCGGACAAGTCCCAGCGTTCATGCTTCGTCAGTACGTCTTTGAGTGGGCCACGCAAGCGATGCATGTGCGGTAGGGACGGGGTTTAATGGCTTCTAATTCCAAGGAAGGACCTTACCGTTGCAACATCCTTGGGCGGTGGCATCTTCTTGATTGCCTCGATGTTCGCTGGATCTGGACGCCTGTTATTTCTGTCGATCAGAAAACCGAGAAACGCAATCGAGTCCATAAAGAAGGTACACTTCTCAGGTCGGAGTCTGAATCCATATTCTTCAACATGGCCAAGAACTTGATCCAACTTTAGGAATAAATCATCAGCACTGCTTCCGACAACAATGATGTCGTCCAGGTATGTGGCTGCTCCACCGACATCTGTCTGCATTCTGTTTATGATCTGCTAGAATATTGATGGTGCGGACTTCACTCCAATTGGGAGACGGTGGTACTGGTACAAGCCCCGGTGGGTATTGATGGTAATTCTCGTGAAGCTTCACGCACCTCGATTTGCAGATAAGTATCGGAGATCCAGCTTCGCGAAACACTTATATCCATTCAATTTTGCAAACAAATTATCCAGGAGCGGTAAAGAGTATTGAAAGGCGTTCAATGTAGCATCTAAACCCGTCGAAAAAGCGGCGAATATTCGAATTTGAGCGTTGGGCTTTTTGACCAACACAATGGGTGCAGCCTAAGATGAGTAGTTCCCCGGATGGACAACCCCTGCTCTCTCTAAGCGATGCAGGTCCTGGTCAACCATTCGTGTTGCCGCGTAAGGTATAGGACATTTGATACGAAACACCGGAACAGTATCGGGCTTACGAGACAGTGAAGCTTATACTTTGGCGCACTTGCCGAGACCTTCCCGAAAGACTGCCGCCTATTTCTCCCGTAAGCGCTCGATGGCTACAGTTCTACGGGCTATTGACTTGTGTAGGTGGACACTCGCACAAATCTGACTGATAGGAAGATCAAGCAGGTTGAAACGTTCGATGCAGTCCAGAAAAAGAAAACGCAAATTGTGGTGGCTCGTGACGAAAATCGTTCGCAATGCGGTAAAGTCAACATAACGACACCCACAGTCGACTTGACCAATCAATTTCAACTCGGCACCTGATGCACTTTTCGCCTGCTGACTAGTAGGTATGATATCTTGAGACCTAACAACCTTCACAGCCTTTCTGATATGACCGCGATGTCCAAGGCCATATCGATCTGCAAACGAACCTGTCCTCCGTTGATATTGATGTACTTTCTGCAATCTCTAGCACCTGCTGTAAGATTGGCATTCACGCTCTTCGTCAATTGACCGTAGGCTTCTTTTCGAGTAGCAGGAACCGGTCTGAAAGATGACTTGGACCTGCAATGTTTCAAAGTGCACATGTCTGAGGCATTTCTGGCAGATTTGCCTGTTGAATGGACACCATTTAACAGAATGCCTGTCTCTGCATTGCCATAATGTTTATGGTGGCTTACCTTGTGAAGGTATCGTAAGAGCAGTGTCTGGAAAATTGTTCCACGAAATCTGATGAACTGTGAAATAATTTGAGTGCGTCATCGTATCCTCGACCATAGCTGTATCGTGTTTTAAGTTGATGATTCTATGGGCATCTGTAATGTCAGTTTGAAGAGTGACTTCCGGGTCACGCTCCAACAGCCCGAGTAATCCGGTTCGGATCTCAGCATCGTTAGGAGATTGCAGACTGCATACCAATATCTGGCACTCAAATTGGTCTTCAGTAGGTGATTTCAGCTTGAATTTCTGACACACTCGCTTCAATGCTGATGCATGGGCAATGAGAACGTCGCCGCCCCTTTTGCATAGTTTCAGGCAGTTGTACCGATTGTTAAAAAGCGATGCCTGATGTGTGGGCCGGGAAGCTGTTTCATCGATGCTGAAACCCTGAGCACTATTGAGCAGAATGTAACGGATGTATCTTTCGTGCTTCACAGTTCCGAGTTTACATAACAGTAGCGATACTTTTGACGCATCCTCAAGATTTACCGGCTCCGTCATGAAGATAACTGCGTAACATCTGAAGAATGTGGCGAAAATCAGCCCTGAAGCGGGATCAGACACAAACCCACTGACACTGTTGCATCAGTTGAAGGCTTCTTAGCATTGTGAACGGCTGTAGACTGGAGCGAGCGTTGCAATGAGGGTCTCGATCAGTTATCGCTGCGCGGCCTCGAAATAGTGCTTTTGTGTAAGCAAAGTAGCTTTCAAATCTTCAGCTGATATGGCCATCTTGAATACCTTCGTTTACGTTGCCCAAAACTGTTGTATTTCCGCTGAGAGTAGGGATAAGAGATACAGCCACTCGAGTCATGATTCAGTCACTTACCCTAAGCAGAAGACAAAGGCAAAGACAAACGGAAATTGTGTGGAGCATCCGGAAGACAGTATGTACAACCAAAACATGGGGTAAAAATAAATGGTTCCCGAGAGAATGACGTAATTGAAAGTTCCTATACTCTAGCAAGTACTAGATGGGCAAAAACTCGTGCATTGGCTGTTCTAGTAGTGCGATTACTGGACGGCTTCAAGACAGGTCATTCTCATTGGTCCACTTCGGGGCAAAACGACTCCACTGGCTTACTCTCATTAGGTGACGTGCGACCAATCTTCTCCGGGCTGCGTTGGAGATATGTGACTTCAAAGGCTGCTATGGACAGGCTCCCTTAACAAAGTCTTACAGACTCTTGTCAATCTACTGGGAAGTGTTGGCACAGACATTTAGCAGGGAGTGCCCACCAGAAAACACTGCACATTATGACTACTTTCGTACTCACAAGAATTCGTCAAGTGGAGATAGCATCAATGCGACTCGAACGCCGGATCTTAGCGATGTTAACAGAAGCCTGTAACCCCAAATTGGCGAGTCGCTGCGTGCAACAATTCTCCCAACAGTTAATGAATAAGTGCGGGTCATCCTGAAGTATTCGTCGTGAGTCAGTGTAGATACCCTTCGAAGTGAAGTTTGGTCAATCCGGTCACTGGAGTTGCGCCGGATGTTGGAGCCATTCCAATGAGAGCTTTGTCATTCGGGAACTTCAGGCTTGCCAGTCGATCAAGTGGAAAAACCTTCACTACAGAAGTTAGAGGATAGAGTCATTTATGATCAATTGGGATACGCATGTATCATCGTCCTGACGAATCAAGAATGCAGGTAATACACCGCACTAAGTCAATGCTCATCTGCATTGCGATGTGAGTTCCATGTTCTGTAAACTGATCAGAGCTAACTTTATGGGCGAACATAACAGACACTGCAGCACTCTCGTGGCTATTTCTTTCACTGTGAAGGTTCCTATTGGACCGCCTATGTTTCGTCATACCATCGTTACAAGAACGCCAAGGAAAAGCGTTGTACAAGCGGCCTACGTTTTGTGATTTTAAGAAAAGGTAGTGGACTAGCTTGTGTGCCTCGTGCGTTCTCCCATTTTCAGTTTCCACGTTCATCTACCACAATTTATGCTTTTTCGCACCCCACACGATGTCCAGGGCTTCGCACACGTTTGCAAGCTTCGAATTTTCGTTAGGCTCCGGGTGATAAGTTGGGATGCAAAATTCAGATCTGTTCCAGCCGCTGTGCTATGCCGCGCCGATTCCAGTAGTGGTTAAACGTCATAAGGTCTGGTGGAGCCATATTGATAGTGAACTGCAGCGCAAGTGAGCTGACAATCACAGATGCATAGTCGTTCAGCCGCAACGAACGATTCTGTTCAAGTAGGTTGGACAGTCTTGTAGTCTAGCACGCCCAGCAGGAAAACGAAATGATAATGCATCCCATTCCACATGAATACGGGGACAAAAACTGGTTAAACCAAAGAAAATAAGGGTGGTGACCCGTAATTCGTTTGTGTGCACGCCGTTTCTCGGAATATCTCACATTCACAATCAGTGCACATCACTGAATTGAACGCATGCTAAAGCTAAGTACGCGGTAATGACTAGCTAGTGACCGGAAACACCGATTGTTGATCTACTGTCCAATGTTGCACAGATGCCCTAGCTTCGATCAATCGGTGTTGCCGCAGCAGAACTCATTTGCGGATTCGTTCCCCCTTGCATATATTTGTATGATGACTACCGATACACTCCCCATCACTCGTCTTCCGTCTAGGTACACCGACCAATTGGTGATTGATTATCAATGCTATCGGATTTCTTGGTTGTAATCATTAGAACGAAATGTGTGGTCGTTCGTCATATATGGGAAAAAGCAAAAGCCAAAAAGCAAAGTGAAGGAGTACAGTGACAGACCGGGTTGGCAGTTTGTCCGTTCAACCCTAATCACTTTCTGTGTTGCTCGCGACCAATACAACACACCGTGACCGCTTTCGTTCCTGGTTATAATGGATGGCAGGGATAACAGCATATAAGTGTGAAACCCTAGGTACTCCGAAATACAGCCATGAACTTCTGAGTTATGTGTCAAGCGTTGTTCGCGGAGCTCAATGGTCTAGTGACTAGGACACCGGCAGCACACTATTGTCCGGGGTTCCACCCCCAGGTTCGATTATCTCTATCTGAAGAAGCCACACAAAGACAAAACTTGTCGTGGACTGCCATGTAGGGAACCAACAACAATGACAACTATCTAACTCGGATATGGTCCTGATTATTGCAGTGGTCAACGTTTACTTTCTTGTTAATAGTGGTTCCAAAATTGAGATGGCGTGTCAAAACGGTGGGTGCTGAAAAGCCCATCAAAAATGTCAGTGTGATTAGTACAGAAAAAGATTTCACACATCAAACGGGTGCATACAAACAACTCGTGTCAGATAGCCAACGGAACTCTGTATGTCCCAAACTTGATAAACCGATGCACAAACGCGAAAAATAACAAGTGAACGCGAAGAGTGGTGATGGAAGAAAAATGGGAAGTCAGTTAACATTAGAGTCGAAGAATTATGGGTTGAAGTTTGGTGGCCGAAACAGTAAATCTTCGGGGCTCAAGGTATTGATTGACTAAGTGGAGCGCTGGAGCATTGATGATGTAATAGGACATGATCCATATGAAGGACACGCGGTTTCAAAACACTATCAACATAGTGATACCAGAACCGAGAAAGTGTGATAAAGTAACTTTACACTAGTAATTACAAGTATTGAGAAGGAGAAAACAGACAAGTGTTGTATTTGGTAACCTGGATAAACTAACAGTAGGTAAATTCGGATTAGCACCGCAACCAATGATTTAATCCTTCTTGTCCTTGTGGTGTTCTAAGGGCTCAATTCCCCAATATTTCAACATGGACTCAAAAAACGGTGTTTTGCCGTCACCCCAAGGAAGTCTCTAAATAAGTACACTTTAACCGGATTGAGCACTGGTATTACTATATCCCGTGGAAACTTTCGATAATACGGCGGTCCCTCAATTTCTTCGCGTTCTTTTCGTTTGCGTATATTTTCGCGTGCATAAAGAGCAGTAAAAACAATTGATACCAAGCCCAGACCCGTCAGTCCGTTTAAAAGCATGCGCGTTCCTGTAGAAAGTTGGAAAAATAGGTGGATATACTTTTTGGAGCTACGTGGCATTTGTGAAAGTGAAGATCATAACATCTTCGTGATAGTAAGAGTGAGCTTGCAGGCCTCAGGAAAGTAGACATGAGGGACAGCTGAAAAAGATTTGAGAAAAATACAGATGAAAAGAGTAAAAGAGGATATCGGAAATTGGTATATCCTTCCGCGTAAGAGCACATGACAACGCTAAACAATTCGTCAATTGAGTTCGGGATCAAGACATGAGAAATTGATATTGTCATTCAACATCATTTTGTCTAGACCAATCACAAACTCGTAAGGCCAATCATGACTGACTTACTTTGAAAGCAACCGAGTACAAGAAGAAACAAAAGACTGGGCATTGTACAGGAACTACTGAACGTCTGTATTACCGACTATTTCCAACTTGGTGGTCATGTATGCCAGCGAAATTGAAAGTAACGCCTATAGGATCACAAATACAAGAATGCATTGCTGAGGCTGCAATGCAATACAACATACCAATCAGCAGCACAATTACATGTTTGTTATCATAAAACAAAACTCAATTGGAAATAAGCACGACTTGGTCAGCAGCACATTCGAGGATATCAAGTTAACGACGAAGTAGTAGAATAAAAAAATGAACGATCTTGGATATGTCGATATCCCTGAATACCGGTGGAACGCTATGGATTTGTGTAGCTCAGAAAATACGCCCACAGATTGGACAGCGACAAAAAGCATCAAGTGAATCGCAGAGTACAAAATTCCCATTGTAACACAGCAGCATGTACTTGATAACGCCATCCGTCACCATCCACTCTACACGTTAACTAGAAGTGAGAAACCTCTCAGCTATTGCACCGCAATAAAAAGCAAGTAAATGGTGATGCAGGACGAGCCATGGACGATTAGTTTAGAGCCTCCGTCAGAGGCCGAGGTCCGAAACGCGATCACAGCCCTCAATCATTTTCGTGCGGCTGGACCGGACTTCCTCCCACCTGCACTATTTAAGGATGGAGGTGAGGTCCTCTGCAAAGCACTGACCTCCCTGTTCGAACGTATCTGGGACGAAGAGAGTATGCCAGCTAATTGGAGCGAATCGATTATAGTGGGAATATACAAGAAGGGCAGTCGCACAGACTGTTCGAACCACAGAGGTATTAGCCTAACGCCAGTTGTGACAAAATTACTGGCCTCGATTATCGTTCGTCGCCTCACTGCCGAACGGGAAGCTCGGATTAGGGAAGGGCAGGCCGGTTTTCGCCCAGGATGTGGCTGTGTAGACCATATATTTACTTTGCGGCAGATGCTAGAGCAGCGCCATGCATACCGCAGACCGACAATAGCTGTGTTCCTCGACTTCAAGAGTGCGTTCGATTCAGTCGATCGATCGATTCTGTTCAAAATACTTGCGCAGAAAGGTGTTCCCACGAAATATGTGAACATCCTTCGTGCTCTATACTCGAACACTACAAGCCGCGTCAGGGTCTATGGTGCCCTATCGGATAGCTTTTCGACTACAAGTGGCGTTCGTCAGGGTTGTCCGATTTCCCTATTTTGTTCAATTTCGTCGTGAATTCTATCATGGAGTGTTCCCTTGCGGAATCTCATGATGTAGGCGTTGAAGTGCTGCCTGGTGAAAGGTTAGTTGACCTAGATTATGCGGACGATATCGTCTTGCTTTTCGACAATGTTGAAGCGGCACAGTCAACCCTGAATAGCTTATCCAGAGTGGTCCCATTATTTGGTATGCACTTCGCACCTTCAAAGTGCAAAGTGTTGCTGCAGGACCACCAGCCACTTGATGACCCCATCACGCTTACTAACGAGGAACTCGAGGTGGTTGATCATTTCACTTATCTTGGCAGCTGCATCAGCAATGATGGGCGCATAGAAACTGACGTCAGCTCACGCATTGCAAAAACCATAGCTATCTTCTTGAACCTGCGGCATCTTTGGCGACAGAAGGGAGTTTCCCTCCGTCTGAAAGGTTGGGTATAAAAGGCCACAGTGAGGGCCGTTCTGCTGTATGGTAGTGAGACTTGGCTCCTTCGGTCTGAAGATCTGAGGCACCTTCAAGTCTTTGATCATGGTTGTATGCGAAGCATTGCTGGAGGCGGATGGCACCAGCGTGTCCGCAACGATGATGTGCGTAGGCGAGTACTAGGTAGTGATAATCATGTTTGCTCCCTAGAACAACAGATAGCACTGAATAAGTTGTGTTGGCTCGGGCACGTGCTACGTATGGCTGGTCACCGCTTACCTAGGAGGGCCTTGTATATTCTGCCAGGTGTAGGGTGGCGCAAGGCTCGAGGTAGACAGAAGTTGACTTGTCAGCGTGAAATGAAGTCACTGACGACAAAAGTGGGTGCCGTTGATCTTTCTCGCCTTCCGGGCTGGAGTCCACGTGACTCGCCTTGTGCTTGGCTCGAGACTTTACAGGACATGGCTTGCAGCAGACATCAGTGGCGCGTCTGCTGCCGTCTCCTAATTGGATTGCTTGTTTAAAGTGTGTTTGATGTTGAGTTATCTGCGGGGGGTAATGGCTGATTATGACGCGTGGCAGTGAAAGCCGCAAGGAAGCTGTCTCGCCGTTGCCGCCTTATCTTTGCACGATAGCCAGCTGTTTGTGACGGTATGTTGTCTACACAAGGTTTAGGCGCCTTGATCCTGAATGTGTGCTTAGAGCATTAAGGTTTTCAGGTGAGTCCTATTTCTCTCCCTCTTCTTATTCTTTATTTCATAGGTCCTCATGGTTGGATGGCAGCGAAGCATCAGTTCAAATGGCTGATGTACTGCTGTTGATGATGAATGTCACAGCATATCCCATAAAAAGGAACAAAGAGTTGGATAGTGGCATTCTGCGATCTAGGAGTGGGGGAGTCTCTCGAAGTGAAAAAAGCTGGACTCAGTTGGCGCAAAGTCCAGTGAGGGTAGGAGCTCAGGGGCGCTAGTGTAATTGTAGGCGTCATCTAGTCGAGTTGTACTAGTAAGCAATCGCAGCTTATTCCTTCCTTGTTCCCGATTAGATGTTGTAGCGCAGAAATGATGATCTGGCGTCTCAAGCAGGTACGAGCGTCCAGATACATTAGCGTAATCAGCGTGGGTTAGGCTAGGCGGCTGTGATGATCGTTGATTATGGCGCTGTACATGATACTTCTTCGTACTTCGCTGGCGAGGATTACCAGCTCTATTCCTAGGCGTTAGGTCAGCAATCATGAGACAGTTGTAGTAGTTAGGTTGCTGTTTTTGTACTGAAGGTTTATAACATGAAAAGTGGGAGGGCATTTGTTACAGCTTGATGGCGGGTGATAGGTTGTGTTGCTTGGGGGCTGCAATCCATTTTCAATGTGCGTTTGACTACTGGTTGCAGTTTGATGATTGGCGCCAGGTGTCTCCAGTAAGTGCGAACGTCGGGTCATGCTGGCATATTTAGCAGCATTTGGGCTGCCAGCATATGATGTGTGATGAAATGGGCATAGGAATTTATTCTGATTAACAGTTGGCGAGTATTCGGCACCAATTTTGTTTGCCGACATGTCAACAATCAGCCGATAGTTTTGTTACGAAATTGCTGCAGAAGGGTTGGATATTTGGTAGTTATAGGGGCTTAGTGACGTTGCTTAGTAGGTATTATCAAGGGGCAAGTAGGAGTAGTTATAGATGGATTACCCAGTAGACTGAGGTCACTAGGTAAGGATAGGCTCAAATTTGTAGGAGTATATTCACGCTGGTCTAAGGCAGAAGTTTGAGGAAAAGGAGGAGCGGCAATCAAAGAACTGTTTGTCATCCTGAATGTGTTCTTGTAGGTTCGTTGGCTACTGTTTGGCATTATTGACTGAGTTGCTTTTGGTGGAGAAAAGTCTATGTCTACACTTGGTGGCACAGCAGAATGAGCATCGGGATGTGTTGTCCGATTAACTATAAGGCCCTTGAGCATCTTTGTAGTTTTGCTTGGCCGAGCAGCTGCACGCTGTATAGGTGTGTGGTCAGGCTTCATAAGAATTAACCCGAAGGAAAGTCTCATCATAATGCTGTTTTCCGTGAGGAAGCTTGTGTCGAGATCCAGGCTGCGAAAGACAGAGATAATAAGGTAGGAGTGTATGTTACTCCACTTCCTCAGGCGCCTACAGGTGCAGGTATTAGGTGAGAGGTTACAGTTGAACACTGAGACTCGCTTAGCTTGGTCTAGCGAGGGTCTGTCAGGGATGTTAAATACTATTACATTGTTGGATCGTCGAATGCATTCGTTTACCTCACTTGCAACAGAGGACAGTAAATTTCCCGCTGCGTTAAATGTAGCCAATTCGCCAGGTCCATGAATATCAGTTAAACAGACAAATGGGACGAGTTACGCCACTAGTGCACTAAGAGACGCCAATTTTTATGTAGCTTATTTAGCTGGTCGTCTAACAACTGTATCATGACAAGCGCATCGATCAATGGGTCAGCTAAGACCACATTGCATTCTCTTGGCTAGCAAGGTAATACAGCTGCGTTATTTGAGGTTTTTCAATTGTTTCTCTGGGAGTTATTTGTGAAATTATTCGATATAGCGCTACTGCGCTTGCCCCAAAGCTTAGCTCGCGTGTCTTTAACTTGAACACTATTTCTTTGTGACATTGTATGATGGTAGCGTTTTATGGCGTAATGTCGAGATCAGTCCGTCAGTAAGCAGGCCGACGCACTCTTCGACTATGTCAGTTGATATATACCAACAGGTTATTGTAACAGCGCAATAAGTCCTACTATTAATAAAATAAAGGAGCAAAAACGTATGTTTCCAGACATCTGCTAGAAGCTGTGCCCGCAAGAGACCAGATCCTTTTGTTCTAGTTCAAGTTCAAGTTTAAGTGGGACTGGAAGGATAGGATTATCCCGTGAGTGTTCCTTCTTCAGCGGATCGTTGAACCAGGAATTAGCAGACTTTGAAATACTGATGGATCTAAAACAAAGACCGCATCACACCCTGTCCAACCAATTAATGCCCACGTATCCTACCTTAGCAGTACCTGTTGGGCCGGTTACGTGAAGTAAGAGAAAAAGTAAACTCAGAGGGCAAAAAGAGAAAGTGTAAAGAGCAAAGCAAGTAGAATACCAAGATATTTGAGTCATTAAAAAAGAACTGAAAAATGAAAGTGAGTCAGTCAGGAAAAAAGAAAGGTTTGGTGTTGCCACCCAAGAGCATCGAGCTGGCGCGCAAAACCCTTAACCGTAAGTTCTCTAACCATGTGATTTGGAAGCGAATTCCAGCGATCTATAACGGCGCGATAGACGAGTTGCTGTCCCAATCCTATCAGACCGTGGTTTATACAGTCTCAGTGGGTGACCGCGCAGATTAGGTAGCGTAGCGGAACTAAATAGCCCTGACAAGTCCGGACCGATCTTACCTGTCAAAATACGATAAGTGAGAATCAAGTCCTCTCTTTTCCTCCGGTAGTGCATTGAGTACATCCCCAAATGGAGCAAGCCTTCGGGATACGTCTGTCCCCATAGACCCTGAATTAACCGAGTGCCTAATCGTAACACCCACTCTAAGTCCATTTTGTCTCGGTTAAGACATGGCGGACAGGCCTGGATAAAATACTCTAGGGGTTGGACGAATGCCGAGAATAGCTTCACAAACAAATTGGCCGTCAGGAATCCGAAAGAGCGGCGGATAAACCACATCATACGAAACCCTCGACAAGCAGGCTTCTTCCAATTGTCGCCAGAATGAAGTGCTGATGACTGTACGATCCCTAAATCAACCTGGTGAGTGACAACAGGGCGTTCACCACCACCGATAACATGTCGGGTGGGAGGAGTAGCAGCTCCGATTTGGAGAACATAGCACTTGGCCCTATTTATGGGCATCAACCATAAAGTACACCAATCCCAAAGCCCATCCAGGGCACGCCGAATTGCCTCAGGACCCCCCCGGGGATATCCACAATAATTCAGAGAGTAAAGTCGTCAGCAAACATTAGTGATGGTACTCCTAGCTCTCCCGGCAAGTCATTTACATAGATCGCGAACAACAAAAGCCCTAGTACCGAACCTTACGGGACGCCACTAAGGACAGCTTGCCTAAGTGAAAAGCTACGCCACACCTGTACGCACTATTCGCTCCCCTGAAGGTAGGCAGACAACCACTGAAGGGCGCGAAAAGACATACCGTAAAATCACAAACTTAGGGAAAGTCGAAGATGAGGAGTAGTGTCAAAAGCTTCCGAAAAGTACACGAATAGCAGGTCTATAGCGTCACCACTGTCTACCGCTTCGGCATAGCTTTCACCAGCTAGGAATAGATAAGTCTGAAAATTCTCACCATGGTCGAGGCTTACAGCAAGTGGCCCGAAGTGCCCCACATGAGAAACACGAAAACCAGCGCAACAGTCTCGAGGTTGCGACAAATCTTCAACAGGTTCTGCTGCCCTGAAACATTGGTGACGGAAAATGGAGCACAGCTTACTTCGGACATATTCACGGAGTTCTGCCAACGCTGCGCCATCAAACACGTGCGGCTTCCACCATTCCACCCACCAACTAGTGGCCAAGCGGAGGTTTGTGAATACATTCAAACGCGCTTTCCTTAAATCAAGGAAGGAGGGAGACATAGAGGAGGTGATCGACCGGTTCCTCTTTCTGTACCGATCTACACAAAATCCACAAACGCCGGGTGGAACATCACCAGCAGAGGCAATGATGAAGAGGAAACTTCGCATGCCATTTGATGCACTTCGGTCGTCCTCAGAGTCCACAGTTGGTAAAAGAAACCTAAAAATGGAACGAGACTTAAATCGGCGGTATAGTGCTAAGCGACGTCCGTTTAAACCGGGTCAGCCAGTACTTGTACGTGATTACCGGGTTGGACACGAAAAATGGACGCCAAGCACGTTCAAGGGCAATCGCAGGAGCGTCATTTACGACGTGCTGGTTGGAACGCAGGCATGGGTACGCAATGCAAATCAACTGCAACCAACAATGCGTCAGCCACAAGCAACAGAATCCGCCGAGCTTCAATTAGACCTGTTGCTAGACAGCTTCAAATTGCCTAAAGAGCCAGTAGAAGATGCGGATTTTGAGCGGTTCTCCGAGCTGAGTGATTATTGTGCAGACGTTTCGTTGCCTGACTAGGCAACATCATCACCAATGAACGAGACGAAATGATGGTCTCTTTCGATGTTACCGCCTTGTTCACTTCAATCGACATTGGCTTGGCGAAACAAACAATGACGCGCCTGCTAGAGGAGCACACGTCGTCTGATACAAACAGTGAACCCGAACCCAAATAGACGATGGAGTTACTAGAATTCTGTCTAACAACAAATTTCACTTTCAATGGCCAAATTTACGAACAGATAAGAGGCACACCAATGGGATCGCCGATCTCTGGTCTAATAGCCGAGGCAGTGATGCAGGCGCTGGAACAAATAGCACTTCCGATCGCGAGACCAAAACTTTGGGTACGATACGTAGACGACACCTTCGTCATCCTCAAACGTTCCAAATTGGAGAAAACACACAAACTAATCAACAGTGTGTTCGATGGCATCCAATTCACCAGGGAGGAGAACAACGAGCAGTTACCATTCTTAGACGTTCTCATACGACGAACTGATGCTGAACGATTGGAAACAACAGTCTACCGAAAATCTACGCATACGGACCAGATCCCCAACTACGGCAGCAATCATCCGGCAGCCCACAAACGCAGCTGCGTGCAAACCCTTTTCAAACGAGCACAAACCCACTGTAGCACACCGCAGCTGAGACGGGCAGAGGAAGATCATCTCTTCAACCTGTTCAAGCGGAACTCGTACCCAAAAGGCTTCATTCTACGCTGCCTCGCATCACAAAAGGTTGCTCAACACACCTCGACAAATGTAACAGCTGAAAAGAGAACAACACTTCCCTATATCAACGGTATCTCTGAAATGGCAGCGAGGCTTTTATTGCCTTTTGGAATCAAAGTTGCACACCAGCCAACGGAAACCATTCGCAGTAAACTCTTCAAGGTGAAAGATAAACTTAGCAAAGAAGAAGAAACTGGTGTGATTTATAAGATCTGCTGCCGGAACTGCGACAAGTACTACGTGGGACAGACTGGGAGAAAGCTTGGCACAAGGCTACACGAACACAGCCTAGCCATACGTCGCCACGATCAGAACTCCCTGATGTCAGTGCACATGGATGCTGAGAACCATCAATTCGACATAGAGCATACCAGTATCCTCGGAATGGCTAAAAGCCGGCAAGCACGTGAGTTCATTGAAGCCTGGCATTCAAAGCAGAACTCGATCAATAAGCACTTGGACATTGAAGTCGCTTACGAGGCACTGCGAACCAGGCCCCTGAAGCCGCACTGATGATGTTGCCTAGTCAGGCAACGAAACGTCTGCACAATAATCACTCAGCTCGGAGAACCGCTCAAAATCCGCATCCACACCCCGAGCTACGGATATTCTCATTTATTTCGAGCCAGTAGAAGAATCCTGTCATCAGACTAATCATACCAGACCGCAGAGCACGGAATTTGTATCCGGAACACTACAGCCAAAGCGATGGACCGATAGGCGTAGAATCCCTTCCAGGAGGTCCCAGGTTAATCCTAGGCTAGCATCATACACTGCGACAGCCGTTTCAGGGGGAAGGTATCCGGGAAAAGGTATAAACATAAAGGAAAACCGTTATTTCATCAATTAATCGATTATCTTCGAGCGTCCTTTGATTTCGAAGATTCCGGAACCTTCCAATCCGTCATGTGATCGCCAGCATACAGATTTTTGGCAGGGAGGCTACTACTTTTACCAGTTGACTTTCCTTTTCTAGAAGCCGAAGGCCATTGAGCCCGCTATAGATTTGCGTAAGTCTGGTGTAGTGGTACAGTGTTTTGGTGGCATTTTGGCTACGTTGGGATTGTAACGGACTGCACTTCTGCTGACAGTCCAACCGTTGACGAGGCGTTCATCCTGCCGTACCCTCCAGTTCACGTGGATATAACTGACGCAGATGCCTCGGACGGCATTGTTGACCCGCCCCAAAATGGAAGGCGAGTCACGGGCTCCTGGGCCATTGAAGAATAGGCGTAAGAGAGCAAGAAAAGCGCGCAAACCCTCCGCCCCCCAAACCGGAATGTGATAAAATGCTCAAGAAACAAGCGCCCGAGTTGGAAATACCACCTGGTGTTGCAATTCCCTCAGTGAGACAAGTGGTGCCACCGCCTTCGGTCCCACCGATTACTGTCAAACAACCATGTGGCGTGGATGGTAGGGCATGTGGTGTAAATACACCTCGTCGAGGCGATTCTTACACCGATAGCAGTGTGATTTTCAGAAACGTCACTGAATCCACTGCCGCTCTTCCCACCGAGCGCATGCTTGATGATCTTGGTTGCCTTAAAGTTTGCGTAACCAAACTTTCACCACCAGGTTTCCCTGGCGTTACTGTCAGGAAGCTTATCAGATTGGGGAACGTTCCGGTTGGTCAAACAAATACTCCACCCCATCTGCTTAGGGTGGTCCTCTCCACCCCAGAAGAGCGCAGGGCCTTACTGCGAGTTGCCTTCAAGCTCAAAGGTACCAACGTTAGTGTGCAACCAGACCTTCCGTTTGCGGATAGGTTGAAGTTAAAGGAAGCCATCAGAGACCTAAAAGCCCGGCGTGCAGCTGGCGAGCAAGGTCTCCGATTGGTGGGTTTTCAGGTGGTCAGCCGGCGGTCCTTTTCCGCCCTGCCAGAACCTATTCTACTTGCGCACGACCCAGGGCTGGTCGTGCCGAGGCCCTCCAAGTAGTACTTAGTAACGTGCGTAGCCTGAGGAACAAGATGTGCGAGGTGGGTCTGCTCGTAGACAAATCTCGTCCAGATATACTTGCTTTCACTGAAACGTGGCTGTCTGAGGAAATTACAGATGGCGAAGTATATCTGCCTGGCTACGCACTGTTCCGCGCTGACCGCTCCACTGGCCGTCAAGGGGGTGGTGTAGCTCATTATGTGAGTTATCACATCGACATACTGAGGACCAACGTTTTTCAGTCTCTCGACAAATCTGTTGAGGCACTCGCAGTCTTGATTTGCGCTTCCTCGGTTCAGGTTACGGTCATGTTAGTGTATAGAAGCCCTATGAGCACCTCCAATGGAATCAATGAGCTTATACGCACTCACTCTGCGAACAAGTGTCTGGTGCTGGGAGACTTCAACCA
>OX104068.1:56672352-56770356 GCA_944474145.2 Dicrocoelium dendriticum
GAGTTGGAAGGAAAGCACCGTTGACGATGCTAGTGTAGGGAGTTATTGAAATCTACATAGCAATGGTCCTGTAACTGATCGTTCTTCTACACTGTCTCATCAGAACGCAGCTCCAATGAGAACACCGTGGTTCATCAGAAAAGCGATATACAGGTGAGGCCACGGTTCCATCCTGCTATTGTTGTATATTTTTCCCAAACCATTCTACAGCGTCGGCACAGCCATCGATTCGACAGTATCGCTCATGACTAGATAGTAACGATGAGTGAAGACCCGTTTTCAGTCTCGTTATGTATCCGATTTCTAATGCCATTAGCCTGGTCAATCCACATAGAATGACTTCGCTGAGTGCGCAGATTCACACGGATGATCTACTGACTGGCCGGGGTTCCGCAAGGTCTAAATCTCACACGAAGGATATGATTGATAAAGGTGGAAAAGGCTCAATCAAGATTCGCAGGTGGGTCTGGTTAGCAACACGATGTTGTTTGCTCAGGAAGACTGGGTTTTTGACACAAAGGACGTGAATGACAACCAGTCAATCAGCGGTTAGTGTTATTGTGATGACTAGCGTAAAGTTCCAAAAAGGCCGGTCACATGAGTAGACTATACGAAGAGGTCATTTAGGCAGACAAGCAGCCAACGGACATCAAAATATGTTGTATTTACGACCATACGATGGAGAGCCAACGACAACTGACAGAGTAAGGGATGACTGTTGCTTACAAGCTGCAGTGATGCGTGCGAATATCGAGATACTTAAAAGATGCATTGCTCTATATATTCAAATGAGATTCCATACTAAGTCATACACAAACGCTTGCCCTCGGAAAGCAAATAGAGAGGAGTTCTGCTGTAAATCTACAGAGTGTAACTAAGCCACTGTCAATAATTTGAACGGTGGACTTTTATCAATGAAGACGCAAAAATGAAAAGTTTCCACATTGGAATCCATTTACGAGTCGCATATGTTAAGCGATATACTTGTCTTGTGTGAAGAGGCCCGATAAACTGCAAAGCAATGAGGGCTATAGATCGAGTGCTACCAGTCAACCAATCAAACATCACAGTTAAAAGTAAAATAATTACTGCGAAATTAACTCCCCACTGATAGTGAATCCACGTCTCCCGTTGGTAAAAATAATAACAACGGAAATGCTTCTTGTCGGTAAGCCTAGTAGAAAATGACTCTCAAAGAATGAGTAGCAAAGAAAAGAAACTGGCGACGAAACTTAGCAGGTGGATGACAAGGTTGGCGTACTAGTTCCGAGAATGCAATCTACTTTGATGACTCTCAAGATTAGCTACTGAGTTAATATGCTGATCCACATTGCAACGGAATAAGACATTTAGCCAGATAGGATCCGGTACGATGGGTGTCGTAAAGGCAACGGGGTCTGTAAGAGTTAGGTACAAGCAGGGGAAATAGATTTACATCAATTGGAGGAGGACACACACTGACTTACCAACAATTGGTGTGTTTTGGCGGGTTTACACCTTACCGTCAGGAGCTGACGGCTTAAGGCGGATGATAAAAGGTAAGCGCTAACCCAGTAGCGGAGAAACCTATGGTGCCAATAGAAAAGATCAGTGCAACGTAGTCTGTTTTCCATTGTGGTTTCAAGTGCATTCACTGATAAATTCTTAACCACCCTAGAAGAATAATTGTGATGAGCTTGGCTGAAGGCGTATAGCGAGTTTCCTGCAGGCTGCTTCAAGCGAGTGTGGTTACACACAAAACTTTGCTTCGTGAAATGTTCCGGCCTCACCGTAGACGGGTCGTTTCCGGGAACAACGGACTTTTTACACAATTTCTTTGACCGAAACGCACACCGGTATTTCCCTAGCTTTGTGCTAATATAATGAAAATGCTGGTCAGTAAAAATATCTTTCATTTTCCTCAGACGCAATAGTTCGAGTGGGTATTTGAACAAGAAGATAGAGCGTTCCAACACTTAGGCACACATTAAAGACTACTCAAAGCTAAGCCATTTCCGGTCAGTAGGAAAGATATGGTTATTTTAAGGTAAAATTTTCAAAAAAAGAATCCAGTCGAGGGGAGCTTTATAGGAACAATGGGCGAGTGCTCAGTACTTAACATACGGTGAATAGACTGGTTAAACCATAACTAGGTCGCAGCCTCCTGCAAAGGAATACAGAACCACTGTCTCTGAACCACAAAACATGTATAATTTTGGAAACATTATAGTGTTGCTCATCCCAACACTGGCACCCGAAGACCGCGGTTTCGTCCTGGTTGGGACTCATCAGTTCGAGATAGCCTGAGTTGGGCTGGAACTCAGAGCCTAGTGGCTAATGGTTGACACCATAAGCACTATGCCACTGAGATCCACGAGCAACGCTTGGTCCAGCGGAAACGAATGCAAAGTTGGGCTTGGAGAATCCGCTGGTGGTTGGGTTGCTACAAGCAACCTCTATTGTGGCCTCGGTTCACTTGAGGTGGACCTCGGTCATTCCGATCAAAAAGACCGTAAGTAAAATAGAAACATTATAGTGTTGCTCATCCCAACACTGGCACCCGAAGACCGCGGTTTCGTTTCCGCTGGACCAAGCGTTGCTCGTGGATCTCAGTGGCATAGTGCTTATGGCGTCAACCATTAGCCACTAGGCTCTGAGTTCCAGCCCAACTCAGGCTATCTCGAACAGATGAGTCCCAACCAGGACGAAACCGCGGTCTTCGGGTGCCAGTGTTGGGATGAGCAACACTATAATGTTTCTATTTTACTTACGGTCTTTTTGATCGGAATGACTGAGGTCCACCTCAAGTGAACCGAGGCCTCAATAGAGGTTGCTTGTAGCAACCCAACCACCAGCGGATTCTCCAAGCCCAACTTTGCATGTACTAATTTGTGCGTAAATTGGAGGTCAGATAGGACGACGCACCTACTAGACTGCATCGAGGATGCAGTAGCGGGGTTAGTTTCAATCCTTTATAACTGCATAAACAGCCGCCGTCTCCTTCGAGCAGGCCAATTCTGATGACAGCCATGACTAGTCAAATTAAACCTACGCTGTGCGTTATAGAATTAACGTGTGTAAAGCTTCCGGGAAACAGTCATCAACTGACGCTTTTACCGTGATTCGTTTAGCGACATTCGAAAATAGACACACAACTTTCCCCAGCACTTATAATCACACTTGAGGGAGCGAGTGTGCGCACCTACCGGTGTTCGTCCACGACTATCCTGTTCAACGCGCAGAAGGGTACCAGCTGTTCTGAAGATAGCGGTAGTTAGGTTGTGATAACCAACTTTATTTGCCAAGCCGTCTTGTGACTTCAGTTTCAGGACATTCAGCTCGTCTGTAGATTATCGCGCATACCCTGGTGGACAAAAAAGGGTCAACAATGGCTTTGACCCCACCGTCGGTACTGTATAGCTATGTGAAGAAAAAATCCGCATGTGTGCTGATGTGCAGTAGTGGACTGAGAAGTTGATTGAAACTCTTTTGCTAAAATTGTTAATGACACTATCAACACCTTATCCGTGGTCACAAAAGACTTGAGAGAACTACTTGGTTTGCGCCTAGTCCCAAGCAGGATCAGGTGTGTGTGTGTGTGTGTGTGTGTGTGTGTGATTATGACAACTGTACGAAATATGTTGGATGGACAAAACATGTCGTGGCAGATGAAGACAAAAACCTAATTGTCACAAATCTAACGTTAGGAATCGAAAAGCTGGTAATGAAATTTACACCGGGTATTTACAAGGTCAAGTCCTTAGAAGCTTTAGTCAAAAGAGAGAGGAAAGTAGGCAGCAAAGCATTGTCGCAAGATGTAAACGTAATGTTGTCACTTTTGCTATTCACAACATATATAGTATCTTGACAAAGTAAAAGCTGAGGGTCATTTAGAACTACTCGTCGTGTGAATGGATTATGACGCGTAATCTCAATCAGGACCGCGATTCACTTTGACGTCAGCTTTAGTCAATGCGGTCACTGGAACAACACATCTGAAGCAGATGACTCTTAGGCCTTGCCCCACTCACCTCAACATAGTACCGGATGATGGATTTCATATTCAAAGACAATCATCGGGTAGATAGATGAGGACCGGAGCTGGAACCAGGAACCTTTGAATTTGCAGCCAAAAGTTTCACATGACCACAATGTTCTAGCCTGTGCAGGTTTAATCGCGTGTCACTGAAAGCACTGTACGCCTGTCTCAAGATCTCCTTAAGTAGACAGAAGTTATGCTATTGTTGATAACTAGCATATGTTGTCCCGACTCACTGTTAAAATCCCAATTTAGCATTCCAATAGAATATGTTCCTGTTTCACACAGGGTCGCCGTGAACCACTGTGTCACCTAATGGAAAGCGGCAGAGTTGCTTGATGCATCACCTCGCAATTTTTTCACGGAAGACCACTCCATCATAGCGAGATTAATTTCGACGCTCCCTAAATACTCTTACTTCCTCCCAAAGACAGTATTCCAAGTCACCGGTATATATATATATATATATATATATATATATATATATATATATATATATATATATATATATATATATATATATATTGAACGCAGCCAACAGTACAATTAGTAGGGTACCACAACGTGTGGACGAAAATAGTAATACAACAATAATAAGGAAATGGAGAGGGTAAAATGTGCAAAACTGGAGTAGTGTGAGCAGAGTCTCACAACATGTTTGCGACTGCTCACGGTTTCTTGACATGTCCGATAGGGTTTCCAGTCAAGTGTATTCGTGGTTCTTGGGCCCCCAACCGGGCAGTCCAGAGCGCCCGACCGCGGCCAAACTTGAAATAAACGTTTCTATACTTTTGACCAAACTCATTCGCAGGCCACCTTGTCTTCGTTTCCAGCCGACTTCTGTGCGCGCAAAGAGTGCATGATGAGGCAAACGCTCAGTAGGCATGCGAAGCACATGCCCAAGCCACCGAAGCCCATGCAGTGAAATTATACGGCTCAGCGGCCGGCAAAGTCCGTCTGATTTGAAAATCCCTCAGCAAATATTCGCATTACTACTGTGTTGTTGGTCCCATGCACCAACAATAGGCCGAAGGTAACGGTGATAAAAGACAGACAGCCTCTAAACGTCCTTCGTGTGAACAGGCCAAGTCTCACAACCGTAGATCAGGATCGCTCTTACCGTGGTATTTTATACTCGGACCTTCAATGATGGACTCAGGTCACATTAACCCCAGAGTTGGCGGGGATTAGCAAAAGCAAGCCGGGCCTTAGAGACGCGCATGGTGACCTCCTTCGTTAAACCATTAGCGCTGTTGCAACTTCCGATGTAAACAAACGTGTCTATCACTTCCAGAGATTGATCTGAAAGAAAAAGGGTTATAGCAGATCTTGGCTAGTCCTGTACGAAGACCTTACACTTCGAAGGGGCGAAGGTCATGCCAACTTGGGAGGCAGACACCTCCAACCTGCACAGCCCGTTTTGGGCTATCTGTGAGAAATCGCAAATTACGACGATGTCGTCTGCATACTCCAAATCACGAAGTTGGTCCCCCGGAAGCATCTCAACGCCAATGGGCCGGCAATGCTCCAAAGATCTCTCCAGGATATCATTGATAACGAAAGTGAACAGCAGGTGTGATGCATGGCAGCCCTATCTTACGTCACTGATGATACGGAAGGACACCAAAAGTTCGCCGTACGCCTGAACTTGGTCCGCTTGCAAAAGTAGATGGCTCGAAGTGTGTTAACGTACTTCGCAGGCACCTCCCTTCTCACGAGACATCTCCAGAGATCAGCTCGGTCAACTGAGTCAAACGCGGCTCGTATGTCTAAGAAGACAAGGATCGCTGGCCGGCCGAGCATTTGGTGACGCTCGAGTATTCGGCAGAGACAAACAATGTGATCGACACAACTCCGCCGGAGCGGATCCAAGCTTACACTTCACGTATGTTTTGTTCACACACCAGGTTGAGCATTCCTAAAAGCACGGCGGCGAGCAGTTTAGCGTCAATGTAGATGAGATCAATCCCTCCGTGTTTAGTGCAGTCTGTCCGGACACCCATTTTGATGACGGACGCGATATGCACGAGACTCCAATCGGACGGAATGGCTCAGTCGTCCAAACCTTTTAAAGTAGGGTAGTTAGCTCCCAAAAACTTGATGAACCTCCATCTTTGAAAAGAGCCGGAAAGAGTGCGTCCGCGACAGGGGCTTGTAGCGCTTTATGATGCGAAGCTCATGAGCAACCTCAGACTCAGTACGTGGTTAATCATCTACACACCGGGGAGCACTGCGGATTCCCGAGTGAGGTATCACCGGTGCTGCAGTCCAGTTGAACTGCATCTCAAAGTGCTCAGCCCAACGTACAAGTCAAAGTTGTTGTCAATGGATTCGCTTGACATTGGTTTCGCACAAAACTTCGCTTACACTCGGCCTTCTGTCACCAGTGCATCGGATCAAGTGGGAAAGTTTTCGGGCATTCTCTGAGCTGGCTGTCCGTTCCATATCAACGATACGTTGCGTCCACCAGGCCACGTAGACCTCCGTGAGGATCTGTTTGAATTCCGCGTTAGTGGTCCGGCGTAGTGCATGATACTCCAATCCAGATGGAATTGGGCGACGAGCTTCGAGATGTTGCAGGGATGGTGCAGAGATTCAGTGATTGACAGGAGTTCTGGTGAAAGCACGGACAAGGGTCGCAGTTGTGTATGGCGCTGCGGATGTGTGCCCGGTGTTTTCCAACGTCAGAGCATGTGGCGCTCTTGAGACGTGAGGCTAACGTACCCTAAACCGCGCTGAGAACGCTTGGGGCAGAAAGTTTGGCTACGTCAAACCGTGTCTGGCGAGGCCGTAAGGAGCCACCGAAACGTAAAGCAACCTTGGAACATCAGGACAAGAGGCAGCGAGCAAGCTCGTTTTCTATGGATCTCGTTCGGCTTGTACACCACAACTGATAAAAGTAACAAGGGTTAAAACATAAAACAAGGTTAAAGTGCAAAGCGTATAAGTAATAGTTTTAGGTTATCTACATGATGGGGTCAAGTGGCTGGGTCACAAACGGTCAAGGACAAGTCAGTGACATGTGTCTCAGCAGGGATTACTGCGATATGGGGCCAGGGTTGATAAAGAATCTGAACGAATGGTTTTTATGCACATAGGTATGGGTTCTGGAAGCGGTTGGCTTTCGCTTCGGTTGTTGCTAATACGCAACCTCTTACCGCTCGTGCGTAGCATCCAGATACGCGGTAAATGCGCTGGAAACATTGGTACGTATCAATCTGGTGGTTAAAAGCAAGTAAATGTGCCAACACGGCGCACATAACTGTTTTCGTTCCACCTACACACAGCCAAATCGAGCAATGCTCACGGATTCTATCAGACAGTCACCTGGTTGTTCTTCCGATATAACTTGCTCGACATGAACAAGTAAAGGAGTATACACAGAAATAGGTACTTGACCAAAGAGGTCTATCCTTGAGTTGAAGCCTAGCGATTGACGTTGAAGTAAGTCTTAGCTATAAGCTTGCTGCGTATCATGTACGGTTTATGGCGTCGGATAGCCTCTCAGACGTTGTCTGTGCTTTTCCATCCCCTTTGAAGGGCAACGAGAGATAAAATAATTTATTTTCAACCAAATCGGTTTTAGCCCTTGATTCTCGGCACTCCATATTTCTCCGAAAAAACTTTTCGGGATATCCATTTCTTCCAAAAAGCCAGTTAAGAAATTCAGCTCCTCCGGAAGCGTGTCCTCACCAAATATCATTCTTGCCCTTTCAGTTAAACATCTAATCAAGTTCCGCTTCTGGTTTATTAAGACGAAGTTGGCACAATGTATGTACTGTCCATTCCACCTGGCTTTCCTGTGCACCCTGCGGTGGATCGACCCATCTGATCTGCTAATTTGGACGTCTATGAGTTAGAACGTACCATTACGTTCACATTCCATGGTGAACTTTGCATTGTCGTGTGCTGACTTAAAATGGAATAAAATTTGTTCTGTGCAGCACTGATGTCTGTCACACAAAATATATCATCCCCATAATGACCTCCATAGGGTAATATGATAATGACTCCGCTCAGGTAGTTGTTTTCTAATTTGTTCATGACTACATCTGCTAGCAGCGGTCCTAGTGGTGAGCCCATCGCTACGCAGTACTTTTGTCTGTATACTACTCATCAATTTGAAATCGTATGTTGCTAGTACACAGCATCAGTAGCTGGTTCAACCGATTGTTCGAAGGTCCTAGGTGCAAATGATGTGATCGAATGGTTTTAACGTATGGAACATTCTCAGTGATTCATCAAGAACATCAGTCTGAAGCAAACAATTGTTTACAATGATTCATCTACGGGCGGGCACAATCATATAAGTGAGTGACACTTAGCCGTGCGGTCGCGAAAAGCTGTCCTCCTGCGTTATTCGCCTCCAAATCTTTGGATTTATTCTCATTCGATTTGGCTCCGCGAGCTCCTCCTACCACTGTTCATCTATTGGATCTATCATTCATGGATCACCAACAAACTGTGCTCTTGGAACTTCGAAGCCAACCGTATTTGAAGCTTATCGGATGTTTTATTTTTCCTCTCGTCGCATAAGAACTCTTGTATTCTTATTTTAAAGATCTTTTTGAGAATCACCCGATCAGCTTACTAACATTCCTTCAAGTCACTCTACAAAGCGATAGTCGTCAATTTGCTCCGCATTTGAAAATGCCACCGTCGTCACTAGACAGCATTTTCCAAGTCACCTTGCTTTGCCCCAGTCGCTTTGTCTCGCATCGCTGTCTACCCGTCTGGATCGATAGCACGCACATCGCCTGGACCTGCTGACCTCAAACCAGCGCCGATCGCCACGCAGCGGTTCGTCAGTATCTCCAACCACGCCCTACCCCTACTGAGAACATGTGTCGTATGAAAAGCAAATGCGAATCAAGTGCCAAAGTGGTAAAAAGTGTTCTGGTGTGTACCATGTGCTTGAAAACCTACCACACTACCTGCCTTGGGAAGAGGTCGACGGAAGCAAACACCGCAGAGTCGCCTTGGTTCTGCCAAGTATGCAAGTCTATTCCGTTTGTTAGCTGTCTATCTGTGCTACCGAAGAGGTGTGAAAGACTAACCGAAGCGGTCGAGCAACTGGTGAGCGCCAGAGTTACACCCATGGGAGGGAACGGGCCTGCACTCGTGAGTGAAAATAACACCCCGAACTCCCTAGTCAGGCCGAAGAAGCGAGCCAGGCGTCCCAACCCAACCCAAACGACTCAGCCTCCAGCAGTATCAACTCCATTCTCTCTCCCTCCTATAAGTAAAAACAGTGACTGCAGTGCGCCTGCCTCGACTTCTGTACTGTGTGCTGCACTTAGTAGTCTGTTCACTACACTCGAGACTGTAAGCTACAGTCAACCAGCCATAATGAACAACCCGGCAACGTACGCATCGGTTGCTGCCAAGCAAACACCGGAAAGAGCACCGGTAACCTATGTGCCCGGACTAGAGAAAACTAAAGTGGCGCAGCACGGATGGCACACACCAATGTCTTTCACAAATTCAACAAAACACCAGAAACTAAGCCTCCAAATCCAAAACCAGTAGCCACCAGGCGCAACCATGTTGTCCTAAACATTGTATGCACTAATGTCCCAGAATCCAAATCCAATACAATTAAGGGTAAGTTGACGGACGATCGAAATCAGTGGGGTTCCATCTGTACGTCGATTGGAGTCCATGCTAATCCCACGACATTAAAAAGAATATCGAGCCACCCAAACGCGTTGCACTACGGCGAACCCCGGTTACTTCGGGTAACACTAAACTCGACGGACGAGACTGAGGCCATTCTGCTGTCTGCGAATCGTCTCCGCAACGACTCAAGTGGAGTGCGCATACTACCCGAAATCCCGTGGAAAGAACGTTCAGGGGATCCCGCTAACAGAGAGAGGTACAGAAAAAGTCAAGATAATAAAACAGTGATTGCTCACGGTGTTCCTGAGCTTACTGACTCCTCTTCTGACGATGCCCAGATGCATGACCGCGAGCAATGGCACTACATCCGGGAGGTTCTTTCTCTCGAAAATGTAGTGGTCACCTCGTTGACAAGGATCCCCATATCACCACACTATAAAGGATGCGGTCCCAGGCTCTTAAAACTTGTGTTACAGTCAGAACAAATGGCACAAACTCTACTAGCGAACTGGATTAAATTCCGTTGCAGATTGCCAACAGAAATTCATCTGAAAACAGCAAGAACACCAACACCTTTTAATGACAATTCAGTAGAGGCACAACTCTTAGTGAAAACGCCAACTGCAGGACCCGACACGGGGACGGTTTCAAGAGTAGCCATACTATCCGAAGGGGCCAAGCAGAGCACGAGCAAACACCGGGATTCGGAGCATCTGATACCTGCTTATATATCAAATACTTTCGAGAGTATGCAATGCATCCAAAAAACGATTAGTCGCCGACCCTTTAATGGTCGGCGTAAACTCATTTGCTTCATCCATCCATCCAGTCGCCGGCCACTCACTGGTCGGCAAAACTTCACGTATGAGTTGTACAACTTCTGAAACATTGATTAAATATGAGAAACTTCGACTACATCAGGTTGCGAATGCTTGGGACCTAATTTCTATTACCGAAAATTGGATACATCAAGAGGTGACTGATACTGAGGTTGAGACAGCCGGAATGTCACTCATCCGGAACGACCGCCCCAGCAGAGGAGGTGGGGTCCTACTCTACTACCGCAGCGATCTACAATGTACAATACTTGAGGACCTGGAAACACACGTTACCGACTCACTCTGGTGCCGTCTCCGACTGAGACATAACGACACATATCTCATAGCTATCGTTTACCGCTTCCCAACGTCCACTCTGCAAATGGATTCCTGCTTGATCCGTGGCCTGAACAGAGTAACACGCATTAGGTACAGCCACATTCTCATCTCCGGGGACTTCAATCTACACAATGTGGAGGTTTCGGCATCGCCCAGGGAGCAGTTCAAAGCAGACTTGCAGGAACTGATCGCTAATATTCTTTTGTACAATCATGTCAATACGCCCACTAGATTCAGGACAGCAAACAAATCGTCCATATTGGACCTTGTGCTCACAAATGAAGAGCTCATGATTGACAAGTTATTGATGGATAGTCCATTAGGTCTCAGTGACCATGTAGTAATAACTTTTGAATATGTGTGTTATGCAGGGTATCCATCTGAACACTCGGAACTAACTCATACAATCACACGCTACCACGTATTGAAAGAACTCGCCGACGCAGCTGTTTGGGAATTCTCAAACAACAGTCCCCTGGACAACGTTTGGACAGAGTTCATTAATAAACTCAGCGACATCGTCAACAAAGCATCAGAGACCAAACCCTTTCGTCCCGCGAAAACGCCTTCAATTATAAGGAGTAGGACTCGCAAATACCTGGCGATAAGGGATGCAGCATGGCGTGCCTACAAGATTAACCCCTACTCAGAGACTTTGGGAAATTTCCTGACCCATCGCAACCATTGCACTGCACTTGTCCATGAGGACAAAGTAACTTATCAACAGTGCCTAGCCAAAAAGTTCATGGCAAACAACAAACTGCTGTATAAGCATGTCAATAAGCTTCGTAAAGTGAAGCATGGAATACCCCCACTATTCACGACAGGCGGTAGAGTACAAAGCGCCGAAGAAGCAACTATTGCCCTGCGGCTGCAATACGCCCCAATTTTTGAACTCGCAATCTCTACCTGTCCCATAATATCAAGCTCATTACCGACAACTTTGTTTACAAATGTTATTTTCAACCCATCAGTTGTGTAAAGGTAGTTACTCTCACTGCGTGAGCATAGTTCTCCAGGAGCAGACAACATCCGCCCGAAGGCACTGAAGGCTACGGCCACCAAGATAGCTGCACCACTGTCACAGTTCTTTCAAAGGTGCTTTGATGATCAACAAGTTCCCACTATGTGGAAGTGGGGCATTATAACCCCTATTTTTAAAGGCGGTCACCGTTCCGATCCTGCAAACTATCGTCCAGTGAGTCTCCTCCCTGTGCTCGCGAAGGTGATGGAAGCAGTCGTCGCTGAGGGCTTAATGGACTACCTGGTACCGGAACATCATGGCTTCCGTCAACACCGGTCATGCACCACCAACCTACTTATTGCACGAGGTAGTTGGACGGAAGTGGCCGATGATGGGGTCGGAGTCAACATCATCTATCTGGACTTCTCCAAAGCTTTCGACCGCATTGATCACCGCATACTACCTCAAAGACTACAGAGTTACGGAATCGGAGATCCTGTACTTGGTTGAATTGGCAACTTCCTTTACCAACGAAAGCTTCAAGTACGTGTTAGGGGATCACTTTCTAACCCAATTGAGGTGGAATGTGGTGTCCCATAAGGCTCAGTGCTGGGACCGCGTTTATTCCTTGTGTTTATCAACGACGTGGCAAGAGTCAACGTCTCAAACTTCCTGCTTTTCGCCGATGACGTCAAGATATGGCGGGCGATTAGTAACAAGGCAGATCAGGATCTGCTCCAACATGACCTAGATTGCATTTACGAATGGTCAAAGAGGAACAAGCTTCAATTGAACATGGCTAAGTGCAAAGTGATGCATCTGCGTCACCAGCTGGTGAGTGCTTACAAGAGTGGAGACCACACCTTGGCGAAGGTTTCTCAGGAGCGTGACCTGGGTGTATTGGTGCAGGAAGATCTCGGGTGTTCAAAACAAGCAGAGAAGACGACGAGAACCGGAAATCAACACTTCGGCCTTCTTCGTAGAGCCTTCGGTCGGTTTGAACCCTCAATCTTTCCTCAAATGCTTAACGCCTACGTGCGACCTCACGTGGAATATGCTATTCAGGCGTGGCAGCCGTGGCAGAAACAGTATCTAGCTGCTCTCGCGACGCCTCGACGACGGGCAACCAAGAACGTCAGGGGCCTCTTTCATCTGCCCTATCAGCTTAGACTGAAATCTCTAAGAATGTACAGTAGTCGATATCGGCTTTTGCGGGAGGATCTCATAATGGTTTACCAGATTCTGAAGAACCCAAACCACATTTGCCGTCCGCTGCTGGAATTGAACCACAACACTAAACTAAGAGATCACCCTCTGAAACTGACAATTCATTATAGCCGGCTTGAATGCCGTAGAAATTTCTTTTCTCTCCGCCTGTGCCAGCCTTGGAACGCCCTCCCTAATTATGTCGTCTCTGCTCCCAATCTGGCGATATTTAAAAAACGAGTTGACGAAGCATTGTCTCGCTTACATTTCATTTTATGACTTGTTAGCCAGAGGCTACAAAACGCAATCAAACGGTGTCTTGCCAAACGCCTAACCAATGGATTGATGGATTTATACGTTTAATACGCGAACATCTGCGCTATTCCACATAAGTCTATGTTGAGTCCACCACAAAGCTTTTCACTTTATCATGCAATTGATTTTCGCAATAATTGCCATCCCACGGGACTTGTTAAGCGATGCTTTTTTACCCGTAATAAACCATTGTTCCATTGTACAAAGGAATGCATAGTAATTGGTTCGGTGATTTGTTCGGAAATGACTCGGGCAATCGTTAGACATCGAATAGTTCACCGCTGTCTTATTCAAACCTATCGATTGAGTGCTACGTAATCACGATGCCTGAGCCGATGTCGGTTACGGCTAGGCTGACGGCTGTTCGGCCAGGGCAGATATAGAGATTGAATAAACTGTTTACGAGCACGGTGGGGGCTGGAATATGCGGAGCGCAATGGCCTCTGCGGCGCCGATCATCCTTAACCGCTTACCTTTCGATTTGCTCATTGGGACTTGCTAAATCACAGTAAAGGCATTTGGGAGGTTAATCTGGGGACCTGATTCGAACGGTTGATACAAAATACCGCTTGTAAGAACTCCGATGCCCCCTTTCACCAACAATTAAGGGCTATGTTCCTTAATGCGACGTGACAGTTGACGAGATATCCGACTAATATATCTTGCCGCACAAGTGTTCTCAAATCGATAACGTAAGAATAGGTCAGCTTCAGCAGTCGGTCCTTGTTGCACACAGGAATGAGCTGGGTCGTGGAGAAGATACATCGCAACTTCGCACCCGGCAGGTGGCCGATTGGTCTGCACGTTTGCTTTCCAACCATAAGGTCACCGGTTCGAATCCGCGTAGGGGTGGGCGTCCTCGTGGTGTACTCAGCGCGCGCGCGACTGGTGGTGGTTACGCAACAGCGTAACGCCGTTACGGCGTACAGTTGACACATATTACTTATTGTCCAGAAAGGTATTCTTTATCGATTGCGTCAGTTTCCTTGTTTAAAGCTCACTAACTGTATCACCTTTAAAACTAAGGCGGATGAAGTGGGCCTTTTGCGCGACTACGTCCTTAACGACCGGTGTTATTTTGGGCTGCATGTTGCACTGAATGAATCTTTCCGGATAACCATTTTCACGCAGCGTGTTCTAGATTGATTTCATCTCATCCTCCAGAGCGTCCTCTGAGCATATCGTTCTCGCCCTTGAGTTGAGACAATGTACTAGGTTACGCTTGTGTTTCAGCGGTACAAAACTACTGAACTTTGTATACTGACCGGTCCACGTCTTCCTTCTGTTGGTCTTTTAATATGGAACCATCAGTTTGTCTACTAAGGTGCACATCCAGAAATAAGAGTTGATCATATTGTTCAAGTTCGTAGGTGAACTTAATCGCCGGGTGCGCACCATTAAACTCTGCCAATATATCCTCCAGAGAGATATCTTTATGGGTCATAAAAAGATGTCATCCGGATAACGATAGTAATGGTCGAAACGATCTATAAGTGGGCCCAATGATTCAGTTTCTAGTTTGGCAAGAAAAATATCTGCCAGCACTGGTCCGAGTAGGGACCCCATTGCGACCCCATCATTCTGCCGATAATATATGCCGTCGAAAAGAAACTGAACGTTGTAGGTGCATCTCAGAAATAACTCTTTCAGGCTTGGTAAGGGTATAGCTAAATGAATGCTGTTTGTGTGCGCATAGTTGCGTAGATATTCTATTGTCTCTAGCAATGGGACATTCATAAATAAAGAAGATCCATAAAGTGAGAACATTTTCTTCTCCTTCAGCTTCCCATCGCTAATACGCTCTACGAATGTAAAACTATCCCGGACACTGCGTTGGGTAATTCGTTTTCTTATTGGCTCCCGTAATTCTGCCAACAACTTGGCTGTAAGATAACATGTGGACTTTGTCATGAACAATATTGGGCGTAGAGGTACACCTTCTTTGTGAACATTTTGCAGTCCACACAATCACGGGATAGATGTTCGAACTGGCCTCAGACATTCAAACAGACTACCAGATATAAAACCGCTGGTGCAGAGATCTTTCAGGCATTTTACTAGGTGTCGTTCCATTTTGTCTGTTTAATCCTTCGCCCCTACCTTTACACAGAACTTCCTTTCGTCGCGGAGAAGCTGGTTTATTTTCGAGATGTAATGACTTCTATCCATTAAGACTATACCAGTTTCCTTATCCGGCTTGCAGATGACTATATCCTTGTTGTTTTTCTCGGGGATTTCAAATGTTTACGAGTAAGCAGGTCGCGTTGATTCACCTGATAGTTGTGATAATGGTAACAGCAAGTGACCAACGTGGACTTGAAACATTCTAAAGCATCAGCTGATAGCGCGACTAAATCTTCCGTTTGTGCTAACAGATTTTCAAATTGGGTCTCGGTATCTAGCTGACGTTCGTTACTTTTAGAATAAGATAATTTCGAACCGAGTGAGCCATACCGAACGTAACTGTACTTCATTTTCTTCGCCATAATCTACCCGCTTTCATTACTTTGCTCTTTGGTCCATCGCATTTCCAGTTTTAGCTTGACTGACCTGCATACGAGTGCTAAATGACCCAACTTCCCACAATTTCGGTACACTGTTTCCTGGCGTCGACATCCAGATGCGCCCATTGATAGTATACCAAAGGTTTTTCGTCTACGGATATCCTTGTTAACAATATCTTCCTTTTCACCAAGTGTACACTGCAGGACGGAGCCGGTAGATTAAATAAGGACAGTTGTTGTTTTCGATTCCCTGGTTGCCGAGCAATTGAACAAGCCGTCTCCCATGTAAGTGCACTGTTATCCGGTGAAAGGAGATTTTCCCGGGTATTCTGATCTGGTTAAAGGGCATCGGGCTCCCTAGCAATTCCTTAAACTATCAGAAATTTCCGAGTGCCCGGTGACTTCACGGTGTTGGACTGTCCTTTTTGGCCTGAGCCCCAGACTAACGGTGGGAGCGAATGATAAGAGGTGGCGGATGCATTCGTTGAAGGACCCAACAAACAAGAAATGGAAACATTATAGTGTTGCTCATCCCAACACTGGCACCCCAAGACCGCGGTTTCGTCTGGTTCGGGACTCCTCAGTTGGACATAGCCTGAGTTGGGCTGGAACTCAGAGCTAGCTGGCCATGGTTGACGCCATAGCACTATGCCACTGAGCTTCCCGCTGAGCAAGCGCTTGGACAAGCGAACTGAATGCAAAGTTGGACTTGGAGAATCCGCTGGTGGTTGGGGTTGCTACAAGCAACTCAATTGAGACGTCGGTTCACGTTGAGGTGGACCTCGGTCATTCCGATCACAAAGACCGTAAGTAAATGAAACATTATAAGTGATCAGCCCAACTCCGGATCTCTCCAACTGATGAGTCCAACCAGGACGAACCGAGCTAATCTAACGGCGCACATCCTACTGTTTACTGGGATCCAATCAAGCAGGGCAGCTTCAGCCCGGGGACTCAAAACAATGCCGACGCCAGCTTGACCGGCATTTGAAGCTGCATCATCGCCAGATAGGCGCAATGAGAATGTGCCGCCAGTGTCGCATGTGGGGGATCTCAGGGTAAGCACGGAGCTCGAATCTTGCAGGCGGGTTTCTGATAAACAGCAAATATCGATCGATAGGGTCTCTATGTGCGGGCAAGTGCTGCCTGTTGGCCAATCTGCAGCAAAGTTCGCACGTTGAGGCATGCCAATCTTAGCGAGACACGAGGACTCCAAAGGGAAGCGGATGAACTGACGTTGTCCGCTTGGTTGAACATGGACTTGTCGACTGGATTGGAGCGAGGCCCTGCGATTGTGTGTGATTTGAAATTAGAAGACAAGCGACTATTGAAGTAAGCTGGGGGAGGGCCAAGAATTGGGGGATTGAAAATGGGGGGGATATAAGTAAAGTTGGAGCGGGACAATAAGGATGCAGAAGCGCAAGAAGGGGTATAAGAAGACGGGAAGGCCTGAGCAGTAGCATCCAAACCCCTATCCACCCTGCTCGATGCAGCAGATAGGGCGCCGTTTATTATCCTCTGCGACGGCCAGAGCATCAAGAAACTGTTGTAGGAAAGGTTCATTGTATTGCGTGGGCAGAATACTGTCAGGTTGCCCAGGCCTAGACAGGAGAACGATTAGGGTTCTCAACCAAAGCCTTTGGTTCAAAAACCTTACCGCAAGGCAGCGGGTTTTGGCACTGGACTACAGAGCCCGTTTTATGAATGAGGAGCCACCCCCATTCCAACCCCCAACCTGGAGGACCAGGAGGCTGAGTTTGTCTGGCCTCTAACCATTGACCAATCTGGTATGAGTGGCTCTAAAGGTGCAAAAAAAAGCACCACCCAGCATAGCTCAATGGATCTCTGAGGCACGCAAACCATCGCACCACGGTAAGGTCCAGCCTCATTGCGATGGTTGTGCAATCCTAATCACTGCACGATCCATCCATCACAAGATGCACCTTTTATAGGCCCATTTATTCATCTGTCCAATCCGGAAACCAGGCATTCCTATTTTACATCTGATACTCATCCACTTATCCCCGGGTACAGAATCTTTTGCAACGGTCGCATCAACATACGTGATGGTGGCTGTATTATATATGTCCACGACGACTTCGATGCCTCCTCTTTTGAAGTCCTACATATTGACGACCCGGAAGACTGTCCGGATACAGACAAAGGGTTATGATCTACTTATGGGATGTATATACAACCCCCTGCATTGAGGTAAAACACATGTAGATGGACTTGCTTAGCTTCTCACTTTCGTGTCTGTTCTGTTTATAAGGCATAAGCTAGTCGGTGGGCACTTCAACTTGCCGCACATAAATTGCAGCGATCAGACAAATGCCAAGAAATTTCCGTTTCTGATTACGATCATAGCACATAACTAGACTCAACTTGTTCTTGTACCTACCCGCTTGTCTCACGTTCTTGCTCTTCAGGATTACGAAGACAGGTTGGTTTGTTTCGCTCTCGACTTGGTGTAACTCTGTGGGATTTGTACAGGCTTGTAGTTCTCGTACAACTTGCATTTTGACTACTACAAAATCTTTCCGTCTACTCTGATACACTTCATCTTGCTGACCATCCAGAATTGCCTTGGCCCTATCTTTGACCCCGATTTTTTCGTTATTTCCCTTCTTGACTATTACTCTTCTTTGATCTACTCGCTCTTCGCTCAAAATGAACCGGGTAGGACTATCATGAAACATTATAGTGTTGTGCACCCCAACACGTGCACCCGAAGACCGCGGTTTCCGTCCTGGTTGGGATCATTTCAGGATCCTGAGTGGGCGGAACTCAAGTCTTGAGTGGCTCATGGTTGACACCATAAGCACTGAGCTAAATCCATTTAACGTAGTGTAAATAAAACGAGCGAAAATTGGGCAAAACCGCGACTGGCACGATAGCTATGCTCCGTTAAGTTGGTGGACCTATTTTCTTCTATGCGATTTGAAAGAGCGGAACTGCAAGAAGAGTTCGCGAAGATGCAAATGACCTATAACATCTTACAGCCACTCTCCGAGTGTTTAGTGTCTATTTCAAGTCTGGTTCGACGCGGAAACGTATTGGGTGATACGTATGCTGAGATTGCCGGGAGCTTACTCAATATGATTAGTACTGAGGTCCCGGGACAGATAAAATGCTTAATTAAGGTAGTCGCTTATAATGTGCCAGACCGCCTTAAAGTCCACGCGATTACGAAGATATTAGTAAACATATGCGGCCTGGAACACAATCTACTAAGTGGTGCTGGACGGAACAAAAGGGCCATTAGCATCCAAAGTCCTCTTCTATTTAACTTTGATACAAACTCCGACCCGCAGCTTCCTGTCTTACCAAAACGCCATCCGGTCGCGCACAACATTTGTCGAGTTAAAGTTAGCGACTGCAAAAACTACCATGCAACGCCACGACGACAAAGTGTCCGCGTCTAATGCTACTCATAAGCAGAGCCCAGAAAATCTTTCGACTCTCCGCAGGCTGTTATCCTCCCGACTGCCTTCCGCACCATTGCTTTAGATATCTCAGATGGTGGAGGTCAACATGAGACCATTTAAATTGTGAAAAACTATTACTCGATAAAAATTGCTTGACCTGACCATGAAGCCCCAGGACGCCAAAATTCTGGGGGAGACAAGTAGCTCTCTGTATGAGAAAATGGGACGCTGTTCGCCACCTCTCAAGAACCGAACCGGTTGTACTGGACTAGGACGACAAGTCGTAGCGACACCATCTTTGCACATAGCAAACGCATCTAGCTGCATATTAACAGCCGAAGTACCCAAACTCGGCCAACGAGAGACCAGGTTGTCCCCTGTCCGGAGTTGACGCCCTCTGGCTCCTCCGAATAAATGACCTCGCGAGTGGATTGCACCACATTGCTCGCCTGTTACGGACACACTGTTACTACCCGCGACAGAAATAAAGAAGGTGGAAATGTCACTATTCGGACTTCGTAGAGGGAAACGATGTTTAATACCATTGTGTTCAATCTTCCTGATGATACCTCCTTAGGGACATTCAGCGATCATTGAAGTCGATGGAATCGCAGAAAAGTCGCTGGTGATCGAGCGAATGTGCAAACAAATAAGTGAATTCGCGGCACCAATCAGATTAATTGCTAGAGTAGATTCAGTTATACGCACTATTGTGATAAATTGTGAAGGGCTGCGAAGTGCTACCATGCTGAGCAAGTTATACTTCGGGTCACAAACGAAGTAGGTTACGCGAGCCTTCAACACTTGGGACGGCTTACCAGAACAGCAGACCCAATTTCGATTTGCGATTGTTCACACTACCCATCATTCAGAGAGAGGTGTTACGTAGACACTTGGATAATTTCATGTCTATCAATGCAGCGGTACCTAGAGCAAAACCTCCCCGCGAAGGAACAACGCCGAGAAGCTCACCCGAAGTGGTTAGGTTGCCACCTTAAAAGGCAAATTGCCGCGGGGTTCCGGTTGGAGCGGCGGGATGTGCAGCATCCTTATTTTTAATGTTCTCGATGGAATATTGGTGGATGAGTTTAAGCGCACTACCACTGCAGTCAACGGGATTGCAGAAAATTCGTTTAAGGTACAGCGACTGTACAAATGATTCCCCAAATACTCTGCTCCAATTAAACTGAGTACTGATGACGAAACAGTCTCGTGATTGAAAGAATCAAATTGCGAAGAACTGCGCAATGCAACCAAGTTAAAGCAGCTGTATTTTGGACCGCCAAAACGTGCTGAAACCTGCCCCAAACGATAGTAAAGACCTCGCGTACCAACCCTGCAGATAGTACGCCCGAGACGAGAACCCCTTCTAGTAATAACCTAGCCGCCCAGTATCGACCTCGGGCACGTCAAAACGGCAACGAATCTAACCCATTTAGTAGCTCAATAGAACCGAGTTCTGGTTGAGGCAATGGAGGGTACAGTACTTTGGTGTTCAACGTTCCAGACGCCATCTCGGTGGACGATTTTAAGCTGTAGGACTAGTTAATACTAGTCCGAGACGATGCGCGTAATTAAGCGCGGATATCAGGAGGCAATGGGAGTCGGACACAGCGGACTGTATTCGATGGGCTAGAACAAGAAACGGACGGATGAAGCGAGGCAAGAGCGTACACGTGAGCGCGGGAACTTACAAGGCAGTTGTGTGTCGAGCCGGTTGTAACATTAAAACAAGAAGGAGTAATGTACAATCGGTCAACAAGTAAATTGTACACGAAAGATAAGAGTTATCTTTTTGGGCGCTACAAAGCGAGTATTAATCGCGGTCAGCGGCTTTGCGACTAACTCTGCACGGGTTGTGAGGATCACCAAATGTTTCGTTAAATTTGCGGCTGCAATCCAAGTCACTGCTCTGAACAGACTTGTGACAAACTGCAGTCAACTCCGCAATGCCAACATGCTTAACCAGCTGGATCCGAAACTTCCTGAACGTGGCATGCTACAATCTGCCTTTGCCAATAGGGAAGCGATCAGACATTCACTGAAAGTAAACAGTACACCCAAAGTTAGTTCCCTCCCCGGTAGCGCTTCATGCGACCCTCAACAGGACCGCATAAGTTCAGACTTCAGTACAGTAACTTAATCCTTTAGTAGGACTCAGGTGGACTTCCCGTCAGCCGTAATCCTGTATGTTAGCAGAAATGCCTGTATGACCTCTTGAATTGGTTCGTTTCTTTCAGCTTTTAGCAGAACCCTCTTGAAAATATCCACAAATCGATCAACTTGCCCATTTGACTGCGGATGATAAGAAGGTGAGCGTCTATGTTCCATGCCGCGTAACGTACAGGATTCAGCAAAGTGTGAAGAGGTAAACTGCGGTCCATTGTCTGATGCTACTATTTCCGGCAAACCGAACCGACAGAATACTTCCCTGAGGATTGTAATCTTGGCCGATGTCGATGTGTTTGCGGTTTGGTACATCTCGGGCCATTTGCTATATGCATCGATGATAAGTAAGAAGTTCTGTCCTTTGCTTGGCCCTGCAAAATCAACCTGAACACTTGGGCATGGTTTCGTTGGCGTTGGCGAGGAGAACTGTTCACATTTCTGCGCTGATTTCTCTGCCGGAGCACACTTTGAATACCAACGTGTTAACTCTTCAATTTGAGAATCCATCAATAACCAGCACACATAACTCCTCGCCATAGCAAATGCTCGGGGCGCTTTTGTTAACCATCGACACTTATGGCGCCGGCGCGACATCACTCTTGCTCTGAAGGGTAGAGTGTACAATGCAGCAGTACGTTCGACCCTACTGGCCGCTTAAAGCAGCGGACCTGAAGAGGCTAGTTACGTTCGACCACCGGTGCCTTCGTAATTTAGCTCACATCTGGTGGGAACACCGCGTGAGCAACGAGCGTGTTCGACTCCTTGTTTACGGCCCAGGAAAAGGATCTGAACCACTCAGCACCGTTATTTTCCGCACCAGTCTCCGATGGCTCGGCCACGTGTTACGCATGCCAGCCCACCGACTTCCGCGACGTGCGTTGTTTGCGCGCCGGGGGTGTGGGTGGAAGAAGAGGAGGGGTGGCCAAGCGATGACTTGGTCCAGAGGAACGAAGTCCCTCACTTCTGAGCTGGCCTCGGTTGGAGCATCTCGGCTCCCTGGTTGGGGTCCGAAAGACGATGAACACGTTTGGTTGGACACACTTGCTGACATGGCTAGGAACCGACCTCAGTGGCGTTCGTGCTGAGTTTTTTGTCCCACCCCATCCCTCTTAGCCTCCCCCTCCAACCACCATCTCATTATTTAACCTTATATAATTTTTGCGTAGTAATTTTTTTGATGCATAGTAGCCGGCTGGTAGCTTACCGGAACGATGCCCATCCGTTACCGGTAGCTCAGCCGGCTTGCACCAGTTGAATTCTTTTTTCTCCTTTTTTCTGTGTATTGCGGCACAGTAGCTGAGGTGTTCCCCACCTCTAGCTAACGTGTATGATGATGATATCATGATGACTCCTCGCCAGAGTCTTCATCCTGTTGGAGCCGGGATGTTCGGTATGAAATTGATGTAGGATTTTGGATTGAAGTTCGGCTGGGATGACGACCTATAGTGTATTTCGTCTCTGGAACAATTGTACTAACTGCGCATCCGAAATTTTTCGTGGCCATCTTGAATGGCACAACGTGCTCACTTGTGACAGCAACGGGTCCCGTAAAGTGGCGTCTCGAATCTGACTGAAAGATATTAGGAGGTGGCCCACAGTATCCGGGAGCACACGGTTGACTTCCGTTTCCATGGAGACATTAGCAACGACCGTGTCTTCTGGCTGATACTGTCCGTCCAGAAATCGGGATTGCGCATCGGCCTGACAAATTTGGCTTGTCGATCGGTATTTGATGTTAAGTCATACCTCAGCAATAGTGTCGTCTATCTTTGGAGAGGATTGACCGTATATGCCGGGATTCCTTTCCTCGAGCCCAGTATAGCAAGAAGCGGTTTGTGATCCGTTAACAAGACAAAGTTGTGGCCATATTGCATTTTTAGGAGTGATTCACTGCAAACACAATAGCAAGAGCCTCACTCTCAGTTTTACTATATTTTCTCTCTGATGCAGTCAGCGAACGAGCGGCATGAGCGACTGGCTTCTCAGACCCTTTTGAGCATATGTGGGAAATGGCTGCTCCGACTCCGTAGCTGGATGCATCCAATACCACGACAGTCGGTAGGTTTGCATCGTAGTGCGTTAACATCAGCTCTGAACTGATGTCTTGATTCTGTTGAAAACTGACATTCGGTGGTCCAGACCCACGGAGCATCCTTCATCAGCAATCAATTTAATGGTCCGCGTAAGTCGTGCATCGACAGTAGGTAGGTACTGTAATAACACCATACCGATTAAACTGCTTAATGTCATTCCGTCTTTATATGGGGGCATACCTTTGATCGCTTGATGTTTGGTGGCTCAGGTCGTCATCCACTTACTCTTTGAGAGATCCGAAATATTTAGTGGAGGTCCTTAAAAACTCACATTTGTCCATTCTTAGATGAAATCCATACTCCATTATCCTATCAACCACGTGTCCTGTTCGTTGGTGTAGTTCTTCCTGGTTAGGTCCCCTGATAATGATATCGTTCAGGTATGCAGCGGCGTTTGGTATTTCCTGTAGAATCGTACCCATGATTTGCCGAGAGGTTGCGGGAGCCGATTATACGCCAAATGGTAGGCATTTGTACTGAAATAGTCATATGTGAGTGTTCATCGTTAGCAGATGCTGCGATTCCTCCGACATTTTTATCTGGAGTTATGCGTCTGACAAGTTTGGCGAAACACTTGCCACCGTTCAGACGTGCTAAAGGTCTTAGGAAGGGGTACTTGGTCTTCTAAAGTAGCAGTAAAGTAGAGTAACCTACACATTGGCGAATCTTTCCGTTTAGTTTTTTAACGTTCACAATGGGGACTGCCCATGAAGAATGATTCGTCCGTTCGATAGCTTCGGTTGACTGTAGCCTGGGAAGTTCTTGGTCGACGATTGAAATCACTGCATATAAAACCGCTTGCTTCGGTCGGAAGGTTGGCTTTGTGTCCGGCCGTAGGGATAAACTTGCCTCAGTTTTCGTGCACAATCCCAGACCATCACGAAACACCTGCGCATATTTCTTCTGTAGCCTCTCCGTCCAGTTCATAGCTACATCGCATAATTTGTTACACATGGAATTCAAGGAAATATCAAGCATTTTAATATTGTCAATCCGGTCGAGACCGGATTTTCTAGTCCCTTTGAATTGGCAGTCGTTAAACATTACAGTGCAATAAATTTCACTGGCCAAATTCAGCAGTCCTGAAGCATTGGTTGCAATCTGAGTTGTTTTTCTGCAGGTGGCTCACCGATTTTCTTCCAAGTTTCCTCGGCCATGACTGATATCTGAGACAGTATCTACTTGGTGGCGTACGGGCACCTGGTTCACAACCACTGTTGCGATCCTTCTTCATTTTGCTGCCCCGGTATCGAAGGTAGACAAACAAGATAAAGTTGAGACCCTTTTTGTTAGGGTGTGTGTACAAATGTTTTAGAAAGTTTACGGCAGACGTTCTTGTTGAAAACAGCTGCGCGGCAATGATCCCCCTTGGGACCCCATTTATTGCATTTCCTAGAAAGATGCTTCTTGAACGGGTAGAATTTGACCAAGTGCCATTCCCCACATTGCCAACATGCGATTGGTGGTCTGTTTAACTTCACTGCGTTTTGCACTGTCGCTAGACTCCTGCACTGGTTTGATACCGCCAGCATGTCCACAGGGCATGGACCAGCCTTAGGCAATCATGTTCGTGTCGTGTTTCAATTTGAGTAACCTCTGGCATTCAGAAATGATAAACACGAGGTTGATAGACGGATGCTGTTCAGTTTTGTTAAGCAGCCTCATGCGTATTTCTGGACCCTCGGGCGTTTGGAGACCACAAGCGAAAATTAAAATCTTGGACCGATTGTCTATCATTTGTTGGCCTGAAACGCTCACCATAACGATTGATGGTACTCTCGTAAGTTGCGAACTCGTCTCACGCACACTTAACGAGCTTCATGCAGTTGTATCGGACGTTGCAAAAAGACTGTTCACCAAAAATGTGATTTCACAGATGTACAAGTTGGTTGAAAGTAAAACCTTTAGGGCATTTTGGCAAAATAAGATTGGGAAACTTTTCGTGCTCCGTACCAAACTTCTGCAGAATCAGTCTGCACTTCCATGCGTCGTCAGCATCAATGAATTCGGACTGCCAAACGTCTTCGCATCTTCTGCACCAATATTCGAGTTTTAGACCGGCATCCGGAGCATATTGCAACTCACAAATGCTGTTAGCGACCGCATCCGCAGATGACTGCTGCTTTTCATTGTTTGGTCTTGCTTGCACTGCAAGGCGCTGAAAGGTCTTCTCGATCAATCATGTCTGGCTTTCTTCCAATTGTTTCTGCTGATGTTGAAGTATTCCAGTAAGCTGCTCCACTGAAAACGCTATTTTTCCTTGTTCTCCAATAAAAATCTGGTCTTAACCTATTGATCCAATCGATTCCGAGGAGGTTTAGATTCGGTCGGACCGTCAGGTAGCTTGTTCCAGTCTTTTCCACCCCGTTAAAAGCTATTTTGCAGGTGATTTCTCCAACCAGATTCTGCACTCTGCCAGATGCATTGTGGGCCACCTTCGGCCTCTTGATGTGGTTTTAAATGTTTTTGGAGATGATGGTTGTATCGGAAGCCGTGTCAAACTGCAGTGTCGTCCCGTAGCCTTAAGGATCACAAGCCTGACTTGTCACCTGACGGCGCGGGTTCGATGTTGCATAAGGGTCGTGCGACCCTCGCAGTATCCTTAGCCCACATGCGACCGGTGGTGATTGCTCCGCAGCGAAGCGTCAGTACTACGTACCGGCGTACTAATGATGCCTTTGTTTTCTTTTCTCAAACTGCACTTTCGAGGGAATCCAATCGATAACTACGGTAATGAGACGTCTGCGGGGGTTGAACTCACTCTGGAAAGTGGCAACGACTGACAGCGTTTTGCAACGGTATTTCTCACCTACTTTTTGGGGCGGAACAGTTTTGTGTTCACTGGTCGAGACTGCTTACAGGGTTCTTCCTTGTGATCTCCTTGATGGCACTTGGCTTCTTTAATGAACCGAACCGGGCGAAATGCTACACCACATGACTAACAGACAGTAAGCTGTCTGTTTTGTGACTTCTGGGCGTAATTGTCAGTCCTGTTTCGCTGGGCACCTGTCACAGCATGGACATTTCGCGATTGTGCGGAAGAATTCTCCACCATGGCAGTCTCTTGTTTCAGAGTCATCAGTCGTTTGCATTCGGCTGGGAGGAATTTTAACGTCGTCGTATGATCTTCATCCAGCTTAGAGGGTCTTGTACAGATCTCGGCATCGTGCGGGGACTGTAAGACACTGATAAATATGAGACACTTGAATTGGTCATCTGTCAAAGAGCGCAGCTTGAAGCATCCTCACTCACGGTTGACAATGTCTGCTAGCGTCCCATTGTCGTCTGTGTCCCGCTTGACAATTTTATGACACTGATAGCGAATGCTGAATAGTGATGACGACTGACCGAAAATTTCGCTGTTGTGACACCGCTTCGGCAGAACTGATACCCTTCAACTGTTTTGGCAGTATGTGATCAACGGACCTTGTCAGGTTTACGGAACAGCAGTCGCACTTTCCAGGAGTCGTCCTGACGGCTGAAGTCCGTTCTTAACATATCCTCCCAGCGACTGAACCAATCATCGAAAGTGCTTCCGGAATCAGGATCATAATTATATTCATTAATGGAATTGGAGAAATCAATGGGACTTGCCTGCATGTCTCGCGCAGCTTTTTCTGAAGACTGCAAGCTGTGCCGCTGTGTCAACTCTTCGACCAGCTTCATTTGTGCCTGCTGTTGCCGTAGTAGCATTTAAAATGGTTCTGCAGTGAAACTCATTATCTTGCCGCTTTTTTTCGGTCACCGTTTGGTATGATCTACTGTCTGCGCTCTTTCGGTTTACCTGCAATCCTTCTCTGCTAGCTCCGGATCCCAGCCGGAAATCGGAAGACAAAGTTTGGAGGCAAAAGCGTGTTGCAGCATCAGCTACCGAAACAGATACAAGTAGTGTAGAAACCAGTGAAGATTTATCGATCAACCCATGAGTGTTCGCGTACCAGCACCACTAGGTCAGTTTTCCTGATTACTAGTTCAGTTTCGCTATCCAAATGGGGAGGTAGGTACGTGCGTCGTATGGACACGAACGTTCCTGAAACCACTTGATATTTCGGTTGTGCACCATTGAATTAATGAGTTTTCCTGGGAGATTTTACTCTCCCTGGTAAGGTGCCTTCGATTCGGAGGCTCGATGTGCCATTTGGGACTGTCTGTTCAAGAAAGGTGTGCCCGATAAGTACGTACACATTGTTCGACCGCCGTACGCGCATAGTTCGGGGTAGAGTGAGGGTTTATGGCAAACTATCGCCGCCCTTCAATATCTCCTACGGTGTGAGACAAAGATGCCCACTGTCACCTTTCCTCTTTAACTTCACCATTGACGAAGCCATGGAAACAGCGTTCGCTGGACACGATCTATAAAGTGTGGAGCTACTTCTTGGTGAATAACTTCTTGATTTGTGTATGCTTACTACATTGCCCTAACCCGTGACAACGCCTAAACGTGGCAAGCTGCATTGGACAGATTGATATCGGCTGTCAATTGTTTTCGGCTTTGCTTTGCTCTCTCGAAATGCAAAGTTTTTCTCCATGACTGGCAGGGACCCACCTCTGCGCTGACGCTTGGTGGTGCTCAGCTAGAACTCGTCGAGAAATTCAAGTTTCTAGGCAGCTATATTCATGCCCGTGGAATTGAAGATGAAGTTCTCAACCGCATAATAAAAGCTCGAGGTGTTTTTTTTTCAATTTCCCCTACCTGTGGCGCCAGTGCGACATCACTCTCGCCTCGAAGTGCAGAGTTCACAATCTAGCCATCCGTTCCATTCTCCCATACGGTTTTGAAATCTGGCCCATCAGGTTGACAGACATAAAGAAGTTAGCTGCATTCGACCATCGATACCTTTACAGCACAGCTCATGTCTGGTGGGAGCACCACGGGAGCATTAAATGTGTTCGACGTCGTGTATATGGTACAGGGAGACTGGGTGAACCGCTCAGCACAGTTATATCACGCGTCAGCCTCCGATGGTTGGGCCAGATGTTGCGCATGACAGCACACCTCCCGCGACGTACGTTGTTTTCTCGTCCTGGATGTGGATGGAAGAGGAGGAGGCAAAACGATCATATCGTCAGGAGGAATGGAAACCCTGACTTTGAAGTTGGCGTCGGTTGTTACATCTCGACTGCCAGGCTGGCAACCGAAGAACGATGAACACGTTTGGTTGGATACACTTGCTGATATGGCGAAGAGCCGGCCCCGACGGTGTTTGTGTCGTGAGTTTATTTGTTTATACCCCTCTCCTTTATATTCCTACAATTAAGTTCCCATAGCAAATGCATAAAATGATATTTAGCATTACATTACTTGATTTTTGAGTTTTTGTAGTGTTATTTTCTAATATCTTATTCGTTTTGTGTTACGGCACATTAGTTGTAGTTTGTTTTTCACCTTCAGCTAATTTGTGTTGATGATGATGATGATGATATCAGCTCACTGCATAGCTATGTCGTTCGAATACTCCAGGTTTGTCATTCTGTCATCTGGTAGCACATCTATTCTGTAAGAGTCTGAAAGAGTAGAGTCATTCATTGTCATTTCGATCATAAAGTTGCAGAAAGGATATATAGGACAACCTTGGTAAACCCCCCTTGTCGTTGTAACCCAGAAGACAGCCTCCTATAGAGATTTATCTGGCCTCTGAAGTCAGATGGATAGATTTCGGCAGCAAATGGAGTTTCCAGGCATTCCATTCAAAGTATAGTCGGTGTTACAAGCTAGCGCGATCAGCATATTCGAAGGCGACTTTCAAGCTAACGGAAATCACCATGTCTCTGCTCTAACAATTGACGAAGAGTAAAATGTGATCGATGCAACCACGACTGGGGCGGAACTCAGTCTGGATTACAATGATTCGGTTTTCTCGGGGACCGGTAAGCTGTCAAAGAATGAGTAGTTTGGGGGCAATAGAGGAAAGGATAATGCCTGGATTTTTTCGCACAAAGTACACTGACGTTTCTTGCTAGTGGGTACGACAGTTGATCAAACTGATCAGTGCGCCAGTAATCCGTTCCGTCAAAACTTCTCAAATTGGGTGTACAGCAGGCGTCAGAAGCTTTCTTCATGACACACTTTAGACGATTCCAGTCAGCGTTCGGTTCATCAACCTCATTCATTACTGACGACTAGTGAACCAGTTCGTCATAATATTGTTGAACTGCAGACTATGAGTTCAAACCACAAGTAGAAAGCTTAAATATTAGGCGCTTCTATGAAGCGGGAATAGTGAACACCAGACGTTCGCGCACTAAAGTATGGTCGGAATCCAGGCACGTGCTCCAAGTTGGCCGACAGCCTTGGACTGATATGAGCCATCTATAGCTGATGGCAATATAGTCAATTTGAGTCCAGGCCATCCTAACTGCTGGGCTTGGATCCGAAGGACCATGAACATGTTTGGTTGGACACACTGGTTGATATGGGAAGGAGGTGACCTCGGTGACGTTTGTGTCGTGAGTTTCTTGGTCCCTCCGCATCCCGTTTATCTTCTCTCTCCAATCACGATCTCCCTCACGAAACAAAATGTTACTAAGCAGTGTGTTGCCTGTTATTTTTGCATTCCCCACTTTTTAGTATCTTGCTTTCTTATATGTTATTTTATGTATTGCTGCACGATAGTCGAAGTGTGTTTCTCACCTTCAGCTAATGTGTAGTGATGACGATGACAGTCCATATCATAGAGCAATTTGGTGACTGGCCACCGAGGACCGTGGACCCCGTCTCCCCCAGCAAACGAACCTCTATCTCCTGGAGTGAGTCTACTCGACGTGGCGATTTTTCGACTTACTTATTTTGCTAACCTTTATACAAAACGCAACCACACCGGAGGTGGCGATAAGCAAACACCTAAATGCCTTAACATAAACATGCTTAGCGGCATCCGGTTTCGGATTTGCCTGTCACTGTGATCAGACACAGGACGCCTGCGCCTACAGAAGGACCATGGATGGCTCGCGCTGCACCACCCACAACTCCAACCACACACTCCATATCCAGTGTAAACCCGGGGGAATAAGACCGGGATGCATGTGGATGGGAGCCACGTTTCATCAGGAAAACACAAGCACGCTGTGTTTGGGAATCAAGCGCACACAAGGCGGTGGCTGAACCGTAGTTCGCTCCAAACAGCCTAGCATGGCCACAAAGACCGTGCACCCTGTCCCCTCCAGCAACGACCAATTGTCTCCTGGAGCCAGTATGGACGAAGTAGTGGGTACTTGACAAGCAGACACTGTCAACATGCGCGTCAAGCGTAACCACTCCGGGGATATCAACCAACAGCCAACCACTTGAGACGATTCTGTCAAGTAAAATAAATCGAGCAGTGCATACAGATATGCTGACATAACACTTCAATAGATGAGCAAATGAAACAAATTGGTTGCTGACAAAACGGTGATAGATTCAGGACGTCTGAAAATATATTTTAAGAAATTGTCATAAACACGAAAATGTTATCGAATTTAACTACAATTATCTTAAGCGACGTGTTCAAGTTTATAGAAAATAGTTCACGTAGACATTAATATGTGATAAAAAGCATTAGAACAATATAGCAAACCCACCATTTGAAATAAAGAGACTCAGCTTGCAAGCACGCGGTTAGTAAATCGAATGCAGCGTACCTACAAATGCTGCGCCGGTTCTGTCTACCTTCTCTCTGAGCCCCGTCATCGCTTCGGTGGTGCTCCCAAGTTGCCTAGCTCATGGCTCACTATACCTGCGTGACTCAGTCCCTCGCGACCGCATGTGCTACAGCACCATGCGCTCGCTGTCGATGGAGTACAACCCATCGGCGCCTGTCGCTTTCGCAACTTCCGCCTCTTCGCATGCATGAGGGATTTCTCTTGCACCATGGCAACTGCCTTCGTGATCAGATCGCGCCATTCACGCTGACCAACCGCCTTCGATTGCCATGTTTTGCAATCTAGCTTAGAACGTGAGGCTCACTTTGATCATGCCCTGGTAACGAAATTTCGCTTTCCTCATAAACCGCATCTCCAAACTCAACTGACCATATAATATTTGCTTCGGTATCCGCGTCGAATCCATACGTCACATATGACTGCGCCACCTCAGGTGGCTCAGCAAAAGTATGCAGTGAACTGTATACATTCCGCATCAGCGCAACTCCGTGTCTGCAACTCTGTCGCACCAACCGATGCGCAGAATCCGTCGCAAGCACTGTTGATGTAACCGCTCGTGGATTCGCACATCCCGCCAGTGCATCGTCCACGTTTCGCTGCCCTATAGAAGAACGAGCAGCACCATGGATTGTACACCATTAGCTTCACGCCAACGGTAAGCTGATAGTTGTTCCACACTCGGTACTCAAGCTTCCCGAATGCTGCCGCTGCCTTCGAGACGCGGATACGCAGCTCACTGTGTAGCTGCTGGTTAGTCAACATCACACTCCTAAGATGGCAGAAGTGGGAGGTGCTTTCCAATACGTCATCACCAATGCTGTTTCGCGACAATACTGAAGATTGCACCTCCGGTGAAGGCTGAAAGAGACAGACAGTTTTGCTTGTGTTGATGGTGAGCCCAAATTTGGTCGCTGTCGAATCCAGAACACTAGTCATGTGCTGCAACTCATCCGCGCTGTGTGCAAACAACGCACAATCGTCAGCGAACAGCAGCATACGGATAGTTATCTCACAGACTAGGGTTCTCGCACCGAAACGACGTATGTTCAACAACCCACCATCAATATATATATATATATATATATATATATATATATATATATATATATATATATATATATATATATATGAGGTCGTGTGTTTGATGCGGCTTGTGATTACGGTGTTCGTGTGGAGCCCCGTATTGATGGTGGGTTGTTTTCTTATGCATTGCTTGATTTATGTTATCTTTCACTCAAGCGATTGGCTGTTGCTTGATATCCACGGTGTGGCTGCGATTGATGTGCATTTTGACAAGGTGTCTACCTGTCTATTACCCACAACCACGTCCATACTGGCTCCAGGAGACAATTGGTCGTTGCTTGAGGGACGGGGTGCACGTTCTTTGTGGCCGTGTTAGGATCAAAGAATGGTTCCATGCACTCAGTGTGTAGCGGACTACCTTTTAGCCACCGTCTTGTATGCGTTTGATTCCCAAACACCGCGTGCTTGTGTTTGTCTGTGAAGGAGTGTGGACCGGCTCCGTTGATGAAACGTGGTTCCCATCCGCATGCCTCCCGGTCTTATTCCTTCGAATTTACCCTGGATATGGGGTGTGTGGTTGGAGCTGTGGGTGGTGCAGCGCAAGCCACCCATGGTCCCTCTGTAGGCACAGGCGTCCTGTGGCTGGCCACAGTGACAGGTAAATCCGAAACCGGATGCCGCCAACCATATATTCATAGTTCTGCGTACGGTCAGTGCCATCAGAACCATGTCAAAATGGATAACAATAATAATACGGAAAAATCAAGATAAAGACTGCTCTTTTTGTACTTCACACACGCCGTTTTGCCTCTTGTTTAAATGTATGCCTTTATAGTTGAGATTGATCAACAGCTAAAACGGCACTGCAACCCTGGCGCCACCGATATCTGTTACGTGGCATCACATCCAGCGTTTGCATCCACATGAATTTCGAGTCACGTCTTCCCCAACCTTGAAGGCGCGCTGATGCAACTGAAGGTAAGCTTGGGGCTGCTTTCTTCATGCTCCTTTTCCTCGTCCTTGGTTGTCCACTGCGATACTTTATCCATTCGCTTTCGGGAAACGCAAATAACTCTCGCCGGGGTAGGCGATAGGATGGCGTCTGCGGTACGTGGCCGAGCCAGCGCATGCGTTGTCGGAAAACAACATTTTGTAGACTGGGGATGTTCGCTCCAAGCATTCGTTCACGAAGCTCCGTATTGCCTGTGTGATGTTGCCACCACACACGAGCGATCCTTTGCAGACAACGGTTTTGAAAAACTGACAGTCGTCTCATTTCTTCTGAACGAACAGGCCATGTCTGACAGCCGTACAGCAGGACCGTACGGACGGAAGCATTGTACACACTGTCGTTGAGCTTGAGGCTGACGTCACGAGGACGCCATAGGTGCCTCAGTTTGATGAAAGCAAGGCGGGCTTTTGCATTACGCTGTGAAACCTCATCTCCCACACTGCCAACAGTCGTGATGCGACTCCCTAGATAACTGAAGCAATCCACTTGTTTCAGAATGTCACCAGCAATGGTGAGCGCGAACACAGGCCCCTGCTGATCATGATAGAGCACTTTACATTTGGCTGGGGTGAAATACAAGCCATAATTGGATGCCTCAATCGCTAAGCGGTTCAAGGTGTTTCGGACGGTTTACAGATCGTCACCCAGCAAAGCGATGTCATCGGCGTAATCCAAGTCTGCGATTCTGGCGCCATGGAGAAGCTAAACACCACAATTCGGGGCACCTTTTAGCACTCGTTGCACGACATCTTCGATGGTAAAATTGAAGAGGAAAGGTACTATAGGACAACCTTGGCGAACGCTGCTGGTGGCAGCAAACAAAGAGGAAAGTCAGTCGTTTGCCCTAATTTCGCTCGACGTGTGACTGTATAGTTCCCGAAGGGGATCACGAGACTCTGTTAGTCTGACTCCTAACCATCGACCTGCCTAATATGAGTAGCTCTGAAGACACTTGAAATGTACCACCCAGCATAGCTCAGTGCGTCACGGAGGTGGGCAAGGCATCGCACCACTTCAAGGTCTAGCGTCGTCGCGATGGTCTAACGTCGGCGCAATATCACTATTATCTTGGGGAGTAGAGTTTACAGTGCTACCACCGGTTTGTTATCCTGTACGATTGTGATAACTGGCCATTCAGGTTGATAGATGTGAAGAGACTAATCGCGTTCAACAAATGTTGTCTTCATTGTCGGGCTCATATCCAGTGGGGACACCACGTGAAAGTGTTTGGTGTCTTGGCTACCGCACAGGAGAAGGCTATGAACCAATCAGTCTGTTATTCCACGAGTCACGTTCCGATGGCTTGGTCATGTGTGACGTGCGCCAGTACAGGGACTCCCGCGTTGTCAGTTTGTGTATCCGGGGGTACGAATAGAAGCAGAGATCAACTGACAACTTTGAGCTACGCATATTTAGATCTTTTCACTCCAGGTATGTTTGCAACGTTCTTTTTTTCCAGCTTGGCCTCGATAGATACGCTGCGAATCCCGCGTTGGCATCTCAACGACGATGAACAAGTTTGGTTGGAGCTAAAGCTCGGAGCTGTAACATTTGTTTTGTGAATTTCCTTATCCCTCAACCTCCGCCTTAGCCTTCTCGAACGTGTCTGCTTCTCGATGCATAACAAAACCACGCATACTATTATTTATCGTTGTTTTTTCTTACTTCCATTTGCTTGCTTTTTATTGCGGTGCAATAGCTGAGAGGTTTCTCACTTCTAGTTAACGTGTAGAGTGGATGGTGACGGATGGCGTTATCAAGTATATGCTGCTGTGTTACAATGGGAATTTTGTACTCTGCGATTCACTTGATGGTTATTGTCGCTGTCCAATCTGTGGGCGTATTTTCTGAGCTACACAAATCCATAGCGTTCCACCGGTATTCAGGGGTATCGACATATCCAAGATCGTTCATTTTTTTATTCTACTCCTTCGTCGTTAACTTGATATCCCCGAATGTGCTGCTGACCAAGTCGTGCTTATTTCCAATTGAATTTTGTTTTATGATAACAAACATGTAATTCACCTATCTTGTCCAAAGCTTTGGATTGGTATGTTGTATTGCATTGCAGCCTCAGCAATGCATTCTTGTATTTGTGATCCTATAGGCGTTACTTTCAATTTCGCTGGCATACATGACCACCAAGTTGGAAATAGTCGGTAATACAGACGTTCAGTAGCTCCTATACAATGCCCAGTCTTTCGTTTCTTCTTGTACTCGGTTGCTTTCAAAGTAAGTCAGTCATGATTGGCCTTACGAGTTTGTGATTGGTCTAGACAAAATGATGTTGAATGACAATATCAATTTCTCATGTCTTGATCCCGAACTCAATTGACGAATTGTTTAGCGTTGTCATGTGCTCTCACGCGGAAGGATATACCAATTTCCGATATCCTCTTTTACTCTTTTCATCTGTATTTTTCTCAAATCTTTTTCAGCTGTCCCTCATGTCTACTTTCCTGAGGCCTGCAAGCTCACTCTTACTATCACGAAGATGTTATGATCTTCACTTTCACAAATGCCACGTAGCTCCAAAAAGTATATCCACCTATTTTTCCAACTTTCTACAGGAACGCGCATGCTTTTAAACGGACTGACGGGTCTGGGCTTGGTATCAATTGTTTTTACTGCTCTTTATGCACGCGAAAATATACGCAAACGAAAAGAACGCGAAGAAATTGAGGGACCGCCGTATTATCGAAAGTTTCCACGGGATATAGTAATACCAGTGCTCAATCCGGTTAAAGTGTACTTATTTAGAGACTTCCTTGGGGTGACGGCAAAACACCGTTTTTTGAGTCCATGTTGAAATATTGGGGAATTGAGCCCTTAGAACACCACAAGGACAAGAAGGATTAAATCATTGGTTGCGGTGCTAATCCGAATTTACCTACTGTTAGTTTATCCAGGTTACCAAATACAATACTTGTCTGTTTTCTCCTTCTCAATACTTGTAATTACTAGTGTAAAGTTACTTTATCACACTTTTTCGGTTCTGGTACCACTATGTTGATAGTGTTTTGAAACCGCGTGTCCTTCATATGGATCATATCCTATTACATCATCAATGCTCCAGCGCTCCACTTAGCCAATCAATACCTTGAGCCCCGCAGATTTACTGTTTCGGCCACCAAACTTCAACCCATAATTCTTCGACTCTAATGTTAACTGACTTCCCATTTTTCTTCCATCACCACTCTTCGCGTTCACTTGTTATTTTTCGCGCTTGTGCATCGGTTTATCTAGTTTGGGACATACAGAGTTCCGTTGGCTATCTGACATGAGTTGTTTGTATGCACCCGCCTGATGTGTGAAATCTTTTTCTGTACTAATCACACTGACATTTTTGATGGGCTTTCCAGCACCCACCGTTTTGACACGCCATCACAACTTTGGAACCACTATTAACAAGAAAGTAAACGTTGACCACTGCAATAATCAGGACCATATCCGAGTTAGATAGTTGTCGGTGTTGTTGGTTCCCTACATGGCAGTCCACGACTAGTTCTGCCTTTGTGTAGCTTCCTCATGTAGAGATAGTCGAACCTAGGAGTGGAACCCAGGACATAGTAGTGTGCTGCCGGTGTCCTAATCACTAGGCCATTGAGCTCCGCGAACAACGATTGACACAGAGCTCAGAAGTTCATGATTGTATTTCGGAGTACCTAGGGTTTCACACTTATCTGTTGTTATCCCTGTCAACCATTATAACCAGGAACGAAAGCGGTCACGGTGTGTTGTATTGGTCGCGAGCAACACAAAAGTGATTAGGGTTGAACGGGCAAACTGCCAACCCGGTACGTCACTGTACTCCTTCACCTTGCTTTTTGGCTTTTGATTTTTCTCATATGTGACGAACGACCACACATTTCGTTCTAATGATTGCAACCAAGAAATCCGATAGCCATTGATAATCAATCACCAATTGATCGGTGTACCTAGACGGAAGACGAGTGATGGAGAGTGTCTCGGTAGGCATCATACAAATATATGCAAGGGGGAACGAATCCGCAAATGAGTTCTGCTGCGGCAACACCGATTGATCGAAGCTAGGGCATGTGTGCAACATTGAACAGTAGATCAATAATCGGTGTTTCTGGTCACTGGTTAGTCATTACCGCGTACTTAGCTTTAGCCTGCGTTCAATTCACTGATGTGCACTGATTGTGAACGTGAGATATTCCGAGAAACAGCATGCACACAAACGAATTATATATATATTATACACAATCTGTGGTACAGACATTGTGCCATCGGAATCATGGCTGAATACGAAAACAATATGAATAATAAGAAAAGAGCAACAAGAAATGTTTTTTTGTCAAGTTTACCACTCACAGTTTTTGAAATTTTTTTTCAGTTTGTTCTTTTTTAGGGGAAGGAAGAAGGGACACCGCAACACACTGATGCACACGTCCGCCATTGACATCGATCTTGAGCCATAACTTCCAAGGTTTTCAACCAGCAAGTATCCTCATCTCTGGGACCCCAACCAGGTAGTCGACAACAACCGGCCGAGGCCAATTGTTTCGTCAACTTTTTCATGCGGCTTCTCCATGTTGTAGGCTGTCCACCAGACCGTCTCTTCCAGCCCTGTCCAGCAAGTGCAAACAACGCACGACGGGGGTAACGCTGGACAGGCATGCGCAATACGTGTCCCAACCACCGCAGTTGATGCAGTGAGATGAGCTCCTCGAGCGAGTGGCTTCCACGTCCCAAGACACGCTGTCTAACTTCCACATTGCTTACGTGGTGCTGCCACCACACACGGGCAATGGACCGCTGTCTGCGGTCCCCACCCTTATTTTCGTTGGTTTAACCAGTTTTTGTCCCCGTATTCATGTAAAATGGGATGCATTATCATTTCGTTTTCCTGCTGGACATGCTAGACTACAAGACTGTCCAACCTACTTGAACAGAATCCTTCGTTGCGGCTGAACGACTATGCATCTGTGATTGTCAGCTCAGCTGCGCTCCAGTTCACTATCAATATGGCTCCACCAGGCCTTATGACGTTTAACCACTACTGGAATCGGCGCGGCATAGCACAATGGCTGGAACAGATCTGAATTTTGCATCCCAACTTATCACCCGGAGCCTAACGAAAATTCGAAGCTTGAAGACGTGTGCAAAGCCCTGGACATCTGGTGAGAAAAAGCAAAAATTGTGGTAGATGAACGTGGAAACTGAAAATGAGAGAACGCACGGGGCACACAAGTTAGTCCGCTACCTTTTCTTATAATCACAGAAAGTAGGCCGCTTATACAACGCTATTCCTTGGCGTTCTTGTAACGACGGTATGACGAAACGTAGGCGGTCCAATAGGAACCTTTACAGTGAAAGAAATAGCCACGGGAGTGCTGCAATGTCTGTTATGTTCGCCCATAAAGTTAGCTCTGATCAGTTTACAGAACATGGAACTCACATCGCAATGCAGATGAGCATTGACTTAGTGCGGTGAATTACCTGCATTCATGATTCGTCAGGACGATGATACATGCGTATCCCAATTGATCATAAATGACTCTGTCCCCTAACTTCTGTAGTGAAGGTTTTCCACCTGACCGACTGGCAAGCCTGAAGTTCCCGAATGACAAAGCTCTCATTGGAATGGCTCCAACATCCGGCACAACTCCAGTGACCGGATTGACCAAGCTTCACTTCGAAGGGTGTCTACATTCACTCACAACGAATACTTCGGGATGACCCGCACTTATTCATTAACTGTTGAGAGAAATTTTGCACGCAGCGACTCGCCAATTTGGGGTTACAGGCTTCTGTTAACATCGCTAAGGTCCGGCGTTCGAGTCGCATTGATGCTATCTCCACTTGACGAATTCTAATGAGTACGTGGTGAGTAAGTGGTCATAATGTGCAGTTTTTTCTGGTGGGCACCCCCTGCTAAATGTCTGTGCTAACACTTCCCAGTAGATTGACAAGAGTCTGTGAGATTTTGTTAAGGGAGCCTGTCCATAGCAGCCCTTGAGGCCACATGTCTCCAACGCAGCCCGGAGAAAATTGGTCGCACGTCACCTCTATTTCCTTATAATTGTTATATTATTATTTTCGTCCACACGTTGTGGTACCTTACTAATTGTACTGTTGGCTGTGTTCAACATATATATATATATATATATATATATATATATATATATATATATGCCGGTGACTTGGAATACTGTTTTCGGGAGTAGGTAAGAGTATGTAGGGAGCGTCGAGATTAATCTCGTTATGATGGAGTGGGCTTTCGTGAAAAAAAGTGAGGTGATGGATCAAGCAACGCTGCCGCTTTCCATTAGGTGACGACCCTGTATGAAACAGGAACATGTTCTATTGGAATGCTGAATCGGAATTTTAACAATGAGTCTGGACAACAGATGCTGGTTATCAACAACGGCATAACTTCCGTCTACTTAAGGAGATCATGAGACAGGCGTACAGTGCTTTTCAGTAATACATGATTAAACCTGCACAGGCTAGAACATTGTAGCCATGTGAAAGTTTCGGCTGCAAATTCAAAGGTTCCTGGTTCCAGCTACAGTCCTCATCTGTCTACCCGATGATTGTCTTTGAGTATGAAACCGATCGTCCGGTACTATGTTGCGGTGAGTGGGCAAGGCCTAACAGTCATCTGCTTCAGATGTGTTGTTCCAGTGACCGCATTGACTAAAGCTGACGTCAAAGTGAATCGCGGTCCTGATTGAGATTACGCGTCGTAATCCATTCACACAACGAGTAGTTCTAAATGACCCACAACTTTTACTTTGTCAAGATACTATATACGTTGTGAGTCGCAAAAGTGACTACATTGCGTTTACATCTTGCGACACTGCTTTGCTGCCTTCTTTCCTCTCTCTAAGGACTTGACATTGTAAATACCCGGTGTACATTTCATTACCCGCTTTTCGATTCCTAACGTTAGATTTGTGACAATTAGGTTTTTGTCTTCATCTGCCACGACATATTTTGTCCATCCAACATATTTCGTACAGTTGTCATAATCACACACACATACACACGCACCTGATCCTGCTTGGGACTAGACGCAAACTAAGTAGTTCTCTCAGGTCTTTTGTGACCACGGATAACGTGTTGATAGTGTCATTAACAATTTTAGCGAAACAGTTTCAATCAACTTCTCAGTCCACGACTGCACATCCGCACACATACGGATTTTTTCTTCACATAGCTATACAGTACCGACGGTGGGGTCAAAGCCATTGTTGACGCTATTTTGTCCACCAGGGCATACGCGATAATCTACAGACGAGCTGAATGTCCTGAAATTGAAATCACAAGACTGGTTGGCAACTTAAGTTGGTTATCACCACCTAACTACCGCTATCTTCAGAACAGCTGGTACCCTTCTGTGCGTTGAACAGGATAGTCGTGGACGAACACCGGTGGGTGCGCACACTCTCCCTCAAGGGTGATTATAAGTGCTGGAGTAACTTGTGTGTCTATTTTCGAATGTCGCTAAACGAATCACGGTAAAAGCGTCAGTCGATGGCTGTTTCCCGGAAGCTTTACACACATTTATTCTATAACGCACAGCTTAGGTTTAATTTGACTAGTCATGGCTGTCATCAGAATTGGCGTGCTCGAAGGAGACGGCGGTAGTTTAAGCAGTTATAAAGGATTGAAACTAACCCCGTTACTGCATCCTCGATGCAGTCTAGTGGGTGCGTCGTCCTATCTGACCTCTAAGTTACGCACAAATTAGTACATGTTTTGTGGTTCAGAGACAGTGGTTCTGTATTCCTTTGCAGGAGGCTGCGATGTAGTTATGGTTTAACCACAGTCTATTCACCGTATGGTAAGTACTGAGCGCTCGCCCATTGTTCTTATAAAGCTCCCCTCGACTGGATTCTTTTTTCGAAAATTTTACCTTAAAATAACCATGTCTTTCCTACTGACCGGAAATGGCTTAGCTTTGAGTAGTCTTTAATGCGTGCGTAAGTGTTGGTACGCTCTATCTTCTTGTTCAAATACCCACTCGAACTATCGCGTCTGAGGAAAATGAAAGATATTTTTACTGACCAGCATTATCGTTATATTAGCACAAAGCTAAGGAAATACCGGTGTGCGTTTCGGTCAAAGAAATTGTGTAAGAAGTCCGTTGTTCCCGCAAACGACACGTCTACGGTGAGGCCGGGGCATTTCACGAAGCAAAGTTTTGGGTGTAACCACACTCGCTTGAAGCAACCTGCAGGAAACTCGCTATACGCCTTCAGCCAAGCTCATCACAAATATGCTTCTAGGGTGGTTAAGAATTTATCAGTGAATACACTTGAAATCACAATGGAAAACAGACTACATTTCATTGATCTTTTCTATTGGCACCACAGGTTTTTCCGCTACTGGGTTAGCGCTTACCTTTTACCATCCGCCTTAAGCCGTCAGCTCCTGACGGTAACGTGTAAACGCGCCAAAACACACCAATTGTTGGTAAGTCAGTGTGTGTCCTCCTCCAATTAATGTAAATCTATTTCACCTGCTTTTATCTAACTCTTACAGACCCCGTTGCCTTTACGAGACCCCAGCGTACGGGATCCTATCTGGCGAAATGTCTCATTCCGTTGCAATGTAGATCCGCATATTAACTCAGTAGCTAATCTTGAGAGTCATCAAAGTAGATTGCATTCTCGGAACTAGTATGCGAACCTTGTCATCCACCTGCTAAGTTTCGTCGCCAGTTTCTTTTCTTTGGTACTCATTCTTTGAGAGTCATTTTCTACTAGGCTTACCGACAAGAAGCATTTCCGTTGTTATTATTTATACCAACAAGAGACGTGGATTCACTATCAGTGGGGAGTTGATTTCGCAGTAATTATTTTACTTTTAACTGTGATGTTTGATTGGTTGACTGGTAGCACTCGATCCATAGCCCTCATTCGTTTGCAGTTTATCGGGCCTCTTCACACAAGACATGTATATCGCTTAACATATGCGACTCGTAAATGGATTCCAATGTGGGAACTTTTCATTTTTGCGTCTTCATTGATAAAAGTCCACCGTTCAAATTATTGACGGTGGGTTAGTTACACTCTGTAGATTTACAGGAGAACTCCTCTCTATTTGCTTTCCGAGGGCAAGCGTTTGTGTATGATTTAGTATGGCATCTCATTTGAATATATAGAGCAATGCTTCTTTTAAGTATCTCGATATTCGCAGGCATCACTGCAGCTTGTAAGCAACAGTCATCCCTTATTCTGTCAGTTGTCGTTGGCTCTTCATCGTATGGTCGTAAATACAACATATATTGATGTCCGTTGGCTGCTTGTCTGCCTAAATGACCTCTTCGTATAGTCCACTCATGTGACCGGCCTTTTTGGAACTTTACGCTAGTCACCACAATACCACTAACCGCTGATTGACTGGTTGTCATTTACGTCCTTTGTGTCAAAAACCCAGTCTTCCTGAGCAAACAGCGTCGTGTTGCTAACCAGACCCACCTGCGAATCTTGATTGAGTATTTTCCACCTTTATCATCATTTCCTTCGTGTGAGATTTCGACCTTGCGGAACCCCGGCCAGTCAGTAGATCATCCGTGCGAATCTGCGCACTCAGCGAAGTCATTCTATGTGGATTGACCAGGCTAATGGCATTAGAAATCGGATACATAACGAGACTGAAAACGGGTCTTCACTCATCATTACTATTTAGTCATGAGCGATACTGTCGAATCGATGGCTGTGCCGACGCTGTAGAATTGTTTGGGCAAAATATACAACAATAGTAGGATGGGACCGTGGCCTCACCTGTATATCGCTTTTCTGATGAACCACTGTGTTCTCATTGGAGCGGCGTTGTGGTGAGACTGTGTAGAAGAACAATCATTTACAGGACCATTGCTATGTAGATTTCAATAACTCCCTACACTAGCATCGTCAACGGTGCTTTCCTTCCAACTCCAACTTACATTCATAATAGTAAGAAATCCCATTGATAGATGAAAACTCGATGTTTTTAAGCGAACATATGTTTCCAATAATTCTTCGTCAGGCTTGTAAAATTATATGCAAAAAGCAACCAAAATATAGACACAGCACAAGGCCCGGTAAAGCACTCAGTTCAAAGTCACTGGTCACTATCAGGCAATGCCCCCTAGAACACAGTTGTAGCATGTGCACAATTCCTTGGTATCGACGGAGTAGTTCGTCTGGGCCAAGTCAAGCACAGCGTGTGAGTGAATCTTTTCTGGACGCACAATTCCGGCTTGTATAGTCTGATCGCTAAACTCTCCGCCGATTCAAGTAAGCGCTTGCGAACGCACTTTGATCGATTTGCAGGTGGTCGATAGATGACTTTAAATGTCTCGGCTAGATTGGGGGAATTGTCCGTGTCGGCAAGATGCGTGGCGATGAATGAGTTGGTTAGCTTTCGGCACCTAGTCGCAAGCCAGGCCGGGATGGTGTTCTCTCACCCTGTCAGACAAGCGCCTCGTCGTACGGCCAATATACCCTGAACCACAAGAACAGGTGAATGAGTAAACACACATGGAATTGGCGTGGACAGGCCTTTTGTCTTTTGGGTTAATTTTCACCATCGGGCTACTGGTGAAGTGAATCTGCATTTTGGCTGCTGGAAAGATGTGCCTGAGAGCGCGGGAAATACGACGAGTTAGAAGTTCAGCTACGATTTCCCCTTTGTACGGTAATTGTAGAAAAATGGGCCTCTTTTCGGCTGTGAGGGTTACAGGAGATTTCCTCGTTGGCTCCATGTTGGCTTTAATGAATGCATCCGGGTACCCATTTTCTTTCAGGGTTAAGCGTATGCGCTGTAGTTCCCCAGATAATGTGTCATTCGAGCAAATTCTTTGCGCCCGACTCGTTAGACTGAAAATTAAGTTCCGTTGTGATCTAAGTGAAACAAAACTGTAGAAATTCGTGTATTGTCCGTTCCAGGTACGTTTCCTATACACACCACGCTGTAGGGAACCATCATCGAGTCGCTTCATGTTCACATCGAGGAAATGAAAAGATCTATCTTCCTCCACTTCAGGTGTAAACTTTGGCGCTTGTGTGCCTGGTTAAATGTGTTGGTAAAACATATGTTCGCTTGAAAACATTGAGTTTTCAACTTACAGTCACTTGTCACAGTGGATAGCTGGATAACAATTTTTTGCTCACTATACCCTATGCACTCCACAATCAAGTCCTACATTTTGATCTACGAGGTGAGTGTATCATATAAAGGGCTAAAATGAAAAATACGTTAATCCTCTTCGATTGTGCACCATTTCCCGGTTTACCATAAGTTCGCGAATTTCTGACACCCTGAATAGGTATGTAAAGCTGAATCCGCTTAACACGGTTTCAAAAACTGAATTGCTTTGCTCTAATGCATCTTAACATTTATATTTCGAACATTTCGCTAACGGGAGCTTACAGATACAAGTGTCCCGTCTCCACGTTAGGCTAGTCGTCCCTCTTGAAAGAAATACGGTTTTGCGAAGTCGTGTTCCGCTGTTGCAGACTGGTATTATCGTATTGCTGACTGTCATTTCCTAAACACGAGCGAATTACAAACGTATCCATGACACTGCCACCCCTTATCAGTTGCTCTCAATTGTTTGCCTCGAAGTGTTGCTGTTTATGGCGGCCATATTATTTGCGATGGCTCACAAATTGTTACTTCCTAAGGGGCTAACTTCATATGACTTCGCCTTGGTCGTTTCAGATTAAACTAGATAAGCTCTCTGCTGTCCATCTGCCACTTGAAGAATATTCATCTGTACCAACAGAAGCAACGTTTTTCATCATGGTAAATCATAGCTGTCCAAAAGCTTTGCACCTCTGAATTTCATGTTTCATTCTATACCTTGTATGTGTACGGGTGTGTTTGATTGTACAGTCCGACCTGCTATGGCGACCGCTTGTCCATTGCGACCACCTGTCTATGGTGATCAGCCAAAAATATCCACAACTTTTTCTCCTATGAGTAATTTCCGTATGCTTGAATCTATCCATGGCGACGACTTGTCTAAGCCAGCCACTTTTTGTCCGTCCCTTGAGTGGTCGCCTTAGACAGGTTCGACTGTACATTGCTTGGATGCATCGCTAGGGTTTCATCTAGCCCTGTACATATGAGACCGTCTCAGTTCTAACAACATTACTACACTAAACTTATCGCCTTCTGTGGGAAATTATTTTTAGATTTTCATTAATAAGCGTTTGCTTCACTGTTTCTTCACTGTTCAGGCGCATCGTCAACAACCTGGGTTTTAAATGCGGTTCATATAAGTTTGTCTTCTCCGGTTCTTAGCCCCCTGTCTTCTTCTGACCAAAATCGTGATCTGTGATAACTTATCCATTGCTTTAGCACTATTAGGCTTGGGCCTTTTCACTACATCGCTACTGTCCCTGGAGATTCCCATATTCTATCCTTTGACAGTCGGAATACTCGTCGTTCTGCATCCAGTTGTGTTCTATAGTTCTCTCATATTTTCGACCATACTCCCTACTTCCTATTGCTCGCTTGGATTTGATCGCTTTGCAAGGTTAGATTGCTAAGTTCCTTCAACTGCGTGATGTGTTGCGTCTAATGCTTCAGTTGTAAACGACCGCACTGAAGTAGTTTATTATGGACAAAACTTGAATTCTTAATTCAGAACTTCGACGTGGGGGAGGAAACTATACATTAGTGCACGTTAGTTCCTTAAATGAGGCAACAATTTTTGTGGAATTCAAGCATTGTTATGTCAAAGAGTCCGAGAACAGTTGCGTGGCAGCTTGTTCCCCTTCGTTATTTCTAGCGGTGACTGTTCAGTCATACGGATTGTTTTTCTTGCTTTTGCCAATTAGGCATTACTAGGTCCACTGAATACACACAGCTTGTGGAAGTTATTTTTCAACGTAGCAGCTTACTCATCATACTTACTCATAGAGCAATCGATGCGAACGTATACTGAAAACCAGCGTCCTTGACCTTGGGCAAACATGCGTTCTAATCGCTCAGTTGTGCACTTGTGCTTTTTCACTGTGGCTCAGCGGCATTTCGTCACACACCTTTGAATCTAGATTTATTTTTCGTGCTTTTAAAAGTTCCACTTTGTGTTACCAGTTTCTCTAGTACATTCCAGTGCCTTGTACATTTAGCTAGAATTATAAATTCCGGGCAGTGTTTCGCCGAAATCCAAGCGCCAAACGTTGCCTAACTCCAACCATCGAGGCATTATTTGGTCTCACTCGATAGACCATTTCAACGGCTTTCGAACGAACTGTCACTCGTTCAAATCCAATATTGCCTGGAGAAGCTACAGGTCTCAAGTCAAATTCACCCCGCGCGATCCATAGGCTTAACCACGAAAATTCTCAATCGCACCCTCGTGTAATCTGCCCAGCGTTCACGTTGACACATTCGCCTGGCACGTCAGTAAGGACAGTCTGCTAGCACACAACTGCAATGTGCACACTTTGACCTTGCCAAAAACGTCAGTAACAGGAAAAGTTTTTACCATAGGGGGTGATTAGTTCAAATGGTTCGCAACATTGGCTTAACAAGCGCGTTTCCCAGTGAGCCGCAGTCTAAAGACCTATGTGGATCATGTACCAAACTGCTTAAAGGGAGCATTCTGTGCCGTAACTGTTGCAAGTTTTTCCACACGAGATGCCTTCGAGTTAAATCTAGTCAGGCCAAGTTATTAAACAAACCAGCGTCTCTATGATTCGGCGTGGAATGTACATCTATCCCACTAATAAAAGCGTGCTCCTATTATCTCCGAAGTAACACCAGCTACTAGCCAAGTTTGAAGCAATGGTGACCATCAAAACCACCACGGTTGGGGTAAGAATAGCCGACTTTGCAATCAAATCCTCCCCTGTAAGTGCTGCTCCTATCCCGAGTAGAACCGTTAGTAACACAGGAAGCAAAACGACACCAAGAGCCCAGAGAATCAACTGCTGTTCTAATACCACACGCGGCTCACATTTGACTAACGCGGTTTCCAGTACGATCGGAATAACTACACGTAAGGCTACTTCCAAGCTCCTGAAGAAGTGCGTAGAAAAAGAGAAAGCCGGTACTAGCGAAAGTTGGGTTACGGTTGCCTCCAAGAAGAGCCGTCATTTAAAATTAACATCACCCTCAACTGGATCGGAAACTGAGGAGCGTGGCGGAGTTTTCCAGGTGCAAGCACCACCGGTTTCCTGCGGTGAATATCCGAATTCTTCAGTCACTAAACGCGACATGTCGAAAGGTCTAAAGAAACAACTATCTGTACTGAGCGTACTGTGCTCCAATATACCAGAATCAAATTCGACATCGATAAGAGGCAGGTAATTGGATGACCTCAACCGGTGGGACATTATTAGTAATCTAATCGGAGTTGAACTGAAAGCTGTACACGTAGTGCGTACTACACGACACCCCAACTCCAAACATTTCGGAGAGCCAAGACTTCTGCGCGTTGTGCTTAACTCCGTCACTCAAGTAGAATCAGTACTATTGTCGCCCCAGTAAATGAGATGGGGTCCTTCTCTACTACCGCAATGTCCTGCAATGTGCAATAGTTGCTGATCTGGAAACTCATGATGCTGACTCACGCCCGTGCCGTCTCCCTCTAAGACACAAGGAAACATTTCTTGTAGCTGTCATTTATCCTCCCCATGGTCCACTACGGAAATGGATTCCCGCTTGATACGTGCCTTTAACAGGGTAACACGCACTAGATACAGTCGAATTCTCATCTCGGGGGACTACAACCTATACGATTAGGATGTATCGGCATCACTTAATGAAAGCTTCAAAGCTGAGTTGCATGAACTTATGAGTAATCTTCCCCTATACACTCATGTCACCACGCCAACTATATTAAGGACAGAAAATAAACCGTCCATGTTGGACTTTGTGTGCACAAAGGAAGAGCTCATGGTTGACACGTTATCGATGGTCGCAGATATCATGTAGTAATAACGCTTAACTATGCCCGCTATACAGAGTATCTTTCTGAACTCTCGGAACTAACTCATACACTCACACGTTACCTCGTACTGAAAAAACTCGTCTGGGCATCCGCTTGGGAATCCTCGAACAACAGTCCTTTTGACAATGTTTGGACAGAGTTCGTGGAAGACTCAGTGATGTGGTCAACAGAGCGTCAGAGAACAAGCTATTTTACTCAGCAAACCTGCCTTGGATTCTAGGGAGCAGGACTAGAAAATGCCTGGCGATAAGGGATGCAGCATGGCGTGCCTACAAGGTTAACCCTGACTCAGATACTTGGGGCCATTTCCTGACCATCGCAACCATTGCACTGCACTTGTCCGTGAGGACACAATAACTTATCAACAGTGACAATCCAAAAGGTTCTGGCATACAACAAACTGCTGTATAGTATAGCATGGCATCCCTCCACTTTTCAAAAGAGGAGGTAGAGTACAAATCGAGGAATAGGCGGTAGAGCGACAAAGAAGCAGTTAATGCTTTGCGGCTGCAATACGTCCCATTTTTCGATTTTGTTGGCTGTGCCTACGACATACTATCAAGTACATTACTGAATCCAGGGTTTACACAGGTAATTTTCAACACAGCAATTGTGCTAAGGAAGTTAATCTTACAGCGCAATTATAGCTCTCGGGGAGCAGAAAACGTCCACCCTAAAACACTGAAGGCTGCGGCCATCAAGCTAGCTGAACCAGTCACAGCTCTTGCAAATGTGCTTTGAGCAACAGCAAGTCCCCACTATCTGGAAGTGCAGCATGATAACCTCAATTTTTAAAGGCAGTAGCCTTTCGGATCCTGCAAAATATCGCCCAGTGAATCCCCTCCCTCTGCTCGTGAAGACGGTGGAAGCAGCCGTAGCTGAGGTTCTAATGGATTAAGAGAAATAGACATAACAGCTTGGCGCCGGATCAGCATGGCTTCGTCAACACCACTCAAGCACCAGCAATCTGCTAATGGCACGAATTAGCCGGACGGAAATGGCTGATGAAGGGTCGGAGTTGACGTCATCTAGCTGGATTTCTACAAAGCTTTCGACCGCCCGGATCACTACATACTACTTCACAGGCTACATAGCTACGGAGTCGGAGATCAGGTTCTTGGTTGGATTAACAACTCTTCTCCAACGGAAGCTTGTAGTGCATGTTAGGGGATCACTCTCTAATCCGATTGAGGTGGAATGTGGTGTTTTACAGGGCTCAGTGCTGGGACCGCGCTTATTCCTGGTGTTTATCAACGAACAGGCAAGAGTTATCTCCTCAAATTTCCTGATTTTCGCCAATGATGTCAAGAGATGACGAGCGATTAACAATGAAAATCACGACATGACGTAGATTGCATCCATGTATGGGCAACGTTGAACATGGTTCAGTTGAACAAAGCTAAGTGCAAGGTGATCCATCTGTGTCACCAGCCAGTGAGATTTTCCAAGCTTGGAGGCCTGTCAGTAGCGAGACCTGGGTGTACTGGTACAGGAAGAGCTCGGATGCCCATACCAAGCAGAGAAGGCGATGAGAAATAGTAATCAACACACTGGCCTTCGCAGGGGATTTGGTCGGTTTAAACCCACAATCTATCCCCAAATGCATAGAGCCTACGTGCAACTGCACGTGGAATATGCTATCCAGGCGTGACAGCCGTGGCAGAAACAGGATCTCGTTACTCTCGAGACTCATCAACGAATGGCAACCAAGAACATCAGCGGCCTCTTTCATCTTCCATATCAGCTTAGACTGAATTCTCTAAGATGGTACAGCAGTCGATATCGGCTTCTGTGGGGCATCTCATAATGGTTTGCCAGATTTTGAAGAACCCAAACCACATTTGCCGTCCGCTACTGGAATTGAACCACAACACGGAACAAGGAGGTCGTCCTCTGAAACTTACAATCCAGTATAGCCGGATTGAATGCCGTGGAATTTTCTTTATCCTGCGTGTGTCAGCCTTGGAACGCTCGCCCAAATAATATCTTCTCTACGCGCATACTGGCGATATTTAAAAACGTGTTGACGAAGTCTTGTCTCATTTGTATTTCATTTTATTACTTGTTAGCCTAGGGTTATAAAACACAACAAAAAGCCCAACCAATGGGTTTATGGGTTTATGCTTTTGATACGCAAACATCTGCTATTCTACAAAATTCTATGGTGAGTTCACCGGAACGCTTTTCACTTTATCATGCAATTTAATTTTCGCAATAATTTCCATCCCACGGGACTTGTTAAACATTGTTTTCTTTCTCGAAATGCACCATTGTTCCATTATTCACAATCCCGACTTGACGATATGATGACTCATTACCATTACGTCACCCAGCCCGTGACGTTCAAACGATGTCATCAGTACTGAGCAAAGAATGGGAGGCATCTGACTCCACCTATAACCCGGGCTGGAATACTCACTTCTGTGCCACTGCAAACCTCTTGGTGAATCATGTTGCCTGCGCCTTTTTATCAACACAGTTTTCACCGTACTTTCAATCTACGTGACTTGTCAAGCATTTGATTTTCCCCAGTTAATAACCATTACTCCGCTGGCCGGGTTCTGCACATTGATTGCAAATTCTAGTCGTCACAAATTCCAAAGTCGATTTAGAAACCCAATAATTCAACACTCTTTCAATGACTAACTGGTCGGAAAATGAAATTCTGCTTATCACGGCTAAGGAACGACATCGAACTTGATGTTTTTGTGATGATAGCACCGGCAAAACAACTAAGCGTAATCAGTTGGACGATGGTTTATTGCTCTCCAGATCGGTGTTTGAGGCTATTCAAACCTGCTCTCTTGGGTTGCAGTCGCAGGGGTACTACGTTTTGCTTGGGGTTGTCTTGGCTGGATAAACTATCGCGTTCGACAGACGGCAAACCATCAGAACGCATCAATGAATTATTTATGTTCCCTTCTCGCTGGTATCTCTGTTCTGCTAACGGCCAGTAGGGAAAGTCATCCCATCCCATGATGCGTTGTTGAGGTGACCAGCTAAGTAACTCAAGACTCTTGTAAGCAAAATTTTTAACTAATGCTGTTTGTGCTACAGAGATTTATGTATGCGTTGTCGCTGTCACCGACGCACCAGAGCGAAAATGCGAATTTTCCACTTAAACGTTGTCAGAAAGCTGGCAAAATTTCTTGTCAGTGTGGGAAATCCTGTACTGTTGTAAAAACTAAAATCTGCAACAGCAAAAGCAATTTCGTTCTCTGCAACCAAGTGATACCGTAAGGCTCGGATTAAATAGTTCTTTGGCTGCAGCTGCCTTTACAAACTCGATGAATGTCTTACCATTGGAAATATAGTGATCACTTGGTGCAAAATTCTGCGTAAAGGTTTCTGGCCTAGTCAAGTTCAAATTCACTTGGGGCCGGAACGATAAGATAATCCCGTGAATTTTTCTTCTTTTGCTTATCCTTGAACCGGGAATTGACAGGTCGGCTTGAGATGATGAAAAGCCTAAAACAAAGATCGCATCACACCCAGTCAACCAATTACTGCCTCATTTCTTGCCCAACTGTCCCTGCCAGGTTTATGTGAAGTAAGAAAGAGTGAATGGTAAGCTAAGAAAGCAAGAGGAGAAAGATCAACTAAATGACAGTAATAAAAAGTTGTGAGAAGAAAGGGAAAAACGAACTGAAAGCTTCAGATACAAGTTGGTTAGGAGAAGAGGAAGGTTTGGTACTGTCACCCAAGAGCACCTAACATGTTCGAAGCCCTCAACCGTAGATTCCCAAACGACGTGCTCCGGAAGCGAGTTCCAACCTCCAATAACCCTGTGCGGCAAGCGGGTTTCCGTCCTCACCCGGTCAGAACGTAGTTTGTGCAGCTTTAACGGGGGATCTTGGAGACTAGACAGCTTAGCGAGAATAAATAGCCAGGACAAGTCCGGATCGATCTTACCCGTTAGGATACGGTAAGTGAGGATCAACTCTCCTCTAATTCTCCGGTAGTGCATTGACTACAGACCCAAGCTAAGTAAACTTTCTGGATACGTTTACAGCCGTAAACACTGCACTAACATTGTACCCACTGGCAAAAGCCCTCTCCAGTTTCAGTTGGTCCTTTTAAGACATGGTGGCCAAGCCTGGATGCAGTATTCCACGTGGGGTCACACAAAAACAGAACCGCTTCACAAAAATATCGGCCGTTAGGATACCGAAGGAGCGGCGAATAAACCATATCATACGGAACCCACTACAAGCAAACTTCCTCCAGCTGTCCCCATTGTGAAGCACTGAAGTGTGGACGAGACCTAGATCAACCTGCTGAGTGGCAACTGGGATTTCACTTCCATCAACTACATAGCACATAGGGGGACTAGCACTTCCAATGCGGTGGTCAGAACCTTTCACCTGATTTATGAACATCAACTTAAGTTTGACCAATACCAGAGCGTATCCAAGACACTTTGAATTACCTTAAAGCCCACAGGGATATCCACAATATTCCAGCGCTTGACCTCATCAGCAAACAATAGCGATGGTAGTTCAGGCTCCTGAGGTAGGTCATTGACAAACATTGCGTACAACAGCGCTCCTGAAATCGAGCCCCGCAGAACGCCTATAAGAACAGCTTGTCTAAGCGAAATGCTGCGCCTCGCCCCTACACACTGTTCACTACCCGCTAGAAAAGCAGAAACCCATTTAAGGGCGCCACCAGATATCCCATCCCTTGACGTGGGACAGTATCAAATGCATTCGAGAAGTCAACGAAAAGCACGTCAATAGCGTGAACGATGTCTACTGCCTCAGCCCATGTTTCACTAGACATAAGTAAATTCTTCCGGAAAAAAATCCCTTACGAAAACTGTTGTGCAGCACTGAGAAGGTTACATTATTCAGATAATTCTCCACCGAATCCCTGACCAGTTTTTCAAACAACATAACAACTACAATTGCCAAGTTGACAGGCCGGTAGTTCGCAGGCAGAGCACTGTCAGCATACTTACAATTCGGACAGATGATTGTGTCCTTCCATCCCGTAGGTAAGGCACAGCTGTCGAGCGATATTGCAAACCCGCATGTGAGAAGGTCACTTAGTTCAACGGCCGGTTCATGCAATATCTTTGGATGAATTGAATCAGGGCCAAAAGCTTTGAAAGCATTTAGCCCTTGCAATAGCCCGAAGACTTGTGACTCTGTTATGCTGATTTTCGTTAGGCAAGAATCCTCCGAGACTCTTGTGATCAGCCCATCCTGAGGTAGATAGGTCTCACGAGCATACTGTTCGATAAGTATACAAGTCTTATCACAGTCAGTATTCACACGGGTCCCGTTCGCTCGTAGTAACGCAGATATTAACGTGTTTGTATTGCTGTGCCTTTTTACATAAGCAAAGAAGTTCTTTAAATTAGTTGCTGCTGTGTCAGCTAAATCCTTCACGTACTGAAGACGAGCACTCCTAAGATGCTGCTTATATTTAGTTCTAAACGTCCGATAGCTTTCGCAGTTGCTGGTTGATGAAGCCGCTTGGTAGGTGCGCCAACACTTAGAATGCTTGATGAGCAGGTATTTACCTGTCTAATCTATCCTTGGAGGCTGAGGCTGTGTCTCCGTTTTCTTAATACATGGGAGGTGAGGAGCAGATCTCGGTGAGGTATGCCTTAACTTTCTCCTAGTTTGACTTAACAGTGTCACCCACGGAGACCACATAACGAAGAACTGAAGCGTTATCTCGCCTTGTGTTCATGTCTGTCCGCCATATATATGGACATGCATTAGCGATGGGTTGAAAATACTTAATGAGAGCACATCGAAACGATATGGAGACATGGCCGCCGGCTCCTAGAGGACAGCCGTAGCTAATATTACTTACGAAATCGTGTGACTTCGCAAAAATGTCATCCATGGTCAACGGAAGTTGGTTGCTCATGTATCTAGTCGGGAGGTCCACGAAGTGATGCAAAGGCAGTTGCAACGTTAGCTCGAGATCCGAACCGAAGGTGCCCACCAAAGCACTGCAAGATTGATCATCCCAACAGACCTCAGGGAGGTTGAAATTACCAGTAGTGGCAACCTATTCTCAGCTTGATTACGAATGAATTCCATAATCTCATTGGAGATAATTCCAGGACTATGCTATGCCATTACAAGTGTAAATTGGGTGGAGGAAGTGCACACAATAGTTTGATCCGGCTAATGGAAAACAGGTCCTAGACACATCCAGTTTACTGCTCACATAAACATCGACGCCCTCACCTTGGCGGTCAATGGAGCGATCACATATAAAAGCTGTGTAGCCAAGTAACTATACTTCACTGTCCGTGATATCCCGGGGACAAGCACGTTTCAGTGAAAGCGAGTACGTGGGGACGGAATTTGTCTACAAGTAGACTCACCTCATGTACCTTGTTACCTAGACAAGGCATATTGCTAAGCACTACCCGAAGGAACTCAGCACGATCAGCCCTGGGTCGTACGCTACCAGTAGCGGTTCTGGTAGGACAGAATTTGACCCCCGGCTGACCACCTGGAAGCCCACAATACGGAGACCTTTCTCAGCGGTCACCCGCCTGTTCCTAAGGCTTTTGCTGACTTCCATTAACTTCTGTCAAGCTGTCCGGCTGAACGCTGACATGGGTATCCTCGAGTTTGCATGCAAAGCGCATTAATGTTTTGCGTTTCTCTGGGTTTGAAAGGATTAAACGAAGTAGTCGTGGTCGCGCGTTTGGCGTATCGACAAGCACGTTCCCCAGTCTGGTTTGCTTTCTGACAGCGACATCAGCTAAACCAGGGGGAGCATCTTAGTGATGCGGTGCTTGAATCACTGGATGTCATCCAGCATACGTTCCCTGGGAAGAGCCTCCTCGGATCCAGCAATGCTGCGGAAGATAACTGCTATCAGTAAAAGAAACAAGAGGAGGCGTATTCACTCCAAGAGTCTTCGATTCGGCTCCGGTTTCGATCGGATTGGCAAATGAGCTGGAGTAATTGAGTTTGTGGCTTTATGTTCTACCTCCAAATCCCTCATGGGTCTAGTCTTTTCAGGCTTTGTGGGTTTGGCAGAAGTCGACACGGCGCGTTTCTTCGCCAAAGAAACTGGGATGATTGTTGTTGTGTTCTACCTCCAAAACTTTCATGGGTTCAGCACCTTTAGGCTTTGTGGGAGCCTTGCGTACTTTATTAGCTCTCTTCCACTTAGTACTTACAGCTGACCGCAGTTGACATACACTACGTAGTCCGCAAGTTTCAACTTCCGACTTGGCTTTACCGGTACTGGTGCTCAGGTTTCATTGTTTGTGCTTAGGATGATTTTGCAAAATTCGGTTCTTTGCTTTAACCGCGCACATTGTATCTATTCGTTGTTCAAGAAATGTTTTATGCGGATCAACTTCATAGAGGGGTCATTTGGCATTCGCTTAGCCCCTTCAATGTGCAGTGTTATTACATGACCACTAGACAATTGTTGACCTCTTGACTCTTCCTAACGAGGTACTGGAGACAGTTGATCAATTCACCGTCGTATAGCAAGCTAGCGCCCAGTCTTGTTCACTGTGCCGGTAAAACTACACGTCACAGGAACTGGAGTTGAGCACGTATTCCAGTTTAGCGTCGTCAGAACGTCAATTAGTTCGTTTGTTCCACTATTACACATTTCACTGACAAGGAATCGGATTGACTGACTTCCGTGGGGAGAGCATGGTTCTTGGTAAGGGATCACGGCATGCGTTGCCACTGAGCCTTATGGGTTCGGTTATCGGTTTAGGTAATAGGTCTTTCTCAATGTGGTTTCTTTTGTCGGTGATTTCAATTTGATTTCTTTAACATACGCAGCAACTGTTACCTTTTTTCTTAAGGTTACTGCAGGATATTTTTGATCCCAAGGAAGTAGCATCGTTCTTATAGCGACTAGTGGTCCAGGAGACGTACGTATTACTAACTCCTCAAGCGATTAGCATTTGCACGCACCCACTGGGGTAATGTTGGCTGTTCCCTCAAAGTAGGCGAGTGAAGGCCCGTAGGTGAAAACGCTTAGTTTCCATAAATTTAGTGAATTCCTTTGGTTTTACCATGTACAAGCCTATTTCTACGGGACCGGATATCGTTTAACTTAATGATTACTCAACGTCTACAGGGCAGTACCAGAGGGAGTGAGTTTTCCCGGTTGCGTTCACGGGTTTCGACGCGTCCAAAGTTGACTATTCACAAAATGGGCTCCAACTCACATTGCTCCTTCCATCCCACGGCGCCTGACCAGTTAATCCGCAAATTTGGCACAGCAACGCAGTGACACTTGTGTAGGTAGCTTCGTAGCTTCGCAGAACGGGGTTCTTGCAGATCACCAATTCTAGTAGGAGAGTTGGTGTATCTTCCGGGCACTCTGTTGTGTTTCCCACAATTTTGCTACATTTCATGGGTATTATTTTGAATGTTTTTACCGCGTGTCCTGGTTTTACTCGTCGATGTATGAACTTACAAGAAAGATGTCAGCTGCTACCTATCTCAAAAGATAGATAAACCTTTGGACTTTTGTTAAAAACTACTAACTACAAATCGACGTGTCATAAAATGCCCACATCGGGTTGTTGGGCAGTGTGGACTTTGATGTTGCACACTCCGCGTTTCCTCGCTTTTCGGTGGAGTGAGCAGACTTAACATGGCCCCATTTCCCTAAGGAACTTGTTCGCTTCCCATTATCTATTGTAGTTGTATTCACTGATACATATATTTCGGTAATAACTTCGGATTCATCGCTGACTACTTTATCGTATATGGGCCGCTGACTGGATTACGGCGGTATTATATTGAGACAGTGAGGTAGAAACCGTTTATCTATCTCCCAGCAAAACTAGGCCTGCGCAAATTGGTCGGCAGTTAGTAGAAAATTAGTTCAACCAGAGCTTGGAGCAGGTACAGTAGCGTTGAGTCTTAATTTATTAAACAATTATAGATGGAATAGTGGTCTATCACAAGTCAATCGGCTCGACCTTAACTAGTCCAGTGGGATAGCCTGGGTGAAAAGATTAATCTAAAACACATATTCTACAGTATGTACGATGTATCTGTAGATTCATCAAGTTGTTCATGTTACCAGAAATGTAACTGCTCTTGTCTATACTTAGTTCTGGTAGGGGTGCTGTTCGACACACCGTTTGTTTTAATTGTATTGACACCCGTTGAATGCGGGCTATTTCACGTAGGCCTGTACAGTTTCGGTACTGAGGTATTAGATCTTCACAGATGGTCTTTAGTCAATTCGGCGATGAGCAATTTCATCAACTTTGCGAGCATCGGTAGTAGGAGGACTAGGCTCGTGTTTGCAGCTTCTAAGTGGCCAGAGCTGTCAAAATTTGGGTGTTACGGATTTCACTTTGATGTACACCCAAGCGTTTTGAAAAAATTGCAATAAAAGCTAAGGTAATTTTTAACCGATCATTGACCAGTGATCAATGAACAATGGTTCATCACGAGTGAAATGCATCTGCTTGCCAAGTCCCGTTGAATGGTTGAGAATTATATGAAAGCATCTACCGAGTTAAGTACGCTATTAAACATAAATAATGGTAAGGGAGAATTGGATGCAAACATGCAAATCAAGATCGTAAGCAGTTCTAGCTGAAGTACTCTGTGAGCAAAATTTAAAAAATTCTCCCAATTAGGTACTGTCTTCTTGGGTTCACATGGCACAGAAAAACAGTATTAAGGCATGCTTAAGGTAGCACAGTTTAGGTAACAAAAGCGTCTGAGGTAATGACGATCCCGAATCGGTTTTTGTACATATTCGAAGTATGGAGAGTGTTCCAAGTTTGGTAAACCCGAGGAGGAAAGCAATTCCACCGGCATTCCAAAAGCTGTCTAGTTCACACAGTTTCAGGCAGTTACCCTGTCTGCGAATCGTCACCGCAACGACTCAAGTGGAGTGCACATACTACCCGAAATCCCGCGGAAAGAACGTTCAGGGGATCCCGCTAACAAAGATAGGTACAGAAAAAGTCAAGATAAGAAAACAGTGATTGCTCACGGTGTTCCTGAGCTTAATGACTCCTCTTCCGACGATGCCCAGATGCATGACCGCGAGCAATGGCACTACATCCGGGAGGTTCTTTCTCTCAAAAATGTGGTGGTCACCTCGTTGACAAGGATCCCCATATCACCAAACTATAAAGGATGCGGTCCCAGGCTCTTAAAACTTGTGTTACAGTCAGAACAAATGGCACAAACTCTACTAGCGAACTGGATTAAATCCCGTTGCAGATCGCCAACGGAAATTCGTCTGAAAGTAGCAAGAACACCGACACCGTTTAATGACAATTCAGTAGAGGCACAACTCTTAGTGAAAACGCCAGCTGCAGGACCCGATTCGGGGATGGTTTCAAGAGTAGCCATACTATCCGGAGGGGCACAGCAGGGCACGAGCAAACACCGGGATTCGGAGCATCTGATACCTGCTTATATATCAAATACTTCTCGAGAGTATGCAACGCATCCAAAAAACGATTAGTCGCCGACCCTTTAATGGTCGGCGTAAACTCATTTGCTTCATCCATCCATCCAGTCGCCGGCCACTCACTGGTCGGCGAAACTTCACGTATGAGTTGTACAACTTCTGAAACATTGATTAAATCTGAGAAACTTTCATGTATGTACACCAACGCCCAAGGGCTCCTCAGTAACACTAACGAACTTCGACTACGTCAGGTTGCGAATGCTTGGGACCTAATTTCTATTACCGAAAATTGGATACATCAAGAGGTGACTGATGCTGAGGTTGAGATAGCCGGAATGTCACTCATCCGGAACGACCGCCCCAGCAGAGGAGGTGGGGTCCTACTCTACTACCGCAGCGATCTACAATGTACAATAGTTGAGGACCTGGAAACACACGTTACCGACTCACTCTGGTGCCGTCTCCGACTGAGACACAACGACACGTGTCTAGTAGCTGTCGTTTACCGCCCCCCAACGTCCACTCCGGAAATGGATTCCTGCTTGATCCGTGGCCTGAACAGAGTAACACGCACTAGGTACAGCCACATTCTCATCTCCGGGGACTTCAATCTACACAATGTGGAGGTTTCGGCATCGCCCAGTGAGCAGTTCAAAGCAGACTTGCAGGAACTGATCGCTAATATTCCTTTGTACAATCATGTCATCACACCCACTAGATTCAGGACAGCAAACAAACCGTCCATATTGGACTTTGTGCTCACAAATGAAGAGCTCATGATTGACAAGTTATTGATGGATAGTCCATTAGGTCTCAGTGACCATGTAGTAATAACTTTTGAATATGTGTGTTATGCAGAGTACCCATCTGAACACTCGGAACTAAATCATACAATCACACGCTACCACGTATTGAAAGAACTCGCCGACGCAGCTGTTTGGGAATTCTCAAACAAAAGTCCCCTTGACAACGTTTGGGCAGGGTTCGTTAATATGCTCAGCGACATCGTCAACAAAGCATCAGAGACCAAACCCTTTCGTCCCGCGAAAACGCCTTCAATTATAAGGAGTAGGACTCGCAAATACCTGGCGGTAAGGGATGCAGCATGGCGTGCCTACAAGATTAACCCCTACTCAGAGACTTTGGGAAATTTCCTGACCCATCGCAACCATTGCACTGCACTTGTCCATGAGGACAAAGTAACTTATCAACAGTGCCTAGCCAAAAAGTTCATGGCAAACAACAAACTGCTGTATAAGCATGTCAATAAGCTTCGTAAAGTGAAGCATGGAATACCCCCACTATTCACGACAGGCGGTAGAGTACAAAGCGCCGAAGAAGCAGCTAATGCCCTGCGGCTGCAATACGCCCCAATTTTTGAACTCGCAACATCTACCTGTCCCATAATATCAAGCACATTTTCGACACCTTTGTTTACAAATGTTATTTTCAACCCATCAATTGTGTAAAGGTAGTTACTCTCACTGCGTGAGCATAGTTCTCCAGGAGCAGACAACATTCGTCCGAAGGCACTGAAGGCTACGGCCACCAAGATAGCTGCACCACTGTCACAGTTCTTTCAAAGGTGCTTTGATGAACAACAAGTCCCCACTACGTGGTAGCGTGGCATTATCACCCCTATTTTTAAAGGCGGTAGCCGTTTCGATCCTGCAAACTATCGTCAAGTGAGTCTCCTCCCTGTGCTCGCGAAGGTGATCGATGCAGTCGTCGCTGAGGGTTTAATGGACTACCTGGTACCGGAACATCATGGCTTCCGTCAACACCGGTCATGCACCACCAACCTACTTATTGTGCGAGGTAGTTGGACGGAAGTGGCCGATGATGGGGTCGGAGTCGATGTCATCTATCTGGACTTCCCCAAAGCTTTCGACCGCATTGATCACTGCATCCTACCTCAAAGACTACAGAGTTACGGAATCGGAGATCCTGTACTTGGTTGAATTGGCAACTTCCTTTACCAACGAAGGCTTCAAGTACGTGTTAGGGGATCACTTTCCAACCCAATTGAGGTGGAATGTGGTGTCCCACAAGGCTCAGTGCTGGGACCGCGTTTATTCCTGGTGTTTTTCAACGACCTGGCAAGGGTCATCTCCTCAAACTGCCTGCTTTTCGCCGATGACGTCAAGATATGGCGGGCGATTAATAAAAAGCCAGACCAGGATCTGCTGCAACATGACCTAGATTGCATTTACGAATGGTCAAAGAGGAACAAGCTTCAATTGAACATGGCTAAGTGCAAAGTGATGCATCTGCGTCACCAGCCGGTGAGTGCTTACAAGATTGGAGACCACATCTTGGCGAAGGTTTCTCAAGAGCATGACCTGGGTGTATTGGTGTAGGAAGATCTCGGGTGTTCAAAACAAGCAGAGAAGGCGACGAGAACCGGAAATCAACACTTCGGCCTTCTTCGCAGAGCCTTCGGTCGGTTTGAACCATCAATCTTTCTCCAAATGCTTAACGCCTACGTGCGACCTCACGTGGAATATGCTATTCAGGTGTTGCAGCCGTGGCAGAAACAGGATCTCTTTGCTCTCGAGACTCCTCAACGAAGAGCGACGAAGAACGTCAGGGGCCTCTTTCATCTGCCCTATCAGTTTAGACTGAAATCTCTAAGAATGTACAGTAGTCGATATCGGCTTTTGCCGGGGGATTTCATAATGGTTTACCAGATTCTGAAGAACCCAAACCACATTTGCCGTCCAATACTGGAATTGAACCACAGCACTAAACTAAGAGATCACCATCTGAAACTGACAATTCATTATAGCCAGCTTGAATGCCGTAGGAATTTCTCTTCACGTGTGCCAGCCTTGGAACGCCCTCCCTAATTATGTCGTCTCTGCTCCCAATCTGGCGATATTTAAAAAACGAGTTGACGATGCATTGTCTCACTTACATTTCATTTTATGACTTGTTAGCCAGGGGCTACAAAAAGCAATCAAACGGTGTCTTGCCAAACGCCTAACCAATGGATTTATGGATTTATACGTTTAATACGCGATCATCTGCGCTATTCCACATAATTCTATGGTGAGTCCACCACAACGCCTTTCACTTTAGTATGCAATTGATTTTCGCAATAATTTCCATCCCACGGGACCTGTTAAGCGATGCTTTTTTTACCCGTAATAAACCTTTGTTCCATTGATTTTGCTGTTGCGTTTTAACACGTGGCAGCGTATGGGATTGGGGTCACCCAATATTTGGTACACAAATATGAGATCATCATGTAGCCGTGGTTAATGTCCGCTGAAAACCGCACGTAATTTCAGCGTTTGCTGGAAAGTGTAATTGCTTAGATGCTTGACGTATTTTGTAGCTCTACGTTGTGGTCTGTCTAGCACTTCAAGGTCGCGCTTCATCCAAGGTTACTATCAGTTTGGATGGCACATTAAACGTGAATACCGCACGTAAGAGTTGTACATCATCAGGGAGATTGATGGGTCGAAACTCCCGAATGCACTTCGCAGCATGCTGTCGTGCTTGTTACCTCAGACTGTTTTGAACAGTTGATGCCACCCTGTACTGACACAAAGATTGCTTTCCCGGAAACTGGTTTGAAATCCGTGGGCCCCGAGTCAATATATGTAGTCGTGTCCATTGCGTAATGGAAAAAGCAGCGTTTTCCTACATCAAAAGCTACATTATTCTGAACTGACCAGTATGACATTGTGTCAAGATTGCGCTGTCGCGTTTTGCTGTCGTCCAGTTGTCTGATAGCCTACCGTATCTTGATATCAGATGCAAAGGACAGGGAATTGGAAACAGGCGCCCTAGCTCGATCGTTTACGAAAACCAAAAATGTTACACGCCCTAGCACTGAGCCTTTTGGTACACAGCATTACACATCATTTTCCTTGGACAGATACACGGACGCTCACTTCCAACCGAGGATCTTGTAGAAGATTGCTTATCCAACACAGCATTGGGTCAATTTTGTCGTCGTTCTATATTTTATGATGGAGTATTTGTTGGTCTAAACAATCAACAGCATTTTATAAGTCCAAGTAGATGACATCGACCTCTGTTCCATCAGCAAATGTTTCATTTCAACTACCACGTGCAACTGTAGGTTAGTAGTGCTTTTGGAGGGAGCTATATTGTTCTCGGGCGATTATGCTATGGTTTTCCCTATTCTACGTCCACACATCTGCGATGATTGATAGCATAACATTGTAAGCCGGCTTCGGTGGACAGGAATACGGTAAAGGTAGATCCCTGAAGGCTATGTGAATTGAGCCATCGCTTCTTGCTAGTGGCTCCAGTATCTGAACTTCCTATACCAGTTCTTCACAGCTTGTTGACCTCAAGATTAGGCACGACGGAATTATGCGTGTCTTCATGCGTGTCTGTTGGCATATGTGTTGCTTGGCTTCACTTTCAAGTACCAAGTTCGCAAAATTTGATTCGACCTCACAATATCAGGGCATTAGTTAGTCTTCGGGCCATCGTACACGGGGACAATTAACATCGTTCATTTGTACAAAATTGGGGCGACGCGTTTAGCTTCGAAGATGCGGCAAACAAGCCAACCAACTGCTCAGGGAGCTGCGATCAACTGCATCCCCGAGCATCACTCATCGTCTGTTGTGGATCGAGTAACACAAGTGTCCACACAATCCACCGTCGCGTCAGTAGATGCTCACAACCCTCCAACCCAGAGAAGAACGGATATAGAGTAAGATACCCTTGCGAGTAGTCGATGGTTCATTGCAGTGGAAACACGTTTTGCTACTGGGCGCAATTTCCTGGGTTATTACCTCAGAATTCAGCCGTCTTTGTGGGTCTCACTAACTCTGGCCACTCAGCTGCAATGAAATGACAGAATTAAGTGCGTCTAATCATCAAACTGCAGACGTCGCTATAAGCCACATGCAGATCGCAGCAGCAGTCTGCGTACATATCTGAAGTGTGAGCAGCCGGTTTCTCCTGCTTGGTGCAATATTAGAAACTACCTAAAAATCTACAGTGCGAAGATTGGATTCCCCATCAAGCTCTTTTCTTCATCTCAATGACGTCAAACTTGAGCCGTTCGCGCCCACGGGATCCAATGCTGTAGGAATATGAATATTCAAACCTTTCAGTCTATTTCGCAGCGACACGATCGGCCTCGGACTGGTGTCGTCCACAAAGCTGATTCTCATTGGCAGACATTAAGTTCAATTTTCCAAAGACCGGTGATTTACCTCTCTTTCAGCCCGTCCTCATCCACTTCAAGGAGCCAATCATTTATCCTATACAAGGCGGATGTCCTCATTTTACTGCAACTGGGGAGTTGGTCACCAGATCAAGACTGGTGGACGAGCACGATTTTAAGTCGCCTCTGGTGTGCCACGGTAAGGGCTATCCCGAGCCACACATGGTTAGACTCGCCGATGAATTGCAGCGGTTGCACCCTTTTCATTTGTCCGCCATCTCTTTATAATACTTTTCATGGCTATACTGTACACAAGCTTCACAAACTGGGATATCTGTGTTTGTACGACAAAATACAGGCAAAAGTTTCGTGTCAGGCGAAACTGGGTTGTCCCCAAGGGCGGGAATTCGTGCTAGTGGGTTTGCACAGGACGAACAGGAAAGCGTCTCTGAATCCTGAAGGCAATTTGGGTTAAACTGTTAGGCCAAACGTACAGAGCTTCAGGCAACCCAATGATTCTGTTCCACTTTTTCCGGCTTTATGTCGTCTCGACAATTCTTACATAAAATTTGTACTAAACCATGTTTGATCTTCCGAAGACGTCGGGAATACTCGATCGATAGTCCAATGCATGAAATGTAGAAATTTACGTGACATAGAATAATAATAACATAGAATAATAATAATAATAATAGAATAATAATACTTGATAATGGTTTCAGTATTGTGAATTGTCTGAAGCAAATATGGCACTCAATGGTGGAACACAAATCGACAGTTTTCCGGTTGAACGAATAACACAAGGGTTAGAACTCAAAAATGCAAAATCAGAATGAAAGTGAAAGGTATTGTAGACTCCAAGCAATTATTTAATTGTATGGAGAAAACCAACCGCTAAGGAATCTTGTAACCACATCCAGTAGAGTCAACCGGACACCACTAATGATAGTTGTGAACTACTTTTCCAGTGATCAGGAAACCATGCACATCTTTAATTTAACAAATCCATAATTCTTGAAATAGTTGCGGTGTAATTTATTGGCCGGTAGTAAGTGACATCAAGAGAATTCCAAATATTACGTCTGAGCGCAATAACTGATGTTTTCCATCGCATGGTGTAAACCCCATTGTCGCAAGGTAGCTTGCAATGGTTGCAATGGAGCAATGGTTTATGACGGGTATAAAAGCTAACACATGCCATGCGCCGTAGGATGCTCAGGGTGACAATTACAAAATAAAAGAAATGCTGCCAATAAAAGAAGATAGGAAATACATGATACACCAAAGGGTTTGTAGTAGCATATGTTCGAGTATTCCTGTCTAGAGTTCAGGAGGGTTATGATCCCGTCCAATGTTTGTTGCTCCCTAATGTCGCCATCTGGTAGTTACGGGCTATATTACGTAGTGTAAATGTGTCAGAGTATCGTCAAGACGTTTTTGTCCAGGGATAAGTTCGGGCATTAATTACATGCGCCGGGAGGGCAGGCTGTGACACTCGGCGAAAGAAAAGGTTTTGTTGGCATTTCAGTTGACTGTACTGCGTGACTAGGTCAAACTGATAACCTATTAGATATGTGATTTGGCTGTGTTCCAAAAGAGTCTGGTATATTCGGTTGATATTTTTAGGGATCTGATCGCCCATTAGAAGCAGATAACGTTCACTGTACAATTTCTGAGTTTTCAGCCTGATTAGGTAATGAAGGCCGGATAAACCTCTGACGTTGTTTGTCTCCGTGCATTGTGCCCTCTTGAGTGCAATGCGGAGGTGTGTATTCCAGGATTACTACGCTTTGATAGCGTATTTCGCGTGCGACCTCACATAGGCGATAAGAATTTTCGGAAAGATTGAGGCGTATAACTTCCTGAATGCTCTACGAAGAAGACCAAAGTGCTGGTTCGCTTTTTAGTGCCTTCTAAGTCAGCCTCAAACACCCAAGTTCCTCTAGCACGAACACGCCACGATCGCACACATGAGAAGCTCGCTGCAAAATTTCTGGTCCTATGAGGTGATTGTAAGTACTCTGGTGGCGTATGCTCAGAATTTTGCACTTGGTGGCGTTGAACCGCAGCATGTTCTCAATGGAGCATGTGTACGCTTTTCCCAGGTCATCCTCCAGAGCTGTGTGATATTTCACTGAAGGGGTCGCACACCGTATCTTTAAACCAGCGGCAAATAGTAGCCAGTCTGTAGAAAACAATATAACCATCTAGAGTATCAACGGAATTACTTTTCCCTTCGAGTTTATCAACCTTGGAATGATTTCTAGATTCAGTGCGATCCCCCCGTACTTGGAGCATTTTCAACAACTGATTGAAAGTAGTTCTTAGCGCCCAGTACTTCGTTACCTAAATTAAGTCATTGTGGATTACGTTAATAATGCTCTTCTACATGAGTTATGTGTCAAGTGAACCAAATGAGGCGGCGCATAACTGAGCGACCATATTTTACTTTCTCACGCTTTACATGATGGATCATTGCACCCAGTGTATTTCTGTATGTTTATACTCAATTTGTATTTAACACTGTTAGTTATCAACACATTTTCCTCGATAGACGCTCGGTAGAGGACTCAAATATATTTCGACTTCATTGCGCACATACCAACCAATCTACGGGAAGTGTCAACCACTCATCTTTATCCCGTGATAAATAATGATTCATTGTTAATAAAGGAGTCATTAAGAGGAACGAAACGAATGAAAAGGATAGCGTTAGCAGCCAACTGGAACTGCAATCGGGGGTAGAAACATTGACCAGAAGCAGCCAATAAAACTGGCGTAATTACTTGGTTTTCGAAACATTTGTGCTCAATAAGTAACCCCCTATCATTATCGGCATAATCAACTACTACCGATGAGTTCTTCCATACTCTGACGATTTGCTAGCTCCACTAACCTATCTACTCCTTGGACGTAAAAGCGTCCAAGTCCAGTTGACCGCTGATGCTGCCGAAGCATTCAAGGCCAGTAGAGCGGCATTGGTGGAAACCGTTAAGCTTTCCCACTTTGTCGCGTTGCGCCACTCAGTGTCGTGCTCCTCTCATATGACACCGCCATCAGCACAATCCAAGTAAAGTACCGACTGATGAGGGAAACTTCTTACCTTCTACTGCAGACGCTTTAAAACTTTCGGAAGCAAGTACCTCACGTTCAGTCGCGAATTGCCGTCTGTCTATTCAACCGTTCGACAATTTCAGCACTTCCTTGAAAGTAACACAATTATTATCTTCACCGATGACAAGCCGCTTATCTACGCCTTCCTAAATCAAGTATCTCGACATGCACCACGTAAGGTTGGTCACTCGGAGTTCTTGGCCTAGTTTAATACCGACCTACAACATCTCTGGTTAGAATAAGGTTGTTGTTGACGAACTTTCTTGCGTCTCCGCAATTAACATCGCCGACGAGGCAGTCGATCTATCTGCTATGGCCGTGGCGCAACAAACCAATAACATCTGTCGGTCAATTTTATCAGATTCCTCTCTGAAAATGGCCGCACACCCAGTTCTGCTTTCCGATGGTGTCATATTTGCCATACTTCCAACGGACGTCCTCGTCCGGTCGTTCTCGAATACTTTTCGTCCCAATATCTTTGACACCCTCTACAACAGCGCTCATTCGGTTACGAGACCACCGTTATTCTCATTTCTAAGCGGTATGGGTGGCTTGGTATGCATCTTGACATTAGACAAAGGACATGTATTTACCTAACCTGTCAGTAGGTCAAGGTTCCGAGACGCCACTCTGCTCCGATTGGCTGCTTTCCATTCATTTCCGCCCTTTTTGCTCATGTCCATCTAGACATAGCTGGACCGTCAGCATCGCCTACGAGCATGGTCTACATGTTGAACATGAAAGATCGCTGCACACGTTAAGTCGAAGCTATTCCGATTCTCGTTGTCGCGGTTGTAAAAATCACACAAGTATTTATCGATCGTCGGGTCACTAATCACGTCTACCTTGTAACGGTGATTACTAATAGAGCCCAGTTTGAATCCATCACCCTTTTAGATAGGTTCAAAATGTTAGTCACTCCGCGTATTCCCAATACCGCCTACCATCCTGCTTCGAATAGTTCGATGTAGCGTTTTCACAGACAACTTAAAACACCCCTCAGTGCAGTTGACGCACACAGCTAGACGAAAACCTTAGATGACACTGCTGGACATTCTTTTAGTTATCAAAACCGACCTTCACGTTTCTGGCACCGAATTAGTCAATGGCCAAACTCTGCAACACTCCGGTGATTTTATCTCCTGCGTTCCAGCTTCTTATCGTTACGATGACGCTTATGCGCATCTACTTGCTGCAAAGCTTATCTCGACCATTTGAACTCAGGAAATGCAAGCGTAAGATTCTCGTTCCCAGAGACCTACATCGCTTCTCGCTCGTCTTCTTTCGAGTTGACGGACATCCTAGACGGTTAGAGCTCCCATACGAAGGGACATTTAAGGTCGTGCAACGTAAAGACCGTGTCTACATTATTAAACGCTATGGCAAACGAAAAGCTGATAGTATCGACAGACTCAAATTAGCTCAGTTCGAAACCGACTAGAATCTTGGAAACGACCATAGGTTACCAGTTCCGCCACTTCCAGGTGAACTGGACGGCACATCCTCTGTAGCTCTACAGACTTCCCGACCTGATGCAATTCCGCAATCGACCGCGTCTACAACCGAATCGAAATGTCAGCTAGGTTCGGTAGACAGGCTCACCAGCGTGTCAAAAATATTAAATTTCTTTTCTTTTGTATACACTTTCTTTTGACCAAAACAAAGAGAAAAAACAGCAAAGTGTTTTCAAAGCCCTAGAAGGAACGAGAACTTTCGAAAACACTAAAAGCGTCCGAATTTTATTCAGGTATCACACCCTGTAAGTACTGTCGTTCGTTCCCTCTGGGCAATTACACTTGCCTGACGTCTCTCTTTTTACTCCCTTTACCTTTCTGATCCTCGAACTGTTGAGCATCGCCGTACATCATGCTGCCAAAGGAAATTGGCTCGAAAGTAACGTTTTTTGGCAATCGTAGATAGAACACAAGTGGGAACCCGATAGGATCCGTTCGCGTTAGTAATCCCTCAGCAGTTATAGTATGTTGCACCATCTGGTCCGCAGAAGGCTGGCTGGGACGGACAGTCCTCTCGTAGACCGAATGGTCACTCACAGTTACCCTTCTAGCAGGGGGCTGGTTAGCGATCTAAAGTTTTCGCTGTGTGATGTTCAAAATATCACCAAATTATATCTTCATTTATACCCAGAAAAACCGAGCAGTTTCGTTATTGCATTTTGACCAGTTTTGTTTAGATACCTACACTTTCGGAACACGACCCGAACGCTCCATTCTTTCGCTCCCGAAACCTTTTCTCTGGATGGCTTGCCGAACTACGTCCACGTTGTGCCAACTGCATGCCCCAGGTTAATCCTGTTCCAGCGTATGGTTCGGCGGCAGTGTTCCAGGACGTGGTGGGTTTTCGCCTGGCAATCGTTCTCCCTATAAAGAGACAAATGTCTGTTTAACAACACTGTGACGTGGCGGATAGGACTGGCCACTAAATAAAGCCATTGCCTCTTGCAATACCGGAGGATCTTACCCCACTCACGGACATCAACCCATTCGAAGATTGTATTTGATCCTATCCTATGCTGGCGAATTCACCGAACATAAACACAAATTCAGCACAACTGTAACAAAATTCAACCATGATTAATAAACCATACACTTACATATATACATAAAACATAACTCCAGTATGCACTGGTTATATAGTAACACTTGTGACAATTACTGATTATACTCTATGTATTATTATGATCAGGTATTTTTAGACGTGTCCCGCAATGTCAGGAATAAAACATTATTTATTTATTTATCCTCTCCTCTTAAGGGAACAAGAAATATACATGTATACTTGTGTAGCTCTTCATGGCTACAGTATTTTGGTTCTGATTTTTCACTGATTTTGTTTTAGCGTATCATTTCGCTATCTTTATTGGCTATTTGGAGTCTTTACTTTGCGTCCAGGTCGGAGCCCTACTTTGCGGCTAAAATTCTCACTTTCCATTCTTTGTGCCATTGGTTGGTTCTTTATTTGTTACATCTTCATTGAATTTAATTGTTTGCTTTCCATACTCGTGTTGGCTTTCATGCTTTGGCACTGTGCTATATAACCAAGTGATTTCCTTAGGTAAAAGAATCTGTGTCCCTGGTCGTTTATGCTTTCACTACCGTAAGTGCATGGAAATAGTTGCGGAGCCTAGACACATCTCCCTAGCTAAACCTTCTTTGGGTACCCATTAGCTTAGCGAGTTTGTGCGTTTCAACAACAAAGGCATCAACAGTATATCGGTGCGCAGTATCGAAGCTTCACTGCCTCGCAGCCAACGCCTGTCTTAAGGGGGCTAGGGATACTGCGAGAGTCTCTCGATCCCTAAGAAGGCTGGAACCGGTGCCCACGGATTACTAGGCAAACTTGTGATCTCTGAGGTTATGGAGCGGAACCAAACGTATATCTCGCCTACTTTTATCTGCCATTTTACTTTTTCTATACGGTTAGCTAGTCGTACGAATATAGTGCCCGTCCATCGATTGTTCCATAGGATGTTTTCCGGTCTGTGGGTATATTTTGCTCCCAAGATTTGCTCTCATGCAATATCCCTTGCAGTAGGTGGAACTTGGTGGTTTGCCCGGTGTTTTTATTAAAATTTGTCCGCGTACTAAGTTTCAAAGTTTTATCCTCACCACTAGATCGGCGAATATGTTTAGATGTGGAGGCCTGTGCTCCAAATTCGGCTGCGGTTTAATCGGAGGGGGTTTACCAAGTTAAGTTTAGTCAACCATTGCGGCTGGATTACCGCGTTGCTGTGCAAAAATAACTGTGCACTTAACAAGTGTGACAGCCATGCAAACAGGGTAGAAACAAAAGTAGCTTGTTTTGATGTTTAATACTTTTTATTTCGTTGCAGTAAAACGAGCGAACTGTGCGTGCTAATATTTGCTGCACCTAAAACACTAAATACCATTTCAAACTGTTGTAGCAGGAAAACGCATATTTAGCAGACGTATAAATTTAGAGGCTAGACGTAGAATAAACAGCTCATCAGCCGAGATGAAACTCATCTTAAATGTTGGCCAGTCGATCAGTCAGCATTGAGCGAAGTTCAACCTGTCAGGGTAAGTCAAGCTTAACGAATCATAACACGAACCGTTTCCCACAGCACCATACGACGTTCAGCAGTCGCTTTCTAGGCTTTCATCTGCTTTGGAGTTCTTTTTGGGTCATGTTTATTTCTTGGTTCGCTCTACGTCCAGATAGCGAGCTAGGCAGTTTCTTCACACAAGCACATGCACAAGGGGTCAAGCGGATGGTCCTCTGAACTGGGTGGGCGACTGACACAAAACCTGACGCATGCTAGCTACCAATAAGTCAGGCGACAGACCATTTTTCGTTAGACAGCGATTCGTGTGCAAGCCGCATAACTGGGTACCATACACGATTGGTTTTTGGATGAACAGCAGTGAACTGGGCGCTGCGACATAAGTTGGTTCGACTAAACATTGTGTTGTATGAAGACAAGTGCAAGCTATTCGCGTAACTTAGCGCAAAATCTTTCGAGCGAGATTAAATAAAGCAACGGGAATTTGAAAATGTAGTAGTTGCGCACAGTGCTTCAGTTACAACTCCAACCAACTTTCTAAAGTCAATAATATGTGGAGACATTAAGAATAACTAGACAGTTCACTACCGACTTTGTGAAGCTGATAAATCCGAGCAGAATGTGTGTAAGCCCCATGCTGAGCAGCACGATAATGGGGAGTGAGACGTTAAAAGCTCGAGCACTAAAATGATGCGACCTCACAACGTGAACATGATCTGAAATTAAATTCAGGCCGTGCAACTTGGTTGATTCTTCTGATACTTCTTTGGATAAGCACATCATAGAGCAATTCATTATAGTTTGCATTACGGAGTGACACAGTAATATGAATACTATTGTGCACTCAGCTTTGTTTCCAGTAAGGACTATGGAACTTGTGAAGGTTGTATGCATTGTGCCCGGTTCAGTCGTTTGCCTTGTTAATTTCTTGATTACACCAGACATGACACAAATGTTTGTGGCAATTTTACGGTTAGGAATTACGATTAGGTCATAGTCCTATGTTTTCAATATAAGCTAGTTCTTGATAAGCCATTCGGTTTCGGGTTTGAGAAGGACGCTAACTGTAGTCCTTGCTTCAACCATGTCTTTATATACTGCCACGTTTACTGACCTAACGGTGTCATCATTTCGACCAGTTTATGGGTCTTTTTCTGCGCAACAGTACAGCCTAACAGCTTTTATTGACTTCATTTAAGTGTGTCTGTTATTAGAGTCATCGTAGTTTCTTGTTGTTAAAGTGTTTTATCATTGACTACAGTGGACGTTTCATAGTGGTGTTATGTACCTTGTAGTCAAGACAATTAATGCAGTCTCTAACCGTACTTTTGATTCCCAATAGGAAATTTATAGGTCATAAACTTCATGTGATATGTTTTCACAGCCTGCCGCATGTACACCGAGCGAACTGTAGGTCACGCGCATTCAGTGGAGTCATCTGAAGAGATGTACTGGGCAGCCCGCCAAGCACATTGAAGTAGAACACTGTTCACCGTCTCAGGTGAAGGTACATCTTTGTTTTTGATATATCAGTGAAGTAGCCACATTGCTTAATATCTTTACCGTCGACCTTTAATGGTTGGCTCAGATAGTAGGATATATGCCTCAATGAGCTCAGCATGTTCTAGGTTGCACCTTCCAATGTGAGCCATTCTAAATCAGCCACGGCTTAACACCCACATTTGACTAGGGTAGTTATGGTAACAATGACTACATTAGAGCGATCCTTGGTGATGCATCTATGTTTGTGTTTAGAATTCCTGCTTTTGTATAGTCATTATACGCTATCATTTTTACATCCGACGCCTAGTTAATAATCAGTAAACTAAAAGCTGATAGAGATTTGAAGAAAATAACGATATTTGGGGACCGAAATGCAACCCAGAATGGTAGAGGTAGTTAAAAGTTTATCTTATAACTGTAGCATAATAGATGGAAGAACTGCAAGAGCTAAGGGAGTTAATGTGAAAATGGTGATAACTAGCGCACAACTGTCATAGGCTGTCTAATGGTACTGGAGACTAACAGAACTTTCTGCTGATGTAAATTCGCGTAAACGATAATAAGTGGCGTCAGGTTTTTTAAAAGGTGTACAAAAGCATGATTTAAAACAGACTTTTCTATATAATTCTAAATGTGTATCTCATGCGACGAAGGTTGTGGGATAATACCATCATTTCCTGGACACTCAGCGGCCACGTACACGGAACTCACGAAGGATTCCATACAAAGCCATATGAGGCCGATTGCTTGTCCACTGTTTTTCGATTCGTGCCCCAAACGTCTCAAAAGTAGGCTTAGTGACAATGTCAGTTGTTGTTGGATAAAGTGCTGGGCGACGTCATTACATACACACGGCCTTGGGGATCTTGCGAATGTGGGGTCTTTGACTGCGTACGAGGATTGCGAATTATGCATGGGTTCTATCAGGTTACCGGCGACATTAATTCACGAGACCTCTGGTGAAACCATCGCATGTTCCATCTGTTGCGGAGCCGCTTTGGATGTTCACTGACTCGATCATCTATATGTCGATGAATGTGCCCAAAACAGCTGTCTCCATAGCCACATGCGAATGCGTACAACAAATAGGACGTGCACTGCTTGGACACCGATGTCCTCATTGAACCTTTAAACACTGGTCATGTGGACATAAGCAATCGTTACTATGCTGCATTGTATGCCCAAAGCTGAACAGGAGGAGGTAGACCAATGTAAGTAAAGGCTGATGGAGGATGCTAATCTAATTCAAAAAAACGATATCAAACTAACCGGATCAAATTCATCGCCTGTATGTACAATGCGACCCTGTTACTACGCCTTTATTTATAAGTCAATTTCCTTTGTGATCCATCCAAGTTATGTTCGCAAGCTTGTTGAGACAAAGCGGGCGCACACAATTCATCGAATTGTGCTAGATATGGTTGGGAAAGCAAGTTGGTAATATCATTACGGGCAGTGTCTCTGTGTGGTTGTGGGGAGCCCTGTTGGCTATTTTTCTCGTACCCGGCTTGTTTAGCGACCTGCAGGGCTGTCTGTGGAGTTCTTACGTAGCGCTCCGAGTAGTCCTTTTGGCAAAACCACAAAATACCTTGTGTAACTCAGAAAGTAGAGCCATGTGCATTGGTTTTGTCAGGAAACTCACGGGAAAGATAACAAGATTAGACCTGTTCATCCTTGCGGGTTACTTAATCCAGGCGTGTAGAGGGACGAATATTTATCGTCCTCCGAATCAGTTGAGCGCAAGCAGAAGTGTATGTGCGAAGCCTGCTCTTACGAATGCAACAAATGCAGAATGACCACGGACTGTAGTGGTGAAGACATCCGACTAATATTCGACAATATGGGTTACCGTACGGTTCCAACTCGTTCGTTAAAAGTAAACTATCAAGTTCATTGCATGCCTGTCCACGGAATGCATACTCTTACGTCGCTCACCAATTTATACCTATTTAAGAGACTTGTCCATGCGATCCTTATGGTATGCTGGCAGACAAAGATGAAAAGATCGTTTTATGTCGCTTTTTAGGTTGACCTGCAAACTGTGCGTCCTGTACTAGTGCGCATTAGTCTCACGGGGAAATAAGAGCCCGTCTAACATGCTGGAGTTTAGAAGGTAGTAAAGTTGTCCACTTATGCTAACGCTTAAGAACAATAACCGTGCTATCTTTTCATCTAATTCATTGGCCTGCTTATCGCTCTGTGTGTCGACGTTTTGATTTCACTCCGACGGCGACCTGAGTCATGAGACACTCCTTCGTAATTTTATCCGCATTGGCTGGTTCAACGAAAATGGAAGACCATCGATGTCAATAGCAAAGTAAGTCGCTGTCGTAAAACTCACTAAACCTTGCAGTTGCGTGCTGTTAAAACGGATATCGGAAGACTTGAATCCCGAGTGGATCAATGACGCTAGCCCATCGAATTCATATAACGGTTGACTATAAACTTCGTCTATTTTCCCGAGAGCTGTTAAAAATCTTGTAGGACTAAATGATTACAAAAGTAATTTTGTACATGGTTGGCATACCAGTTTTCGTTTTGCCCTTGGTTTTGGCTTCATTCAACGGAAGGACCCTGCGTGACAGAAGATTTGTACACGAGTTATATCCGGTATAAACCGGAAGCAATCAATCTGAATGAACTGATGAGGAGAACCAAATGTGTTTACTAACTATCCCATCAGTCAGTAGACAAATCTGTGCGATAAAATTAAAACGTCTCTATGAAGCTCAATGAATTCACGTGTATCCTGAAGCGCATCGGAATACATACATTTTCCTGGCATTCGACCAGTGCGTTATTGGGGCTTAATGGCAAATCATTGTTGGATCAACTGAATATTCACATATACCGAACGCACGCAGTGCGGTGGATGGGACGCAGCCCGCTCCGTTTACCCCAACTATCTTCGACAATGGTTGGCACACTTCTGTGGCTAGTGATCCAGCCGCCAGTATCTGGCAGGTAAGCGTCTGGACAATACTGACATTAAACGTGACCAGACTTGAAATTGTCCTAGAAGATAAACGTCAATCATTCAAGTAGTCAGACAAAGCAAGATATACGTCTTGTCAAGAACAACGCTGACATAGTCATGACGATAATAACATCCCCGTGAATTTTGACAAATATGCGAGAAGTAAGGGTCAATTCACTGAGTTAAATTCCTTCACAATGAAACCAAAAAGCATGCATATGGGGTGCGTACGGAAATTCAACTCAGTGTGGGATCAATATAATTATGAGTAGACTCACATGTTTTCCAGTATATAATCATACTAGATTTCCAAGAAATGCACAAATCAGGTACTCCAGGTGGAGATAAGCGTAAACCAGATTCGCAATTGACCAGAACTCAGGAAGTGATTGTGCATATTAGGATAAATAAGTCTAACCCTACTGGTACACAACGAATATTCTAAGTGGCTGGATTCGCTCCTAAACTCTTCACGCTAGATGCCACTCGATGCCACTAGTAAGACATCGAAATGGACGAGTATATAAGCTGTCAATGAACAGCTAAATGCACGGAAAGAGCAAACTTCAGTCAACTTACATATAACGTATTGAATGGAATGTTTCCCTGTGTAAATGGGTCATCTATTTTCAGTTTACAGACACAGTAACCAGCGGACATCGGTCTTCTTCCGGCTCCCATCTAATCCGAGATGGTGGAAATATCCACTATACCAGTTCACCTAGGAGTCATACGGCCTCATAAAATGGCAGCACTGATTTCTCATTACTCTGGAAACAGAGACATTGTTGTCCTAAATATTCGTATTTAGCGCAGCTGGAGTGAGCTAGTCCTCAAACAAACGAGCTACCGGTCCGTGCTTTGTGTCTTTTATTCAACGCTACCTCCTCGGATGGAGCTGGCTCTGATGCTTATTGATACTTTTCAATCCAGCAGTGAACCAGATAAGTACCAAATCACAAAGAATTATTGGTATGGATTAATATGAAAGGCAGTCTGCAATGGGCATTTGTTGACGTAGGTACTAAATGTGCGGCACCCAAACAGCGCAAAGTACTAGTTGAATTCAGCACGCGAATCCCAGCATGCAACACTGATCCATAGGTCGGTTGACTTCAAGCACCTCTACGAGACACGCACTGTGGCAACACGAAACCTTTCCCTTCTCCTGACCATATCCATCTTCAAACTTTCAGTTCTTATTCTGTCATTATCTTCACTCTTTGGTGTTATCCTTCATTTTAATGACTTTCACTCCCCTTTATCTTCCATTTACTTTCTACTTCTTTCTTACTTCACGTAACCTACACAGCGCGGACTGCTAGTGCAGGGAACGTGGGCAGTAGTTGGTTGATCAGGGTGTGTTTCGGGTGTTTCGTTTTAGATCTATCAAGAACTAACACCTTATCATTTCCTGGCTCAACGATTTGCTCAAGAAGGAACACTCAAGGAATTTTCCTATCGTTCCAGTCCATCTGAATCTGATGGTGTTGCTTTAGTTAATAACCGCTCCTATAAATGGATGGCGACCACTTCAACAAAGTAACTTAGCGAATAGCTCGCCCAGTTGTGTGGGCTGAGGAAACGTAGTCTAGTTATCCTTACTTAGACGTGTGAAAGAGACACAGACACTAGTCAACCATATTGACAACCTGTCGATGTTGATGAGATCTGAGCACGATAGGTTATTGTGTGGGAGTAAAGTATGCTGGTCGGTTCGGCCATAAGAGTTTTCGGCGAAAACTTAACCGAGTCTTTCCAAGGAAGTGGAATAATGCAACAGATCACCTACTGGAGAGTTGGTAAGAACAAGTGTCAGTTGAAGTGGATAGTAGATCGATTGAACGATGGGCGTTCGTCACTTGTGTGCCTCTCATTCCGACTAAAAATGCGGATTGTGAGTGGAGGCGAAAAAGAACCCACTGTGAACACGTACTTGTGAAGACGGTGTTGCTGTCCATCTTTAAGCGGAACGAATGGTGCAAGAAATACTGTGAACGGAGTTAGCAGATGTAGCAGAGGATACCACGGGGTGCATATATAGTTAGTGCTAGAGCAGCTTCGCAGGTGCCATTCACAATGACGTTTGCAAATTTTATGGTATCCATCAGCAGAATGCAGTCGTGTCTCACAGCTAATGCCGTAAGGCACAGACACAACATATTCAAGCTTGATTATCATAATGCGTTCGATAAGAATAAGTGTTTGTCGCAAACTGCCTATGAGTACACAGTAGATATGTGCAAAGTCTATGCATCAAAAGCAGACAGATGGAAGAGTCACCCAATAAAATTAGTCTCTTGGAACAAGGATGGACAAAACAGCAGGTTTAATAAGCTGATTTGTGATGCCATCCGTTTCTGGACTGGATTAAGAATATAAAGTTGAACAGACACTAGATATCCATGCATACAATGGAACCATGAGGGTTCGAAGCCATAATTTACTTATAATCATCCCACACTGCTTTAGTGCCCCGGACTTACGTAAAGCGATGGCCTGGTCGTTGCGCAATGGAACCCCTCCTTAAACCCAGAGCTATCATGAAGAAGGTGGACTTCGTCTTACCAGGTTGCGATTAGTGACCCCCCGTAGACAATATTCCAGCTATCATTTACAGACAAGTAATTAGCTCCTCAGCACTTACATGGAACGCAGTTAAATACCATTCGAGGGTAGCCCAACTTAAGGTACAAAGTTTCGTAAACAGTTGGTCAGCTCCTGCACCAATAAACACAAAATAAAAGTTCTATATCAGTATAATTAAGCATTTCACATGCACTCTTATAATCAGTATTACATACCTAATGGTTTGCCTATTATTGGTATCAGAAATGCAAATGGTTGGGACTAAGCTAAGGAGTAGATTTGCTATTGACATATAAAACCGAAGGGGTCAATTGAACTGGCGTGAGAACCATGCTCATAATATTAATGTGGTATCAGCCTCTTGCATTGTCAAACAACGAGCAGTATTCCACACTTTTACACCCTTTCATATGATGGCACATGCAAGAGCCGATCGAGAGACGCTGGGTTGATCCACACCCATGCGGTACTGGCATATTAATTAACATGCGGATATGGTGAGGCTAAGTCGATGTGAACGGACAGCAGGTGGAATAGGGTATTGAGCATGCAACTGTCGCATGTTGTGCAATAGAATAAACAACACCCACAGCCTCGATATGAAAGAGTTGCATAATCTCTACTGATGTGTGTGAAAATGATAAATGCCTTCCATGATTTCATAGGTGAGGAACTCGCTGAGACGTAGTTGACGTCTCGCGGTTGCATTACATTCTCATACTTTGAAAAAAGTTCGACAAGCGCTAGTTTTTACGCTCTATCATTTAGACTTGACGTTTGCGTACAACCCATTGGTATTCGCAACATTCCCGCGAAAACTCAAGTTTACACATTTCCACCTCCTTGGTACTACAAGAATAAACATGTTCACGAAAGAAAGTCAAAATTCTGGACGATGCAGTAAATTCACAATCACCCCTGTCGGATGCTTAATAAAGATGTCCTTGCATATACTGCACCCTTCTATGCTCAGGCTTCGTGTGCATTTTTGGTCACAGCCACAGACAACCTTGAGTGACCGATAAGGCCGATAAGGCACCTAAATACGCAACGTGGTTGTGAGGTGACATCGTGCGATCCCACAGTACACGAGTGATAATCGCGGCCAGGCACACTAAACTATATCGTCCTAAGGTCGAAGGGGTCTCGGCGCGAAGAAGAGTCACAGATCGATCAGAGGAGTCCGTGTTTAAATCCCGGACGAACTGGTAGTAAATTTGTAATAGCAGTAACTACGTGCTCCGATCTTGTAAAAAACCGCGATGGAAAAATTACCGGTCTCGACAACAATAGCCGACGAACGCCAGAACCACTGATCTTCGATATCCCGGTTGCAGGTTGCATGGCGCGGGATTCGTCCTGAGAATAGGGTTGGTGTGGTGTGTGTAATTTTTGCTCTTATTCTTCGCGCGCATACAAAAGTAGATTTAGAGTGTTCCTATCCTCAGGGGAAGTCATTACAGCCTGCTGTTGGATAGTTGTCGTTTCGCATCCTTGCCTTTATACACTACTGATAATTGGTGCAGTAGTATCTGCAGTTAGTTCACCAAACTGAGACTACAGCTTTTCGAGTCAATTGAATCCATAACGACACCACGCCTCCTTAAGAAAATCAAGTTCCTCCACAAGAATATTCAACTCCATCCACAAGCACAGCAACTTGAATCTAAAGTGGCGCACACGGAGAAATGCCTTCTCATCGTCGCCCAATTAAACCACTGCATCAGTACGTAGTACACCTGTAACGGCTGGTGTAGCGGTTAGACTGCGCTCAGCCAATAAACCACATGATGCACACGCGGACATCAAACAACATGTGAGCTCACTCACTGTAGGATACGATGCGGACTAGCATGCGGCGTCCATGGATGGTTTAGGAAGCACTTTAGCTCCCACCCAATCACTTATGCGGAATCAAGACACAGTACAGAACTGGGGGGCCGGAGATATTCCATCGCCTTCATAGTGCTCACTGTTGCGCGCAGACGACCGGACGTGACATGTGCTCTACAATGAGACAGTATCGATCGCCTTTACTAAAGGTAGCTGCATGCAGCTACCAGACATGTACATCAACCTCACGTGGTGTGACCTATGCTTAGCGGTGTCTACGTGTGATCGGGTGTGGATAATAGTGCCGAGGTAGACAATTAATGCGTGCGGTGCTTCACTACGCACTAGCATGGAACAATGCGTTAGTTATGGGTGTGTGGCCGAATTACCTGTTAACTGCACGTGATCGGCCTTAATGATGAGGTTAGCATCAGCATCTGCACAGCAACGCATAATGTATTGCAGTGAGTTTTGCGGAAGGGTACCGCGTAAATCGTGATAACGTTACCGGGTTGGCAACAACGCATTTACTATTCTATATGCAATCGTTAGTATATTGCAGCGGTTGACAGGGTGAACGAACACGTTTGTAAAGAACCATCATGAATTCGTGTGAAACGAAGATGAAACAATGATGTACGTTAACTTCAGCGCATTCATCACCAAGGTGCCAAAATGCGACGCACTGGATATGTTGAAACGCCGTTTGATTGAAGAAATTAGCCTAGGAATTGGCCGAAGCTTCAGGTGGTTGAAACAACCGAAAGTAAGACATTGCGCCGTACGTTGTTCTAGCTCGGGTTTCAGTCGGGGGTAGGAACTCAAGAACATGGTGTTATCATTAGATCGCCAATGTCCACCATTTTGTACATAGTACTGGCAAACTCCGGTAAATGGCCGAAAGTTGTTGGTATCAAGTGGACGGCGGCTGTGTGAATCGGGGTATTTTTCAATCTGTGAAAGTTTGTGGATATTCTCCGGTTGATTTGGCGATCTTTTGATTGGTCCAACTGCCGTCCGTGTCCACCACGTTTGATTTGTTCTACCTAGGCCCAAAGAACTGGCTTACCCATAAAACCAACCCGCAAATTGAACCGGTTCGCTTGAACCGCTTACATTATTAAAAACTGCGTCCTATTTCCTGTTTCCCTCTGTGGTTGCATTCCTACTTACAATAAACATGTGCTAGCTGTACGCTCAATATCTTAACTTTCTTCCGAGTACCCGCCAGAAACGCTTGCTGGCAATGTACAAACGAGAAGAATTTTATTTAAGTTGAAGCTGAAACTAGAAAAGACTAGAAAACCCCCTGATACCACTGTTATAGTAGGGGGAAAAGAAGACATCCATCATCTAAATTCCAAATAATTGGATGTAGCTGCGAACCACTCCAAGCTTACTACTACCATCCCGAATGAAACAACCAATTGGAGTATAGCTCTTGTGGAAGAAGTAGCCTGGCTGAAAAGCAATATTCATGAATTCAATACAAAATATGATCTGATTCTATCATTTTTTGAACTACTCAGAGGTTCAGCAAATGACACACCAGACAGATTGCGCACAGCTGGTTACCTCGTTATTACTAAATTGGCAACAATCCAGGCTTCAGCATCCCCACCTCTGTATACAACGGATGTAAGTCCTTTTTTAGACTATAGTATACCACCACATCCTACCTCACCAATCCAGCCCCATATCACGTGCCGTTATGAATCAACGTATAATCAATTTCCTGAAGTATGTACTACAATCAATCCAGTACGTTGTAGAACTCAGTGTGCCTCAGCTACCTCAGAATACAGGGTTTTTAGATGCAATGACGAAGAAATAAACCTTACCAACCCCTTATATTCCAATCGAACAAGCCTTTCAAAGCTGTCGTTATTGACACTCGTTCGCTGTTGCCTAAATTAGATCGACTTTCAACACTTATGTTTATGAGATGCGATATTGCTTTTATTACTGAAACTTGGTACACATCAGGAATTAGTGATTCTCAGCTTAACATATTGGGTTATAAACTTCTCCGCAAAGATTGCCCACACAAAAATGGTAGTGACTGTGCTATATACGTTCGGAATAACCTGACTGCAATAACCGCAGATAAAAACTGTGGGCAATGATTTAGAAGCTACACAATGGCTAGTGATCCCATCTACTGAGCTTCTAGTGGACTGTATCTATCGGCTGCCCCGAGCCACTCAGTGTGAAACATAAAAACTAATCGAATGATCAATACTACCTCCAACAGTACCTACCAGTCTAAATTTATGTGTGGAGGTTTCAATGTACCACATGTTAACTGGATGCTGCTTACATTTAGAAACACTGCGGGGACTGAGGAATTAGTCTCATGTATCCACCTCAATGGCTGAACCCAACATGTTAGAGAGCCAGCCAGAAGTGCCAATACCCTAGACCCTGTACCCATCTTAGGAATCTCGTTCGCCTAGTTATTCATTGATACTCCTTTACTGGGTTGCGATCACAACACGGTGCTCTGTGATGTAAATATTAAATCACTTAAACCATCAAGTAAAAGCTTAATAACCCTTCGGAACCTCCGTATTGTCGATCTGGGCTCATTTAATGAAATCAATACCATGAAGTGGAACACATCCTTTCTAACTAAATCCTACTGGGGCTACAAATGAAAGTATAAATAAAATTGTCCTTGGTGTGGACCTGATAGCACCTATCTTATGGAGGAATATCTATAAAAGTAGTAGTGAACTCAAGCTTCTATACAAAGCCAAAATAAAACTGAAGAAACCTAAATCCCTATTTCTCAGGAGAAAAAGCTTCGCAACCTTGCCACAAATATGCGAGGTTCGACTACAGCTACACCGTTAAACCGAAATGGCCAAAATCAAGGAAAAAAGTCGGGAACTTAGAAATCCTGAGAAAGTACACACAATGAAGCAACTACTCAGAAGAAGGAACCCAAAACCCCATCAGGAAATTGAAACTTGGGCCCTGGACGATGAGATAATAATGCGCGACATCTGCATTTGCGAGGCTCAGCTCCAGTTTTCCCTCCTGCATTGTCTCTAGCAAGCAGCTGTTTTATTCTCCACTTCCATATTGAACGATCGAGCTACTCTATACCATTCCTGTGACTTTGAGAAAGGTGCAAAATGCCATCACATCCATAAACTCATTAACTCGTCCAGGCCCAGATGGTATCCTTCCAACTCTTTTAAAACTCAGAGGAAAAACAACTCTTTACTGCTATCAAATATCATCAAACTTTCTGTCACTACCGGCTGCTTTCCATCCCAACGGAGGCAATTCCTTTATAATGCCTGAGCAGAAGGGTGGCTCACGAAATGAAATGGCAAGCTACCGCCCAAGAAATCCCACCTTCTGCTTCCAAGGCCCTAGAGAGAATGGTCAACAAGAACATGGGTTAAACTTTTACAAGGAGGGCTCTGATCAACCGCTTACATTATGACTTTCTCCCACAACACTCCTGTGTTACCTGCCAGATAGAATTCTTCGGTCATATCACGACTATGATTGAGAGAGGCATGTCCATCATCATGATTCTGTTGCACATGTAAAATGCGTTCTACCGCGTGCCGCACAAGCCACTACTAGCTGTTCTAGAGTCATGTGGCATTGGAAACCCTCTGTTAAGCTGGTTCGACTCGTACCTAGACGGTCGAACCCAAGTAGTTAAAATCGGACAGTAATACTTTACGTCAAAACAAATAAGCAGGGGCGTCTTTCAGGGAAGTGTGCTGAGAACACCACTTCTCTTAATTTACCTAAACAACATAAGCGACGCGATCAAACACGGACGCTCATTTCTATTGACAGATGACGTCAAACTGGCATACTCATTTCATCCAGTCGAACTACAAATGTGCGTGGGAAGCATCTGAGACGATCTGTCCGTGCTAAATATAGCTAGTTAAAGTTTGTTAATGAACTTCAAAGCAGTAAAATCCCAACTACTTGGATACAGATGCCGCATTCCGGAAGGCTGTATCACACTTGCCGAAAACACAGTCTCAACGTCTGATTCAGCTCTCGACTTTGAAATTATGCAATCCGACATGCACTTTGTCCAAACCTGTGCTATATCAGTTTGCAAAAGCGAGGATTCTATGCAGATACATCACCAGCAATTTTTCTTTGCCTGAAACACGAATTGAGTCATTCAAAATATTTCTACGATCGAATTTAGAGTACTGTAGTTTCCTTCAAATCCCAATGAGAAAGAAAGAGCATAGCTCTGGAAAATGTCCAAGGATCGTTTGCCAACCTGTTACTGGGGCGCTGCTCAAACCTGAGTTATTATGATCGCTGTCGAAAACTCCAAACTGGTCCTCTTTGACTGAAATGCTCAAAGAACATCCTCCTTCCGAAGACTGTTGTCTACCCCACACGAAATTGCGGCTACTTGGGATCCGTACATCTTGCAAGTCATAAAACCATCGAATTTCTTCTTAGTGAGATATATCGATCTGTGGAACAAACAACCCCAACAGATACGCATGAGTAAAAACCATGTTAAATTTCGAACTTCTCTACAGACTCCTCACTGTATCAAATGTGTTGAAGATCTTTGGCTCACAACAAACGAAACATTGGCGGAAGCTGGTATAAATAACACAAGAGCAGCTGGTTGCTTACAATCCGCTTGCCCACTCCATATCATTAGCCACAAAATCAAATACTGTGTCTGTGCAACCTAGTATCCCCTTTCTGTTATTATCTACTATTGAGCCTCACAACCTAGAAAATGGTGATACAAATATTGGTACAGTATAGATATTGGACGATCGGGTTTTACGACCCGAGGGAAAATTCATGATCCGGAATTTTATTCTTTAAATCGATTTAACTATTTGGCCGCTTAAATCAGGAAATCTATTCTCTGTACAAATGAGCGCCCCCGCTTATAGGGCCGTATACAGCTTGTCAATAACTATACAGTTTTATTCATGTAGCTGATATATATATTAACCAAACAACTCCAGTCTCATTGAAATAATTACGCTCTGAGTTTTGTCCGCCCTCCAAACTATCCGAAGCCCTGGTGGTATGCTGATCCAAGTAGCAGTTGAACTGTGCTTGCCGCCAGACATATCCGAGAAATTAAATCAGCGGTTATCCTACTGGGTGCGAAAGCACTGTAGGCTGTAGGCAGTTAACCACAAACCATACGGCACCGAAAAGCATTAAGGAAGCATGCGTCTAATGTCAACTATGTACGCTATTGTTCCCGATGGAACGTCAAAATCCCTAAAAGGCAAGTAACCGGGTGACGTGCTCCCATGATAACAATAATACCATTAATAATAGTGATATTAGGTATGTATTTCATCAACTGAGAAGCTACAACCATGGCCAGCACAGGTAATACCATGCTCTTGCAAGGGCAACAAGGCCTTCTGGTTAACAAAATATTCACCGTATTTTCCTCGAAAGTGTTACGCACAGTCCAACTGAATGCTCTGATCCTTATATACTGCGGGATCGTACGAAACAGATTCTTTTCATCAAGTTTTCCCCCGCAAATATACAACCTTCATTTTGGGAACCGGTCTTAACTATCGGATGAGTCTTTCAGGAAGATTGAGAGGTTGTCAAGAGTAATAAAGGTGGATAAATCCAAATTTTCAAGTAATATGTTCATCCTTGGAACCGCCTTCTGTTGACTTGCTTCCATACGGTGTATTCCCCCGGATGGTTTCACCCGCAATTCCATGCCCCATCTAATCGTGTGCAGATGTGGATTTTATAACAGGTGTCATTTCCACTTTAACGCATATTTATGGCCGTTGTTTTATGTACTGTGGACACTCTAGCCATCTAGCCCGTATCATAAATCGGTATTGTGGATCAAGCACATTTTTCTTGCCAGGAACCCATGGCATTGCACCTCGCATAAGTATGCTAATTAGCTTTGAAAGCTTCAGTCCGTCACCTCAGGAGATCGGCTGACGCTCTAGCAACGATGAAATAAAGAAGAATACAAAATATCTGGGTAATAACAGTAATGATAAGTAACAAACAAACATCATATTTTGCTACTGCGCAAGAAGGCCCGACTCATTATTTAATCCGTTTGTACAGGAGAAGTGTCGAAAACAGACGACCACTCTGATTATCGGTATGCAAGGCAGTTCTGCTGAAAATTTTCAGGTGCATCTATCACTTGCATACAGAGATGGATATTGCTGTTCAATGAGGCATACCGTCTGCTTCTGGGCTGTTGTCTCCAGTGAAAAAGAAGAAAGATCTAACAATAATACGAATATAAAGAGAAAATCAGTAGTAAACAAAAATAATAGTTTATAAATCGAGTGCTTGACAAGGACCGTGTGACTAATTCGGTCACATTTGAAAGCGGAACCTCGGGAAGTTGTGTTCACAACGTCCATAGGAAAATAGGTTCCTAGTAGATGCTTCAGTGTCTTAACCATTCGGGGCAGCCGAGGTGTGTAGAAAATGAATTTGACGGGTTTTAATAATCATCCTGTAGTTCGTGCTGAAACCTCCTGACAAAAATGAGGGTTATTTGGAAACGGAAAAATATGTACTAGTGGTTGGTTAGTTACGAATCAGAGCATTTTGCCACTTACTATATGGCATTAAACCCTTCCTCATACAACGTGGTTACACTCACATCTATGTGAAGCATGTCTCCGTAACTTTATTCACTGTCAATTCTCGGTTTACTAGAGTGCGGAAAATCCCTTTGAGCCGCGCGTTCTCAAATTCTGCGGCAACTACTCAGCGGTTAAGAAATAAATGTGATCTTTGACACTTTCGTGCTTTTTAGATTTGTAAAGTAGTATGATTCCTCCTATTATCGTACTTGAGAGAAAGTTGAGTTGCCACCTCGATGTATGAGGTAAAGATTCGTTTGTAGATTACATCAATAATGAATCTCAGTTTCAGTTTAATTCCCCTTTATCAGAGGGTTTGTAAATTCGTCTCACAGCTGCCCCTGAGTGTATCCAGATGCAGCGTAAATCTGCGGTCCAACCTTTTCCTCATCAGATACGCTGTCCTGTGGAATAAGCTCCCAGTCACAATCAGATCGTGTGAGAGCGCAACAGCATTTAGTGTAAAGATGGTCACTTACCTAGACATGAACACAATTGTGACCATGTTCTCTTGGAAGAGAACACTGAATGATTTCTTCCAAGGGGCCAGACAACATCTGATGGGTGAAACAAGAAATTACACGCAGTGTAATACGTCCACAGTGCTGTTACCATCCACTGGTCTAACCAATGCGCATTGCTTTGAAACACATCATCATCATCATCATCATCATTATACATGTCAGCTAGAGATGGTAAAACACCTCCGCTATTGTACCGCAATACATAAAGGAAATACATACATACAATACATAAAGGAAAATAAATACGACAGTTGAATGCCAGCTGAGCTACCAGCAACGGATAGGCATCGTTCCGGTAAGCTACTAGCCGGCTACTAGGCAAAAACAAAAATTTAATTACGTTTTACCCTACGAAATAAGATCGTAGATGGAGGGGGAGGCTAAAGGGATGGGGAGGGACAAAGAAACTCACAGCAGGAACGCCACTGAGGTCGGCTCCTTGCCATATCAGCAAGTGTATCCAGACAAACGTGTTCACCGTCTTTTGGACCCCAACCAGGGAGCCGTGAAGCTCCAACTGAGGCCAGCTCCGAAGTGAGGGCCTTCATTCCTCTGGACCAAGTCATCGCTTGGCCACCTCTCCTCTTCTTCCACCCACATCCCCGGTGAGCAAACAACGCACGTCGAGGGAGTCGGTGGGCTGGCATGCGCAACACGTGGCCCAGCCATCGGAGCCTGGTGCGTGAAACACAGCTGTGAGTAAATACATACCCTTGAGGCAGCAAAGCCAATGAAAATCACACAACTGTTTACAATTCATGCATGCGCATGACCTATTTTGTAAAATAGGATCTATTCCAAAATGGACACAGTTTATTACCTGGTGAGAAGTATACCCGTTATTATTATCATCAGTATTATAACCAGAGTTACTGATCAGGCTCTTCGTAAATGAGCTATGTTGATTTTCTATCGCATTTCTGTCATTTTGTCTCAGGTTGGAGACCACAAAGGAGCAATATGCTAGTAAGGGCTGAAGACGTGTATCATATAGGTGGATTTTGGATTCCTTCAGACCAAAGGATTTTAATATTACCCTCCCTACTTTACGGGTTTTGCAGCTGCATACTACACCTGTTCGGTGAAATTAAGAGAGAGTTTGAGTAATATAGCCTAAGATCAGGCATTTCGAGACAGGTGGACAGTGTTTTGCCGTCTAACATCAAGAAATTTTGTTCAATACGGCACTAATAGTACATTCAGCTGCACTATTCGGATAAGAACTGGATTTTCCAGTTGCTGCACCAAGTTTCCAGCTCATACAGATCCGCTTGTACGTCGGCTAGGACGTTAATGTTATTGTCCGAATCAAACTTATAAACAGTTTTCGTCGAATAAGTACGGTTTGCCTGGTTTGATGACATCGAAGACGTCATTAGTGAACATTAAAAACAGAAGAAGCCCTAGAACACATCCTTGCATCTCGCCACTTGTAACTTGCCTACGCAGAAGTATTGCTTATTGTTTCGACTGCATGATGCGGAGCAGAAAGGTACTATGATATACAAGACAGTAAATTGCCATTTATACCGAAGAAAAGTACTTTCGATAGAAGATTTCCATGTGCTACCCGGTTGAGGGCTCCAATCATAGCAAGAAGTACGATGATCAAACGCTTACTACGGTCAACGGAATAAGTAACGAATTTTAAGTCCTAGCTGGTGAGGCTAACCATTGTCCTCAGCACAGTTCGGAACTCGCATGGCAGTGGAAGATGAGCAGGGCTATATCATAGTCAACTATCAAGTACGCAGGTTCGCGGCTGTCACCCATGGCGAAGTAGCACTAGCTGCTGGCATCCTGAAGTCATGGGGGGCGGAACTTGGCAGGGGTCCGCTGGGAGACGCACCGCTGACGAGACCCAGAAGGTCGAAACGCCAGCGTCTGGCGCTTTTCCAGACTAGCCTAAGCCTGCTGATTGGGTATGACGATGATGAATTAGCTGAATTAAAATTTGTACTTGACAAGTTATGCATGACTGTGTTCTCATAATTCCTTGCTGCGAAATGTTGATCGAATTCCGGGACGACAGAAATTCGGTGCTTTTAGATTCTATTTCTCTTCCAATGTTCTACACAGAATGGAGGAAAGGCTGGATGGCTGATAGTTCTTAGGTATGTAACGTGGACCAATAATATATTATGGTGTAACCAGTGCAAATTTCCACACATCTGGAACAACCCCAGACCTCATGGATAACGTAGAAATATTTTGCATAAGTATGAGGATACCAGGGCCCTGAATGTGAGCACAGAAGACAGTATTCTACCTGGTACAGGGTAAACACTCAATCATTGAGTTGGGCAGAGTTCAAATGTCCCATAGCTCAAATGCAACAGCACTGGTGGAATCAGTTGGTTTAGCAGAGATGTTTACCATCGGTAATATGCACGGTACTGTGAAAAGCGATGAGGATTATTCCTTGAAGACTCCACCCAGCTGTGACGGGTTTTCAGAGAGGCTGTTGTCTTGCGTTATCATGGAAGGGGGTACTTCCTGTTTGCAATTGCTCCGGAGTTGGAATAATCTGATCATTTCCTTTGGTTTGTTGCGAAAGGCTAGGCCTTGGTTTAATCGCTGAGCACTTTTGAGGACCAATAGGTTTCTAGGGATAACATTTTTGATCTTTAAATTGACAGACTAAAGTTGTTGGTTGGAGGGAATTAAGCTTGCAACATATCGGGGAGAAAATAGGTAGACACGAGATTACATTTTTGTGTAGTTCGTCAGCTGCATATTCAGGTTCGGGGAGGGGAACTAGTTAACCCCAGACTAGAAATCACAATTCGATTGCAAAATCTTTCCAGTTAGTCTCTTTATAGTCATGTAAACATATAGTCATGCTGGATGCGTCGTGATTGTAGGGGATTGCTTCGAAACAGATCTCTATCATCTTGTGGTTACTCCCAGGAAGATTGGGGAGTAAACGTTTACTTCTAAGACATGTCTTTGTTAAAGATTAGGTCTAGCAATTGTTCACCTTTGTTGGAGATGCATTTTGTTGAATCCAGTCAAATGCATGCATTGCTGAAATAAAATGCAAGTATTTTACTAGGGACCGTGATGGATACCAGGAGATTTCTGACACATTGAAATATTTACCAATAATTTTCTGAGTTGCCTGCTAATCAGCAACATAGACCATGACTTCCGTGAGGTAATCGATATCTGATTTACGACAGTGTGGTGTACACACAACCAAAAAGGATGGTCTTGCAATTTATTTGCATGTTACTCCAAACAAATTCAGCAAGGCTGTTTAGAAGTGGGTCACACACCAAAGTTGTAGTGTGCTTAAAGTCCACATATATGAGGCAGCTGCCAGCACGGCGGGATATGCTACCACTACTAAAGTGTCGTAGGTTTTGGATTTAAAATTGAGTATGGGAATTATGTTCGTTTTTCTGTCTCCATGACAACTACAATGTCGGGACGGGAGAGAAACAGATAACACAGGTGGTAGATTTGGTTGTTGAGAGACCAAGCACTTAAGAGAAGTAAGCTCATGTATTCATGTTGTGTAGGTAGATTTATTGACAGTTTGTATGTGATTGGACATCGGGGATCATCCCATGTAACGGATGAATACACATTTCTGGTTTCAGGTTTGTTGGGCTAAGTTCGTGATCTGTTCGAAGAATTGCAAGACCTACTGACTCATATGGGTTGGCGGCCTTGCGGCCGCCGATTAGGCTCAAAAAGGTGCTTGGTGCGAATTGGATTTGGAAGTTTGAACCTCATTTGGGACCCTATTTGATGCTTGTGATGGGTGGTATTGTAGCAAACATAGTCGGTATGCCTATTGAGCTAGTATTGGATGGATACTTAAATGTTAGATACTTATACGGCGTCAGTAGGTGGAGCTGAGCGCATTGATTAAGCAAGGCATTTACAGTAGAGGAATTAGGAAGAACGAGCTTCACAGGGCGGGGATAATCCGTTCATCGTTGCGTTAGTCTAATTGCTGATATTAATTTCCCCTTCAAATTAGAGTGCTCAGTAAAAGTTTTAATGCTTTTACTGGAAAGGTATCAGGAATGTCAGACTCTACGAGTGTGCTCTGAGGTATTGGTTTCATTAACTAGGTCGAGTTAGTCGAAGTGGGTTTATTAGCGTTTGAAAAACTGCAACCCCTGTCAACTGGGGCACGCATTTTCTAGCTATTCATGAGTTTCCATGTTGGATCCGGTGTAGCGCTAATGCTGATCGTGTTATCTTGGCTGGCGCCGTTTGTGCTAACGATCGGCCGAACACTTGAGCGCCTCCTTCATCTGATGCATCTTAGGTGCAGTGGTGATGCCGTTCACCTTGGCAATCAGAATCATATCTTACCGTAAATCTAGATTTCTAGGGGCCGAGAAGAATGAGGTGGAATCAGTCCTGACATCAAAACTCTGGAGTGGGCCTAGTTCGGTCCTTATCATTTAAGATATTCCAGGAGACCATCATCATGTACGGTTCAAGTAAGGCTTGCAAAAGCGTAAGGTAACGTGAAGAAAATAAAGAACAGGATGCGATGGAGACCAGATTCTGATCTCTATGATTGCTGCATTCCTAACTTTAACGAAGGAAACCCAATCTGTTGCTAAACTCATTTTCCCGCAGCCACACTAATAAATTGCGCAAATCTTTTACAAGTGCTGGTCCTTCGAGTTATAAATGGGCTGAGGCAAGCTCATCTGATACGGCGACCTTGTTCAGTTTCAACAGTTTGAGCTCTTGTCTGACTTCTGCAGGTGAGGGCGGAACAAAGGGGACTGCTCAGGGAAAGGGAGTTCATGCGCAAACAAGGGAGTGGATAACTGCCTGATTAAGTGGCTTTTCAGTTTTTGGGCCTAACGCTCCAACCTACTAGATAAGTTTTAGATTGGCTATCAACTATTGTTGCATATAGTCTTGCTAATACCAGGCTTCTGCTGTCTGTTTCTCGTATCAGACGGAATAAGATTTCATGTTTACAAAAAGCAGCTGTCTTTTCCATCTCCGCAGCAAGATGAGATCACCAGGATTTGCGATCTCTCTTCAGTCTGGGAAGCAGTTTTGCCGTGAGGTCTTTGTGGCCCTGGTGTTCGTTTCCAGACGGAATGGGCCAGCGTACCTTGATGACTACCAGCGACTGCTTAAAGACCCAATGTACACATTAAAACTGATTTGCCATATGGAGACATAGTTGCAACTAATACTGTATGGCGGAAATGCGACCAGTGAATCTCAAATGCGTTCGGTAAGCGTTTACTCAAACCGCATGCCAGCACGGTTTGATACGTATTCAGAACACCTTGCTTCACAATTTCCCTGGTGTCTATGCGCTTCCAGTGTTCTCGAAGTGTCCACTAAAGCGTACCTGAAGATCAGCAGACAGAAGTTCACGCGTGTACTCCGAATCGGTGGGCCACTTTAAACGCAGGCTCTTCAGCCCTAACTGAATGCAGTGTGATTGCTTTGCGTCTGTGACTAGTCCGAGGCTTGCTGACACCATGCTACCCTTCGGCAGCTGTTGTGCCGGAATTTTGTGCTCGGGAGGAATGAATGCGAACTTTCACACGAATGCAGCTACCAGTCACCGTTATCACTGCGGAAGCCTACGCCGCTTGTATGGAGCTCATTGGCGTTCAAGTCACCAGCCAGCACTACAGTATGCTTGCTTTCCCTGTGACGACTGATCTCGTTCTTCTGGTGTTAGGACTCATCTCTCACGGAGCCGGCGTTACAAGTTGTAGAAAGTGGCTAGCAAATAGACGCCATCGGCCCCACCCTATTCCAGAGCTCTGAATCAACCATCCAGTTGGGCGGCACACATCTAACTGGGATCCAGTTTAACAAAGTAGATTAAGCGCAGGAGCTTAGAGTAAGACCGCCCTGGCTTAAACTGCATTCGAAGCAGTACTGATTCTAAGTAGACGCATTGAAAACCTACCGCCGGTGTTGCATGAAAGGGATTGTAAAGTAATCACAGAGCTCGGGTATCAGGGGCCGGTTTCCGATAATTAGCTGCTATCGATCGTCAAGGTCTGTAAATTTTGGACTAGTACTGCCTGTCTACCGACTTGTTACAAGGTGCACGCATTGAATTCTGTCATTGTTAGCAAGGATTCTGGGTTCCAAAAAGAAACGAATGTACTGAGGTTGTCTGCATGTTTGGATATGATCATGTCGACTGGACTTGGGAATCCTTTTGATGGCACTCGATTTGACACTAGAAGATATCGACTGTCGAAGAAGGGTGAGCCAGGTTCAAGTATTGGGGCTTGAAACAATGGAGAAGAACAGGGAGATTAGAACGTGATGATAAGAGTGGGAAGCCGTAGGATAGGTAATAAGAAAACCAGTACGAAAGGCCGTCGCGATCTCAATACCATTTAACCCTCTGGAAGCAGCAGGTATGATGCGGTTAGTTGTCCTCGACGACTGCCATAACAACAACAAGTCACTTGAAGTGTTTAGCGATGTATACCAACGGTAGGAGTCTGTTGGGTTGCCAAGCACTAGACAGGCGAACGCTTGGGTTTCTTAAAGCAAGCCATTACTTCGAAACCGACATACAATTCGGAGGAAGTTTTGCAGTGCACTACAGGGAGTCCGCTCCGAGGAATACGGAGCCACCTCCAATCCAACTCTCATCCTGAAGGTCCGGAAGAAGGAGTTAGTCTGATCTCTAACACACGGTCAATGTGGTGTGAGGAACACTACTTAGCACAACCCGATGGATCGCACAGGCACCGAACCATCGCACCACGTTAAGTGTAAGTCTCCTAGCGATGGAGTTGACTGGATCACGTGTTACGCATTCCAGCACATCGACTGCCGCAAATTGCGTTGTTTGCGAGACCGGAGTTTAGGTGGAAGAAGAGGAGGGCAGGCGAACCGGTGATTTTGTCAAGAGGAATGAAAACTTTTGCTCTTAACTTGGCGACGGTCCACAGGTTCCAACCAACGGAGCAGTGGGATGTCAGGCAGAGATAGTGACTAATAATCCTAGTCGGTTCCCCACCTAATCGATATATCCATCAAGTTCATCGGACTTTCGTCCCATGTCTCACCTCATAGGTCATCCACTGCACCTCATTCTTTAACCCCACATTTTATCACAACCCGCGTATTGTGTCATTAAACGCACTACTTATCCGTGATCGCACTTTGTCTTTTGGGTGAAGACCACAAAGTATACGGGAGGTCGCTAAAGCACCTACCGCGACGCAGTGGAACATCAAGGTCGGTATTCTTTAACACATAGTACACAGCCATCATGATTAGATTAAATAGCTCCCATCCTAAATACCCACCCAATGCATTGCACTGCCTAGCTTTATCGCAAACCACTAGTTGTTTCGTAGTTGTAATATGTTAAGACGAATAAATATTTGATCAGCTAAAAAGTGATTGGCAGATCGTTTCACAGATAATAGCTTAGTCATGGTTTTAAAAATCTTGGTTTACGCCTTTACGTTTGTAGTTTTAGCAGTCATCTCTGTCAGTGAGTTGCGAGGTGAAACTGCTTCTCATTCACACATAAAACACGTTCTTGACTTGAGTCGACACAGCGTGGCAAGTTGCAAAGCCAACCACAGCCTCAGATCCAAAGTCCTACCGCTTAATACGTCGCAACCACCTGCAATATTATGCACCCGCATTTACAAGTTCATGCAACACAGATAAAAAAATTATACCGAAAATCGTGTATATGGTTAGTCTGACGGAAGAAGGCCGATTAGCATTCATTTACCTACCGTGGCTCGCTTATGGTGAACGCCGGTCATTTACGGTTGTTGTCCCCAACATCCAATAGCCATCCAATGTTCAGCGAAATTCGCAAAATGCTACTGCGCGTGCAGAGACATGAATTTCGCTCTCACCTTAGTGGTGCGGACGTATGGAATTCTCGGCAGACGAGTGATTTAGTACAGGGCTCAGCTGAGAAAAAGCGTAACCTCTAAAGACACACCGACATGAGGCTGTTGATCATGAGCGAGATGAGTACCGACAGCCACAACGTGTTTCCGGCGCTCGTTAACTGTCAGCTAACTTCGCGCTGCGTGCTGTAGGTCATGGCCACCCGTAGGCGTTGGAGCGATCGATGGTTATCTCTGTGTGTCTCGCTGGCTACGCAGCGAAATCGGCCTAGGCAACCAAGGTGAATGTGCGCACGTGATGGCAGCTCAGCTGAGGACGAGGTTAAGCATTGCAACTCTTGTCAATGTTATTGAATCACAGGTAATGGAGCATGAGCAGACAATGCAGTCGGGATCACGTAATCTTCCTGTTACTCAGCGCGCGCTGATTATTCGGCTGTACGGTGAATGCGGTTTAAACGCCGCATCAGCTTCAAGGAAATACAATGCATTGTACGCAGGAATGCGTACAGTCACCGCCCGGTACGTGCTTAAACTAGTGAAGAAGTTCGAGCAAACTGGGAGTGTGTGACATGAAGATAACCGGACCGTCTCGCATTACCACGGACGACTATTCAGCTTGTGCTGTAGTCAGTGAAGTGTCAAAAAGTCCCGATCTCAGCATTCGTCGGATCGCACAGCACTGTGACACGACCCGATATGCGGTACACCGGATATTACTAGAACGAAAATTTCGGAGATTCCGTGCACTTCAAGTGCAGGTTTTGAACCCATGCGATCCGGAGAAGCGGCATGAAGTTTGCCGCTGGTTTCTGGATCACGGGGATATTCGTTCTGTTATCTTTACAGATGAGGCCTTGTTTCGTCTGCATGGAACAATGAAACATTACTGTTGGGCTCCCAGCAACCCACGAAAATTTACTGCATCACGTATGCACCACAGTGTGTGAAACTGATGGTTTGGGCCGGATTAACAAGCCAGAAAATCTTGGGCCCATATTTCTTTTCCGGGAATGTGACCGGTGGGTTGTTGTTTTGAAGTACTAAAGCCTTATCTTTTCCTAGTATCGTTGTGTTTTGAAAGGCTGCAGACATTTGTGCTTCCCCAGTTTGAGGCCGAAGGGGCATGCAGTACCATTTGGTCGCAGCAGGATGGTGCAACTGCACATCCTGCTAAAACGGTGCGCGCTTACCTCACCGACAGATTTGGCCATCATCGGATCGGACGCGGTGGACCAATGGAGTGGCCTGCTCGCTCACCAGATTTGAACCCCGTGGACTTTTTTCTATGGGGTTATCTGAAGCGGCGAGTGTACAAAACAAGGCCGCGTACATTGGACCAATTGAAAGAAAATATTGTGAACGAATGTCGCGCGATCACGAGGGATACATTGGAGAAAGTGCTCGTCAATTGCGTCAAGCAGTTTCTGCACTGTGAGATGAATGCCGGCGGACATTTTGAACATATCCTTCATTAGCATAGATGATTGTTCCAATACATTTCTGTTAATATACTTATGCTTGTTCACAAAGGTTTTAACGACTACACTGGTCGGCTGGAAAGTGGTGCAAATGATGCGTCCAGTCGGATAGAATTCTTAACCTCCAGTCTGTCGTTGAGCACATAAACTGCGTAGGCAGCGAAACTTTCGATGGCTACACGTGGCAGAAGCACTTCGTCTCTATGAGCTAAGGTTCGTGCAGCCTTAATGAAAAGCCGACTGTGTTGTTGACTCCGTTTCAGGCTATGGCCTGTGAAGATGGTGTTCGAGATGAGTTGCAGTAGGTGGCAACATGTGCACGTGGGGTCGTTCCGGATCTATTAGACTAATATGTGGTCTCCACGTAGCCACTTGTAGCGTCCACTGAACACTCCGAGTGTTTTTAGTCGCTGCTCGACCATGGTTAGTTTCAAGCGCTGCAAGGTCACGGTTTAGCCAAGCATGCCAAACCTGGATTACATATTCAACGTGTTAACGCACGTAGGCATGGAGCATCATAGAGAAGCTGAATGAATCCAAACTTTCGAATGCCTTCCGCAAGCCAACAACGTGCTGTTACCACTTTTGGATTCCAACTATCTGGAATAACCGAAGTCGCCCTGCACCAGCACACCGGGGTCAATTCCTGTGGGCTTGTCTGCAGGTCATATGCCCCTATATCCTAGAGATAGGCGTGTCCATGGCGTATGTGGATTATGTGTCACTTGACCACATTTAATGACAGTGAATTCTGCACTGGTCAATGCCAGGTCCCATCTAGGTCGCACATGGAGGATCTTGTGGTCGTCCATTCTCTTGATCCCGGCCAACTTTTAACGTTATCCGGAAAAGAAGAATTTTTGAGGTGATGGCTACCGCAAGATCGTCGCACTCCACTCGATTAGAGTCGGGCAGAGATGTTCGGTCTCTAACCAAGAACTGCTGTTCACGGAGAAAATAACGAACCCATCCAAATAATGCATCGCCTACGTTTTCTAGGTAGCCCATCATTACGTTAGTGATAATCGTTTCCATGACTTTGGAGAGGGCAGAGAGAAGTGTTACCGGACGGTAATTGGTAGGATCAGACGGACTTATCTGAAAGAATCCGGCAAGTGGATGGGCTAGGTGAATGGCTAGTGCCTGCAGTGTTTTAGGTTGAAGGTTATCCAAGGATGGTAGCTTTTTCAGAACCACTTTTGCTATGCATTTGATGTTGGATAACACTGCTGGTGTTGGGACAGAAGCAAGTATCATGTTTGAGGCTAGTACCCCTTGGAAAGTAGGCCAGTACTTGGCAATGAGGCGTGGTCCGCATCTTTTGTTGTATGTGTATACCCAACAATCATTCTGAGTGGTGCGATTCTACGCTGCAACATTCGAATTGTATTCGCGTGTCTGTAAATAAGGCTGTGGTTCGAACGGAATGGTTTCGCTAGCTCCAGTCGGTGTGATAACTTGTTTTCACGAACCAACTGTACATATTAATTGCTCAGAGCTACGTGCGCTGTCTTATTCTCCGCGTCAGGATTGTTTATGTGAAGGCGCCATGTGTTCCCCCAAGGCCATAGCTCTTCATATTTGGCTTCTGATTACTAATGTTGGTTTCATGTGATGGAGGAAGAATTTTGCTCCGATGGCCCGGTGACTAGTGATGTGATTTTCAACCATTTCTCCTAAACGGTGTCCAGGTGGTATGTATGTGCAGCTGGCATTCTAAAAACACACAAATAGAGGCTATGATCACAGAATTGTAAAGATTTATTTCATTCGCTACGACGAGTACGACGACACAGAGCACGAAAAATGCAATGTATTTCTCATTATCTGGTTA
>OX104068.1:56770448-56866133 GCA_944474145.2 Dicrocoelium dendriticum
GGTAAATGGTCTGACTAAGTGGATAGTCTAGTGTGTTTGCATAGCACATGCTAGTTTGATCAGGAGCTCGGAAGGAAGGCTGCTGCGGCCCGTATACCATCCCTCCCCTACCATTGCTGATATTTGTCTAGATTGAAGTACCACTTTCACAGTACGCGGTCCACATCCCTTGTAGTTTGGCGATCGGCGCAGCCTCGAAATTAATGGCGCTATGACGTTTTCCAGGGAGTCTTACGAACGTACCATCATTGTTCCCGGTCGTGAGTTGTCGCTGCGCGCTCATCATGACTTCCAGCCTCAGGAATACCGTGTACAAGGATGGTCCTGGCTACGGATTCCTTCCGGTTTTCGTTCAAATAGTGCTTCACTTGTCTGCTCTCGCTCCACGGAATAGCAGGGTATAGGCAAATTGAACATGCAATTTCCGGAGGAGGAGTGTCGATGACAGGACAGCTGCTTCATTGGCATAAGTTAACACAACTCGGAGAAGTCTTGGTTCACTGTAGTACCATGAATTTGGGTGACGGGGAACGCGCGTCAAGTTTACAGGATTAGTTACAACACCTATGGTATCACATATGGAGTTCCAGTTGCTTCAAGTCATCGAGTTGTTTTCCTTTTAAGGAATTTGACGTCGATTCTAGAACGTTGGTTCAGATTACCGCTGGTATACTACGTGAAACTCTGGTTAATGTCAAACAACCAGCTGGTCGTTTGCAGTCGTTGGAGGCTGTTTGTTTACAGCTTCGTCTTCTTCATTTAATTTGGGTCCAGTGGGAGTGGCCTAATATCTAGGTTTTTGATCAACTTTAGCAGCAACCACTGCTGGTGTCAAATACCTTCTGAATTTTCGGAATCGTTTAGAGGGTGGTCGAGGCCATGACTGTGCTCATTGCAATCGGACTGACGGTGGTGGTTTTAGGCATATTTGAGCAACTAGTAAGATTAACGTTTAATGCCATAGATTATACATTTTTAGCGTGCTGGCTAGCGTTATTCCTCAGTTTTAATGCGAGGCCCAATAGGCATGGCTGGGATCTACTTTCTGTCACGCTTTCTTCAAGGGAGTCTCTTTTGGTGCTTTTCTTTTGTTCCAACATTGCCACTAGTCTTCCGTACTTCTGCAATAGTTCATGTACAATCCTTACCAGTGGGATGATAATATATACTGAACATAACGACAGTGAATCTGGTTAATATTGTGTAGCTTCAACTAGTTCACTGTGAGCTTCTAAGATTGGCGAGGAAAGTACGTGACCCTGGCTTACAAGACGCGCATAACGCAGTCTACTGAGTTTCAACGGTTTCGTCCAGCACCGTCAACTTTACAATACACATCAACAGCGACGCCTGCACCTTGTCGGGCATTTGAGCAATCGCGCAGTTCTCACCTATACGTCATGTTCTATTCTCTCGTAGCATTCACTGAACTCAGACGAAATATTCGTACCATTACCCATCGCAACAATGTGTCAGTGAAATCGATCATTATGCATTATACATATCTTTACATAAAGTATGTTCCCAGAGCATAAAAATCAACGAACTAGATGATCAAAATGACCACCTTCGTTTTGCTTGAGAGGCAGTATTCACCCGAATCTACCGGATGGCAATTTCTGCAAAGTGTCCACCGATATTCTTCGACATTCGTTAAGGATGCTCGGTTTCACTTCTTTCGGCCTGCAGCTGGGGAAAGACTTAGGTTCGCAACATTTATTTGCAATAAGATAATAACAACTGTGAAGCGTTAGTTTTGTTAATAAATAAACAAACCCATTTTAAAAGTCAACGATATGGCGCACCTGCGTATTATGCACAAAAGGTGCAGCATTATCTTAACGAAGTGTTCGGTCAATGGTGGATCGGTCGCAGCGGTCCAAAGGTTTGGCCTGACTGATCACAAGATTGAAACCCATTACGTTTCTACCCATGGGGTTATTTGCAAAGAAGACCTTACAAGAAAACGCCCATTTCACGGGAACAAATGAACGGCAGTACTGCTCATGAATATCGCGCTATCAACAAGGAAACTTTGCAAAAGTTATAGCGTATTGCCTCAGATGCTTTCCACAGTGCAAGCAGAACGCCGGCGGGCACGTTGAGCATCTTCGTCGTTGACGGACATATCACCGTTTCATGCTGTTTATGTTAATATACGTATCCCCCGTCATCACTGATTTATGCACTACATTGGTGCACATGCACATGTTTCCAAAGTTGCGTCAAGCCAGAATGCAATCCACGAGCAAAGCTGATTCGACAACGTATAGACTGACCAGTTCTCTGCAACTTGGTTCACAATTGTAATACTTGTATTCCATGATTATATTTAAGGAATACGGGGAGGATGTGCACGAGATGGTGATGTGAGAATAGGTTGCATAGATTCCTTTTTGCACCCCGTTCATCGGCGTAAATATTCTGGCGTGGGATGAGTGCTTTCAAACAATAATATACCGGTCAATATGAATACAGACTGTAAAAGCGTGGTTTAACGATCTTTTTGAATTTGAGATCCGGTGTTTGCAGCATAATGGGACAGAAAAGTTTTCACAGGGAGAACCGTGCACAGTATGCGTGAGAACCCACATGCGTGTGCTGTGGTCCCACTAGTTGTCATTCCTTTTTCGAGTCAATGAGCTTCGTGTTTTGCGCAACACGTGATTCTCAGTATCCGCGAGGATTAGACATTGCCTAGCAATACAGCTTCTCAGTTCCGTGCTAATGGAATAGTGCTTCATCAGTGAATATCTTGGAATGAACGCTCATGGTCCTGCCTGAAAAACATTGGGCAGCGTAACCACACCTGTTTCCTGCAACGGCGATCAATACTGCGACGGGAGAGTGGCTTTGCGCAGCGAGTATACTTTAGGCGGCATAGCTTTTCAAGACTAGTTTCTCAAAACGTCACATTTCATATTTGCAAGGCTTAGTTGTAAGGAACTCCTATTTTGATAAAGTAGGTTGTTGGAAGGTAACTTTCAGTCTACAAGAGAGTGGTCAGTAACCCACTTGTCATTAGTGGTGATAATACTAAACACCTATTACACACCCCTTGCTCAGGCCACTCACGCCTGTCCAAGCGTCACCACAATTCTGCCGCAGTAGCCCTGTAGTGATGCACTGCTGTTTCGATTTCGCACGCCTGTCTCCGTCCCAACCAGCCCGACACACTGTATGTATCGCTCGGTGAACTTACCCTGTGGTGTGCCATAGGTTAACTCCAAGTCAACCATCTGTGCCTGATCCAGCGTTTTCATGATGAACGACACTGGCATGTACACATGTACCCACATGCATGCATACGGTCGCCCTACACCCATGTGACCCGGTGAGACATTATGAGATAAACAACATCTACTATTGGAGAGTTGGCAATTTAGTGCGCTACGCCTCACACTCGAAGGAGTGACCATTTGTCCCGCATTAACAAAGCAGCGTGACCAGACGTTTGGAACAGGCTGTGGTAACGCCAGATGTGGTATTTGTTCGGTTTTTATTTCAATGTGCCCCCTTAGCCCACCTTTCACTTTTGCACATTTTGCCTGACAATGTTAAAATATTGTTTTGATTTTAGTTCACATATTTGAATTGCTTTTTCGATAGTCCTACTGTTTTGTTTGCCCATATGTAGATTTGTCACACTGGTCCATCCTTGGGTGTAGGATACGTATTCACACGTCCACGGCTCATGGTAGCCTTTTTTCGGATTTCAGAACGACAAGTTAGCGAACAAGCTCGTTTGCAGTGGCTCTCGTCAGGCTAAAACACCACAACTGATAGGAATAAGATTAACATAAAACAGCAGATAATGGTAGAGTTCAAACTTCAAGGTCATTGGAAAACAGATCAGAAGTGATCGATGGACTATCGGCGGCATGTCCCTCAACGAGTCGTTGTGATAGAGGGCCAGGGCAAACACAGAATCTGAACGAATCGTTTTTGAGCACAAAAGTCTGGGTTCTGGTGGCGGATAGCAATTGCCTCAGCTGCTGCTAGTAAGCGACATTTTACCCCACCTGAAAGACGTTCAGGTACACGGTAAATGGTTTGGAAAGATTGGCGGGTGTCGATTTGGCGATTAGAATCATCCAAGTGTGCAAACACGGCGCTCATCACATTCTTTCTCCCACCATTACGTAGATTAGCTGAACAATGCTCGCGTATTCTCTCAGCCTCCTAGTGGTTCTTCCGATGTATCTTGCTCGACATGAACAAGAGAAGAAATATACACAATAAGAAGTACATGACCAAGGAAGTCTGTCTTTGTGTTGGGGCCTCACGATTGGTGTTAAAGTAAAACTTAGCTGCATGCTCGCTGCGTAGTACGTATGATTCATAGCGTCAGATAATCTTCTAGATGTTGCCTGCGCTATACCATCTCCCTTGAACGGCAACGACAAATAAACCGGTTTCTTTTCTACCGAAGCTGGTTTAGCTCTCGTTTCTCTGCATTCCATATATTTCCGAACACATGTTTTCTAGATAGCCGTTTCTCTCGAAAATGCCACTTAAGAAACTGAGCTCGTTTTTAGCCACAATGCACTAAGACGAGTTAATTCTCCAGGTGCTGCTCAGCCATAACTGTTAGCCATTTCGATTGTTGCCGTTGTTGAAACGTCCGTGTCGGAAGCCCAGAGTATCTAGATATTTTCCATTTGATGTATAATTGGTTTTATTAATGCCGTATTCCAGTGCCGGTTTTGTTCTTGCAGAATTCGATGGAAACACGTTGGCTCTAACCTTCCCAGCGATTTGTCGCTGGTAAGGTACACCAACGTCCAAGGGCTTCTCATTGAATTTAATGTACCTCAATTATCTCATTTCACGAAGGTTAGGGGTTTAATTCACGTTACTGAATCCTGGTTGCTCCATGAATTAGTAGGTCAGGACAGGACATGACCCAGGAGCGAGAAAGCACTCGCCTATCAGGCATCAGCCAACGGAAAAATGGGACGTAACTCGGCAGCGAATGACCGAGCAAATAAACGCTCAACACGTAGAATCGCCATTTACAACTTGCCATTCAATGGATTAGCGGCAGTATTCCAGGACGTGGTGGGTTTTCGTTTGGCAAGCGTCCTCTCTATAAAAAGTCACAAATGTCCGTTTAACAACGCTGCAGCGTGGTGGATGTGTCTCGCCACCGAATAAATTCACAGCCCATGACTTCGCACTGGCAAGGCAACAAGCGTCAGATTTATGCGTGTTTGAAACGTTTGTTGCACTGACACTTAGAAATCTGCATATACTCTCTCCGCTTTTCTCTCTATGATTTCGTCGTTCATCTTTGCTTTACGCACACACGAACGCAGTATATCATCACCTCTCTTGATCTTGCCCTTCAATTAACTTCATATCGATGATTCAAGATTCATGATCTATTGTTGGCTGATGTATGACTGCAATATGTGGCAGACTGATTATTTCCTTACAAACGGATCCCGATCTCAAAACAGCCCAATTATTCTTTTCACTTTTGCACCATTGTACAGTTCCAATAATGAAATTTTGGAAAATTTGCTACTGTCGCTGTCACAATTGGCAAAATACGTCTGTACAGTTGCACCTACCTGATCATGCCTCCAAGGAACGTGTTACGCATTGTCGAGAATAAAGATTTATTTATTTATGTAAATAACAATAATGGCACTTTTTCGGAATGACCGTCGCTGAATGGAGGTTGAGTCCTTCCTTACCGCCGCGGTGACGTACAATGTGTAACTGATGATGTTGCGAAAACTCATATCATTAACTCACTCTGCTGCTTTCGCCGATAAAAATACAACAACGCTAGTCCCGTTGCTGTTGTTTATTTTCCAACAACATTTACTCAGTCAATAAACTGCCGTTTGGTACTCGCCTTGAGCATGTTAACATGCGATAGATACAGTCATATTCGCCTCTCAGTTGATTTGACTATACACGATCCGAAGTTAGTGGCAGCCTGCAACGAACCGTACAAAGCAGACTTGCATGAAGTTATTGCTTGCATTCCCTTGTACAACTAAGTCATCTAGGTCACTATATTCTTGGTAGCAAACAAACCGTCGGTACCAAACATTGCATTTGCAACTGAATGGATCATTGTCGGCAGGGTTTTGATGCAGAGTCTGCTTTTTAGAAACCACATTTTCATATAATTCGACTATGATTGCTCTGTATTGCATCCATCTGCACATTCGGATTTAACTTACATAATCACACACTATCACTTTCTGATGGATTTCCTCGAGGCATGCACTTTGGAGTCCTCTAACAACCGTCCTCTTTACAACGCATGTATTGTGTCGCACACTGCTAATGTAGGGATTGGTGCAATTCCTAGCAATGCAATTCGAGCAAAGCGAGTACGCGAAAAAACCGGTTTATTCGGAGAACAGAACGTGAACCAAACGCCGATAAGGAATTTATGCTGTATAGCCTGTAATAGCTGAATAGGCGTTCGATTGTGGACACTGTGTTTAAAAAAATACTGACCCGCTGATCGTTATCTTTCCGATGCGTTAGGCATCAGCCGGGTTGAATTTGAGCTTAGCTCTTTACGGTTTTTGGGGCGGCTGGTTGAGTAGACTCATTTCACGCGTTCAGCAGACTTGTGCTCTTGAAACCGTACTCTTCTAGCACCTTCGGCTTTTAGGTTGTTGGATGTACGATCATTGTTTTCAAGGAAGCTGACGTTTGTTGGCTTACGCGTAGGGCTGGATTTGGGTCTTCGCTGGGGCATGATATTTGTCGTCGGTGCTAAGTTACATGCCGTTGCTGCTTCTTTAGGCCTTTCAATTGTGAACGTCTCCCTTAGAAGAACATAACTAAGAAGTATATCGTCACTTTGTGGTCGCGACAAATCGTTCGGCAGAGGTGGTTAACGTGGCGCCACAACCGCAACGGACCCATCTAGTCGTCGTACAAGGCACACCCAATAGGTCCTATAAAAACAAAAATAACTGCTTAAATGTATTACACTCGACAATCCGAGACACGCCTGCATATGCAGCTTCATGGTGCTGCAATCAGGACTAGTAAATATAAAAGTAGCACCGGTTTAGAAGTAACATATGGATCCATGTGGTTAGTGTGTAGGGATGCATGTGGGTAAGTAGGAGTACGGTTGTGTTGCTTGAATTTTGTATGTGACGCCGCAGTTGTGATTGAGTTCGATCAAGCGTAATAAAAAGTAAAATTTAGTTTTCGTATTGGATGACCTACATTCGTGAATTGGGTTAGATCATCCGCATACTAAGTGGCAGTGACTTTAGTTAGTGGCAAAAGCCTCCGCCCCTTCACAGTGTTGTTGAACGAATATTGGTAGCTTTTCTAGGGAGAACGCTTGCCAGGCGAAAACCCACCACTTCCTAGAACACTGCCGCCGAGCTATTTGCTGGAACGGTGTAAACCCAAACCACACAGCAGACACCGCTGGGACGTTCTTCGGCCATCCACCTACAGCCAAGTTTTGGTGACCGCAGCGATATTCTCTAAAACACGATACCCTGGTCTCAAAGCACGCTTTACTTGCATCACAACCAATGGCTTGCCTAAAACTGCTTTGGTAACCTCATGTGCTGGACGTAATTTTGCGTTCATCAAGGCTTCAGCAGTGGAATAGCCGTCCGGACTTTGCAGAATTGCATTAGTTCTGTAGTTCACTAAAACGTATCCACTACTTCTGCTGTCGTTCCCTTCCACCTGGATTTCAACAGGGCCCACGTAAAGTGTCTACATATCTCTTAACCAGCCCATTTGACTGCAAATGGAAAGGAGGCGCTTTATTGTGATTGATTGCGCATCTATTTGTAAACTGAACTAACAACTGGGAAGTTGACTGCGTACCGTTCTCAGACATAATCGTTTCGGAAATAGAAAAATACGAAACATATACTGTAGTTTCGCCATCGATGCAGTTGCAGTGGTTGAATCCATGGTGCGAATTTCTGGCCCTTACTGTAGGCATTCAAGATGACTAGGAAACTTTAACCTCTAATCGGTCCGGCAAAATCAGCGTGGAAACGCACCCATGGTCTCTCTGGATTTGGCCTGGGTTTTATCCGTTTTCGCCTGGGTAGTTGTAGCGACGGCAAAGCTGAAAAAACTTCGACACAAGCTATCCAACTGTTTATGCATATCGGGCCAATAAACGGAACTCCTTACCAAAGGCTTCTTGCAACTTATATTCGGAGGTCCTAAATGAAACAGCCTCAAAACTCTGCTACGGGGTTCCGGAAGAATGACGATGTGGTCAGCGAAATGGGGTAACCGTCGACGAAAGATAGTACATTACGTCGATGATAAATTCGTGGGAATACCCCAGTTGGGCAATGTGATGGCTAGGCGGTTGGCTAAGATGTCATCGTCTGTTGGGGGGTGTTGTCCGATTCAGTCGCTGTGCGGACCATATCAAATGTCATCAGTAGTTTGATTATGGTCCCCGACGCGACGGCTCTGACTTCGGGTTCCAAAGCAAAGTTTGCGATAACCTTTCCCTTCACTTGGAGTTATCACGTATTAATCGCAAAGTGCATCTACTTGTCCCATGTCACTAGTCAAGAAATACTAGAGAGTGAACCTGCAGTTCAGCTATACTGTGGCTCAACGTTTTAACCTGTTTGCTGTCTAGATTTGTGTGCTTTTCTTGGAGCCAAAAACGGCCAACGGCTGCTTGTGGACGGTGACAAGGGTGAAATGTCTACCATAGAGCATTTTATCGATGTTTTTACGGCAACGTTGATGGCCATACCTTCTTTTTCCACCTATCCGTCATTGGCCTCCCCTGAGGTTAGAGATCGAGCAAAATGAGCTGTTGCCTTTTTTCTCCTAACAGGAAATTCGTGATGCATGGCTATTCCCACTGCACGAATTGACGCGTCAATTGGCAGTATCATTGGAAGCTTTGGAATGAAATGAGTCGCCAGAAGTTCGGAGTAAAAGTATTGTTACTTGCTCAAAATTACTTGACCACGCCCATTTATATCCACTTTAAGCAACTGATGCATTGGTTCACATACTTGGTGCAAATCTGGCAGGAGTGCGCTATAATAGCTGCTCAATTCGATGAATAATTCAAGTTCAGCAATACTTGTAGTTGGGGGTATTTTTATGGTTGACTCAATGTTGGTCGGGTCGGGTTTTCGGCCCTCATTGTCAATGATAAACCAAGAGATTTTATTAACTACATAAAGAACTCACATTTCATTTTATAGTAATCGTTCTTCAAGTATTCATTGCATGACAGCAGCTGCACAGATGAACACTTCTGAGCTTACTTATTACTGCTTCTTACTGCGCTTTTCAAATAACTAAAGGGAACGAACTATTTCAATGTTCTAATCTCGTTCCTCCAAGGATTATGATATCATCAAGGTAGACAGCCACTTCTGTCAATCCAGTAAGTACAATATCCACAAGCTGTTGAAAAGTGGCTGGGCCGTCTTTACGCCAAAGGGTAAAAAAGTTTATTGAAACAGTGTACGATGGGTGTTGATAGTGGGCAGATCCCTGGATTCCTCTGGAACCACAACCTGTGGGTAAGCTATGGATAGATCACGTTTTGCGGAACATGTGCCACCGTACATTTTTGCAAAAATGTCCGCCGGCAACAGTAGACGATAATGATAGTCGTCGAGGGCATCATTCAGTCCTCTAGTCAACACAACTACGGTCTATTCCAGTTGGCGCCACCCAAGGAGAATATTTTACTGGCTTCAGGACTCCGATTTCTTCTAAACCTTTAAGTTCAGCATCAACCATATGTAAAGCTGCAAGTAAGACTGATCACTTTGGCGTGAAATATGGTTTGGTATACAGGTGCAAATAAAGCATTTCATTTGCTTTCTGGCAGCATGCAAGGATATCTGTAAAAACCTTGCTGAATTTATTCAAGGTGGCCAACATATCTTCATTTAGCTCGGAAAATTCCGGTACTTTCAGAACCTGGGCAATTGTTGATGAGCATAACTGGTTGATAGTCATTTCAAAAAGTTCCAAACAATTCCAACAATTACCAATAAGTTTGAGTTCACAACGAACTATGTAAATGGTACCATGGTTACGTTCGCCTAAAATTGCCAGCTCACAATCAAATCCGCCAAGCAATTTAATTTCACCACCGGATGCATTTTTGGCCGTATTATTAGTCAGAAAATATCCTGGAGAACCCAATTCTTCCAGGTACCATACAACTCTTTCGTTATATCAGACGTCGTATCAAGTTGTAAACAAACCGTTCTTCCGTTTACTCTCTGACAGCTGGGCGAGAAAGCCGATTGCCAACGCTCACGCGTTTGCCACCAATCGGACTTGGGAAAGACCTTGCGAGCGTGTTACTAGGGCCCAGCTGAAAGCTGAGGAAATCGCGCATCAGACAGGAGGCGTGTTCGCAAGGCCTGACCGGAAGCTGATGAAATCGCGCGTCAGACATCACGTGCGTTGTCATGCTCCGGGTAGGCGGACGAAGACTGGAGTGCCCGAGTAAGACGGTGAACTGGACAGATGGAGTGGACAAGCATGTGTGGAGCATGGGCTCACAGCCAAATCCGCCTGGTGATACCGTCATAAATAGGGGCGTTCTCTGCCCTAATACAACTCTGGTCTGCTGCGTTTTCTTGTCTTCCTTCCTGTCGGGTTTGTCAAGACTTCAAACAGAGCACGCGTAAGGGCGCAGATTTAGCAGCAGGCTTGAATCAACCGGTCGATTGCAGGCGCAGCCTTATAATACTCCCGCAGTCACATATTTGTGGTGGCGTTTACAATCAGGATCAGTTGTTGCAAGCACGGCGTTTAATTTGGGCTCGGTCCTATGTGAGCGACTGACCGATCGACGTCTTTGGCTTGGTGCCCGCACACGTTGCATTGTTCGGCATTGATTTTCTTTGTGACCGCGTCGGTTGCTTACTGAGCATCTGTGCTACTTATAGGGGCAATACTTTACGAAATGCCATTCGCCACACTGCTAACACTCGGATGGTGGTTTCGCTACGACATTTGCTGCTGTTCCGGTGGGTTGTAGTAAGCATGTAACTGTGGCATTAAAAGTGGAGTTGGATGATGAACACTCCAACATATATGAGGCGTGCTTGTATACCAAACGCTGACACTTATGCGTTATCTACTGTAGTGTACTATCTGGGGACAGTTCAATCTAGCGCTATGACCTGGTCCTGATATTACCGTCAGACTGTGACTGGAATCCGCAAATGAAACTCAGGCACATCAACTGATCTTCTGTCATAGTAAGCAGTTGGAAATCTTCGCACTCGAAACTGACTCTACCAGCATATGTGAGGAAAACTTTGTCCTCCTGTTTGGCTAGTTTTCTGCATTGGTATTGGGTATTAAAAATGGAAGAGCGCTAACCAAAAATGTCCGATAGCTAGCGTAATGTTTTCTTCAAAATTGTGATACCTGGCGTTCATTGGCATGATAAAATTTAAAGTTGCCTGGGCTCAGTTGTACAAAGCTTAGTTAGTAACAGCCTGACACGCCGTACACCGTCTTTGTGAATCAGTTCCATTTTGCAAATTACCTCATATCGGTTGAACCACGATTCAAAACTCAGCCCAGCATTAGGTTCATACTAGAACACCGTGATGTTATTTGCAATTGTTTCAACTGCATTGTATTCCGGGACCGAATTTGGTGACTTAATGCTGAATTGGCGCACTAAATTTTCCATTATTCGCATCTGGGTTGCCTGGAACTGCGTTTGCTGTTGATGCAGGATTACTTTTAATTCCACTGCAGTTATTGATGTGTTGTTTAAGTTGACGTCGCCAAATCTGTTGTGTTGAGCACTGCTTTAGTAGGGAGTAGGCCAGTACCCAGCAACGAAATTTGAGCGAGTCAAGTAAGCGAAAATCCGGAGTTTATTCTGAGAACAGAACGGGAACCAAACACGGGTGAAGAATGCACGCTGTACAGCCTGCATTAGCTGCATGCGCGTTCGCATATAACCGCTGATTTTAAAGCGACACTTATCTGCTGATCGATATCTTTCTGGTGCATTAGGCATCAGCCGGCTTGAACTTGAGCTCAGCTTGTTATGATTTTCGGGACAGCTGGTTGAGTAAACGCATTTCATGTGCTCCGCAGCTTTGCACTCGTGAAAAAGTACCTTCCTAGCAGTATGGACAGGTCATGTTGATAGCGAAAGCCTCGCAAACCAAGCCAATTTCTTCCGCAAAAGTGTCTTCAATACTCAGAAGCAAGAATCGAGAATGCATGACAATAAAGCAGATAACAGGGTTTAACTACAAGGCTAACGCAAACTCAGAGACTTTGGGCAACTTTCTTACCTACCGCAACCATTGTGTCGCACATCTAGGTGAGAACAAATAACTTACCCTTATCGCCAGCCAAATGTTTTCTGAATGCAACGGACTACTGTAGAGGCATTTCAGTTGTCTTTTTTAATTAAGTTACAGTATCCCTTCGCTGTTCACAAAAGACGGTGAGGTACAAATCTCTGTCGAAGCGACAAATGGTCTGCGGATATGATACACCCTGGTTTTCGAAATCGCAGACTGTCCTTATAACATACTGTCATCCAGACTGACTATTCAAGAGTTTAATCATGTAATTTTCGCCGCAGGGATTATGCCAAAGCATTTGATCCCACTGCGCGATCTTAGTTCTTCCGGAAGCTGGCGACATTCGTCCAAAGTCATTGAGGGCTACGGTCACTATGCTAGCCGAACATCCGTCACAGGATTTTCAACTATACATCTATGAATAACAAGTCCCCAATATGTGGATGCATGTCACCATCATTGCGAATTTTATTGGTTGTAGCCTCTCAGTTCTTGCAAACTACCACTCCCTGACTATCCTTCCCTGTTTTGGGAGCGGTCGTCGTTGCGGTTGTAGTAGACTACCGCTTCTTGGCGCTGGAGCAGCGTGGCTTCAGTCAACACTGGTCATACACCACTAACCTGCTGATGTCAAGTGGTTGTTGGACGTAAGTGGCCGATGCCGCCGCTGGAATCTACATGGTCTACCTGCACATTTCCGAAGCTTTTGTCCGCCCGGATCGTCGCACGCGAGTTAGGGTCCACTTGTTCGGATCCAAAAAAACATTCCGCACGACGGCGTCCTTCCCGACAGAATATGTTGGTAGGTCAGCAGATTAGCTATTAACCAAAGCAAGCGAGCCACGCTGCATTTATAGTTTGGGTGACAGAGGTATCGAATTAGGTTATGGTAAAATGCGTCCGGTCTACGGTTCGAAAGCATTATTTAAGTGAATGGTAGGTAAGCATCCGCGCCTACGGGGTAAAGGCGCTGCGTCACGCAGGAGGATTCGGTCATCTTAGATTTCTAGGAGAAAACAGCTAATGCAGGTTGTGTAATGGAAAACAAGAGATAAGGCTGGGTGCTGTTTACAGCAAAGTGAATGGTCATTTAATGATGATAAACCTATTTGCAAATTGGTGGATACTTGGCTAAGGCGCTTCGTTGAGCAGCATGATGCAGTTATGCTACCTTGGTAGGGGACAAAAGCTGACTCGCAAGAGTAAGGTCGTGATTTCGAATCCGGCAGGATTCGGTGGGTGCGCGCTACTGACGAGTCCCAGTAGGACGAAACCGCCGTCTAGTGCTTTCCAGGATGTGTGGTGGCTGTCTGCCTGTGTCTAACTGCGACGAAACTACACAAAAAACAAAAGCTGATGAAAGTCCATTAGTGGGAAGCAGGAAATGTAAGGTTTAGGATTGTGGAAAATCTATTGGCCTTATTAGACTAACTGTCTACCGTGGGATCCAGACAAGAATGCTACGGAGATGTTAACACGACAGGAAGTTTCGTCAAGCGGCCAACGCGCTTTTCCAACATTTCATCCACACTCAGAGTGAACCATCATCTCGCCCACTTTTGACTCAGTTCACATCGTCACTACGACTGAACCACTTGTCGTTCATGGCAGCCAGTGTGATGAAAAGACAGTTGTCCCTGCGAATGCACAGCTGCACTGGCGTGCACGACACTAGATAAAAGGCATTGAAGAAAGTCGCAATGAAAATTGCCGAACTATTAGCTTAGTTCATTCCACGATGTCTTGATGAAGTGCAGGTTCTCACAATATAGAAACAAGGAATAGTCACTCTTATATGCAAGAGTGGGAATCGTGTGGAGCCCTCGAACTATGGTCCAGTCACTCGCCTACCAGTCTCATTCAGGTTAGTGGAAGGAATAATTGCAGCAGCGCTCGTAGACTACATGCTGAACGACAAGGTCATTGTACCACAGCATCATGGATTTCGTTGAAATCGATGTTTCAGTACAAAGTTGATTTTAGTCACAGCAAGCTGGACAGCAGCAGTCGATGCCAGAGTAGGAGACCACTTCATGTTCTCGAACCTTTACAAAGCGTTTGATCGTTTGGACCACCGTATGCTCTTCGAAGCTTTATAATCGAGGACCATTTGCGGGGTTGCATACGCAACTGGCTCATTCAATGTCAGCTAAATATGAGGGTCCGCAGCTCTATTTCCGTGCCCTTGACGTTCACTGTGACGCGCCCCGAGGATCGGTACGGGGGTCACGTTTATTCCTATTATGTTTACGCGACCTTGCTAGTGAACCGCAGTCAAACTTCTTGCTATTGGCAGAGGTTGTCAAAAGCTGGCATGACACACAGCCAGTGGGCGATCACACGGCACTGCAAAGCGATGTCGACAGAGCCTATACTTGGTCATCCAAAACCCGTCTTCAGTTTGACTTAGCAAAATTCAAAGTTGTGAGCGTACGCTAGCAGCTTACTAATGAATATCAACTTAGGGATCAGCTGTTCAAACATGCTTCCCAAGAATGCGATCTCATGGTAACCATACGGGATGATCTTGATTGCTCTAGACAAGCTGTAAAGGCATCAAAATAAAGCCAAACAACATATTGGGCTCTTATGGACAGCATTTGGTATTTTCCGGCCATCAGTCTTTTCGGGACTGCTGAATGTCTAAGTGAGGCCCTACGTGGAATAAGCAATGCAGTCCTGCTCCCTCTGGATGTCACGAACCTTTCAACTCACGTCATCCCTGTCCCTATATCAAAGCTTTTCGAAAAGCATCTTGATGGCACACTTTCCCACTTGTATTACTTGATATAGTCCGTTTCACTCGGAGGAGGAAATAACGCGAATCCAAATATGTGCTTAGCACCCCTTACCGCAACCTGGCGAAGGGGATACATGTGAGTGGGATGGATGTATCCAAACTGGATTAACGACTTTACTTAGTGACAGAGGCATGGTTTACAAGCGAAACTCCGTAGTCCTACTTCCATATTGATCGTTATAACTATTTTATTGTTTGTCAAACTTTGACACCTTGTGCTAGCTGGATCATATATGTCTTTGTTAACTTCAAAATATCTCCGTTATGCGCTTCCCTTCAAGGTATTAATATCGACATCGTACTGTACATGGTGCACTAGTTTGAACCTCGATGATTTTCGGTTGCATTTACTCCCCTTCGCATCCGAGTAATGATCGAGAACAAATCACGGAGCGTTTGCTTTGATAATTGGAGGAACTTTCCAAAAATGTAAAGTATTAGAAGGAGATTTCAATATGCCTGATATTGACGGGATATCGTGCGCCACCCGTACTAAATTTTCGACGCCGTTGTCTTCCATACATGTTTTTGAATGGGTACAACAGGTCCATTCACCCCCCCCTAGGGGAAAACCACATCTTCGATCTATTCCTTACACTATGCCTATCTAATGTCACTGCCAATACTCTAGACAAATTCACTGGCAACGATCACAAGCTGGTACAACTAACCTAGGAACATCCACATTCTGATCCCACCTGGACTCAACCTGCATTCCTCTACAAACCATGCAATTCCCTGAACCTGGAATCATTTTCCGCCCTTCTCTGATCATTGCAATGGGAAAATATTTTCCTAACGAAAAATTCACAATGATTACTACTACAAGAATAACTAGAGTTTTCTGCACTCACTAATACCATTGAGATATCGGCGTCTTCCCAGTAACATAAAATTAGTCTCCAACCCAAAAATATTGCAAGCAAACTCATACGGCTACAAAATTGCTATTAGATATCGAAGGACTACACCCTAGTATTGCAAAAGTAAAACTCATCGCCGAACTTGTAAGACTTTGGCTACATAAGCGTATGAAATTTGAAAGACACGAGGTCAATAGCCATACCAAAATCTTTGCACTCACTAAGGCGATGAAAACTAGAAACAAGAGTACTGAAGTCCCAACAATCTTGATTCATGATAATCAAACAACTAGGAATCTAACTATAATAAGCCGCCATTTTAGTGATTAATTTTGTTCTACATTTAGCGTCACTCCTAATGTTCCCTCGCAAACCCTCCCTCTGCTTACTGATGACAAGCTCCTCACAGTTGACTTTGAACTCCGTAATATTAATGGACATATTTCCTCTACTATACTATCATGGGATGCTGGACCTGACAATTTACCACCAAGGCTGATAAAAGGGTCGATACATGTGCTACTACTGATTCTATTTTCCCTATCTATGAAAGCCAGTACTGTGCCAGCACTGTGGAAAAAGATTGTAGTAATTCCTTGCTACAAGTCAGACACTGTGCATGAAATGAGTGACCACCGCCGAATAAGCTGTAATTCTAGCCTATATAAAATGATGGATCGCACATCAGGCCTAAAACTGTTGACGTCTTGACAACGCAGCATCTTAGCAACATCACAAAACACGCTTTCGTAAGCGCGCGATCCTCCATCTTATTTCAGACTAACTTTCTCAATCTCCTGACTAATGCGCTCGATGTCGGTTCATCAGCATGAGTCGTCTACTTCGATATGCACAAGGCATTTGATCTAAACTAACTGCACATAGCATAGGAAACCCTCTGCTTTACTGTATAGGTAAGCGATATTTTTCAAATCATTTCCTATGACAAACCTTTCCTATTTGCCGACGATATAAACATTGTGTACAGTTCAATCCAACTGAACTCAATGCAATACTGAGCGAAATGCAGCTTGACTTAAGTGCGCTCGACTCATGGGGCGCCAAATGGATGATGATATTCTCCGCTGATAAATGCCACGTGGTATCCTACAAATGTGAACTCATACCAGGTTCGTTTACTATTGATGGTAAACCATTGTCTCACTGCCACAATATCCGTGACCTAGGGATCCACTACTCAAAATCCTTAACTTTGCAGAACACGCCACACCTACTGCAGCTGTAGCCCGTCGAGGCATTGGGTTTCTGTACAAAACATTCAAATGAAAGAGGCACTTAACACCAGGTAACAAATAAAACACGTCCATTACTTTAGTATAACTCCATCATCTACTGTAATTTTAGAGAGGGTGATCGTATGACATTAGAACGTGTACTATGATTATGTACTAAGCGTCTACTCGACAGTTACACCACCCTTTCTTATTTGGATCGTTGAATTGCCTTAAAAGGTAATGCACTGTGGCTGCGAAGAATGAAAATTATCAGTTTCTTCTTCTTTGATACAATTACCCAAAAGATACACTCCTCACACCCAAAGGTACAATTTGCAGAAGTGCCAATTTATCGCATTCAGAATAACTACAACCAATTAAAAGTGAAAAGATCACTAACGGAACATTGCGAAAGCAATTTCCTTAACCGATACTTCGTATTATGGAACAGAATTCCACCTGAGATATGTGCAATCCAGTCAGGGATCAATTTCCGAAACGACATATGTTCATTACTAAATGGTGAAACAGAGACTGGTATACTGCGACCAACCATGGCAAGTGGATCTCCGTTAGAAATGGATGAAAGATGGATACATTCTCAAAACGGGGTGCTTTATCTTTTTGTTAGACTTTGCTTACCTCCCCATGTTTATCAGCAGATAAAACCTATTTTCCAAAGAAAACAATTTCCTGAGTACAGGAGTTTTAATCTCTAGGAAAGCGGAAATGAGTCCTCGAGTTTCCCTCTAGCAAACACCTACATATTGTTCTTCATTACTAATCAGCTACTGTTTTTCCTTGAGCCCAGTTCTTATGCACGTGTTGCAGTTCTTCGTGCGCGGCGGAATCAATAGATTTTATCTCTGTGTTTTGACTGGATTCAACTGATGGCATTAGCTGAATTCTACCATGGTTTTCCATGCTTGTAGTCGCTTTGAACACATATCTTTTTCAAAGTGAACCGCTTACTGAATGTAATTAAATTGTTGGAAGGACAGTAAACGTGCTTTAAACTACATATAGTTTTATCTAACTCCATGGAGAAATTATCTTGCGTACCTACAAAATTTATCAAGGCCATGAAAATTGATTTCACATCAATGATCAGCCAACATTGAGCTCCCACAACTGTTGAAGCTATTACAATATTTCCGCTGAAAATTCTTTTTAACAAATAGATATATTGCCGAGGTGTATGTACCCAGTTACACCTTGATGGCTGTTCGCCTACGACCCGGAAGAGGTACGTTTGCCACTTTATCAGCAGGTACGGTCCGAATATGTGTCATCCTGATGACCCCCGCGATCAATTCTACACAGCTATCCTCCGTGGAACGGTCTCTGTCAAGGAGCGACCGACTATTTCTGCTGGGTGATTTCAACACGCGTTGGACGTGATGCATCTGCGTGGACAGATGTTGTCGGTCCGCATGTCATTGGTTCAGCGAATGCGAACGGTGACAGACTGCTCTCACTGTGTGCCAGTCACGGCCTGACGATCACGAACACTCGGTTTGCACTGAGTGCGAGTGGTTTAGCAACTTGGACGTACCCACAGAGTGGTCACACTCACCTGCTTGACTGTATCATCGTACGTCAGCGTGATATGCGTGAAGTGCGCATGACACGTGTACTACGTGCAGCTGGGTGTGGCACTGAGCATAAATTGGTGCTGACCCAACTGTACATATATCTTCGTGTATTTATGTATTGCACTCCCGCCGTGAACCGGCGTAAATTTAACATTCTCCCCCACGCTATAGTGGAGAAACTTTTGGAGCTGGAGAAGGCGCTGGCTGCATGCCTGTGTGAAATAGACCGCATAACCACAGTGGGCGACCTGTGGCACCCCATTCGTGACCAGGTGACAGCTGCTGGCGAGGAGACCATTGGGCGCGCAAACTGTAAGCGTTCAGAAGTATTTGATGAGAACAATGTGACGAATGGCGCATTAGTGTGTGAGAAGAATGCAGGGTTTGCTATACATGTGGCAGACCCCAGTGACTTGGGGAAGCAGAGTCAGTTTCGCAAAATTCGACGGCGGCTGACCCGAGAGCTCCGTCGCATAAAAAGTGCATGGTGGACGGAGAAGGCGAAGCAGATGGAATGCTACGCCGAACGCCCCAACACAAGGAAATTTTTGACTCCTTGTAGGCGGTCTATGGACCGAGATTGGAACCGCTGAGGAAGCTGATCGATGGTAGTTTCGGGCACTATCTGCACACAGACTGAAGATATGATGCAGATCTGACAAAAGCTCTTTGACTGCATCTTGATCAACCGTCCACATGTCGACTGGCCTACAGTGAACGGCCTCAAACAGCACGATGGGAAGGTGAGTATGGCGGACACGCCGACACTGGATGAGACGCAGAGAGCACTTGCTCAGCTGCGAAAGGACAAGTGTACCGGAGCCGACCGGATCCACCTAAAGTATTGAAACACAGGGGACCGGGGTTGGTGCAACGTGTACGGATTAAGGAGGAGGTGCCTGCGGAGCTGAAGGATGCCGTCATGCTACCACTGTATAACGACAAAGGAGCAAGCAATGTTGCACGCAATATCGTGGCATCAACATACTGAGTTGTGTGAACAAGGTGACTAGCCGAGTCCTGCTCACTCGCCTCGTCAGTCAGGTTACGGAACCGAACGTGGCAGAACAGCAGTGTGGATTCCGCTCCGGTCGCACCACTATAGATATGATTTTTGCGGCTCGTCAGTTGCAGAAGTGCGCAGAACGTCACTAGCCGTTGAACTCGGTTTTGTTGATTTCACCAAGGCATTTGCTACAGAGAACCGCGACGCATTATAACTGATGTCGGGTAAGTTTGGTTGCCCGCCTAAGTTTATAAGTTTTATTAAATGTTTGCACGGTGCTATGCTGACGAGTGTGCAGCTGAGTGGACAGACTTCAGTTGACTTTGAATTTGTATCTGGTGTGAAGCAAGGCTGTGTCTTAGCTCCTGCCCTGTTAATTATATATCTTCATGCCGTGATGTCTTGTGCTTTTGATGCGACCTGTGTTTACGATTTTCATGTAGAGCACCATATTGATGTTGGGTTGCTGAACATCCGCCGTATCGATGCGAGAACGCTAGTCTGTGAGACAACTATCTGTATGCTGCTGTTTGCTGACGACTGTGCGTTGTTTTCACACAGCGCGGATGAGAGAGACAACTCGGGACCATCCCTGAAATGACGACGGGTCATACAGAGAACGTAGGCAGATCCAGCGCAGCGTTTGTAGGTACGCTGCATTCGATTTACCGCGTGTTTTATTTCAAGCGTTGGGTTTTTCAATTTTGTTCTGATGCTTTTCTTTCCCATATTAATCTCTACCTGTACTAGCTTCCATAAACTTGCACACGTTGCTTAAGCTGATTGTAGTTAATTTCGATAGCATTTTCGCGTTTGTGGCATTTTCTTAATGTATATTTGTTGAGGTCTTGTACTTGTCGCGTATTCGTTCGCAATCAACTAGTTTATACGCCCATTTAGTGAAGAATTAAGTCTCCGTATCTGTAAGGATTATCCTATTTATTTTATTTCATCTTGTCGTTTCAAGTGGTTGGCTGTTGCTTGATATCCCCAGTGTGGCTGCGCTTGATGTGCATGTTGCCAAGGTGCCTACCTGTCTATTACCCACTACTTCGTCCATACTGGCTCTAGGAGAAAGTTGGTCGTTGGTGGAGGGGACGGGGTGGACGGTCCTTGTGGCCATTTTAGGCTCGAAGGGTGGTTCCATGCACTCAGTGTGGAACGGACTACTGTCCAGCCACCGCCTTGTGTGCGCTTGATTCCCCAGATATTGTGTGCTTGTGTTTACCTATGAAGGAGTGTGGGCAGGCTCCGTTGATGAAACGTGGCCCATCCACATGCCTCCCCGTCTTATTCCATCGGTTTTACACTAGATATAGTGCATGTGGACGGAGCTGTGTGTGGTGCAGCGCAAGCCACCCATGGTCCCTCTGTAGGTGCAGGCGTCCTGTGGCTGGCCGCAGGATGCCGCCAACCATGTTTCCAGTTATAATTTGTACAGTCTGAATCTTATAACGTCGCACAAAAGCCTTTCATTTCTGGTTTCTGTTCCTTTACCTTTTTCTATTTGTTTGTTTCTCTCCTTCAACGTTGGGCACGACTGGGCCGATCTCCTTTGGTGAAGGATAAATGCTTCCAAAAATGCACTGCACTCATGCAAAATGAGTTTTCACGAACTCACTGGCGAATATTAAAGGTGCTGGACTCAAATCAGCTAAATTATGTCTGTTTGATGGGGTGAGCATAACATATAACAGTTACCGATATATATATATATATATATATATATATATATATATATATATAATCTGTCACCACGATAATGACAAAGTTGCGCGTGACAGCAGGCAAAAATAAAAGAGATTCAACGAATCACTGCCTAATTGCTTTGAGTCAGAACAGTTCATGGCTGGATGAGATGTGTGGAAATGTGGAAGCTTATCTCTTGGAGATGATTCCATGAATAATTGTATTACTTTATTTGAATTGACGGCCATATCTACTCCCAACTTCTCTATATTTTAACACTTGCAAACAATGGAACATCTCAAGCACTTCACTGAGAACATCACATAACTTGAAAAATCTCTCCACCATCCGAGGATGTTGTACCAATTGATCAAGCTCGTATTCTACCTGTGTGTCGAATGTCGAGAAATATACCGTTTAATTATTTAACTGAAGTGAGCAAGCGTTGTGAGCTTTGTCGTTTCCGTTTTTTATTTCGCACAGAATACGTGAAATATACTTGCTCTTTGCGAAGTATGGCCCCAAGCCGATGAACGGAACAGAACGCGCACGCATAGTATGGGACCGATTTACTGAAAGCATCCTGCGTTACTGTGGTTAGAAAAGCCCGAAAGGGAAACCAATGAAATAAGGAAAGCAAGACAAGGTCATTCTCAATCAATCATGTGAGAGCCTGTGTTTACGAATCAACACTCAAGTGCATACGTGACACCCTCTCTTCCCAGGTCAAGACTGCAGACTCCGGGTTGTTACAGATAAATTGGCTTAGGCGTGAGTTTTGAGCTACCTTATTGTGGTTGTATTGCATCTCTTCGTGGTTCCTGGCTTTGTGAAGCAGAGTCTCCCTCTGTTTTTGGGTCAGTAACAGTCGCCTTTTGATCCCGCTTCTTTGGTTCGTTTGAGATTGGCCGGATATGGTCAAAATGGACATAAGCGTAGCAGGTCGCTAGCTTGTTTCCTGAGGCTGCCTTGCGTTTACCGGATCAAAATCCTTAAGACACATTTCCTCTGGCATCTTTTCATCCACACACATTTCCTCCTGCTTTTCATCTATACTCCTTCGAGGGTTCGGAAAAAGCAGTTGCAGTCTCGATCGTAGTGGCCGACCAAAGATTACTTCCGCGGGTGACTTCCCTGTCGACTTAGTCGGTGTCGTGCGTTAAGAGAACAGGAGACGACTTAACATAGTTTTTAGAGTTCCATAAGTTTGCTTGAGGAGAGCTAGCTTAAAAGTGTAAACTGCATTTTTATCATTCCATTCGACAAGGGATGGCACGACGCAAAGTGTTGTAATCCGTTGTTACTCAGAAACTGTTGAAACTCTTCACTGGTAAATGGGGTTCCTTTGTCGTGCAAACCGTCACTGGGACATCGAAAATGCAGACTATGGAGCGCATTTTTGCAACAGTTACTGCGGAAGTCGCATGTGGAACTGAATGTACTTCTAGCCATTTAGAATGGGCATCAATCAAAAGTAGGCACATCAACCCATTGGTTGGGCCAAAGTAGTTCGCGTGTACCGGATGTCAGGGCATCTCTGGCCAACGCCATGGACGTATCGGTCCGGGAGAATTTTGCCTTTGGTAATTCTGCTATTGTTTGCAGTTCTTTAGCAGCCGCTCTATATCCTGGTTAATGGTCGGCCACGAAAAGTAACCACGCGCCAGCGCCTTCATCCTGTTCAAGCCGGGGTGTGCATCATTAAGCTATATCAGCAACTGGGGCAGTAGTTCTTCTGGTGGAACTATGCGCGAGCCTAGAAGTATACAGACGTTGTATAGATTCAACTCGTTACTCCGACAGGCGAATGGATTCAGTTCGTCTGACGTGATTGTAGGCCATCCGGTCATCAAGAACTGTTTCCCCATTGACAACACAAGGTCCCGGTCCTTCAGGTGCCGCTTCACTTCACTCCGGATGGGTGTCGTTTCAAGATGTTGCATGGATCCACTATTCGTTTTTGTGCCATGCTGCTACGAGAGGCGACTAAGTGCATCGGTGATGGTATTACTTGGTCCGTTTACATACTGAAGTTTGTATTTATAAGTCCTCAGAGGTAATGCTCATCATTGCATTAGAGGCGAAGACATTTGCTGGATTTCTTTCTCCTCATCCAGAGGCGAAAGAAGTGCTTTATGGTCGGTGTGGATAGAAAACTCTCTACCCCAGACGTACTGGTAAAAATCCTTGACTTGGAAACTAATCGCTACGGCCCGTGTTCAGTTGGGAGTAATTCCTTTCAGCGGGTTGCTGAGTACGAGAAACAAAGGCGATTGGACGAAGAGAACCATCATCCGTCCGGTAGCATAGGACTACGTCAACTCCGCTTGCGAAAGCATTACGTGGCTGCTGTTAATGATAGGTTCTATTGTTCAACAGACGATGACTCATCGGTGATTGTTTGGCCTGTGCCACAGTCCGATTGGACTTGAGCAAGGATTGGGATCGAGAGACGAATGCATCATATGGGTTGGACTTCCGTACACGAGAGCTCTACAGGAAGCGAATTTTGAAGAGGCCTCCAAAATTTCATTAGCAATTTCGATTTGCGAAAAAAGGACAAATTCCATTCCTGACGATGAAGAAAAACGCAAACAGTGTTCTTTGTGTTGACGTTGAGTTTGAAGTTGGTCGTCACCAAAACGAGAGTCGTGGTCATATGTCGCAACATATTCTTGCTGTATGCAAACAAAGCGCAGTTGCCGGCAATCAACAATATCTGGATAGTTGTTTCACATACGAGTGTTATCGCCCAGAAATGACGCATGTTCAGTATTCCACTATCAATATGTTGCTCGGAACGGACACAGTACATATCGAAGGAAGCACAGGCAAGACGCAGCCTTGCTTCACACCACAGACAATATCAAAATAATCCGAGGTTTGCCATATTTAGGCACTCTCGCTAGCTTTTCAGTACAGGAATTCAATATGGTTAACAAACTTGGACAATGCAAATTAACGACCAGCAAGAGTTCCTCATGGTTCACTCTGTCAAATGCTTGGTTGCTTTCGCTCCCGTCACTTTTGCGATATATATATATATATCCATACATAGGTATATATATATATATATATATATATATATATATATATGTAGCTACAGCATTAAATCTCACGCCATTCAAAATCATGGGATTAAGATTCGAACAATGGTATGTTGTGCGACGTTCGCAAAAATTGAAGCAATAACAGGGAAACGTAATAAGCATCAGCATTTACGCCTTTGTTAACTCACTGTTTGTTTATTTTTTGTTATATTTAAGAGTTATGGTTATGAGTTTAGGAATTCAAGTAAACTTGCGCATATTGCTATAATTGCAATTACCATCGTACCATTGATTCGAGCGTTACAGAACAATAGCATTCTTGATTTTTGGCCCCTAACCCGGAAGGTATACGGAGCCAGCCACGGCTAGCTAAGAAGTCACTGATTTTGTACTTTGTCACTAATTTATCGGCTAACCTCAACACGGCCTCTTCCATCAACCCTAACAAGTTAGAAGAAAGTCAGTAGGAACGTACAGCATCAGGTATCGGCAGTTTCACAGGAACCACAAATGGCTTACCAAATCCTTGGGAAACCAAATCCTATCTGCTGCTCGCTCCTGGAACCCAGTCTTGAAGCTGACCACGCAGTATAGCCACTTGGAATGTCTTCGCATTTACTTATTCTTTTGCGTGCACCTTCCGCGAAATGCGCTCTGCGCAAACGTTGTGTTTGGCCCCAATTTAACGACATTTACAAAACTATTATACGAAGCATTGAGCCCTTTACGTCTTATTTTATGATGTACATTCACCATGTAGCTAAACAACACAGTGAAACGATGCAATCTTAAATTCTATCCATACAGCGCATACTCAAATTTGTGTTTGCATATTGACAATCCTACGGGATCTGTTGGGTGTTCACTTTTAATTTGTCATATAACGACGTTCCATTGTTTATAGCTTTTTGAGTAGCCCAATCATGCTTCTGCATTTAGCAAATTCGTGGAGAAATTTTACGGAGTGTGAAGTAAACAAACTGGATTTACTTCCTTCACCTTTGAAGAGAAGTGATAAGACGCATTTTGCCTTTCCATGGACTTATATCGCCATTGAGATTTCGCAAAAACTACTCGGTAGGTGGTTTGTTTAGATAAAGGTCTGCTACGTACAGTGATTTTGGGTGGATGCTTTTTACCCCAGAAATGTTGTGTGCATGCAAAGGTTATAGCTTCCTTGCACCACCTCTGCGGTAAAACCAAAGCTGATAACCCCGTGGTTAAAAAATTGGAAAACATGAATAGCCCCCGCGCCAGGTGTTTCATGGAAAGATGATTATCGTACACGACGGGTGGGCTGGTTCTTTCACCGTAGGTGTATTCCCACATGTCGTAGTGGGTTGCAGTGTTACACGTTTCCCATAACCAAGGCTATCAGGGCATCTGTTATAAAGATCTTGGTCCCAAAATGATCGCTTTGCCACCTTCAGTTGGTGCATTAACTTAGCTTCGCTTACCAATCGCACATAGTAGATACACTAAGCTGCGTATGCGCTTTGAGTTTTAAGCTGGCATAGTTATTTTAATCATGCTATGTCAACTTCACTTGGGTCTTTCACCTTCACGTTTTTCCTCTAGAAACGATATACGCTTGGAGGGTAGTTTGCGGAGGTTGTGGTATTGCTGTTTTCTATGACCCGTGAGGACAATGCCTTAAAACTATTTCTGAGGTTTTATTTTGGTTGCACTCAAGCACGTAGTTCTACCTTGTTTCTTCAAGGAACGCGGACGATAAGATGTGCAACAGAATACACTGGTTTGGCAAGGGGAATTGGTGTAAGGATTCCAAATAAGCGGTATAATCACAGGATCCTTGCGGCCTAAAGTACTGCATCCATGAAGACCTGTGCGTTCTCAACCTTTTTGAGACTGTTACCCACTAAGTGGGTTCAGTATCCACAAATTCCCAAAATATGTCAGTTTGTAAAGGTAGTTAACTATTAAGTATTTCATCTGCTGCTATAACGTACGGTAAATTAATCCTATCTTTAAACACTTTCGATCATTTAAAGTTAGAAAATGCATATTTTTGTGTCTTTTTAAATAAGCATTTTGTGATGCATCCTAATAAGACGGTTGATAGAACTGCACTTACAATTTCGGTTAATGAACGGCGTAAGCCGTGCCCAAAGTTCACTCGGTTTCTTGTTTTGATGTGTGATTTCAGGTCACACGTGAAAAGACGTCAGTGGCTGATTATTCACCCGATCTGGGTGTATAAAGCACTTTCTTGACTTTTGGGACTTTTTAAATCCTCCCTTCCAAGTTCTTCCTGGAGCACAGCTTCCCACCACACCACTGTACCCATACATACTAAACAGTATTCAGCTGTTTTATCCTTTCTGTTTCGTAAAAATTCGTTCGCTCCTTTATCTGGTTGGCTGACCTATGCTCCCACCTTAGTATTCACTGAGCTATGTAATTGGACCCGGCGAACAGCTACCTGACTCAAAAGAACAATGATCGACGAGCGAGTCGATATAGGCCCGGTTGGACTGCGCTGTTTTGCAGGCTTGTATTTGTAGTTTAGTAAATAAAATTTCTTATTGAAAACTGTTTAATGCAGTGACCATTTACTAATGATTAGTCACTGATTCCTAAATGATAGTGGTTTGGCAGATAGCTGCATGTTTTGATACCGTTGATTGTGTTATTTATACTTTGGCGGCAGATTAATGACCCATTCCTCGTACTTCTATTTACTGTAATCCAATTCCATTTTGCCCCTTGGGGATGATTAGCCCCTGGTTTATAATTACTGGTCTAGACCATCAACCACTTGTTCTTTGGTGATGGGCAAGAGGTCTAGCACCTAAAAATTACTCGCCTCTTTAAACCCACTGCGAACAGAAACATGTGTCTATGATAGTGTTCTAGAGAGCATCTAGAACCGATAAGTCTCGAAAGGATCACTACGGTTGATCAGGTTTTCTGCTATTGAATGGCATAATCTTTCGTATCAGGCATAAGACTAAACGTCCCATTCAACATAATATATGCAGCTGATATTAGTATGTGGTTACATATCCGACATTTCGTTGTCTATAAAACTGCATCACTTCAAAGATGTTAGTCGGTGCTCCTTGTTCGCTTTGTCCATAATTGCGTGCCGAATACTATGAGCAATCACCTCTCTCCTTTTGTCCGATGATTTACGAGCCATCATTGCTCCAAATCCAAGATTTGAAGCGTCAGTTGTTGATAAAATCGGTAATCCCGCATGGAGTTGCGACAAATATTCACCAACCCGAAGTATCCTAGAATTCACCTGATCATGTGCAGTTACATTCCCTAGTATGTGGCAGGTCCAGGGACTAACATATTTGGTGCTTACTTGGCAGAGTAACGCCAAAATAACTGATCAGTCACAGAACAGGCCAAAGTTCATCAACTTTCAACAATAGAGATACTAATGATCAATTCAATGCTTTGCAGTTTCAATTTATGAGCCCAGTCGGTTCCATTCACTTTGAGTTAACAAGAAGCCATGTAAACGGTACAACTCCCCCACTCACACGAACATTCTACCTCACAACCGAAATCGCTTTTGTGGCAGTAACATTAGTTTGGGTATTGAGTAGTGAGCAACTTCTTGTTCGGATACTTTTGAACGCAATCGTTGTCATGAACAAGGTACGTAGCAACAAACGGAACGCCCTTCATTTTAGGCTGCAAGATAGATCATTAAAGTATAGTTTGAAGTACAGGTCAATTGTTGTAAGTGCAACATTGTAATTAAGTTTATTCCGCTATGCTCTACCACCAATAGATCTGCGCCCTTATTTTTGTGTTGTGATACACTTCTTTACTTGAAAATGACTTACTTTACTTCCAGGCACGTTGTACACTGAACATCTGGTAATTCTGTAGGGGCAAAACTAAGCAAAGCCATTCACTACATTGTCAGCTAGCTTCGATAAGACAGGGACGTTCGTGATGCAGTGATGTGTAGTAGAAGTTTTCACGACAGTGAAAATGCAGTTTGATGCTGAACGTGCAGGAATCGTCGTTCGTGAGATCCAGGGAACCCTGATGTATACGCTTAACGTGTTAAAGTGCATCCTCAAGGAACAATTCGATCGTACTCAGCAACCTGGTCTTTACATCACCGCTAAAATATTACTACAGGTGACGAATGAAAGTCAGGCAAGAAATGAGCTTCGGTTATGATGGGCTGCTTGAAATCTTTACTGCTGTGTAACTCTACCAGCATAAGTAATGAAATCACAGCCTTTCTGTTGGACCATGTTGGTGTAGTGTTAGGAAATGTTAAAGCAGGATGATGGATCACCGAGAACTTCTGACAGCTGCAGGGGGGGGGGGGCAGTTCGTTCAGAATGAACTCCTCCTTTTTCTTCGGCAAGAGGACATTTGAGTAACGTGTGGGTTTCGTTGTACGAAATCTACTCGATAACAGCCTGATTCGTCGTGTATTATCTGTGTTTTAGTTCGATTTTGAAAATATTCGCGCATCGTTTTAATCATGATTCGCCAGGAAATCAGCGCCGTCTTTATGATGACACTTTTTAGTATGCTTAGTAAGTGTCCAACCGACACTATCTGAAACCAGAATTCATGAATTTATGATGATTTATTTAGTCAAGTAATCTATTAAGTGCATCTGAACAGTTTTTACTGATTTTGTTGTTCAGCCAGGATTACATTCAAATCCTCTGAAGTCATTAACTTTTTGTGTGAGTGTACGTAGCCAAATCCGTTGTGCCTAACCTTGTTTCTCTACCAGGAAACAACATGGTACTTTCACAATCCCGGACCTTATTGATTTGCTATTCACAGACACAAAGCTGCTTTTATGACACCATCTCAATTAATCAGGAGGGATCAGTTTTTTCCGGCTCGTTAGATTAATGTCAAATTGAAGACAACCGGGTTCACGCTTGTCTTGCTGTTGGTGCGTTGGTGTGTTCCATAGCGCCTGCGTAACATGTCTTCTCCGTCCTTATTTCTAATTTTTTTGATAAGCTTAGGTTGACAGAATTGTTTTATCGCTTCTAAACGTTGTTTAAAACGCGCACCTTTTTTACAGTTATTTTGCAACAGGTTTTTATAAAACGCGTGATACGCATTGCATTTGAAGAAAGCAAGTAGATATGTTTCACCTTTTAACGTATTTAACGATAGACTGTACCTACAAATGTACACATATTTGTCTTTACATAACATGTATGCTGATGTTTGCAACTATTAAAGAATAATTTATAATTTATACCTTGTTTGCAAATCGATCTTTTTCACTTTTTTGACCATACCTTATTCAGTCTTTATATTCGTACTGATTAAGGAGAAATATTCAAACGATTGTAAGGATTCATATCATGAGGTCATGAAACTAGTGCAAACTTCCAGATGCTTGACGGAGGTTTGATCTTTTACAAATTTACTTTTATGTTTAAAAATGTGGATCACAAAATGCAATCCAACTGCTGTACAGAACTGTACAGCAAGAGGAATTGTGAACTTAGTTGGGCAATTAGAGCATAACTTTTAAATAGCGCAAACGCTAAAGAAATGTTTACCTGTTCATATTTTTCAGAGAATTTGAACTAGAATGGAGCAACGAATGCTTTTTCTAGCGATATCTGCTTTGGGTTTCTATTTTCAACTTACAATGTGAGGTAAATCCAGGCGCGTAAACCAAGCAAAATCATAATGATAAAGATTGTAAGTTCAAGCCGATTAAAAAGCCATCCACGTAGATATGACAGCTAAAGCAGCATTGTGTGTGTGCGAAAAGGGTAGTTTTACATGCGAATAAGAAGAGAAATGTAAAGATAAACCAACGCAACACACCGCCTTGAGTTTAAAACGTGATAGAACGCATGTATTAAAATCGTAGCGTCTTCCCAAATCAGCGACAAAGGACAGCGGCAGGCGAGAAACTGGTGAACGACGAACTCGGGGATGCAGCTTAGCTGTCCGATCTACTCAAGCGCGTCATTTTAAACACCATATGTCTATCAGCCGTGAGGAAGGTATTGATCACAGTGGTTTAAGGAAGGCGGTGTTGAGACTCCGTGATATGTTTATGCGGGCAATGTAAAAGGTGTATCTTATCTAAGTCTACGGAGGTCGATTTTACCATATGTGCAAGACAAATCCTCAATGAAAGAAAGAGATGCTATGGCGTCCCTGGGTGTAAAGTAACTGCCCATCTTAGTTTCACTGCAACCCAGACAATATATTACACAAGACACGCATCCTGTTTCCTGGTTATGCGGCTGCCTATCCTGAGTATCCTTAATAATATATTGACGGCCCACCCAGTGACAAACAGGCTATGTAAACCCCTCAGTAATCGCATTTCTTAGTTTATGGTGCTCATTACAGATTAGTTCATAGTGAAGTAAAAAGAAGCTAAGCGTTAAAATAGTTCGTCACCCACTGACTGGAACACATTGAATCAAATGCTTATACTGTAAATACTTCACTTTTGTGATATATATATATATATATCGCATTCACATCGCTAGCCTTTAGTCTTAAGGATAACATGCTCGCCTTGTAATCCGATGGCGCGGTTTCTAGTCTGCGTAAAGACCGTTTGACCCTCGTAGTATCCTTAGCCCGAGTGGGTCTGATGTCGGGTTCGCGGCAGCGAAGCGTCGGCACTACGTACCTGTGCACTACTGACGCCTTCACTCACATCAGCAAAACCACTCTCATGGTTTATGAAGTATTTAGTAAAACTATTACACTAAATTCTGGAATAAATTATTCAGCAAGATGGAGTACATATTTCACACAGCGCACTTGCAGTCGGACCGTGGGCAGAGCATTTTGGGCGATCTAAACTACCAATAGTAGCAAAGACGCACCCTACGCAAAGAATTCTCATTGCATTATGCATTTTAACAGTTGAACTGGTTGCATATCATAAAGAAAACAAGGTAACTAAAACAAATTATCATAATCATATTATGCTATACCGTTTATCTTCATGGATCATCACTTTTGGTGCATTCGGAAGCTGAAAAAAAGCAGATTGTAATCAAAGTACTCTCGTTGTTTGTAACTGATCACGCCCACCTAGTTGTATATCATGTGAAATGAAGAATAAACATTGATATTATTAGTAAAGTAAACTTGACAGGGAAAGTGGTGCACCTCGCTGACTTCCATCCTTGTGAAAACATTGTTTAATATTTTTTCTGTTTAATCCCAAGTAGAAACATAAGCTGCAATCCCGGCACGTAAACAACCAACAATACAGATGAAGTTCACCCTAGATTGGATTTGAACTTGGTGCTGTTAGCAGAATGCTTTATGTATGCTATGGAATATAACAGTTCAGACCTTCTTGAAGCCAATTGAGTAGGTTAAAATTTTTAGCAAGCGTATTGCACAGGTTATGGAGGATCGTGGTTCTCAGAAAACCCGCGTTGGGAAATACTGACCAGCTTGGAAGACTCTTCGGTTTTACCATCTCCTCCATTATCATGTAGTTTAAAAACTAGAGAGGATAAGTGATAATCTGCTAATGCCTGGATTGTTCTGAGTTAACTAAATCATTTGCGCCGCTATTTACTGCAGTTTAGCAATAACACCTAACTGAGATCATACTTTGAAACTGGCAGAATAGTATAACCACCACGAGTGTTGCGGAACTCATTTTTCTTTCCGTGTGTGTTGCCCCTGGTAAAAGACCAAATTCGACCTGTTCGCAACAATACAAATCATGCCTGAGAACGGTTGGAGGAACCACTCAAGCACTTACGTGTCTTAGCAGCCGCAATGGGAACCATGACGCAAGGACATGAAATATTCCCCAGGAGCAAGTTCAATCGAACAACGGCATAACAAAGGCAATAGGCGAGCGAAACCTCGATGAGGATGCCAATGTGCATTGCGCGCACACTCATCCTGATTCGAATCGCTACATCCATCAAACGCGCACCTTTCAATATTGCGCTCAGTGAGCATGCGACACCCCGAACCACATTGCGGTCCACACGCTCTCCACGTCCCTCCGGTGTCACTAGCCCAACTTCCATGCCAGCTGATCGTCGACAACGGTATGTGTGAGCGACTTCATGTCATTATTTCCAAGGGCCAATTAATTCGCACTAATTCACGTGGGTGCCTCGGACAGCTCAGTGATGAAATGGGTGGACACACCGCGCAATCATATTTCACGTATAAGTGGAAATGCTTGAAAGCTTAAGTGGCAAACACCATGATCACTCGTGACTGCTAAGCCCAGATGGCACCACGTGAGTTTTGCGAGTATACCCACCCCCTAGCAAGTGTGTAGCTTCCGTGTAGCCAATAATGCCTGAATACGAGTCTCGAGCACGACTGGGCACCCACCAAATCGCACGAGATCTGCGCCACCCCCAAACTTCTCTGGTTACTCATGTCGTAAGCTAGTCTGATATGCCATGGGTTTAGTTGGGATTGGTCACCCAACGAGGGGCGCGCTTTGGTGCGTTCGCACCAGGTGCATGATATTTGATGACGTTAAGGAGAGTTCTGAAAGATGCATGGACGAAACCTATTTCCTTAACGCTAACTTTGAAAGCGTTATGGAGGCAATGAACTGGGAATAGGTGTAGTCTGTGCGGTAGTTTTTCCTAGCCAGTGCATCAGAACCACTGAGAACTATGTTGTCCGCACACTCCATATTTGTCAATCGGTCACCTGGCAGAACTTTCACCCCAGTATTTTCTGAACGAACGGAAACACACATGAACATTTCTATAACATAGTTGAAGAGGAACGGATATTTAGGAAAACCCCGGAGTACGCTACTTTACTTGGGAACAGGAGATAGTTTCTTGTAGACCCCTACGCAGCCTCGGAAATTGCGTTAGAGGGAATTCAGAATGGTAGGGTTTAGTTGCCACGTCCTTCCTGGTAGGCAGTGCCACAAGCTGTCTCCATCAACAGAGTCAGAGTCGGCTTTCAAATCAAGTAAACCACTGTAGTCAGTAGTCTGTATGTGTGTCTCAGCTCTAAAACTTTGCAAAGTGTAAAGAGGTGGTCGATGCAACCACATCCAGCGCGGAAGCAGTCTCGTTTTTAGTGATTTGGTCCTCACGGGGACCAGCAAGTAGTCGAAGAATGATACCCCTGAGGAGTCTCAAGGCAATGGAAATGAAGCCAATGCTTCGGTGCCTGTCATACAAAGTACTCTGGCTCTTCCTGAGGATGAGCATGACAGTTGATAATCGCCAGGCTGAAGGCACCTTTTCAGCTTTCAAACTCGTATTAAATGGCGATGCGAGTCCAGTCAACAAAGAGTCAACACCATATTCAGCAAAGATTGAAGAAAGTCGTCGGGTTCAGGAGATTTATTTTTTTTCGACACAGAAAGCTAATGTCGAGACGTTTCCAAAGTAGAGGTGTGATATCAACTTCCCATGTAGGCTCAGGTGATTCGGTCAGCGGCTTTGTCGCAGCAGGTCTGCTGAACTGCTCTTTAATATGTCCCGCTCAAAGAACTAGTCGACGATGATGAGAATACATCAACGGACTATCTTCCTCAACTATTTTCTCATTAACCGTTGGCATTCTGTATCACCTCTTGCCGATGGTCTGGAATAGCACCCGGATGCCTCACAAACCACTGGCTTCCTCCATCTCGTAGAAATTTGCCGTCCCTCAACGTTCCCGGAAAACTCGGAGACTCCTTGTCAGACATCGTTTCAGGGATCTACGGATATGCTGAAGCTAATTGCTAATGGAAACCTGTTTACGCACTTCGAGCAGACTGATAGATGATTCAGTGATCCATTTACAGTTACGACGTCTCAAGCTAGGTGTACAGTAGTCGTCCGCTGCTTTCCTCATGACATACTTGAAATGATCCTAGTCAGCGTTCGGTTCAATAAACTCATTCATCGCTAAATAATGGTGGTCATTTTGATATGATACTGTTGAACCAGAGACAGCGAGTTAAAGCCAGGTGTATGAACCTTAGAAGATAGGTGCTTATCTGAAGCGAGAAGATTAAGCGCCAAGCTTGGGCGCACCAGAACATGGTCAGAATCCAGGCATATACTTCAAGTTAACCGCCGATCTTGGACCGAAGTACGCCACCTGTAGCTGATGGTAATACGATAAATTTGGGTCCAGGTCATTGCTGAATTCGGTGGGCCGCAGGTGACGTGGTGTGAACTTTTGTGCCGGAAAGCAATGCTGCTAATGTGAGGATTGTGATCGGCGCACAGTTGTCGGAATCGATCATCATTATCTGTTCGGCGTGCATCGACTACGTAGTACCCTCCCAGGTGTCGTTCAGAATCTGAAAGTCGCCCCACTTGGGTATTCAAGTCACCAGCAACAATGAAAATGTCAATGTTCATCATCAGGTAGAAAAGCGATGAAAGATGGTAGTAGAAACCGTCTTTGATGTCCTCCGAACTGCAGTTATTAGTAGCATAAACGGAAGAGATAAAAAAGCCTTTTGGCTTCATACGCTGCTTATTAATTCCAGTAAGGTTTCGAAGCCGAACCCCTCAAATGCATTTGTTCATCAGTATCCAGTCGAGTAGATTACCTTCAGCGCGTACGCTGTGGGCGATACCAAGTCCGTAAATACCTTGAGGCATTAACTAGATATCAGCAGAGAAGCGAACAGTGTAGCCATCGTCGTCAGATTCAGAACCATAGAGTTGAAGATTCAGTACAACGCTTTTATCATGTATATGTCTCTCAGAGAGAAAACCCACACCAATACCCGTCTGCTGGCCAATCTGACCTAGCGTACGAAGTTAAAATAATCAGTGCGAAATGTGGCTTATTGTTTGATGGACGAGTAGCGCGTATCCATGGCAGCATCATCGACATCAGCCGCAGATTCTTGCTCAATATACAGGGAAACAGCTAGTGGAGAGTGGAGAGGAAAATAAAAAGAGGGAGTATTGTCTAATTCGTGGCGAGGACAAGTGATAACCTCCGGCTGCCCATTCCCAGTGATGGATTTTTCTTCAAAGTGCCATATCTCTTGCCTTTGACTCAACAGTCTGACCGATAAGGCAGCAGGGAATTTGGAGGTTCGCTTTAAAGACTCCACTCGGAGTTTTTGGCTTAAAATCTTATCCAAAGATGCAGTGGGATGCAAATCCAGCTAAGAAGTGTGGTTGCAGAGGCCCACTTGGATCTGCCTGAAGCTTGTCACAGACTGCCTTTGGAGATTTTGAACAATGCATGTGTGTTTTACGACCTTATTATATTACGCCACATGATGAGGCTGAGGTTGCATTCTTGATGCTTCTTCAACGCATTTGGACTAAACCAAGTTAAATTAAACGAGATCATTTAAAGCTGGATAAATTTCATTCCCCTTTACTTGGTTTATTCTGCCTGCCTGAATAATCCGCTATTAACTGGCCACGTTGCTTACGCTAATTGCGCTTATCTTCGGTAACTTTGTTGCGTTTGTAGCATTTTTAAGTAACTCGTGGACGTTTTTTCCTAATCGTGGAGTCGTTGCTAACCAACTTACTTCCTCTGCCTATTTAGCAAAGTGTTCTGCCACCGTATCTGCATGCACTATTAGATTTGTTTTATTTCATCTTGACGTTTCAAGTCATTGGCTGTTGCTTGATATCCCCGGTGTGGCTGCCATTGATGTGCATGTTGACAAGGTGTCTACCTGTCTATTACGCACTACCTCGTCTAACTGGCTCCAGCAGACACTCAGTCGTTGCTGGAGGGAACGGGATGCACGGTCCTTATGGTCATGCTAGGCTCGAAGAGTGGTTCCATGCACTCAGTGTGGAGCGGGCTACGATCCAGCCACCTTTTGGTGTGCGCTTGATTCCCAAAATACAGCGTGCTTGTGTTTGCCTGTGAAGGAGTGTGGGCCGGCTCCGTTGATGAAACCTGGCTCCAATCCACCTGCCTCCCGTCCTTATTCCTTTGGGTTTACACTGGATATGGGGTTTGTGATTGGAGCTGTGGGTGGCGCAGCGCAAGCCACCCATGGTCCCTCAGTGGGCGCAGGCGTCCTGTGGCTAACCACAGTGACAGGCAAATCCATAACTGGATGCCGTCAATCATGTTCCGCATTTGCGACCACGGCCAGTCACAGGTGGGAGTTAGCGGGTTTGCACCATTTTGAACAGCAACTGCTTGGTTTCAGGCGGGCGGTAGCAAACCACTGAGCACCGGAAAGTGTCCTGCTAACCTCACAGACAATGCGTTGTGCTCGTGCTCGACGCCAATCGAGCTGTGAGCCCATAACATGTAGAGCTGTTATCACTTCGTGAGGAGACTGGAACTTAACGTGGTGTAATAGTTTGCGTGCCTCAGCTCTCCATTGGGCTATACCGGGTGATCCTTTTGCACCTTCAGAGGCACTCATATCTGATTGGTCAATGGTAAGAAACCCGAAAATCGCAGTCTCCTGACTCGCCTGGTTAGGAGACGAAGTGAGGTTGTCTCCTTACTTTTGTAAGACGGACTCTTCCTAGCCCAGTGCAAAAACCTCACTGCTTTACGGTCATGTTTTTGATCCAATGGCTTTGCTTGACTACCCTGATGTTTCTACTGTCTTGGCCTAGCACCCTAACAGTATTCTGGCCATGCAATACAATGCACCTTTATTCAAATAATTTCTTGAGGCTATGGCCGTCGCTGAGGATAATAAACGCTGTCCCATTGGCTGCGTCGAGCGGGGTGGATGGGTTTGGATGCTACCACTTAAGCCTTCCAGTGTTCGCATTCCCCCTCCTGCACTTTTTCATCCTTATCGTCCAGTTCTAACGTCCTTTTAGTCCATATGTTTTCAATCTCCTAATTCTTGGCATTTCTCCTTCTTGGTTCAGTAATCATTAACCTTCCAGTTTCGACTCCCACGCAATCGCAGCGTATCGCTCATGTGCGGTCGACAAGTCCATATCCAGCCAAACGGACAACAGCAGTTCATCTGCTTCTTGTTTTCGCACTCGATCCTCCCTAAAACTCGCATGCCTCAAAGTACGCAATTTGCTGCAGATTAGCCAAAAGGCCGCCTCTGCTCTTAAACTAGAGGGCCTATTTGTTGATACCTGCTGTTTATCAGAAACTCACCTGCAAGATTCGAGTTCTCTACATACCCTGCAATCCCCAGCGTCGACACTGGCGATATTTTCTCACTGCACTTATCCGGAAATGACGCAGTTCTAAACGCTGATCAAGCCGGTGTGGGCATTGCTTTTAGTCCCTAGCTGAATCTGCCCTGATCGATTGAATCTTAAAGAACAGCCGGATATGCACTGTGAGTTTGGCTGGCCTTGAATGGCGCGCAGACAAACGTTGCTTGTTTGTCATTGCGGCCTCAGCTCCCGGAAATTGTAGCGCTGACTCGGTGAAAGATAAATCGTATCACCAACCGAACGCGCCCCTTCCTTAAAAAAGGTTGTGGATACTGTCGTACTTGCTGGTGATTTAAAAGCATAAGTCGGAAAACTGTCAAATGATAGGCCTCATTTGAGTGACCAACACGGTGTATTCTCCTTTAATGACAACTGTGAGCGGTTGCTACACCTGTATGAAGATTCTTGTCTTTTTCGTGTGAGCACTAATTTCTGACACAGAACTCGCATTAGGGTGACTTGGTGCGCAGGAGGCTGTGACCAGCAGTGTCAGAAAATCGATCATGTCGCTACCAGTTAACACTACAGAAGCTGTGTTCAAAACTGTCGCTCGATTTAGAGCACAACCGTAGACTTTTATCACTTACTTGTTTGCGTCGACCTTCCAGTACTTTTCGGAGGCCATCTGCAACGACGCAGTGAGCGCATAGATACTTGCCAACTAGCAAATTTATTAGTTCTGAATGTGTATCAGAGTATGTTAGCAGCCGAGATCACTGAACATAATGGAAGATCACTGGTCGCATATCCATCGGACATTATTAGCAACAAGCATGTCTTCATGTGACAAATCAAATTACCAGCATGGACATTAAGTCACTACGCAATTTCGGGAACTTATGGATGATAACCGACGTGTTCTGGCTGGAAGCAAATACAATGAGACTCGCAAAAGTTCCCTAAGCGAAACTCTGTGTTAGCTTAAACAGAGATCACGAAGGCTAGTGGTCTTATCATGTATCGGAAATGGAGACATGCGCTGCTATTAATAACCATCGGAAGTCATCCAGTCTGATACAAGAAACGAGCAGCAGGTGACCTGGTGTTAGCAAGACCGTATGTAACGAAAGTGGACAGCCGATCCAAAACTTGACAAACCACTTAAATCTTTGGACCTAACAATTTGAGAGACGGTTCATCAGTCAGCGTTGCCAGTTTCTCCATCGGTCACTGATCGCCCTACTCCTTAGGCCGCTACCCGGGATCCGCCCTCATAAGCAGAAATCGAAAGTGAGATCAGTCGGCTGAAATTGAACAAGGCTGTCTGAGCAGATGGACTTTATCCAAACATCGTTGAATTCAAGAGCGTTGCTATTGTGGACAAATGACATAAATTACCAGTGAACCTACAGGAAGAGGAGACTGTCCCAACAGACTGCCTCATTAGAGCAGTCGACAGAAAATTGGGCTATTTCAGTTTGACCATCGCTGCCTTCGCAGCACTGATAATGTCCGCTGGGAACACTGCGTGAATGAACGTGTTCGACGAGGTGTATTTAATGCAGGAATGGCGAATGGAACAAGGAAACTATGGTGGTGCATTACGGGTAAAAAGCAATGCTCAACAAGTCCGGGGGATGGAACTTATTACGAAAAGTAAATTGCATGGTAAAGTGAAATGCATTTCGGTGGATTCACCATAGACTTATGTAGAATGGCGGGGAAATTAGCGTATTAAAAGTATAAATTCATAAATCCATTGGTTGAGAGTTTGGTAAGGCACCGTTTGATTGCGTTTTGTAACCCCTGGGACCGAATGCATAAAAAATGGAATGTAAATGAGACAACGCATCAACAACTCGTTTATTAAATGTCGCCGGATTAGGATCAGAGAATACATAATTAGAGAGGGCGTTCCAAGGCTGGCACACGCGGACGCAAAACACATTTCTACCGCATTCAAGCCAGCTATATGGTATTTTCAGTTTCAGAGGATGACCATTTAGGTTATTGCTGTGGTTCAATACCAGCAGCGGTCGGAAATGTGGTTTGGGTTCATCAGAACCTGGCAAACCATTATGAGATCATCCGCAAAAGCCGATATCGACTGCTGTACATTCTTAGAGATTTCAAACTAAGCTGATAGGTCAGATGAGAGTCCCCAGACGTTCTTGGTTGCTCTTCGTTGAGGATTCTCGATAGTAACGAGATCCTGTTTTTGCTACGACTGCCACGCCTGAATAGCATATTCCACGTGCGATCGCATGTAGGCGTTAAACGTTTGGGGAAAGATTGAGGGTTCAAACCGACCGAACGCTCTGCGAAGCAGGCCGAAGTGTTGATTGCCGCTTCTCATCGCCTTCTCTGCTTGTTTTGAACAAACGAGTTCTTCCTGTACCAATACACACAGGTCACGCCCCTGAGAGGTCTTCAGCATGGTGTGGTCCCCAAGCTTGTAAGCGCTCACCGGCTGGTGACGCAGATGGATCATCTTGCACTTAGTTTTTTTCAACTGAAGCATGTTCCTCTTTGACCATCCATATATGCAATCTAGGTCATGTTGGAGCAGATTGTGATTTGGCTTGTTACTAATCGCCCGCCATATCTTGAAGTTATCGGCGAAAAGCAGGAAATTTGAGGACATAACACTTGCCAGGTCTTTGATAAACAACAGGAATAAGTACGGTCCCAGCACTGAGCCTTGTGGAACACCGCATTCTACCTCAAATGGGTAAGGGAGTGCTCCCCTAACGCGTACATGAAGCTTCCGTTTTGGTGAAGAAAGTTTAATCCAACCAAAAACAGGATCTCCGATTTTGTAGCTCTGTAGCCGGTGAAGCAGGATGCGGTGATCCAGGCGGTCGAAAGCTTTAGAGAAGTCCAGATAGATGACGTTAACTCCTACCCCATCATCAAACACTTCCGTCCAACTACCTAGTGCAATCAGTAGGTTGGTGGTGCGTGACCGGTGTTGACGGAAGCCATGATGCTCCAGTGCTAAGATGTTGCATTTTTCCAGGTAGTCAATTAGAACCTCAGCGATGACCGCTTCCATCACCTTCGCGAGCACAGGGAGGAGATTCACTGGGCGATAGTTTGCAGGATCTGAACGGCTATCGCCTTTAAAAATAGGAGTGATAATGCCACGCTACCACATAGTGGGGACTTGTTGTTCATCAGAGCAACTTTGGAAGAACTGTGACAGTGGCTAAGCTGGCATGTTGGCCGCAGCCTTCAGTGCCTTGGGGCAGATGTCTGTTGCCGCAGAGCCATGACCGCGCAGTTAGAGTAACGTCCTAAGTACAATGGATGGATTTAAAATTACATGTGTACAAACTGGAGTCGGCAATGTGCATGACATTATGGGACAGGTAGAGGCTGCGAATTCGAAAATGGTGGCGTATGGTAGCCGCAGAGTATTAGCTGCTTCTTCGTACTCTACCGCCTGTGGTGAAAGGTGGAGGGATTCCACGCTTCATTTTACGAAGATTGTTTAAATGCCCATACAGCAGTTTGTTGGTTGCCAGGATGTTTTTGGCTAGGCGCTGTTGATATGTTATTTTGTCCTTACAAAAAAGTGCAGTGCAATGGTTGCCATGGTCATAAAATTGCCCCAAGTCCTTGAGTCGGGGTTAATCGTTTAGACATGCCATGCTTCATCCCTTATCGCCAGGTATTTTCGAGTCTTGCTGCTTAGAATTAAAGGCATTTTTGCAGGACGAAGGGGTTTGGTCTCTGATGCTCTGTTGACGACGTCGCTGAGTCTATCAAGGAACTCTGTCCAAACGTTGTTAAGGAGACTGTTGTTTGAGAATTCCCAAGCATCTGCGTCACCGAGTTCTATCAATACGTGCTAGCGTGTGATTGTATGAGTGAGTTCCGAGTGTTCAGATGAATACTCTGCATAAAACACGCAGCTGAACGTTATTACTACATGACCACTAAACCAAACGGAGTATTCACCAATAACTTGACAACCATGAGCTCTTCATCCGTGAGCACAAGCTCCAATGTGGACGGTTTGTTTGCTGTCCTGAATCCAGTGAGAGTGTTGAGATGATTGAACAAGAGAATATTAGTGGTCAATTCATAAAAGTCTGCGTTGAACTGCTCACTGAGGGATGTCGAAACCCCCAGATCGCGTAGATTGCAGTCCCCGGAGATGAGAATGTAGCTGTACCAAGTGCGTGTTACTCTGTTTAGGCCACTTTTCAAACGAGGATTCATTTCCGGAGTGGAGCTTGAGGGGCAGCAAAGGACAGCTAAGAGACGTGCACCGTTATGTCTTAGTCGAAGACGACAACGCTGAGGCTGTCGTTTCGGATGAGTAACATTTCGGCTATCTCAACCTCAGCATCAGTCACCTCTTGGTGTAACGAAGTTTCGGTAATAGAAATTAGGTTCCAAGCGTTCACAAACTGAAGCAGCAGAAGTTTGGTAAGTTTACTGAGGAACCCTTGGGCGTTAGTGTACATACATGAAAGTTTCTCAGATTTAAGCTATGGGTCGGCGGTTGTGCAATTCATACGTGAAGTTTCGTCGACCAGTGATGGCCAGCGATTAATCGCTTTTCAGTGTGTAGTTGGCAAAGGGATTGACGTTAAATTCATTGTCCGCGTAGTTAGTCCCGTGCGTAATCTGTTACGTGCAGTGTAAGGTGTCTGGTCAATATCATCTTTTACAGGTTGTATGGGTTCATTTGACACACTACTGGTGCATTATCCTATTACATATCATCTCTAGGAGGTATATCGCTGACTGTCTTTAGCCGAAGCTCAGATGGTATCCCGCAACGGAACATGTACCAGCCTTTTAGCATCCGTGCTACCATATGTTTTGACTAACGAACCACCTTCAACACTCTCGGGCCATATCTTTGTAGTTCGGTGAGGTACGCAGTCGTGACACTGATTTCGCAAACACACCATCCAAGCGGAGTGTCTCACGAATATAGCACCATTGTTCTTTATCATGGGTTGTTATTTCATGCTCATCACATGCTTCAGTTTCAGGAACCCCTTGAAGAATTATGGTTCTCGTTGAAGTTTCCTTTCGGTAGTCCTTTAAGGTGCGGTTTACTCGAAAACACTCTCACCATGGGATGTCTGGAAAGATACGGATGGAGAAGTCCTCATTTCTGAGACTAATTGTCGACAGTAGAACTGATTCTAGTTCAGTGATGGAGTTCAACACATAACGCCGAAGTCTTGGCTCGCCGAAATGCTTAAAGTTGGGTTGTTGCGTGATACGCACTACTTGTTCAGGTTTCAGTACAACTCCGAATAGGTTACTAATAATATCCCACTGTATGAGGTTATCCAACTGCCTACCTCTTACTGATGTCGACTTTGATTCTGGTATATTGGAACACAATACGCTCAGTACAGGTAGTAGTTTCTTTAAACATTTCGACATACTGTTAGGGATTGAAATACTCGGAGATGTACCGGAGGAAACTGATGATGATTGCAGTAAGAAAACTGCGCTAAGCTACTCAGTATCCGATCCAGTTGGGGGTGATGTTAATTTTTAATGACGGCTCTTCTTGCCAGCAACCGTAGCCCAATTTGCGCTAGTACCGGCTTCCCTTTTTCTACGCACTCCGTCGGGAGTTTGGAAGTAGCCCTACGGCTAGTTATTCCAATGAAACTGGGAACCACATTAATTAGATGTGAGCTAAGTGTGGTATTGGAAAAGTAGTTTACGTTCTGGACTCTAGGTGTGTTGCTTACGAGGTTATTAGCAATTCCTCTCGGGATAGGTGGAACACTTACAGGGGAGGATTTGGTTGCAAAGTCCGCTATGCTTACCCAAGTGTAGTGATTTTAGTGCTTACCGTTGCATCAAACTTGGCTAGTAGCTGGTCCTATTTCTGGAATAATAGGAGCATGCCATTTACCAGTGACATAGCTGTGCATTTCACGCAGAACCATAGAGAACTTGGTTTTTTAATAACTTGTCTAACTTGATTTAACTAGGAGGCATCTTGCATGGAAAAACTTGCAATAGTTAGGGTACAAAATGCCCGTTTAACAAGTTTGGCACATGATCAACGTGGGTCATTGGACTGTGGCACACTGGACATCGCGCTTGTTCAGGAAATGTTACGAACCATTTGAACGACTCATCCTCTATGTTAAAATGTTTTCTGTTACTGACGTTGTCGGCAAGGTCACAGTGTTCAGGTTGCAGTTGTGTGCTTCTAGACTGTCCTGTCTGGCGTGCCAGTCGAATGTGTCAGCTTGAACATGGGGCAGATTACAAGAGGGTGTGATTGAGAATTTTCGTGGTTCAGCCTATGGATTTCACCAAGTGAATTTACCTTGAGACCTGTAGCTTCTTCAGGCAATGTTGGATTTGAACGAGTGACAGTTCATTCGAAAGCCGTTGAAATGTTCTATCGTGTGAAACCAAACAATGTCTCCGATGGTTGGTGTTAGGCAACTTTTGGCTTTTGGATATCGGCGAAACGTTGCCTGAAATTTAGAATTCAGGGTAAATGTAGAATGCACTGCAGTGTACTCGAGAAACTGGTAACGCAAAGTGAGACTTTTAAAAACACGACACCTAAATATACATTCAAAGGTGTGCGCAAAACTGCCGCTTAGCCACCGTGAAAAAACCACGAGTGCACAAGTGAGCGGTTCGGGCCACGTGTTACGCACTACATCACATCGAATGCCGTATCTTACGTTGTCTTAGCGTTGAAGGTCTGGATGGAAGAAGTGATGGTGTGGCCAAGCGATAACTTGGTCTAGAGGAATGAAGCCCCGCACTTCGAATTTGACTTCGGTTGGTGTTTCCCGACTGCCGGACTGGAGCCTGAAGGACGGCGAACACGTCTGGTTGGATACGCTAGCTGACATGGAGAGGAATAGATCTCACTGGTGTTTGTGTTGTGCGTCTCTTTGTCCATCCCCTCCGCCATAGTTTACTTCTCCAACAACGACCTCAACCCAATTCATACTGTGCGTTTAGCATTATGTTACTCTTTTTTTAGCCTTAATAGTCTGTAGGGTTAAATCTCTTGTATTTTTGCATTGCGGTACATTAGCTGAGGTGTGTTTCTCATCATCGAATAACGTGTATAGATGCCGATGAGACCTGTTAACTCTCATAGCTACTTTTTAAGGGAACAGAGCCACTGACCTCTCACTAACCTCCAAAGAGGATTGGATAGTGAGACTGAGTTAGTCCTACCCTTAACCATTGACCTGTCTAGTATGAGTGGCTCTAAAGGCATTTCCATAATGCCACTCAGGGTAGCTCAATGGGTCACGGGGTACGCAAACTATCGCACCACGCTAAGGTCCAGTCTAATTGCGATGGATGCATTAATTATGAAATCTGTCTATTTCTACGAGATACAGAGCGGGAAACAAGCCGGCCTATTTTGGACCTCGTTTTCACAAATAAGGAAATTATGATAGCCAGAGTAACAATGAGTAGTCCCCTGTAGCGGAGTGGTTATGTACCACTGCTTTCCCACTAGGTCTGTTACGCTGAAAGGTTAAGCACGGAAATCGATGAGGTCCGCATACTAACATTTCACGACATTTTCTAAACTCGTTACGATCACCGATTGGTATTTTCTATCGGAACAACCCTTGGATGTCGCTGAAGGGATGTTCATCAGTCTGTTCAACACTACAGTAACAAACACATCAGAGATTAAGATCCTTAGCACAAAAAGGTAAAGTACTACCTGAGTAGCAGGGTGTGGAACACCCTGCTCCTGGCCATGAGAGATCCACTTATTAAGGCATACCAATCCAATCCAAAAGCTTAACACTGGAATGGTTACATAAATGAGTGCAGCCACTTTGTCAATCTGACCCGCGAAGGTAAATTGAAACACCAACGGGATTTGGCGAAGAAGTTCCACTGCACTCCTAAGCTATTTTACAGACAGGTTAGCAAAGTTTCCAAAGTACAGTGTAGAATCCATCCTCTAAACACTGTATGTGGGCATGCGCAAATTGTCCAAGAAGCACCTAATGCTCTTAGATATTAGTTCATCATTCGATACTATTCTCACACATATCACATCACCAACAGGACAAAACCACATCTCCTTCACAGCCATGGAGGTACTGAAACGACTGATGTCAATACGGTGGTACAGTTCACCTGGTCCAGATAGCATACGCCCCAAGTCTCTGATGCTAGCTGCTACTACCCATTGCAACACTTATTTCAGTTTTTCCGGGGCTTGCTGAACGAGATGCAGGTCCCAAGTATATGGAAAGGTGGAAATGCTCTATTCCATTTGCAAGGGAGGCAATCTTGCAGTGACTGTAATGTACCGCCCGATTACTTTTCTTACAGTGCTTGCTAAAGTCATGGAATTTCTCGTTGCAGATGCGCTTAAGTGATATATACCATTTTCACATTAAACTGGGCATTTTGCAAACCAAACTGGACATTTTGCAAACCAAACTGGACATTTTGCAAACCAAAGTGGACATTTTGCAAACCAAACTGGACATTTTGCAAACCAAACTGGACATTTTGCAAACAAAACTGGATATTTTGCAAACCAAACTGGACATTTTGCAAACCAAACTGGACATTTTGCAAAACAAATTGGACTCGTTGCAATCTAAGTAGCAACTCGCCAATTTGTTGGTAAGAAACGAGCAGTAAGACTGCTGAATGATGTTCAGCATATACATTGTGATGACGCTAATACACCGGCATTGTGTAAGCAGCGGGCTACACTGTAAAACATTTGCTTGATCGTGAGCAGCGACCGAAGTTCTGAACTACGCTCTCTTCTCCCCATTGACATTCGCCTAGTTGGTGTGCAGTGCCCATATGCATCAACCTGTGTTGGTGTGTGACAATTGGAAAATCGGACTTCCGAATCGTAATTGTGTATCAATCATTTTGTGAGTGGATTGCGATGCGCAATCTCAATGTGCACCGTTATTTTCATTAGAGAGAACCTTGTCCGATTCGGTCAATGGGGACCATGTCGGATGAAGCAGGTAGGCGGTGTCCCAGCTTCGCCCGTCTCTCTATCAGCTTTCGCAACTGCCACGTTATTGTATCAGCGTAGGCTGTAATGACCCCCAGCAAATCCAGTCTAGATCTATAGCCTATTGTTGCAACATATCAACTACTGAGGAGTGGGCCGATTACACGATGTTCAGGCCACATTATGGTCACGATAATGTAACCGAACTGCGTACGTAGCGGGTGATTGTGTAAGCCCTTCTCTTGACATGCGTGCCGTTCGCCTCGGTCAAAATCGGTGACCTATTTTCCCCTACACCCCCCCTCCATAGGAATTCGTGTGTTTTGTCTGGGTGTGTGGACCGACCTATGCAGCGGTACCACTATTGGAGCCGAGCATACGATAATGGTTCCACTCAACACAACTTAGCTTTATTAGCTCCGTGCCGCACGAAATGACCAAAATGCGTGATGAACAACCGGAGAGCTGGTGTCCGACGCGACGGCACGGCAGGCGAACATCATTTGCGCAAAGAGAAATTCTCACAAAACTTGTGCTGGTCGACGGCAAAACTACTCGGGAAGCCGCTGAAGTCGCCGATGTTAACGCGAGTACGGCAAGGAACATCATTAATGCCTACAAGCGAGAAGGCTCAAATACACAGCGCACTTGCGGTGGAAACAATAGGGAGAAGCTGACTCCCAATGTATTGCAGCGCGTCGAAGAAGCGGTTGAACGGCACTCTGAGGCACGTTGGTGCAGCTGCAGATGCGCCTGAAAGAGAATGGGATAAACCCAACAGTATCTTCTGTCTCCAACACCCTCAGAAGACTAAAGATAACTCTCAAAAAGTGTCATTACGAGCTCGACTGAGTCAACGGTGCCACGAAAATCGCTAGCCGACAGGTGTACGCTCTCGAATTCTGGGCATACGCACCTTCTAACAAGGAGAAATGCATCTTCATAGATGTGAGTGGTTTCAACCTTCATCTGAGGCGAACTCAGGCTCGCTCAAGAAGTGGGACGCGCGCGAACGTCGTGTTACCCACATTTAGAGGTCGCATGGTAACCCTGATTGTTGCAGTGAATAACCAAGGCGTCATCCATTCAAAGATCATTAACGATGGCACCTGCAATGGTGCGAAGTTCTCAGCGTTCGTCGAGGAACTGGTGGCGCGTATAAGCTGCATAGTGGAGATGAACGGCGCGTGGCTGATCATGGACAATGCCAGGATCCATATGCCTGATGAGCTAAGGAGGATCCTTGGTTCGTCTTATCACCTGCAGTTCTTGCCGCCCTACTCGTACATGCTAAACCTTGTAGAACACGTCTTTTCAAAGTTGAAAGCGTCGGCGAGACCCCTGCTTATTAACCCCACACCTGAGCAGACGCTGAGCACGGTCATTCAGGACAGCGTTGGGATGGTAACGCAGCAGGACTGCATGAACTGCGTTCTCAATACAATGATGAACCTGACGAAAGCGACAGCCGGACAACCCTTCGTCAACTGATCTTTGCTATGGTTACTGCTTTATTTTTTGTTAATACACCATTTCAATTTCAAAATGTGCGTATTCCATATTAACAGTTGGCTTAGCGTGTAAGAGCAGGACAGTCACCGAGAATTCGAGAGCGTACGCCTGTCGGCTAGCGATTTTCGTGGCACCGTTGACTCAGTCGAGCTCGTAATGACACTTTTTGAGAGTTATCTTTAGTCTTCTGAGGGTGTTGGAGACAGAAGATACTGTTGGGTTTATCCCATTCTCTTTCAGGCGCATCTGCAGCTGCACCAACGTGCCTCAGAGTGCCGTTCAACCGCTTCTTCGACGCGCTGCAATACATTGGGAGTCAGCTTCTCCCTATTGTTTCCACCGCAAGTGCGCTGTGTATTTGAGCCTTCTCGCTTGTAGGCATTAATGATGTTCCTTGCCGTACTCGCGTTAACATCGGCGACTTCAGCGGCTTCCCGAGTAGTTTTGCCGTCGACCAGCACAAGTTTTGTGAGAATTTCTCTTTGCGCAAATGATGTTCGCCTGCAGTGCCGTCGCGTCGGACACCAGCTCTCCTGTTGTTCGTCACTCATTTTGGTCATTTCGTGCGGCACGGAGCTAATAAAGCTAAGTTGTGTTGAGTGGAACCATTATCGTATGCTCGGCTCCAATAGTGGTACCGCTGCATAGGTCGGTCCACACACCCAGACAAAACACACGAATTCCTATGGAGGGGGGGGTGTAGGGGAAAATAGGTCACCGATTTTGACCGAGGCGAACGGCACGCATGTCAAGAGAAGGGCTTACACAATCACCCGCTACGTACGCAGTTCGGTTACATTATCGTGACCATAATGTGGCCTGAACATCGTGTAATCGGCCCACTCCTCAGTAGTTGATATGTTGCAACAATAGGCTATAGATCTAGACTGGATTTGCTGGGGGTCATTACAGCCTACGCTGATACCATAACGTGGCAGTTGCGAAAGCTGATAGAGAGACGGGCGAAGCTGGGACACCGCCTACCTGCTTCATCCGACATGGTCCCATTGACCGAATCGGACAAGGTTCTCTCTAATGAAAATAACGGTGCACATTGAGATTACGCATCGCAATCCACTCACAAAATGATTGATAACCAATTACGATTCGGAAGTCCGATTTTCCAATTGTCACACACCAACACAGGTTGATGCGTATGGGCACTGCACACCAACTAGGCGAATGTCAATGGGGAGAAGGGAGCGTAGTTCAGAACTTCGGTCGCTGCTCACGATCAAGCAAATGTTTTACAGTGTAGCCCGCTGCTTACACAATGCCGGTGTATTAGCGTCATCACAATGTATATGCTGAACATCATTCAGCAGTCTTACTGCTCGTTTCTTACCAACAAATTGGCGAGTTGCTACTTAGATTGCAACGAGTCCAATTTGTTTTGCAAAATGTCCAGTTTGGTTTGCAAAATGTCCAGTTTGGTTTGCAAAATATCCAGTTTTGTTTGCAAAATGTCCAGTTTGGTTTGCAAAATGTCCAGTTTGGTTTGCAAAATGTCCACTTTGGTTTGCAAAATGTCCAGTTTGGTTTGCAAGATGTCCATTTTAAAGTGTAAATGGTATATAAAGCGTGCTATATTATCGTGCAAGAGCAGCATGGATTTCGCCAAATCCTCTCAAGTACCACGAATGTTTTATTAGCTCATGCTCGCTGGACTCAACCCGTCGATGCTCTTGAACGAGCGGACACCGCTTACTTCGATTTCTCGAAGACATTTGATCACCTTAATCACCGGATACTTCTTCACAAGCTTCGGGGCAACGGGATCGGTGACCCTATCCTGGGCTGGATTTGTCCATTCCTACTCCAGCGACGCCTGTATGTGCGGGTATGTGGCACCCTCTTCTATCCGATAGGGGTTCATTGTGGCGTCCTTCAAGGCATGATACAAGGACCACGATTATTCCTTGTTTTCATAAACGAGCTCGCAGAAGCGTTGACGCCAAACTTTATTCTCTTTACGGACGACCTCAAAATTTGGCGGGCGCTCAAGGCAATAGATAACCAAAGAGCATTGTTAGGTAAGCTCGACCGGACTTGCGCTTGGTAGACCCAGAATATGGTTGAGTTTAGCTATGCCAAGTGCAAAATAATGAGCATACTCCGCCAGAGTACCTACCAGCATCAACTGAGAGAACACGTCCTGCAGTACGCTTCGCATCAAATTGTTCTCGAGGTGCTCGTGTATGACGATCTCGGATGCTCAAGGCAGGCTCAGAAAGCAGTGAATCAAACAGGTCAACACTTGGGCCTACTGCGGAGGGAATGTCTCCGGCTTGATCCTACCTCCTTTTCGTCAATTCATAACAATTAGGTCCGAACACACGTTGAATAGACCATTCAGGTGTGGCAGCCCTGGCAAAACAGGACCACATTGCCTTTAAGAAGCAAAAACGGTGAGTAAGAAATTGTAAAGGGATTGCTCCGCCTCCTTTGTCAGTTGAAACTAAATAGTATATGAGTTTTTAGTGAAGCACTCCGTTTGCTGTGAGGAGATCCTATATTGATGTGTCAGATCCTCAAGTACTCTAACCATCCATGCATACCCTTATTGCAACTGGAGCACAAAACCTCATTGCTAGGCCAATATTTGCAATTGGCGACACAGTTTAACTGGTTGGCATGCCGCCGAAAAACTTCCCATTTCGTGTATCCATACTGTGAAACTCACCTGCGCATTACTTTATGTCCGCTCTTATGTTGTCTGAATTCAAAACTCGTCTTAATAATGAATTACACCGCCTGCAATACATGATTTAACCCAAGTCACTGAGGCGCACGACAACGTAGCCAAACAGTGTGTGCACTTGAAATTTGCAGTACATCCACCGCTACATGTTTTTTGTTTTGTTTCGGTAAATAGGTTTTTGATCTCACACTTATTCTGTGAAAAACTGTTAAGTGTTTACTTTTATATCCGTGACAATTCGATTGTTCCGTTTTTCCATTGGTATTAGCGAAGGGTTTTCAGAGTTCTCCCTGTTCCATCGTCATTTTAGTTGGAGCATCAAATATTATAATAAGAACACATGACCACTTCTTCACGGTATCTTATGACGATGAAACACGTTTCTGGAATGCAACGCCAGTCCAGCTCCTAAAACCTTGCAACCCGGTCGATGCAATGTCTCTTTGTCAAACGTCATTTCAGAGCTTTACGGACACGATGAACCTCAGCACCCATTGGAACCTGTTTGCGAGCTTCGAGCAAGCTAATCGATGCCTTAGGGATCCATTCAAAGTTTGGATGTCTCAAGTTAAGCGAACTACAGGCGTCAAAGGCAAGCTTTATGGCACACTTGAGACGATTTCAGTCAGAGTTTGGCTCACCAACCTCATTCCCAATTACAATTGTTGAACCAGCTCGTCGAGGTATTGTTGAACTGCGGACTGCAAATTCAAGTAAGAAAGAAATTTGGCGCTTTCTTGAAGCTGGAAAAACGAGCACTAGAGCATGGTCGGAATCCAGGCAAGTGCTTCAAATTGACCAACATCTTGAACTGATGCATGCCATTTGTAGCTAATTGTAAGGAGATCAACGGATCCAAGTCATTGACGAATTCTATAGGATGTAGGTGACATGATGCTAAAGCTTGTTAGGGGAAGCAGCCTTGTCAGTATAGAGTGTGCACTACTCGACCGGCACTGCGTGCCTCTACGCAAAAGTGGCATTCAAGCCGTTTTGAAGAATCCGAAATGGGATCCATTTGGGCATGCATATCACCATCAACTGTCACTGTTCCAAAATGTTTCGCCATAAGCAGAATAGTTGCGAGCTGACATCGGAAATTTTATGTCATCCCCTCCGAATGGTAGTCACTGGAGACTTAAAGGAAATCGGTGGAAAGGCGACAACTCCTCAGTCAGTAACTAGTAAACCCCATAGACTTTTGAAGTCGAATCTCGCATATGCGCCAGTTCAGTAATATCCGTTCGCGTAGAATGAACTCAGAATTTTTGCTGTGATATCGAATTCACAACTACTATGAACAATTGACATAGTAGCCCCAGGCATGTGAACATTGTGGTTATTGTCCGCCGTTTCGGAACCAAAGTGTCAAAGATCCGTCGTAATGCCGTTATCTTGTAGGTGAATTTCGGGGACACAGTACACATCAATACCAAGTGAGTGAATAGGACCCTTGGTTTGAGGGAAGAGTTAAGTGTACTGATGGTAGTGGCAAGCTCTTTCTCAATAAACCAAAAATAAGAGAGTTAAGAGGGGAGATAAGGAGGAGAAGAAGGTGTATTGCCGACGGGCGTGGCAATCTGTTGCTCGTTACGGGAGAAGGGTTCGGCTCGAAATGCCCTACTCGTAGACTTTGACTCAATGGTCTGACACACGAGGCAGTGAGAAACAAACACAGCTAGAGACGGTGATTACGGAGGCACATTACGATCTGCTTGAGGTTTGATACATAAAATCTTTGAGAAATTTGAAACATTCCACTTGTTTTCGTCCGTTGTTGGTTACACACCGGTGACCAATGCCAGCCGCAAGTGGGATCTGGTGCTTTTGTCCCAATTTAATCTAGTTTGAGGCGGTGGTGTTATCCATTGACCACCGGAAGGTGCCATCCCACCGTCACTGATAATGCATGGCGCTAGTGTTCTACTCCAATCGAGCTGTGTTTTTATACACCGTAGCACTTTTGTTACCAATGGCTAGGTTTTAAAGGAAATGGACCAGTAACCTTTCCCTAACCTCCAAATAGGATGGGATTGTGTTACCGTCAGTCTTGCCTCCAATCACTGACCTGACTAGTATGAGTGGCTCTAAAGGCACTTGGAAAGCGTCACCCATGGTGCTCAATGGGATACGGGGGTACGCAAAAACCATCGTACGAAATTGAGGTCAGGCCACTTCGTTTAAGGACATTCGGGACAACCCTACTAGGTAAGGTTTCTCAGCGTAAATTCACAGACACTTCAGCATTTCATTTCATTGTAGGTGGCGGGATGTGTCCACCAATGTGTGCCGAATCTAAAACTCGCAATCGCAAAAGTAGGTTTATTCAAGTCGTTTCCATTGGGTCCAACTCAGTCTCCGCGTAATTCTACTCACGTCAATCTTTATTCTCTCAATACTTTGCACAAGACCAGCTGAATTATCCCTAGCCGAAAAGAGTAGAGAATCCACATACTCAATAACTGGTTACCTGTGAACATTTTACTCAAAGTTAATTTGCACTCTCAAATCCATGCATGAAACAATGGTTATTGCTGATTTTCTAACTACTTTCTCCCTATTTATATAACGCTCCTTCGTTAGCTCTCTTCGAGTTTACATGAGCGTTGGAGTGGTGATTTGTCTAAGGCATTCATTCTCAACAGCAACTATTGACTATCCTTTACAATGAAATGTTGCATATTCATTATGCACTGCTTCTGTGTGTTGCATAGACCTACTCTTGGTTTGCATACGCAAGCCCATAGCTGCTGAGTTTGATTTACTAAGGATAAATTATATTATATATATGTATGTATTATATAATAAGTTACCAAAACCCAGATTGCATTCAGGTGAACAGTTGTTAAAGCACCTTCTTCTAAGGAGGCAATGCAGAAACACTAGGCTCTACCTTTCTGTGTGGTAATCCGTACATATAAGTAACTATATTTAATTTCTCTCCAGTGAGCTTATCGTCAGGTGGCCCAACCGAACTGCAGCGTGCCAGTGATGGACGTTGAATCTCAGACTTACAAGTATTTCAAACTGTTAACCTTTAAGTGTTTCCGATATCATTCGCTCACTAAATTAAAATAGATTGGTCCTCTCTACCTTCCCACAACAAATGTCCTTACCATAGGACCACTAGCACCGCTGTGTTCAATACGTTTTCCAGAACTAACCAATAGTCGCCGTTTAATACTTATGTACGGACAGTTTCTTCACATTCGATGTATTACTGATTGCATATCGGATTTCTCCATAGCATTACATCAGTGATAGCATAATAAACAATGAACTATGAACAATGATTTATCACGGGTAAAAAAGCATGTGTTTGACAAGTCACGTAGGATAGTGGGAGCAAAATTTAAAATTGAAAAAATCATTGAATAAGCAAATCGTCATTTTACTCGTTTATCGATTTAAATGCACTAGTGCATAACGATATTTTGAAATGGGAATTAGATGTGTACACAAAATAGTATAAAGAGCTGTTATAGTTCAGTATTTGTGCGAGAAATAGAAAAGAAAATGACAAGGCTCACTCTTGTATTGTTTCATTTGATAGATGCGTTTTAGTAGTTCAGTCTACATACATTCATGCTACTCACAGATTTTCTGCAACTATCCTCATCGCCACGTTGCAGAGAGTGCCGTTAGGCACATGGTTTGATTATTGTTGTTTTGTCATCCTAGCGAAACAACATAAATCAAATAATGCAAGTTGGATAGCATGCCATCAACGCGTTTCTTGAATACAATCAATGTAGCAGCAGGGATGACGACGTGAGTCTGAAGGACGCTCTAAGTACAAGAGAGACGAAGGGGGAAAACGTCTCGTCGACAGTCAAGTCGATTGTAGTGCGTATCCAGTTCAAACTGATGTCCTCTCAAGTTGGTATTTTGGCTCAGCTGTAACAGCTTACGGCATGGGTGAATTTGGTTTGTCAGTATTAAGTAAAGCATGATTAGGTCTCCTCCGTGACATCGATATTCACCACTGTACAATCTCAGGGACTGTAGTGTGCTTTGGTAGGAGAAATGAAACAATCATCTAACGAGTTTGATTGCTCTACTTCTTGCAGCTTCTAGTGCGTTGATGTCGCACTTGCGCTAGGGGCGCCAGAACTGGATCTCAGATTCCAAGTGTGACCTCATATAGGTGTTCAGTATTTGCGGAAATATTCATGGCTCGAACTTTCCGAAAGCTGCACGTAAGAGTCCAGGATCTTGACTGGCTCTTTTCGATGCGTTTTCAGCCTTCCTCGTGTAACCAAGATCGTCCTACACGATTACCCCGAGGTCGTTTTCTCAGGAAGCACTTTACAACTGCTGGTCTCCAAGTCGCTATTCATAGATAAGCTGATTCCGTACGCTCACTCCATATGCAATTCACCACGTTTAACTGAAGCAGGTTATCGGATAATCACGCATAAGCCCTGTCGAGATCTCCCTGCCATGCCATGTGATCATCCGCTGTCGTGATATCATGCCAAAGTTTGACATCATCTGCAACCACTAAGCAATTCGACTGCAGTAAACCAGTAGGATCAGTAATGAATAATAGGAATAAATGTGACCCCAATATCTATTTTAAAGCACGCCATGCTGGATATCAATTGGACAGGAAACTGAGCTGCTGACTCTCACATGTAGCTGAAGTTGAGGGAGGAAATTACAATCAAACTGAGCTTTGGGTCACCGATTCCATGGCTTTGAAGCCTGTGCAGGAGAATGCGGTGGTCCAAACGATCGAGCGCTTTAGAGACATCTAGGTAAACTACGTCAAGTCCCCCTCTGACATCGGCTGTCTCTGTCCAGCTTGCTCGGGCTAGAAGCAAGTTTGTCATGCAAGACGTATTTCGGCGGAATCCATGCTGCTCTGACCCTAATAGGTTGTTACACTCACGTTATCCCATGAGCGCCTACTTGCATTACTTTTCGTAAAATTGGGAGCAGAGTGATTGGACGGTAGTCCGAGGGCTACGCAAGGTTATCAATTTGGTAAATAGCAGTGATTAGTCCATGTTTCCACGTTGTGAGAACCCGCATTTTGTCGAGACAACATTGAAAGAACCGAGCTAATGTTTCGACAATGTTTATGGCCGCTGTCTTCAACGCCTTTGGTTTGATATTCTCCACGCCAGGTGAGCTGTGCACGCGTAATGACATTAGCCATTTCAACATACTGGCTGCTGTAAACGATACGGGGTTTAATACTGGTACCGATGGGAGCTGTGTCAAAAGCGGGTGAAATGATAAGTCACTCTGCAAAGTGTGGAGGAAGTGGTGACGAAGCACGTTAGTTGCATCTTGTGTAGTGTGTGCCAGACCATCTGTTACATGTAAAATTTGGATCCCAGGCCGCACTCTGTGGAGCATGTTGGTGTGTCTATACAGCAACTTAGGATTTGTACTGAATTTTGCCGCTAAGTTCTGTTGGTGTTGTAGTTTGTCTTAGCCGGAGCAACTTTATTCATGGTTTCTTTGATTAGTGTAAACCCCCCAGGTCAGGTTACTTGGACAGACTTTGTAAGCGCACCAGGATGAATGCATTAAGCCTATTTATTTTCTAGTACGGTTCCTCAGGAACGAATTCACTTACTTCAGATGAAAGACCTTGCTTTCTGACCTATCTGCCACTAGCTCAGTGAATTGGGTGACAAACACCATCCAGGCGACATCGGGCGGCTCCTCGGCCAAGAAGGACCAGTCGGTTTCGTTAACGAGTTTGGCCAAGATATGGTAATGTTTAATGACAGGTTTCACAGTTTTTATCAATGATGTATCCCGAGTGACATATGTAACGAAAGAGCACTATCGCGTGATAGCTTCGACCAAGTGATGCATCTATGGTTACGGTATTGACCATTAGTCCCTTGTTGGAGAGCACAAGGTCCAAAACAGAAGGTGTGCACCCGTTCGAAATCAGGTGGGCGAGGTGACATATTTATACCAAAGTACATTGGCAATCACCAATTGCAAATCAGCCTTGAATTGTTTGCTGTTCAATGCTAGAACTTCGACTGCGTGCAGTTTGAAGTCCTCCACCAGAAGGAAGTGACTGTGAAGTTGTGCAAGCACTTGCTTCATTGCAGAGGCTACCCATGATCCATTTTCTGGGTGAACATTGGAGGGCGGTAAAATATTGCTAGTAAACTCAAATCACCACGTCTTAGATGCATAAGACACCGAAGCAAATCGAAGACTTTCGTTTCTGGGTTCTTAATGATATCAATATGCAGGTCGGATCGAAAATACAAGAGCACTCCCCTCTGCTAAGTCGATCTTTTCGCATGGAATTCATGCCGGCTAGTACAATCTCAGCAACCGTGATCGTATTGTTCAACCATGTTTCGGTGACCATAACTAGGTTCCAAAGCTTGGAAGCATGACGAATATGAACTTCTTGACTCATCGGAAGTTGAATGGTATTGTTCCATGTTCCACTTTTTTGAGGGACTAGTGGCTGCTTTGTTCGGTTGGGCAAATGATGGGGTCTTGAATCCCGTGGTGGTATTAGTAGTAGTAACTCGTTTGACAGCTAGCGGGTTACGATGGAAGGTGCGTCCGTCGTAGGGGTAGCAACAGCGGACTCGTATGTTGTCGGCCCTTTAACATTGTTCAGTGTGGCGGGTGGTTCTGGTGAAAAATGTTTGGCGAACGCACCTTTATGAGCAGCCTTTACTGTCGGGGTGGCTAACTCTGGATCGTTATTCTTAAGCTGTTCTGAATTGGAGCTTGTTGTTGATCATCGAGTTCGAGACACTTATTTGTCTGGTTCATGTGGGCCAGCTTTCACCGCTACTGCTTGATCTAGAATCTTTGTCAGACTATCGCACTTCTGCGCCAACACATTTACACATCTGACGAGTGGAATAGACGTACACCCAGTGCAGAACCAGAGGGAATCAGTAGAAACATTAAGTTCTTTTTATATGGCTGAGAGTAAGCAGAGCAATTCGAGGATGAAAATATTTTTGACAATTTCTGCAGTCTGCCCCAAAGCGCACAAGTTTAAGACAGTTGTCTGCACCACAAATAACCATTATCTTGGAAGATTTATGCTTAGCTTTCCGTGGACAAACATTGTGACTGTCCGTTCTGCGGGTGTCATTCGTTGCAACCTCGACACTAGTAGGCTAGATGTAAATGCTGTCCGTCAAGTTTGTGGCTGACGGGCACAGATCCAAGATGACTGACACAGACGATGGTTGGGCCAGTCAGTGTGATATCTGAAATTATCCAGAGAATATCCACCAAGCTTGCACAGCTGGAAAAATACACCAAAAAGGGCATGGGTGCATAATTCACACAGAGAAAACACATTTAACACAGTAATCTTGACACAGAAGTAGCATCAAGCACAGTGAAGCAAAAATCCGCGGTCTCCTTGGGTACAGCCACGACCAACGGAGCAGGGATCACAATGCGCAGAAGCATTTAGAAAAAGAACACCAAGCCTTTAACAACTTGCGAAAAGCAAGCCTCTTCGTGTGCCTACGTCTCAACGAAGTTGTCCTCTAGACCACATATTACTGTAAGTTGGATAGTACATCGAAGACCAAAGGAACGATTGAGAGGTGCACGGCGCTTACCAAACATCCTGTGAAAGGACTCGCGCTGTTGCCAACCAAACGTGTGCTGCATGCAGGTATAAGGCCCTGCAACGTTGATTTGTCAGGGGGAAAGTGAAATCCCTTTTTCTTGGCATAATTCGGGCTTCAGCAGGTGTCTGCTAGGCCACTTTAAGGTCTGATTTAACTTGCTGATATCTCCCTTCATCTGTTGCTATTTTATATGTCTATTTTATGTATGACAATAAGTATATATATATATATATATATATATATATATATATAAACGGTATTTTAGTCCACGGTGAGAGGCACAGTCCAACTAAGTGATCTGACCAATGTGTATGGCAGGGTCGCACAAAATAATTACTGGTTCACTTTTTATAAAATGGATCCAAAACGGATTTTAACGAAATTGTCAGAGTTAAGGTATAAGAGAAGTTGAAAAGCTGGGAGCAATAACAAATACAACTTTAAACAAATATTCCCGCAATGTAATGCGACTATTCGTCGAAGTGTCCCGGGGGACTGCTTCCATGCAGGGTATTGCCTCGAAAGGTTGCGCCCGCACTTCCTTGCCCTCCCTTGCGGTTTCCCGGTGTGGCAAAGTCGCCTATAAGCCGTCACCTGGTTACCATATGTTGTGTTTCTTTTAGGGTTGCTTTATGCATACGTCATGGGCGATGAGGCCTCAGTCCAGTCCGTCTTGCGGATCATTCAATTATGCCACTTTCCATACGCCACTCAGTCGGTGGCATTGCGCCTTGCATGGGCATAGTCTTTTATAGTTTGGAAGCTTTACTCTGTCAACTTACCAGATCAGCCCAGTCAAAGGTCAAGGCAAAATAAGGAGGAATGTAAAATGGGGAAAGTGAATACAATAGGTATAATGTCGTTACTTACAAAAGTAAGCAGATGACATGTTTCACAACAGCGCAAAAGGGATCAAATAAATCATACGACTTATTTGTGTGACGTGACAGTTGAAGACAGATAACTGCACGAGTTATCCGTAGGCAAACAGGTACTAAACGAATTTTCGGATTCATTATTAATAAATAATAATGTGTCAGCCGTACACCGTATCGGCGCTTTGCTACGTGCGACCACCACCATTCGTATGCGGGCTGAGTAGACGGGGAGGACGCCCATCCCTACGCGCCGCAAGATCACGGAGTAAACTCGTTAACTCTAGGCTACTGATTACGGAAGTCTTTATTCGTAGGAGGTATTTGCACAGCAGGGAATCCGATATCGCTATTCACTGAAATCCACTGAATTAATGTACTGTCAACTCAGATGAAGTAGGGGAAATGGTTAACATTACAGAACAAATATAAAGAAGAGAATCGCCAAACAAATATCGCGAATTAGTCAAGTGGAGGGGGATTGCCCCATACCAGGAAACAATTTTGCTTTCGGCTTAGATCAGAAGTAGGTTTGTAGAAATTAAGTATGAGTGGAGTGAAACCGCATAAGATGTTGCGTTAAAGAATAGCATGTGAAGCGATTGTAACATGGATGATCACCTTTGCCCTGGTGCAGTTTTGAACATGTTTCCATTCGATGTTCTCCAGCGTCACACTTCATCTAGTCCATCTTTATACAGCTTTACATCACCAATTGGAATTCTTAAGATGCATTTCACTCCGTTAGTGGAAGGACAAATCTTTCATTTTCATTGATAGGCAAACAGGTTTAATACATTTAATCTCTTTTGGCATCTTATTCCATATGCAGCCATACCTAAGAAGGTGGAGATTTCTCTTTGGGTTGGTCCTGAATTTAGGTAAAGAGAATATACATCCACTTTCTCGCAGGTTCTTAACTGGTATTTTCCCGCAATTGCAATGTATAGGTTACAACATGTGCTTCCCGGTACGCGAGTTTGTGCAATAAGTACAGATTCAAAAGTATTCTTCGTAACCACAGAGATCCAATGTTCAGCTCCTTGCACATATCTCTGTATGAAATATCGGTTTAACAACCAAAAATGCGCTTCGTATAGGCACGTTGAAAGTTTTCCATGGCTCTCAAGTCACACTTTCACAAGTTACCGAACGTAACACAGCGAACTTCAAGCAACGGTCTGATACGGATTTTGAAAGCAATTAGTCTGGTTTCTTGCAAGGTTACCAGGTGGCATATGAGCACGACCGTCTGCTTAGCCTTTTTCACGATGTGATTTATATGTTCGCTAAAGTTTAACTAACTAGATTGTCTTAAACCTAAGTCACGAACAGACTGGCTGATGGGAATGGCTTCATCATGAAGTCTGAATAATTCTGCTGCTATCTGACATCCGTACGCCAGAATACTACACTTCGATGTTGCGAACGTCATCTGCTACATATCAGCCCATCTCTGAAAGGCTTTCAAGTCGCTTTGGATATTGTTAAGCTCAGAGGCATGCTGTGAACCTGGGAACGTGTAAACCAGCTTTAGATCATCAGCAAACAAATAAGGCTTCCCAAATTGTATAACAGAAAAGAGGTCATTTATGTACATTAGGAAGAGTAACGGACCTAAGATATAGCCATGTACCACTCCACTGGTGACCAGAGGAGGTGAAGAGATGTAACCATTGATATCCACAAGTTGCGGCCGTCCTACTAGTTACGATTGGATCCAAGACCGAAGCGGATTCGTAACACCGTAGTTAATGTATATAGCAGTTTTAAACACTTTTGCCTGCCCAGGAAGATGACAATGCACTGAAGACCTGGATCGATTGCTTCAGTTAGATGGTTAAAGAAATCAATTTGACAGGTAACACACGAGAGGGATTTCAGAAAGCCATGTTGTGAAGGTGAGAAGCGTTTTGTGATAATAGGAATGAAACCAAATGTTTCTTAACAATTCTTTCTAGCATGCTTGAGAGAATGGCTGTGACTTATAGGGCGATAGTTCCGGATGACAGTTTCGACCTGGATTTTTGTCTCGGTACAACCGTAGCCGTTTTCCAATGTTCGGGATATTGACCAGACTGGAGATACCAATAGAAGATATTCAATAATATAAGAGAGAGATCATCTCCACCGTGTTTGACTAAAGCAAAAGAGATCACATCAGGGTCAGGTCTGCAGGATGATCGTAGACTGGCAATCATGCTTTTTATCTTACCGACACTATGGTCCATCTCTGAGATTTATTCGAAGAAGTAAATTGAGGTTGACAATTCCAGGGCTTCTTCTTCAAGATTAAGGGATTCAGCAAAATATAAGCTAAAAGCTTCTGCTATAGCAAGTGTGGAATCTGTTCGTTCGTCTTCAAACGTGAACATGTGGGAGGGTAGGTCAGTTTTGCCGCCTCATCGTTTTCACAAAATTACAATCAACAGTGGACTTGTATCACTAGTATTTGCAGCTCGCTAGTGCAGGTTCTACTCAGTGGAAAAGATCAGTCATCATTAGGCGACAATAAGCTTACCAAACGGTCCCAGCATATTGATTGCAATCTCTTTATTGAATGATATCACAGTTTATCTTTCTAAGGTACCTCTCAAGTCACTTGTGATGACATAGTTGGCGGCACCTGGTTTCGGACTTGTCTGTCACTGTGGCCAGCCACAGAACGCCTGCGCCTACAGAAGGACCATGGGTGGCTTGCGCTGCACTACCCAGAACTCCAACCACACATCATATACAGTGTAAACCCGAAGGAATAAGACCGGGAGGCATGTGGATGGGAGCCAGGTTTCATCAACGGAGCCGGCCCACACTCCTTCACACGCAAACGCAAGCAAGCTGTATTTGGGAAATCAAGCGCACACAAGGCGGTGGCTGGATCGTAGTCCGCTCCACACTGAGTGCATGGAACCACTCTTCGAGCCTAGCACGACCATAAGGACCGTGCACCCCGTCCCCTCCAGCAACGACTAACTGTCTACTGGAGCCAGTATGAACGAGGTAGTGGGTAATAGACAGGTAGGCACCTTGTCAACATGCACATCAAGCGTAGCTACACCTGGGATGTTAAACAACGGTCAATCAATCGAAACGACAATAACAAAAAATAATTAGAATAATGCATACAGCAACGGTTACATAATTCTTCACTAAATGAGCGCATAAACTGAATTTTTTACGAACAAATCCGCGATAATTTCACGACATAAGGAAATAAACATTGAGAAAATGTTATCGAAGTTAACTAAAACAGTTTAAGCTACATGCGCAAATTTATAGAAGAAAGTTTAGGTAAATATTTGCGTGAGATAAAAAGCGTTAGGAAAATTTAGCAAACCCACCGCCTGAAACAGAGTCCCATCATGCAAGCAGGCGGTTAGTAAATTGAATACAGCGGACCTACAAACCCTGCACCGGTTTTGCATAAGTTCTCTGAAGCACTTGTCATTGTTTAGGTCTTGGTTTGGAGTGACCTCGCTCGTGGCTTACTAGGCCTGCCTGACTCAGGCACTCGCGACCACATGTGCTACATCACCATGCGCTCGATCTCGATGGAGTACGACCCATCGGCGTCTGTCCCTTCCCCACTTGCCGCTATTTCTCTGCATGCATGAAGCCTTGCTTCTGCACCTCGGCAACTGTCTTCGTGATCAGACCACACCATGCACGCCGATCAACCGCCTTCGGTTCCCATGACCTGCAATCAAGATTAGAACGTGATAGGCTTACTTTGATCATGTCCAGGAAACGAAGCTTCGGTTTCCCTCACATGCTGTTTCCTAAAACTCAGCTGATTAAATAATAGCTGCTTCGGTATGCGCGTTGAATTCATACGCCACACATGACCGATCCACCTTAGGTGTCGCAGCAAAAGTATGCAGTCCACTCCATACCTTTCACTTCGACGCAACACTTCCTTGTCCGCAACGCTGTCGCACCAAGCAATGCGCGGAATCCACCGCAAACACTGTTGATGGAACCGCTCGAGATATTGCACATCCCGCCGGTTGAAGGAAACTTCCCATCCCAAGTTCATCCAAGAACGAACACTGCCTTATGCCGTAAGGTCGAGGTTTGAAACAGAATTAAACCGTTTAGAAAATCAGGGAATTAGAATACCTGTGCAACTTTCCAACTGGGAAAAGTCACTCTTACCGGTGGCTAAACCGGATGGGTCCGGCGAATTTACGGCGACTACAAGATGCTTGCCAACCAGCCTTCCAAGATAATCAGATATCCGTTAACCCCCATTGTAAACTTGTATGCTACACTAGCGGGTCAAGTTGTCAAAATAAGCTTTATAAACCCTAATGGGTTCATTTGCAGCATTTACACCACCACTGAGGACACCTTAATGATAATAACAAAATACATGCTTGGGTGCAAAAGTGGGAAAGACGCAGAACTGTTACTTCAACAAGCCCTCAAGCGGCATGTTAGAGACTTTAGCTGGGTCAACAACCAAACGTGAGAGATAAGGTAAAACAGTATTACGATACGAGGACGTGAGGGATAAACTTCTGAATTTCGAACGAGTAGAAGAGAAAGAGAGCATGTTTGGAAAGATCATTGTAAAGTGTATGAAATCGATCAGTTAGTACTTAGAAGAAAAAGCATTGCAAGCAACAAGATGTCTACAAGTGATCAAATCAAATCAAGAATCTCTAGACAAGCCGCTGCATCTAGCAACGTGTTTTAGAGAGCGCACCATTAAGAAATAGTCTTTCTGAAGCAGTCTAGGGAAAATGACAGAAGAGCAGTATAACCAATGAAGAATGACACAAGGGGTCATAAACCCGAATATTAAAGTACGAGGTACTGAAAGCACTTTAAGTCTGAGGGTACAAATGCATGTTTTGTGACTTTTGTAAAGTTTCACAGATATGCATGGACCAAGAAACGTTCTGGGACAAAAAACGTTGACATACTTGACGGTGGAAGAGTTGGGTATAGTATTATCCTTTACACTTAGTGTGGGGGAGAAAGCTATGAGGGACGGCAACGCCACGTATGAAAGAAAATATTACATCACTGCATTTAGAACCATTAAGCATAAGTGATTTGATGAAGACCGTTTCACCAGATCTTCCAACGCAAGTTGAAGTGATGAGGAATCCTGGTTCATGAGGACCATACTTCCCTGCACAAAATCATTAGCATATCTACACCCTATAAACGTGGTTTGTATACGGAGATGTTTAACGTGCATAGAAAATAGTAAAGATAATAGGATCGCTCCCTGTGGAACACCACAGTCGGTACGGAGGACAGAGGATACCTTACCTTTCAGATTGGTGAAGTGAGTAAGATCAGTAAAATAGTCACGTAACAGCTTACATATCCCAAGATGAACCACATTTTCGCATAGGATATTTATTAACCTTGACCTATCCAGGTTTCCAAAGGCATTCGAATAATCCAGGAAGAGAAACCGTACGGATTTGCATTTTTGATCTAATGCAGAGGCTATAGAATGAACAAGATATGTCACTGGATACAATGTGGAGCGCTGGGATCTATACGCAAACTAGTAGATATCGTCTTCAGGAGCGGCTGAAAATGTCCTCGAAATTAACAGTCGTTCGAAAACTGGGAGATACTTTTGAGATCCATTTTTCGGTACTGGAGTGATACTGGCCGTTCTTCATATGTCCGGGATCAGACCCGTAGTGAGGCATTTGTTAAAGAGATCTGTTAAAGGCAGTGTGAGAGAATCAGCACATTCCTTCAAAGCTAGTGGTGAGACAGCATCCGGACCACAAGCTTTGGTTGCCTTTAATCTTTTGAATTCCTTGTGGACGTTCCTTTGATTGAAGGGCGTGGCTTGACTTGAGCTATTGAAGGGGGAGCAAGGAAGATGAGCTTAGTTAGGCGGAATTAAACTCCGAATTCAATTTATCCACATCCACTTCACCGCTCTTACCACGCTCTTACCCCAGTGCTGCATCAAAAGTCTTCATAGATCACGAAAATTATGGCTGCCTAGTACTGCTTCGAGGTATACTTACTTTAGCCATTTTATCTCGGATTTAATTGCTGTGCTTAGGCTTTTGACACGGGTAGCATCCTTGCACTTGTAGGCCCATTCTTTCGTCCTTCGAAGTCGCTTTAGTAGTGGTGATGAAAATCTATCTGCTCTTAAATAGATCGTTTCAACAGGGAAACACGTGCCAATGCAATATTTGATGTAGTCCGTAAGATGGTCACATTCGAGTGACGGGTCCTCGCCACTGAAGAACGCAAAATCAGTTAAAGGTAAAATCGTCTGAGTCTAGTGATATTTTCCAAGCAGCAATATCGCCGTTTGTTAATCTTGTAAATACGTCTAGTCAGCGTTAAAAAATTAGACCTGCTGTACATGACTGGACACACTCTTTAAAATACAATGGTCTGAGTAGCTCAAAGGGGCCCGCTTTTGTATGGCAAACAACTGTGGTTTATTTGTAAATACAGCGTCCAACTGGGCATCTTGTCTGGTCGAAACAGTCACTAGGTCTACCAAGCCAAGCGTCAGTAATACCATTGTATCCCTTTTAGTGAAGTCACCAGTAACGATTCAGGTAGAACAATCTAATTTAAGCAGTAGCTTTGAAGAAATTTGGTCCTCAAAAGGCATTAACTCCGATGCAGCAGTGTCAGGAGCAACGTAGACGTTTCCGACGATGACTGATCGAAAGCCGCTTAGGAAGTTCGGTTTACACTCAACTAAATTGCAGCTTACAGAAATCTTTAAGTACATAAATATTATGATTGCTGCGTTGCACCAACGTTGAGTAACGGAAGTTAGAATGCAGCCACCACGAAACTGGTGCTCCCCGGGACCGTCAGAGCTGATGAAAAAATGACCATCGAGTTAAACTACCCCATTTTCCACATCAGTATGCAACCAGCTTTCTTGTACCAGAATGCTTTCTATATTAACAGATTTATTTTGCTGCATAACGGCAATGCAATCACAGATTTTACCAAGGATAGAGCAAACATTACTGAAAATTATCAGTGTGACTTGCGCTTTGTCGACAGAACAACGACTGGGACCTGATTATCAGCTAACTCGATGCTTTCGCTTTTTTCCAAGGCATTTATTCCTAATTCGTTTGAAGACCGTGTTCGATGAAGCAAGGATTGAAAGCAGTAACGCGTAACGTTTTCAATTGGTTGACTGAGAAAAACAATATTGGCCCTGAGACCTTGATCAGAAAATAAGAAATTGCTTCAGAGTTAAAATAAAATTTAGTATCCGCGGTCGGTAGTGTAAATAACACAACGAGTATAGCAACGGCCGAATTTGAAAGCCACGCCGGTGGCGAACAATTCAACGAACGTGATCTCAGTTACACATATTCACAATTAAGCCTTCCAGAGAACTCACTACTATACCCACACACACGGGATTTTATAATACAGCTGTTTGTCTCTTGGCATCAACTCTGCACCTGGAAATTATCAAAGGATTATTGATGAATTAGTAAAAACTATACCTTTCACATGTGCGCATTTGTATGATATTCTAATCTCCAGACGCTCTGACGCAGAAAACCTACTAACACCCGCTAATACGCTTGAAAGATTGACACATCATCATCACCATCATCATTACACGTTAGCTGGAGGTGGAAAACACCTCAGCTATTGTGCCGCAATACAAAAGACAAGAAAAGGAAAACAAACGGTGGCACACCCGCTGAGTCCCCAGTAACGGATGGACATCGTTCCGGAGAGCTAACAGCTGGCTGCCGTAAAAGACAGTCATATTATGCCTAACAAGTGAGATCGTGATTTGAGGGGGATGCTAAGCAGGAGGGGGATGGACAAAGGAACTCACAACACAAACGCCATTAGGGCCGGCATTTCGCCATATCAGCAATTGTGTCCAACCAAACCTGTTCACCGTCCGTAGGACCCCAGCCAGGCAGTCGGGATGCACCAAACGACGCCAACTTCGAAGTGAGGGTTTTCATTTCTCTCGACCAAGTCATCACTTGGCCTCCCCCCTCCTCTTCCAACCGCACCCACAACGCGCAAACAATGTACGTCGCGGGATTCGGTGTGCTGGCATGCGCAACACGTGGCCCAGCCATCGGAGCCTGGTGCGTGATATAATGGTGCTGAGCGGTTCACTCGCTCTTCCTGCACCAAATGCGCGATGCCAAACACGCTCATTGCTCACGCGGTGCGCCCACCAGACAAGAGTTAAGCCGCGAAGGCAGCGATGATCGAATATGACGAGCCTCTTTATGTCTGTCGACCTGATGGGCCAGGTTTCACAGCCATACAGGAGAGTTGAACGGACGGCTGCGTTGTAAACTCTGCCCTTCAGGGCGAGAGTAATGTCGCGTCTGCACCACAGGTGGCGGAGATTGGCAAAAGCACCTCGTGCTTTTGCTATACGGTTCGTAACCTCATCTTCAATCCCACGGGTGCTAATATAGCTGCCCAGGTACTTGAATTCCTGAGCAACTTCTAGCAGATCACCACCAAGCGTCAGCGCAGGGTTGGGTCCCTGCCAACCTTGGAGAAGTACTTTGCATTTCGATGGAGCAAAGCATAGCCCAAAACGATTGACAGCCAGTGCTAATCGGTCCAGTGTTGTTTGGCATGTTTGGGAGCTGTCACAGATTAGGGCAATATCGTCCGCATACTCCAAGTCAAGAAGTCGCTCACCAGGAAGTAGCTCCACACCTTCTAGCTCGTGTCCAGGGAACTCTGTTTCTATGACTTTATCAGTAGCGAAGTTGAAGAGGAAAGGTGACAGCGGGCATCCTTGTCTCACACCGCTGGTGATACTGAAGGGTGGCGACAGTTTGCCATAAACCCTCACCCTGCCCGAACTATGCGCGTACAGCGCTTTGATAATGTTTACATATTTATCAGGCACACCTTTCCTCAGCAGACAGTCCCAAAGGGCACATCGATCGACTGAGTCGAAGGCACCTTTTATGTCAAGAAACACGACAACAGGTGGGTCGCCAATAAACATGGCGGTGCTCCAACACTTGACGCAAGGTGAAGATGTGGTCGATGCAGCCCCGACCTCGACGAAATCCGGCTTGCTCTTCACGAATCTGGCTTTCAGGAGTGCCAGTCAGTCTGCGGAGAATGACAGAGGCAAGCAATTTAGAGGCAATCGAAATCAGACTGATCCCTCTATGATTGCCGCATTCTAAACGGGAGCCTCCCTTGAAAATTGGGACAATGACGGAGCGGTTCCAGTCTGTCGGGACCGTCTCCTGCTCCCAAAGTTTTACTAGCAACTCGTGTAGATCATCTACTAGAGCAGATCCCCCGAATTTGAAGAGGGCTGGGGAATTCTATCTGCCCCTGCGGCCTTATGCAATTTCAACAGCCTGATCTCACGTTCGACTTCTGCGCGTGAGGGCGGATCCAAGGAGACGGCCCAAGGAGAAGGGCGCTCAATGCCCGAAGAAGAAAGCGATAACCCATGTTGGTTAAATTGCCTTGCAAAGTGTTCAGCCCAACTTTCCAAGCATTTTGACAGGCTGTGGATCAGCTGCCCACTCTCATCGCGTATGGTCTCGCTTAAACCAGGTTTCCTGCTGCCTGTTTCCCGTATCAGACGGAATAACTTACGATGATTACCGACGGCAGTGACTGTTTCCATCTCAGAGGCACGATGAGACCACCAGGTTTCGCGGTCCTTCTTCAGGCTAGCACGTAGTTTTGCCCTGAGATTTTTGCGAGCCCCATTGTATTCGCTTCCAGCCGGAATACGTCGGCGAGCATCCATAAGTTCCAGAGACTGTGTAGAGACCCAATGTCCGGTTTGGCAATTTGTTGTGCCACATGAAAACATGCCTGCTAACAGCAACGCTTGACGAATATGCAACCAGTGATCTTCAACGGTGTTTAGTGGGCGCTTACTCAGCCTAGATGTCAGCGCACTTTGGTACACATTCAGATCATCTGGCTTCGCCAGCTGGCTGGTGTCAATCCGTTCACCTCGACGTTGCGGACGTCCACCGAAACGCACCAGGAGGTCGGCACAGACAAGTGCGTGATCAGAGTCCACGCTCGTGCTCCAAATCGAGCGACAGTTTTGGACACAGCCTCTCCAGAGGTAACTGATCGCGATATGATCGATTTACGTCCATGGCTGGCCCGAGGCTGGTGGCCGCCAAGTCACGCTTCTGCGGGTGCTGTGTCGAAAGTTAGTGCTCGCGATAAAGAGGCAAGCATCTTCACACAGCTGCAGCAATTGCTCACCATTATCATTACGGGAGCCTACACCATGTTGGCCGCCCAGATGAAGCTCATCAGAGGACAATTTTCCGACTTGGGCGTTTAGATCGCCAGCCAACACCACAGTATCCGTGCTTCTTCTGTAACGAAGGAGCTCGTGAAGTTGCTGATAGGAATCATCTTTTACCAAATCAGTGCTACAGTTGGTAGGGGCGTAAGCCGCAAGGACGAACAGGCACCGTTTGTTCCCGCGCGACATCGTAGCACGGAACGAACCAGCTAATCTAACGGCGCACATCCTACTGTTTACTGGGATCCAATCAATCAGGGCAGCTTCAGCCCGGGGACTCAAAACAATGCCGACGCCAGCTTGACCGGCATTTGTAACTGCATAATCGCCGGACAGGCGCAATGAGAATGTGCCGCCAGTGTCGCATGTGGGGGATCTCAGGGTAAGCACGGAGCTCTAACCATGCAGGCGGGTTTCTGATAAACCGCAAAAATCGATCGATAGGGTCTCTAGTGCGCGAGCAAGTGCTGCCTGTTGGCCAATCTGCAGCAAAGTGCGCACGTTAAGGCATGCCAGTCTTAGCGAGACACGAGGACTCCAAATGGAAACAGATGAACTGACGTTGTCCGCTTGGTTGGACATGGACTTGTCGAATGGATTGGAGCGAGACCCTGCGATTGTGTGTGGTTTGAAATCAAAAGACAAGCGACCATTGAAGTAAGCTGGGGGAGGGCCAAGAATTGGGGATTGTAAATGGGTGTGCTATAAGTAAATTTGGAGCTGGACGATAAGGATGAAGAAGCGCAAGAAGAAGTATAAGAAGACGGAAAGGCCTGAGCAGTAGCATCCATATCTCTATCTACACTGCTCGATGCAGCAGATAGGGCGCCGTTTATTATCCTCTGCAACGGCCAGAGCATCAAGAAATTGTTGTAGGAAAGGCTCATTGTATTGCGTGAGCAGAACACTGTCAGGTTGCCCAGGCCTAGACAGGAGAACGATTAGGGTTCTCAACCAAAGCCTTTGGTTTAAAAACCTTACCGCAAGGCAGCGGGTTTTGGCACTGGCCTACAGAGCCCGTTTTATGAAATGAGGAGCCACCCCCATTCCAACCCCCAACCTGGAGAACCATGAGGTTGCGTTTGTCTGGCCTCTAACCATTGGCCAATCTGCTATGAGTGGCTTTGAAGTTGCAAAAAAAGCACCACCCAGCATAGCTCAGTGGATCTCTGAGGCACGCAAACAATCGCATCACGGTAAGGTCCAGCCTCATTGCGTTGGAAAGATTGACACAATACTGAGTTAAATTGAAAAAATCTAAGTGTGAGTTCCTTTCTTCATCGGCGTGCAATCTTGGATATATGCTTGATAATGTCTGTCTACATACTCCATACAACAAGATGAAACCAGTTTTAAGAAGGATAGAACCGAAAAACATTGGGGAGCACCGTTTAATACGAGGAACGCGATCTCATTACCGCAGTTTCTTACCTGACGCACCCCGTATGTTATCTTCTCTGAATGTTACGTCATAGAAACATATACTGGTGTTGGAGTCCTCGGCAAAGCAATGCTTTAACCAAATACATACAGGCCGTCGCCTCATCACGAACGTCAATTTATTATGATCCTACGCAGCTCCTCATTATCCAGTATGACGTAACTCTTTGGGGTGTGGGTGCCGTCCTGTGCCATCGCATGAATGAATAAACATTTGCACTACGCACTCTGTAACCAGCGGAAAGAAACGGTTCATGGCAAGACAAGGAAACATGTTTCATAATCTACGGTGTCAGATTGTTACATCAATAGCTCTGGAGTCTTACTGCCTACTTCACACAGACAACAAGCAGTTGATATCATTGCTAGCTGAGACCAAACATACACGACAAACGTCTTCACCAAGAATGCAGATGTGGGCTCTGACGTAGAACGCATTTATCTATAGAAAATCTATATCTCCGGTCCCAACAATCCCCCTGCTGATGCCCTGAGAAGTCTACCAGTTGCAGGGACGTCACATGACCCCGATTCTCTCTGTGAATAGGTTTACCTGGTGCGAAATCTAGCTGAAAGGCCTTTACCTAGTTCCACAATCCGTCAGTGAACAGGTCAAGCTCATTAAACTGCCATTCAAGAGTGACGTTTGCTCGTTGAGGATCACAAAATGGCTGATCCGTGCCATGCAGACAACTTACTATGCCGCCAAGATCGTTGTCATAAACAAAACCCAAAAACTGCCACTTCCTTCTGTAAAGAAGGCTCAGCCTATCGGGGCCAAATCGCATTACCTTTACCAATTCATTTGTGACTGTGACCACACCTGACTCCAGTGCATTGGTGCGAAAATTCCGCAGATTTTAAGGTTCAGACTTTCTACAGCCTAAATAGCCAGACGCATGAATACAGGTTAAAATGCGCTCCCGAAGCGTTAGTATCCACACAGTGATCGGAGCTCAGATGCAAGGGAACACTTTGGTTCGTCTCGTACAAGAGTGCATTGACATCTCACTCACAAGAAATTAACGATACACACAGACCTAGTGTCTGACCAGAGTGTCAATCTATTTGGAGTGATATGGAATAGTATTCAAACGTCCATGTGAGTGATGCCTATTTTGAACGTACGCTCAATAAGCCCTCTTCTGTATGCCCAGGTTAAAGGCCACAAACGTGTGTGCGTGTCTACGGTTAGTCTGATGGAAAAAGGCCGATTAGCGTTCATTTACCTACCGTGGCTCGCTTATGGTGAACGCCGGTCATTTACGGTTGCTGTCCCCAACATCCAATAGCCATCCAATGTTTAGCGAAATTCGCAACATGCTACTGCGCGTGCAGAGACATGAATTTCTCTCTCATCTTAGTGGTGCGGACGTATGGAATTCTCGGCAGGCGAGTGATCTAGTGCAGGGCTCAGCTGAGAAAAAGCCTAACCTCTAAAGACACACCGACATGAGGCTGTTAATCTTTGGACGAGATGACTACAGACAGCCACAACGTGTTTCCAGAGTTCGCTAGTTGTCAACTAACGTCGTGCTGGGTGCTGAAGGTCATGACCAACCGTAGGCATTGGAGCGCTCGATGGTTAGCTCTGTGTGTCACGCTGGCTACGCAGCGGTCCGCCTAAGCAAACAAATGTGCGTACGTGATGGCAGCTCAGCTGAGGACGAGGTTAGGCTTTGCAACTCTTGTCAATGTTATTGAATCACAGGTAATGGAGCGCGAGCAGACAATGCAGTCGGGATCACGTAACGTTCCTGTTACTCAGCGCGCGCTGATTATTTGGCTGTACGGTGAATGCGGTTTAAACTTCGCATCAGCTTCAAGAAAATACAATGCAATGAACGCCGGAATGCGTTCCCTCACCGCCCGGTATGTGCTTAAACTAGTGAAGAAGTTCGAGCAAACTGGGAGTGTGTGTAACATGAAGAGAACCGGACCGCCTCGCATCACCACGAACGACTGTTCAGCTTGCGCTGTAGTCAGTGAAGTGTCAAAAAGCCCCGATCTCAGCATCCGTCGGATCGCACAGCATTATGACACGACCCGCTAGGCGGTACACCAGATCGTACTGGGACGAAAATTTCGGAGATTCCATACATATAAAGAGCAGGTTTTGAACCCATGTGATCCGGAGAAGCGGCGTGAATGCTACCGCTGGTTTCTGGATCACGGAGATATTCGTTCTGCTATCTTTGCAGATGAGGCATTGTTTCATCTGCATGGAACAATGAAACATTACTGTTGGCCTACCAGTAACCCACGTAAATTTACCGCATCACGTATGCACCACAGTGTGAAACATGGTTTGGGCCGGATTAACAAGCCAGAAAATCTTGGTCCCATATTTCTTTACCGGGAATGTGACCGGTAGGTTGTTGTTTTGAAGCACTAAATCCTTATCTTTTCCTAGCATCGTCGTATTTGGAAATGCTGCAGACATTTGTGCTTCCTCAGTTGGAGACCGAAGGGGCATGCAGTACCATTTGGTGGCAGCAGGATGGTGCACCTGCACATTCTGCTAAACCGGTGCGTGCTTACCTCACCGACAAATTTGGCCACCATTGGATCGGCCGTGGTGGATCAATGGAGTGGCCTGCTCGCTCACCAGATTTGAACCCCATGGACTTCTTCTATGGGGCTATCTGAAGTGGCGAGTGTACAAAACAAGGCCGCGTACATTAGACCAGTTGAAAGAAAATATTGTGAACGAATGTCGCGCGATCACGAGGGATACATTGGAGAAAGTGCTCGCCAATTGCATCAAGCGGTTTATGCACTGCAAGCATAATACCGGCGGACATTTTGAACATATCCTTCACTAGCATAGATGATCGTTCCAATACATTTCTGTTAATATACTTATCCTCTTTCACAAATGTGTTAATGAATAAACTGGTCCGCTGGCAAATGGGGCTAATGATGCTTCCGGTCGGATAGAATTCTTAACGTCCAGGTTGTCGTTGAGCACATAAACAGCGTAGGCACCGAAACGTTCGATGTCTACTTATGGCAGAATCACTGAGTCGCTATGAACTGAGGTTCGCGCAGTCTTAATGAAAAGCCGACTATGTTGTTGACTCCGTTTCAGGTTATTGCCTGTGAAGCTGGTGTTCTGGATGAGTTGCAGTAGGTGGCAACATGTGCACGTGGGGTCGTTTTGTATCTGTTAGAGTAGTCAAACTTGAAGTTTTATGGCCTCGGTGGAACACATGACGCTTTCAGGTAAGCAATCCTGTTGCACAGAATGAGACAGCGTATGTAGCGTTGAGCAATCAATATGTGTAGTTTTTTGTAAAAACAATCTATCTCACAGGTTTGAGTTAGCGAAACCATTCTGTTCGAACCACAGCCTTATTTGCAGACACGCGCATGCACTACAAATGTTGCAGCGTGAAATCGCATCACTCAGCATGATTGGTGGGTATACACACACAATAAAATGGCTGACAACGCCTCTTTGCCAAGTACTGGCCTAATTTCGAAGGGCTACTCGCCTCAAACGTTACACTTGCTTCTGTCCCCACACCATCACTGTTATCCAGCCTCAAATTCTTCGCGAAAATGGTTCCGAAAATGCTACTATCCTTGCGTATACACAGCTATCCTGGTATGCATAACTTTCACCCTAAAGCAATGCAGGCAGCAGCCATTCACCTAGCCCATTCACTTGCCGTATTCTTTCAGATAAGTACGTCTGATACTACCAAGTACCGTCCGGTAACACTTCTCTCTGCCCTTTCTAAAGTCATGGAAGCGATCATCATTGGTGTAATGACGGGCTACTTGGAAAACGTGGGCGATGCATTTTTAGGATGGGTTGGTAATTTTCCCCGTGAACAGCAGTTCTAGGTTAGACTCCGAATATCTCTGCCCGACCCTACTCGAATTGGGTGCGACGGCCTTGCGAGAGCCATACCCAAAGATTTACTTTTCCGGATGACGTTAAAAGTTGGTCTGCGATCAACGGAATGGACGACCACAAGATCGTGGAAAGTAGAAGTCACGATTAAAATTCACGCACAATAATATGCCTCGATGGGGAGTTGAACCCCGGTCCACGAATTTCCGGTCCGCTGCTCTACCACCTGAGCTACCGAGGGCTGACGAGTAGGTGCGCAAATTTTAACACATGACTTCTGCTTGGTGCGCGACGTCACTTCCTAATGGACCGAAGTACCTGTCCTACAAATGTCCAAGGGGCGAAGGTAGCTTAATGTTAGAAGTTTGTGAGTAGGGTAAATTTTGTAGAAAGAATTTTAGTCGTGACTTCTACTTTCTACAAACTTTACCCTACTCACAAACTTCCAACATTAATCTACCATGGCCCCTTCGACATTTGAAGGACGGGTACTTCGGTCCATTGGGAAGTGACGTGTGAGTGAGCCAATCTGCAACATCAGGACAGGTACTGTGAGCCCATTGGCAATACGTCGCGCACCAAGCAGAAGTCATGTGTTAAAATTTGCGCAACTAATCGTCAGCCCTCGGTAGCTCAGGTGGTAGGGCAGCGGACCGGAAATTCGTGGACCAGGGTTCGACTCCCCGTCGAGGCAAATTATTGTGCGTGAATTTTAATCGTGACTTCTACTTTCTACAAACTTTACCCAACTCACAAACTTCCAACATTAGACCACAAGATCCTCCATGTTCGACCTAGATGGGACCTGGCATTGACCGGTGAAGAATTCACTGCCAGTAAATTTGGTCAAGTGACACATTATCCATATCAGCCATAGACACGCCTATCGCTAGAATATTGGGGCATATGACCTGCAGACAAGCCCTCAGGAACTTGACCTCTCTGTGTTGGTGCAGGAAGACTTCGGTTATTCCAGATAGTCGGAATACAAAATTGGTAAACAGCACGTTGTTAGCTTGCGGATGGCATTTTAAAGTTTTAATTCACTCATCTTCTCTATGATGCTCCATGCCTATGTGCGTTAACACGTCGAATAAGTAATCCAGACTTGGCACGCTTGGCTAAACCGTGAACTTGCAGCGCTTGAAACTCACCATGGTCGAGCAGCGACTATAAACAATCGGAGTGTTCAGTAGACGCTACAGATGTTTATGATGAGACCACTTATTAGTCTAAAAGATACGAAACAACCCCACGTGCACATGTTGCCACCTACTGCAACTCATCCCGAACACCAGCTTCACAGGCAATAACCTGAAACGGAGTCAACAACACAGTCGGCTTTTCATTAAGACTGCGCGAACCTCAGCTCATAGCGACTCAGGGATTCTGCCATAAGCGGCCATCGAACATTTCGGTGCCTACGCTGTTTATGTGCTCAACGACAACCTGGCCGTTAAGAATTCTATCCGACCGGAAGCATCATTAGCACCATTTGCCAGCGGACCAGTTTACTCATTAACACGTTTGTGAAAGAGGATAAATATATTAAAAGAAATGTATTGGAACGAGCAGCTATGCTAGTGAAGGATATGTTCAAAATGTCCGCCGGCATTATGCTTGCAGTGCATAAACCGCTTGATGCAATTGGCGAGCACTTTCTCCAATGTATCCCACGTGATCGCGCGACATTCGTTTACAATATTTTCTTTCAACTGGTCCAATGTACGCGGCCTTGTTTTGTACACTAGCCACTTCAGACAGCCCCATAGAAGAAGTCCATGGGGTTCAAATCTTCTGAGCGAGCAGGCCACTCCATTGATCCACCACGGCCGATCCAATGGTGGCCAAATTTGTCGTTGAGGTAAGCATGCACCGGTTTAGCAGAATGTGCAGGTGCACCATCCTGCTGCCACCAAATGCTACTGCATGCCCCTTCGGTCTCCAACTGGGGAAGCACAAATGTCTGCAGCATTTCCAAATACGACGATGCTAGGAAAAGATAAGGATTTAGTGCTTCAAAACAACAACCTACCGGTCACATTCCCGGAAAAGAAATATGGGACCAAGGTTTTCTGGCTTTTTAATCCGGCCCAAACCATGTTTCACACTGTGGTGCATACGTGATGCGGTAACTTTACGTGGGTTACTGGTAGGCCAACAGTAATGTTTCATTGTTCCATGCAGATGAAACAATGCCTCATCTGCAAAGATAGCAGAACGAATATCCCCGTGATCCAGAAACCAGCGGTAACATTCATGTCGCTTCTCCGGATCACATGGGTTCAAAACCTGCTCTTGAAATGCATGGAATCTCCGAAATTTTCGTCCCAGTACGATCTGGTGTACCGCTTAGCGGGTCGTGTCACAGTGCTGTGCGATCCGACGGATGCTGAGATCGGGGCTTTTTGACACTTCACTGACTACAGCGCAAGCTGAACAGTCGTTCGTGGTGATGCGAGGCGGTCCGGTTCTCTTCATGTTACACACACTCCCAGTTTGCTCGAACTTCTTCACTAGCTTAAGCACATACCGGGCGGTGAGGGAACGCATTCCGGCGTTCATTGCATTGTATTTTCTTGTAGCTGATGCGAAGTTTAAACCGCATTCACCGTACAGCCGAATAATCAGCGCGCGCTGAGTAACAGGAATGTCACGTGATCCCGACTGCATAGTCTGCTCGCGCTCCATTACCTGGGATTCAATAACATTGACAAGAGTTGCAAAGCCTAACCTCGTCCTCAGCTGAGCTGCCATCACGTACGCCCATTTGGTTGCTTAGGCGGACCGCTGCGTAGCCAGCGTGACACACACAGAGATAACCATCGAGCGCTCCAATGCCTACGGTTGGCCATGACCTTCAGCACCCAGCACGAAGTTAGTTGACAGCTAGCGAACTCTGGAAACACGTTGTGGCTGTCTGTAGTCATCTCGTCCAAAGATTAACAGCCTCATGTCGGTGTGACTTTAGAGGTTAGGCTTTTTCTCAGTTGAGCCCTGCACTGGATCACTCGCCTGCCGAGAATTCCATACGTCTGCACCACTAAGGTGAGAGAGAAATTCATGTCTCTGCACGCGCAGTAGCATGTTGCGAATTTCGCTAAACATTGGATGGCTATTGGATGTTGGGGACAACAACCGTAAATGACCGGCGTTCACCATAAGGGAGCCACGGTAGGTAAATGAACGCTAATCGGCCTTTTTTCATCAGCCTAACCTTTTATGTGTGCTTTTGTGTCTGTGACGGATTCCAACCAGCACTTATAAGTCTTTTGGATTTGTCGCCTATCCTCTGTCCTTACCATCTCTATATCTTTGTTCAATTGTGATGCCTTCAGTGTAATTTTTTGTGTTATCTTCTTCCTACCAAGCGTTTGCTTCTCACCATATTCCACATTATTTGGTTTATTCGTTAGAACAATTAGTTTTATTGATCCACGTTTATCCCTGGAGCCCCAGTAGTCTACAACCCTTCCTAGCTTTGGAATGCAGTTTGGAATTTCGGTGTTTAAGAGCCAACAAACTTTGTTGCATGTGTCTTAACCTTGGCTCGTCCGAGTGTAAACTGAATAATCTTGACAAGTCACTGACCGGCGATTAACAAACTGATGTTGATGCTATATGTTCTGTTTCATATATTAGTCACAGGAAGGAATTTAGCTATATTTCCCGCCTTACATCGCTCATACTGAAGTTAGGACAAGTCAGCTATTATGGAGATAAGGTACGGATGAGTAAACGTTCCTGCTACAATTTAAATTAGAAATGGCCAATCATCTAAATTGACTTAAAAGTAGGTTAGTCCAACTGTAGTGGTATGGTAGTGTTTAAATAAATATTTTATTGGAAAATAATTCCAGCACAGAAACAATTGCTTTGTTGCGAAGAATAGCTGCAACTGTGATGTACGATGGCAGATTGTTAGTAAATTGTAAGCGTTACGATTACGATGAGAAATCCAGGTTGCATGGGAATACCATACGTTCAACTAACCACCTTGTCTGCGCCGTCTGCCGAGGCTCTTGATACCCATTATTTGTCTACCCTCATATGATTAACTATGCAATGCTCAATGTTTTCATTGCAAATCACACAATCGGTATGGAGATTTACTCGTTCATTGTATTTCCAACCATGTCTAAGTGGCTCCATTCCAAACCCCGCTGTGATAATACCATCGTGCCCAGTTGTCCCACCACATACTCATTTGAGACGATAGATAATTAGATGTTGTGCAAGGTACTTCTTGTAAATTTGCTAAGACATTTTACACACTCTTTCGAAAGACGATGGTAGAACAGGGAGCAGCGGAATTTACTGCATTTGTTGGTGATGTGATAGCGTCAAGAGGACTATCAGGAAATGTATGATATTGTCATCTACTAACGCTTATAGCAAGACAACATCTACAATACCCAGGAACCATAAGTCATTTGTGTTTTACGGTACATTTAGTTGTGCATCATTCAACATGGTAACCATACTCACGGCATTTGCTTCCGTATTTCCATATCTGTCTCAATCTATGGTTTATACTCACACTTCTGACTAAACTTAGGGCTACCGTTCAGATTAAAATCCAAACGCTAACTAACCACTGACAGTCGTATTGGTTACTTATAATTCTATGTGTGATTTTCTCAAAACTAAAGGAATATGGCTGCTAATTTTTCATTTAATCCAAACTCATGCAAGTACGTAGTGTTATGGTTCATGAGGGTTATTATTTCTCCATCCAGTTTGTGGTAGTCCATACACAAGTGTGAACAAATGCCCGTTCGCAACACTGCAGTACAGTTACTTAAACCAGGGACCTTTGGCATGTCAACTGAAATCTCACGGTGAATGACTAAATGGAAGCTATTTAGAAACACTTATAAACACCATACTTCAGCCTGACAGACTGATGGCATTTTCACTCGGGTAACACCATTATCTGCTGGCTTGATGTCTAAATAGGACTGACCTAAAGTACAAATCCAGCTAACATCTGTGCGTGTCTCGATACATTCCCATTTGACAGATGGATGTTATTACATTTCTTCTCGTGTGACACTGTGATTTATTGCGGGTTGCAATATGAGGTCAATGTATCCCATCCCAAATGTCTCTATACGCCACGCTGTACTGCTGTCGTCTTCAGGTAAACGCACTGCGATTCAGACAATTCATCAAGGTTGATTCCCGGAACAGCGACAATACGTTGTAACATCCAAATCAAAATGTTTGGGCATAGGTAGTATTCTAGACACTGATGAATTGGTCGAGATTTGCTAGCGGTCAGAACAAATGACCAGGGGGAAATAAATAGTAACACATGACGGACTGCCTGGTGGTTCTACATCCCTGTTGATTCTCGCTCACCTCGGACAACAGACGATCATAACCGGCTCTGGTTTTACGACACGGATAGCCTGCAGTGGACATAATCGCACCATTTCCTTGCTAACTTGGAAAGTTGCTTACGCCACCTCCGTCATTTTTTGTATCATCCTTATTCTATATCCCGCATGTAAGTCGCGCTTGGGTACAATTGCATCCTAGAATGATTAACTACTGACTTGGTGCAATGTGGTATACTTATTGCACCTGCCTAGAACGAGTGGGTTCATTTAACTCGGTTGTATTTCGCGATGAGTTCACGTGTTGCCCATTACAATTTTGTACTCATCATGACCTATGCTATGCTATTCTTGCTATCTTCTCTAGTGGAGTCTAGTACGGTGACATACCGAGACGGTGAGCTACGGCATCTTTCTCTTCGTATTATTAGTATTATTCGACCGCGATTCACATCACCATGTAAACTCCATGGTATTACTCACCAGGCTATGCTATCTACATCCTGCTCCTTGAAATCGATTTGTAGGTTACATAACCCCAGCTTGACCAGCTACTCAATGCAAAGTAGCACGACGGTTAGAGAGCCGGTGCATCGCAGAATAATGGTTTAGTCCATCCATGAGCTCATTCGTAATTGACGTGCGCGGTGTTTCCGCGCGAACTGTGTGCTTGCTGAGGATCAATGCTAGGGTGGCAAATTAATGTGTATGTTTCCAGTTCGATGGATACTTTTGAATCAAAAGGTTTTCATTTCTTGGCCACTTACGGTACGCATAAATTGTAAAGTTTGACATTTGAAACACAATGCTCAACGATTATCCCTCGTGTGACCACATTGGATTATGCATTCGAACAGAAATTTCCCTAAAAATTCTGTGGCAAGTGAACAATCCCGACAATTAACCGACTAGTGTTTATCGCGATGTCGCCATTTCATGTTCCACTCCGCAGGCTAGTTATAAGAGTAAGTATAGTTATAGTTCCAATTGTCCCTCAGCCATAATGAGTTTACCGGGGCTTATAAAAACGCACGTACTAAGCGGATGGAATGCGGAATCGCAGTGACACCTACCAGAAGTTGCATTGCACATGACCAATCTTTTGTATAGACGAATCGAAATATCATACACAACGGGAATATTACGTAAGTGTATAGTATATTACCTGGGAAAAGAGTCGGCGAATAGCGACAATCGTTTTATGAGCACCAAATTGCTGCACCCGGAGACCTACGATGCAGACCTTTTTCAATTGGCTTATAGTGACAACAGAGTACACATGGGTATGTACAAACATGGGAATACTTGGATATTTGCAAAACAATGCGAGCACTGTTTGGAAAGTCGCATGTCTGACAGTGGCAACGGGACTTAGTTGATGTCACCTGTCAATACCTAAGGTTGCGTATCAATCGTACTTTGAGTACGTGCACGTAACTCGGGCAGCACATGACCGAACAGATGGGCGACACGGAGAGCCAGATGTGGACACATCATCACATTTGCATGCTGTGCGATCTGTCCCATGAGCTACGCAAAACAGACTGTACATGTAGAGGGCAACACCTGAGTGCACACTATTTCACTGTACCAGTGGTTTAGTCATCATTCTACTTAGCAGTTGCTTCACTATTGCTATATCGGGTACCTTCAAATATGGATGCCTAAGATTTAAGGCTGTCACGTCTAAATGTTGAAGAAAACATCAACAGTTCGTTTTGGGTAGTTATTCTCATGCCTACGAAAGTGGTTGTTAGCCTGACCTCCAAACGAAACCCATACACGTTTGTCGTACAATTGATGATGATGTCTAATGTGTCTCTATCCAGTTTATGATAGCTCACACTTCAGTTTGGATAAACGTATGTGCATATGTTGTATTCGAACTGCCATTGGACACGGATGACACCAATCTATGTATATATGTATACCAAATGAATTCGACGAGGTCACTCATACGGTTATATAGAACCAACTTAGTGCAGGGAAACGGCACTCGTGCAAACCGAAAATAACATTGTCACAACATGAAGAAGGTGAGTTTATGACAAACTCATGTTGATTATAGGTGTTGCAAATCCAAGTCACATTTTGATCAATGCGCCTTCCGTGGACTACTATAAATGGTGGTTGCTCAGGTGCAGGAGAAGGTACCATTGCACGCAGATTAGAAGCATGATGCGTACGCTCCCATTCGATTTACTAATCCAGTCCAATAAGGCGGCGTATGTGGTACGTTTGCTTGCGTGCTGAGTAATCTTGCATTTCAGAAATAGATGTTGTTTGAGCTCCACGGTGTGGATGCGCCTGATGTGAATGTTGACAAGGTGCCTACCTGTCTATTACCCACTACCTCGTCCATATTGGCTCCAGGAGACATTTGGTCGTTGCTGCTGGGGACGGAGTGCACGGTCCTCGTGACGGTGCTAGGCTCAAAGGGCGGTTCCATCCTGTGTGGAACGGGCTACGGTCCAGCCACCGCCATGTGTAGGTCTGGTGTGCGTGATTTCCCAATTAGGCCGGAATGCTTCTGTTCTGCTTGTTGGGGGAGTGTGGGCCGGCTCCGTTGATGGAACGTGGCTCCCACCCACATAACTTCCGATCTTTGGGTTTACACCGAATGTCTGATGTGTGGGTGGAACTTTGGGTGGTGAGACGCAAGTCACTCATGGCTCTCTGTAGGCGCAGGCGTCCTGTGGCTGTCCCTATGGAGGTCACAGTGACAGGCAAATCCGGATACAAACGCCGCTAATTCATGTTTAGTCGCACCTTTCACTGAATAAATATTATTGATAATGTTAAGTCACTGATGAGACAATACGAAATGCGTGCATTTGCCAGTCTTCGTCTTCTTACTGCGCTTTTCAAACTGCTAAAGGGAATAAGCTTTTTCAAATATTAAGACTCAGTTTTTAACAATCAAAAGGTTCTTGCAGTCGAACGGCCCGCCAAAGAACCACCTAATTACAGCCTTTATATGACGCAGAAATTTTGTGACCATTTCCGATGGTCGTGTGTCCTGAGGTTCCCGGTTGGTCTTCCTAACAATGCTCGTGGACAGATATTTCCCGAGGTCCTTGACGCATATCCAAGTGTCTCGAGAATGAATGCATTATCGGGGGGATAATGCTGGTGACCAAGAATAGATACAAATATCAAGAAGATGCGGACAAATTGTGCTACTTGTCAGGCGCACCGGCACAGCAAATCCCTCAGTCCAGTACATACGTGTCGCTGGGCTGGCAAGCCTTGGCCACTCAGACTGCTTAGGCCCGCTTAATGGAATCATGTTTCCGTTACACATCCAAGCCCAATCCACGTCCGTTGAAGTATATCCCGTCACGCAAACGACGTATATTCACCCTTTTAAAATGTTTTATCACTAATTACATTTGGTATGCCAGGGACCCTGTGCACGGATAACGGGCCCGTTTTTAGCACGGAATTCAAATGATCCGTTACCAGCAACAGGATTCAGCATTTAAAATGCGGCGCCTTATCATCCCGTTTGAAACGGGTTCGCAGAGCGAGCGGTGCAGACAGTGAAACTAGGACTGTAAAAACGGCGTGTTTGGACACTAAAAGCAGGATCGGTAATTAGTTGCCTAGTGTTCCACACTAACTAATTGTATTTGTTAATCTCCTGCAACGATGATGTTTGGCAAGAAACTCAGGACCGGGCTGAATATTCTGTTTCCTGTTCCAGGAGTGGGGATAGAGGAGCAACAGAAAAGGTCACGTTCTTCAGATGAGCTGAAGCAGGATGCGAATTTGAGGAAAATGGATTGTTTACACTGCTGTCACAAGAAGAACACCGGCAAACTGCCATGGTAATGCGTTCCTCATGAGGTCAAAACGACATCTCACTTCCAGACAGCCAGCTTATTCGTCCGATCTGAGACCAGCTTCGTCCAAGAAGTTCGTCCACACCGAAAAAGGCAGAGGCCGGGTTGTGCGCAGAAAATGAACCAGGCATTGAGGGCAAACCGTGCGAACAGACTACACCATTCCCCGGCCAAGTTGTTGTCTTACGCAACAGAATTAATCTGAGGGGGCATACAACCTGAGTCTACTCAATTAATTTGAGCCGTGCGTACGCCACTTACTGGTGCAGGTGTGTAGGTGTGCGTGTATAGCTCGTCGCCTTCAGCCAATTAGACCTCAGACGCACTAAGTCATAGGGGTGCAGGTGGGAGGCTTCAGCTCCTACCAGGGAGAGGGTTGCTGGCCCATGCATCAGGTTGGCCTTTGTTTCTCTGTCCTAGGAGGCGATTCCCACCAATTAGAACAAGAGTAGGGACTTGAATGACGATTGGGTTGGTATAACGAGCCACAGCCAAATAAGTTTGCCGTATGCTTTTGAATGTACAGTTCACCTAAACGCAATGGTTGGCTCGTATGTTCGACACTCGAGGGAGGTGAAGAACATCGTACTGAAAGCGTACGAGGAAGGTGACGATTGGAAGCAGGTCGCTTGCATACTGAAGGTGAACGTGAAAACTTGCCGCAACTGGATACGGGCGTACGAATCGACGGAACCGGTGGGGCAGCACGGGAGAGTCCGTCGCAGAGCACTGGGAGAAAGCCACGTCGACTCTCTGGTGGAGTGGGTTTCTGCAGAGCCTACCGTTACCCTTGAACTCCTTCGTTTGCGGTTGAAGGCGGAGTTCGAAGTTACAGTAAGTACCAGCACTGTCTCACGATACTTGGATGATAGGCTTATAAAAATGAAGAAATTGTACACCATTCCGGAGTCCATGAACACGCTGGAGAACAAAAACGACGCAGGTTATTCGTTTTGCAGCTCATGGATTACGAGGTGGAAGGAAGGCAACCGGTGTGGATTGATGAGACCAACTTCAACTTATTTTGCTCCCGCACTCGTGACCGCTCACGACGTGGTAGTCGAGCGCAGTGTACAGTGGCGAACAGCCGGGGACCGAATGTTCATCTTGTCGGCGCCATGACAAACAACGGCTTGATAGCGTGTTCGGTTCTGAGAGGAAGTTACAACAAGCAAAGGTGCGCTCAGTGGCTACGACAAGTGCTTGATACCAACGGAGCAGGGTTTGTGGAAAGGTGTCTTTTGATTTGTGACAACGCGCTCTGTCACATGCACCTGGAGCACGTTTTTCTGGAGGAACCGTACCGCGTTGGGAGACTTCTACGCCTTGCGCCATACTCACCAGCTCTCAATCCCATCGAGGGAATCTGGAGCATAATAAAGACTTATGTAAAACAGGCAATGAGGGGATGGTACTCCGAGATGCTCCTGGGGGATCCTGAAGGCATTATGAATAAAAGCAAGTGGCGGATTCGCTTTTTGGAGCACGCGGTGTCTGAAGCACGGGCCTTAGTGACGCAGCAGCACTGCCAACAAATGGTTTAACATGTCAGTAAGAATTATAGACGTGTTGTTCATTTGGTCGATCTGTAAAACATTCTGTTGGCAGTAAACTACCTGTTCTGAGCGAGTGTTGTTCTTACATTATTATGATGATGAGTCAGAGTGCGCTTTATACTATGCTAGAAATAGCCTGTTCTCTACTCGGGGGAACATCGTGGATTTCCGGTAAGTTGGTGTGTGTGGTCGCCTTGCACACCCATTTTAGTTGCCGTGTTGTAGAACGATCATGTGGGGGCTTGACAAACAGGTGCCACTCTAACACGGTTGTGTAACAAGCAATTATGTTCTACCGCCTGTCGTTGATTGTATTTGGAGAGCCACTGGATAAGGACTTTGATAAGGGCATAATAAATACGAAAATTGAACCATGCAGACTTGACGTACATGGGTAGTGTGTGTGGCCGTTTGCCGGATTGCTTAACCTGTTCCACCGACGCAGGCGGCTGGACGCTCTATGCGGAGACGCAGAGCATCTAGAACAAGCACAACTAACGTTTATCCCGCTCTCTAGGGAAATATTTCTCGATGGGTATTTGTCAGTTGTGGACTGTATTCGAACACACCACAGGGCTGCGGTGAGAGGATGCTTTGAAGCTGCAAATAAAAAGTACTCGCTTCGGCGAATCACATATAATCGTGCTACTGTGCCATCACGTTGTAACGGGATGACGCAACCAAAAACGCAGACATCTCCAAGTAGCGAGGATAAGGAATTTGCTTTTTCCGTGTTACGTCAGTCACACACTACCCTTGCAACATAGCACAGGATTTTGCGACGCTTATCGGTTTCTCCTGTTCATAATGCATTTTGTTGCCATCGGATAACAAATTTTGTAACTTGCTTCGTCCAGTTGGTCGTGGATAGTTATGTCGCACCAACGCATGCGAATTCCATATGTCGCCCGGGGAGCACGTACGGCCGAATGGACGTACTTAGTATGGGGCGATGATAGAGCAATAGGAGGAGTTGACACCCGGCCTGACCACTGAAATATGCAGGGCTGCTCGCAATGAGCATGGGGTGATCGTTGGCCAGGCAAATGGACGCGGCGGATTGTGCCTTGTTTAACAAAAACCACCTATAATGAATGTGGAAGGTCAGATAGGATCCGTAAAGTAAATAGAACTGTTTCTCATCATATGAATGAAAACACTGCGCAAGCGATACTTATGATTCTCTACTTGCATGAGAACAAAGCACAGGATTGCGGTGCCTATAGTCAGTGTGAACTGAACCCATATCAGTACGGGGTGCGATAAAGTGGTACAAGACCAGAATGAAACATGAGGTAGTCAAGTGATGCAGTTGAAACGCTGCTTCCAAACACTTGGTGGTTAGCATCCATTGTCAGCTTAAAGTCCAGGTGGGGAACAATTGAGGAACACAGAAACCTGACAAGGTTACAAATGCTGGAGCCACTAACAGGCAATGTTGCAAACCCATGGGCGAAAGACACGGTCTCCTATTACAAGGTGTATACTGACAGCAGGACATATAAGCGCTTGACCCAGATGCAACATGAGTGTTGAAATGGCATGATGCTGTGTAATATAACGGTACACTACATTCTGCTCCCCATTATAGGTGTCCGCGTACCTAAATAAATAAATAAATAAATAAATAAATTTGTATGTTTACCGACGGACGGTACACGGCCTCATAAGTGGGAGCGATCATGTGTATAGTGAACACGTTTCATAACATTAAATAAAAGTTTACTAATAGCATTTCGGATCATGATTACTTTTCCTTGAGTCCTAGACCCGCGCAACTCATATGTAAAATTTACGGATGTTTGTATCGTCAGGAGTAGATAATAAACGAAGGGACTATTAGGCTGCAAGGACACAGGATTTGGTATGGTATGTAATGACATGTAGTGGGTAAGCTAGCTGTAAGCCATTATCAAATGTTTTTTATACCAACTTCTGTCAGTGTTTCTAGTGTTTGCTGTGAGTCAAATATCTTCAGAGCATTTGGTATAGTGAGGAAGGTCTGAAGGAGATTTCGAAAGGTGACATGGCTTGTACACATGCGTATCTGTAGGGGTAGTTTGTTCCACAAATAAGTGTATCTCACTAAGAAGAAATTCGATCGAATTTTATGACTTGAAAGGTTTGTACGTATCAAGTAGCCGCCATTACGTGTGGGGTAGACTGCAGTCTTCTGCAGTTCAAGTGCGGTGCTGTCTGCGTAAATTCGTTGGTTTATAATGTTGTAGAAGAGAACGAGGTTGTTTTTTAAGCGTCTCAGCCAAAGTGGATCCAGCTGCAGTCTTCGACAGCGATCATAATAAGTCAGGTTTCAGCAGCGTCCCATGAGCAGTTTGGTAAATGATCGTTGGACATTTTCTAGAGCCGTTCTGTCTTTCTTTCTCAATTGGCTGTGAAGGATAGTACAATACTCCAGAGTCGGTCGTACGATTGTCTTGAATGATTCAAGTCGTACTTCAGGTAGGGAGAAAGTTCTGGTGATATATCCGCATAGCTGCCTCGCTTTCGCAACCTGATAAAGAACATGTTCGGAGAAATTGAAAGAGTTGGAGTACCTAATTCCTAAGTCCCGAACTGACTCAGACGTTGGGATCACGTTTCCGGCAAGTATAATGGAGCCTTCTGGGATGCGGCATCTGTACCCAAGTACTTGGGATTTCACTGCGGAGAACTTCATTAATAAGCGCTCACTAGCTATATTTAGTGCGGATAGGTCTTCACAGATGTTTCTCAAACACATATGTAGTTGGTCCGGATGAAATGAGTAAACCAGTTTGACATCATCTGCAAACAGAAATGGATGTCCATGTTTGATTGGGTCACATATATTGTTTACATAGATTAAGAAAAGTAGCGGTCCGAGCACACTTCCTTGGAAGACACCGCTGGTTATTGGCTTCGGTGTAGAATGTTGCTGACCGATTTTAACGACCTGAGTTCGACCGTTTAGGTATGAGCCGAACCAGTTAAGCAGCGGATTTCCAATTCCATATGACTCTAGAGCAGACAGCAGTGGCTGGTGTGGCACGCGGTCGAAAGCCTTTTGCATGTCCAACAGAATTATGATAATTGCCCTTCCTCTGTCAATCATAGTCGTGATGGGATCGAGAAATTGTAGCTGGCATGTAACGCAGGAGCGTCTTGAGAGAAAGCCGTGCTGTGAAGGGTTGATCAGATCCAGTCTTGTTAGATATTGGACGATGTTCTTCTTGACTATTCGCTCTAGGGCTTTGGAAGCAGCAGAGGTGTGATTTATTGGGCGGTAGCTTGACATTTGATTTCTCGGTCCACCCTTGTGCTTAGGCATTATAATGGATTGCTTCCATTGAGCTGGAAAGCAACCGGTATTGAGTGAAAGTGTGAAAATGTTTAGTAACAATAGTGCGAGGTTTTTTCCTCCGAGTTTTATAACAGTTGGGGAAATGCCATCTGGACCTGGATGAGTTGATGGTTTTATGGCTGCGATGGCACTTTTCACCTCTCTTAACGTCACAGGGATATTGCAGTAGAGTTCGGTCGTTCTTTTTGGAAGTGGGGGATGAAATGGCTGAATGTTGGGGACAAAAGAGGAGGCAAAACTAGAGTTCATGGCCTCGCATATACAGGAGAAATCGCGTGTTATTGAACCATCGTCTAGAACCAACGTTTCAATTTCCTGAAGTGGTTTAGGGTTTCTTCTTTTGAGTAGTTGCATCAATGCACGTACTTTCTCAGGATTTCTGAGTACCCGGCTTTCTTCTTTGGTTTTGACAGTTAGGGTTAGACGTTGTAAATATAGTAAATTCTCGTGTATTTGTAGCAATGTTGCGAAGCTGTTGTTCCTGCTGTATAGCGATTTGAGTTTCTTTAGTTTTATTTTGGCTTTGACTGCGATCACGCAGCATTTGGTATACCATTATGAGGTCACCCCGTAGCGTTCACTGAGCAATCAGCGTCTCTGCAGTTGTTCGGAAGTGGGAGGTGCCGCAAGCCCTTAGCAATCTTCGTTGCCCGGCATCGTTTGAGCGCAGCGAGTTCGCGCTTTAACCAGCGTTGCTACTCCTGGGTAGCTTATTCGACATAGAATGTACGTAGGCGCTCAGCACCCGGGAGAAGATGGAGGAATCTACACCGTCGAGTACCCTTCATAAGAGATTAACATGCTGTTTGCCTCTTGTTATATCAAAAGCTAACTGTCTGGAACAACAGCGAATAGTTAAAATGAGATGATAGGTCTCTTATTCTCGGAATATCTATTCAATTAGGCATAACATGGTTTTCTACAGACCTGGTTCGATGCGAGTTTTGCAAATGAACGTTCGTAAACACACCACAATGACTGCTGATGCTGACAATTGCGTTGTAAATATATATCTCGATATGCGTAAACTATTTCACCAAATTCCAATCGTTAGATTGCGGATCGTGTTACAATTGGTTGACATCCTGTGTTCGAACTTATCTGCACTAATAATTGGAGTCAGCATTCTGAACCGGCAACCCGACCATGGCTTCCGGTTAATTTGTCAACAACATTGCTGCATGTACTGATGTACTGGCATCTGTGGTAAGGAGCCGCATCTATAGGTTATGCGACAAACATACCCAACTGAAAAAGGTTGAAAGCAAACTGAAGAAGCTTAGGGCATCTTATCACAGAAGCAACATTTTCGATACGCAACCATATATACATTAAGCCCAAGTAAGGTATGGGACCTGTTTTCCAGCTTATGAATGAAAACTGCGTAAGAGATAGCTGTGATTAGCTATCTGCATTAGAACAATGTGCGCAATCACGGCTGATGCCTACACCAACGCTTCGTGATCAAGCGAATTTAATTTAAAAATTCAAGTACATAGGTGGGAAATGGTATAGAGTCTCTTCGTTAGCTAATTACGCTGAACGATCCGATAAGACTTTGGCACGCGGAGCAATCGAGTATGTGGAGGGGGCAACCGAACTCGCAGATAGCTTGGGACCATTTGCAACCATGTTAGGGATGTGCTCTGCGATTCTCTCTGACTGCCGTACTTGCTACCGTACTTGCGCTAGCATGTATTCTATTCACAAAACTGTCTTTAATGCTGTAGTCGGTTAGTTCCCTTAGTATAGGTTAGATTACATTGGTCAGGCATTTGGACAACTTCAGATACGGTGCGCCTACCATTGAAACAATCGGTGGTAAGGGGACATCTTCGTTGTGAATCTTCGGCAGTCCTTGCAAATAAGGAAGCCGAGATGCTCGTGTGACCGGCTGTGTCAAAGTTTTTGCGTGATTCCATCCCAACGTCGTTAGGGTCTTTAGTTCACGAACGTTTGATTTCGTAACATGCTGGGTTTTATCGTTATTTGTCACATCAAAAACGAATCGACTAGTCTGCGAGAACTTTTTGCACTTTCTGGATGTAGCCCTGTTTCTGCATTATGACTGTCGTATACGGGCCCAACCCAACATGGAGTGCTGTCATCCAATCAGGCCATACAACTGTCCAGCCAATCACCACTAAGTTGGAACCAACCAAACAATATACCCCAGTGATTCTGGTAAACACGTGAACTTCCTGTTGACACTTTGTTGACTCTGCTTGTTAGTATCTCTTGATCCGCTGTATCAATACTACCGGTCATTTCCACGATCTAGTATTCTATCCACCTACTAGAACAGTTCGGGTTATATCAACTGGCGACAGAATTAGTAATTAAAATGGCAATTTCAGCAGACGATCTCCGTGCAATTCTTCAACAACAGCAGTTGCAGTGCGAGGCCGCTCAGCTCCGTTTACTCGATACTCTAACGCGTAACCTTTCCCTGGTTTCCAAGGGCAAGGCTCCGCAGGATGAACATACCAACATTGAATCAATTGTTTCTACAATTCAGATTTTCCAGCATGACGTTGCATCGGGTGTTACTTTTGAGTCCTGGTTCAAGCGCTATGAGGACATTTTTCGTGTTGAGTTCGGTGGGAAGGAGGATTCATGGCGATCACGAACACTGCTTCGTAAGTTGGGGATCACGGAGCATGATCGTTTCGTAAACTATATTTTGCCCAAACACCCACGCGAATTTTCTTTTGATGACACGGTTCAGTGCCTCACACAGATTTTTGGCGAACGTTCCTCGCTCTTCAGCACACGTTATCATTGCTTAAAACTCGTCAAGCACTCCATGGACGACTACATTACCTACGCAGGTATCGTTAACCGCGAGTGTGAGCGTTTTAAACTTGCATCCATGACCGAGACACAGTTCAAGTGTCTCATGTTTATTTGTGGTCTACAATCTCCGTCAGACGCGGACATCCGCACACGTCTTCTCACCAGACTGGAGCAAGGCCCAGACATAACGTTGCAGAAAATGGCTGAGGAATGTCAGCTCCTGATCAATTTGAAGCATGATTCCCGTATGGTGGAACAGCAGCAGATCAACATGGCAGATGTCAGACCGGTCAGAGCACACAAACAGGAGTCCAGAAAGCCACCAACAGCATGTTGGAACTGTGGCGCATGGCACTACGCCTCACAGTGCACTTTTCGCCGACATCGGTGCAATCAGTGTCAACGCTTTGGTTACAAAGATGGTTTCTGCAAGCCACGCAACTCAACTAAAGCTGACAATTCCAACAAAAGGTTTCCGAAACCACCGCAGAAGGCTAGTCACAGCATTGTTGCTAGCTATCAAGTCAACGCGACATCGCGAAGACGCTATCTAACAGTGAGTGTAAACGGGTATCCCGCGACTCTCCAGGTAGACACAGGATCGGACATCACGATTTTTTCGCAAACGATTTGGGAATCCAACCGACGTCCTCCAATTATGCCCACTCAACAGACAGCCCTCAGTGCATCCGGTACAACTCTCGGTTTGGTTGGTGAGTTACGTTGCTTGGTATCTTATAATGGTCAAAAATTTGAGTCTATATGCTACCTCACTAACTAGCCAGGATTGAATATTCTCGGCATTGACTGGTTAGATAATTTCAATCTTTGGAGTATTCCGTTTGATAAAGTCTGCAAACTGACACTGGGCATCAGCATTCCTCCCGTAATAATCGATGCAGTGCTACAGCAGTCTATTCCACAACGGTTATTTCAGCGATATGCACTAGTTTTCCAGGAAGGACTTGGTCTTTGTAGCAAAATGAAGGCTCAATTGCAGCTGAGAGCAGATGCTAAACCCGTTTTTCGTCCTAAACGTCCGGTGCCTTATTCTGCATTAACCAGTGTAGAGCTAGAGCTGGATCGCCTACAGCTAGCAGATGTCCTACAACCAGTCGATTACTCGGAGTGGGCTGCTCCAATCGTAGTGGTACGAAAGGCCAATGGCTCAATTCGTGTGTGTGCAGAATTTTCAACAGGTCTTAGTGACGCCCTTCAGACACACAGTTATCCACTACCAGTCCCAGAAGACATTTTTGCCAAACTTTCAGGCGGTAGACTGTTTGCCAAATTTGACCTAGCTGATGTATATCTACAAATCGCCATTGACGATGAGTCAAAGGAATTGTTGACACTTAACACACACCGTGGACTGTTTCAGTTTAACCGATTGCCATTCTGGGTTAAAACAGCACCAGCTATTTGCCAGCAGCTTATGGATACCATGCTCACGGGCATTGACGGCGTTGCAGCTTACCTAGATGATATCTTAGTGGTCGGAACAAGTCCAGAAGAGCTAGCAGTGAAACTCGACCAAGTTTTGGATGGTATAAAAGAGTACGGATTGCGCTTGCGACCAGACAGATGCAGCTTACTTTTGCCACAACTTAAATATCTGGGGTTCATTATTGATCAGAATGGACGTCGTCCCGACCCAGCCAATATTTCAGCTATTGTTAACATGTCGGCACCAACAGACGTCAGTACGCTACGCTCTTTTCTTGGCATGGTTAGCCACTATTCTAATTTTCTCCCGGAAATGCATCAACTGCGAGCATCTCTAAACGCATTACTCATGAAAGAGGTCAAGTTTACTTGGTCAGCAGCGTGTCAAGCAGCGGGAGATAGGCTTAAAGATATGCTGACTTCCGATCTCCTTCTCAGGCAATACGACTCGAAACTTCCAATCTTAGTAGCTGCCGATGCAAGCAACTATGACATCGGAGCTGTGTTGTCCCACACTTTTCCAGACGGTTCTGAGAAAGCAGTTATCCACGTGGCACGGTCGTTAACATCAGCAGAGAAAATTTATTCCCAGGTTGAAAAGGACTGCCTGGCTATCATATTTGCTGTCAATAGATTTCACAAAATGCTATATGGTAGACGTTTCAAGTTACTGACGGATCACAAACCGTTGCTGACCATATTTGGTTCACATAAAGGCATCCCGGCAACTACAGCCAGCCGTCTACAGAGATGGGCTCTATCCTTACTGGCCTACGCTTTTAGCATCCATTACCAATCGACCACAGATTTTGGGCAAGCCGATGTGTTGTCCCGGTTAATTGCGGATCATCCAGCAGACAACAGCGTGACAGTGATTGCTAGTGTTAAACTGAATCAGGAGATCAGTCGGGTAATTTTCGACACCGCGAAATCCCTACCGGTCTCGCTAAAATCCATCCAGCAGCACACATCGCAGGATGCCGTACTACGTAAGGTGATGAAGCACGTGAAAGAAGGTTGGCCATCGAGGGTATCAGATGCAGAATTCATCCCCCTATCACCGGTGCCAAAACAGCTTATCAATCGTTGACTCGTGTTTGCTTTTCGCTGAACGTGTGGTTGTTCCCTCAGCTTTACAACGGCCCATTTTCACCCAACTTCACAAAGGCCATCAAGGAATCACCCGCACTAAAGCATTAGCTAGCAGTTACGTGTATTGGCCAGGGATGGATGATGATAACTCACACCTGTGTACGCGGTGTGAAAACTGTGCGATCATGCAAAAATCACCAAACAAATTGGCCCCTGTGCCATGGTCAGCAGCGACCACGCCGTGGTCAAGAGTACATATAGATTTCACCGGCCCAGTAGATGGTAAATCGTATCTCATCGTGCTTGACGCTCATAGTAAATGGCCAGAAGTTGTAACAATGCCGACGACCGCTGCAGTCGCAACAATTAGACAGTTGCATCAAATATTCAGCCGATTCGGAATGCCGGAGACATTAGTCGGCGATAATGGCCCGCAATTTACTAGCGAAGTATTCGCAACATTTTGTCGTTCCAATGGGGTGGCACACACACGCACACACCCCTTTCACCCGCAATCGAACGGTCATGTTGAGCGATTCGTCGACACGTTCAAGCGTGCACTTATCAAAGGGCGAGGCGACGGCCCCAGGGACGATTGCATACACACATTCCTAATGATGTATCGAATCACACCACACCCCTCTTGTAACGGAAGGTCACCGTCGGAAATGTTGTTTAACCGTCAGATCAGGTCAATTTGGGACATAATCGTTCCGGAGGTGAGAGAATTAGCCAATCCGGAAACAACAGAATCTGCGCAACCCAAACAGCACGTAATAGCGAGAACATTAAAACCAGGTGACTTGGTGTGGACAAGAGACTTCCGGCCGTCGCAAAACAGATGGACGCCAGGTGTAATCACCAGAAGGATTGGTCGAGTCACGTACCTAGTAGAGGTCAACGGTCAGACATGGCACAGGCATATGAACCAGCTCAGACACCGCTCTGATAACAATCAGTATTTACCTCATCACAATTCCCAGTTTGATTTTCAGTTATTACTGGAGGAGTTCTCATTGCCGAAACCGACAAATGCAAATTCGGATCGGGTGGAAAACGAAAGCCAAGCGCTGATGTCAGATTTGGATGCGTTTCACGGACGCCCCGTACGCAACCGCCGACCATCCGATCGTTTCATCTATACCCAACGGTTGACAACTACAGGCAGACGTGTCAAAAGAAGTGGAAGGGGTCGTATACGGGACCCAACCCAACATGGAGTGCTGTCATGCAATCAGGCCATACAACTGTCCAGCCAATCACCACTAAGCTGGAACCAACCAAACAATATACCCCAGTGATTCTGGTAAACACGTGAACTTCCTGTTGACACTTTGTGGACTCTGCTTGTCAGTATCTCTTGATCCGCTGTATCAATACTACCGGTCATTTCCACGATCTAGTATTCTATCCACCTACTAGAACAGTTCGGGTTATATCAATTATG
>OX104068.1:56866626-56889982 GCA_944474145.2 Dicrocoelium dendriticum
ACAAGGCCATATGCACAATTCCGTTCGCTAGCTTTTGGTTTGAGCGTAATAGGTATCATCATGAACGGAAGCGCGGTTACCACAGCTTACTACAAAGAAACTCGCAGCCACCTTTGTGGTGGCCGATGTTTCATTCAACGGATGATTACATGGTACAGTCTCACTTTCTCATCAGTTGTAAACTTTACTTCGTTTAATAAGCGTGAGAAGTAAAGCTTGGGAAACCTGGCGTATCTGCACACCGGCAAGCGTTAGGAGAAGAAGCCGTCTATTACGAACATTTACACAACTAACAATCTCGATGTTCCATAGTATTAATTAAACGGGCTTGAGAGAACACGCACGCTTCCGGAAAACAGCATCGTCGCGTTCAGTCAGTCATCTAATAAGGCACCTGAGTGCGCAGACTTTTCATCTAGATAATATTATTGAATATTTATAGTATATGAGACGAGCTTCTTCTGCGTCGTTCTCTAAACATCCAGTCTGCTTCCGCTATAGTTCTAACACGAGTTCGCTTCACTATGGGTACAGTGTCCAGTGGGGTCAATTAAATCCAAATGAATGAACCCTAGTTCACTGCTATATGAAAAAACAGAGAGGGCACCATGACTCTCGCTTGGTTGATGCCGACAATGTAGTAGTTGTGGCTGTCCGGCTATTCCATTACCGCAGCTACCATTACAGCTGCAATACTAGAAATATTGCGGTTGGTTGATGTGGGTTGATTGGTTCAAACAGTGAACGAAGCTTTTATCGTTGTACCTTTTTAACCTAATGCTTAACATCCGGTTGCAACTTGTGTACCTCATCACCATGCTATTTTTTAATAATAAAATAAATAAAATCCGAAAAGTAAACACAAACTAAGATATCTTAGCCAGCTAATTCTAAATAATTGGATAGATTTGCAATATCCAGTTGTTTTCATTTGTAAATAGCGCGGCCATGTTCAGTTGGCCTGGGCATTTCATTAAAGTGGAGAGAACTATGGCGCATTCTCATGGGAACACTGGTTCGGCACACAGAGCTTGACAGCTTGCGACAATTCAGTTGGACAAAACGAAAGCAGTTAACAAGCATTTCGAAAGCAACATTTCCCTTGGCATTCACCCAATTAGGCAGAGTTTGCGTGTTTGTCTACTCTGCCAAGTAAAACTGCGAATGTAGTGCGTGATTCCGTCGGTGAGGCCAACTGCATTGTATAACAGCAAACAAATCCAATTTATTAAGTCACTTCATTCCTTACTTTGTTTTTAGTAGTCAGGCTTACCCAGGTTATAAGATTTAGTGAAAGAGTAAACACCGCGGTGGACGTCCTCTTTCGGGACCACTCAAAATTTTAACCGTCAACTTTCCTTAACCATAACTATTTACGAATCCATCATTGCCTGGGAAAATCCTATCGAGTCTCTCGGAAGCACCTTCACTTTGCAGTCGTATCATTTTAAGCCGAAGAAACGTTCATTTAGCCCAGCCTGTTTTATCTTTTCAAAAACAATTCCACCCTGAATACTGGTTGATTCACTTGGTTTTTTGTTCGTAACAAAATCGCCCAGTTTCCGGGAGTTACCATTTTACCAGCATTACGTTAGACATGGATTTTCAGTGAAAGGTCAAAAGCTGGCACCCATTATCTTAGCTCCTCTGATTTTGTTTCAGCGTATCTTACTTCGGTTTCATTATCATGTCTACAGTAATGACACGCTTGATGAGGAAAAGAAATATTACATACCAGGAGGCTTCCATTTTAGTTCAAAAGCTAAGACAACGAACTAAGGTACTCCGCAAAACGTCTAGAATCAGTAGTAAAAATACCGAAAGCAGTGTAGGCGCTGTGGGAAATTCACTTGGACTACATGCTGATCTGAGAAAGACACCTACAAAATGTCCATCAGTAACTGAAACTGCATACACTAAATTTGCATTAAAAGTCGACATGCTCACATAGATATTGCAATCTTTGCAGTCTAGCTGCCTTATTTGAATGGCTCAAAAATATTGATAAACTAAACCTCACGAAGTGCAGTTTACTGATAGACTCCATTTAGACCAAAATACACAATCGAGTAGGCTGCTCACGCAATGCGGTGGTTTTTAATGTGCTAGAAAATTTACCATTAAAAACTCTTCAGAAGGTGCTTCTCACTGCAGTCGCGGTATGCAATCCTGTTGGTCCAGCTGTATCAGGTTACTCAAAAATGTAATGCGTTGGGCGTGTTCCATACTTTTCCAGTTTCAAGAGAAATTCATTGCTAAACAATACATTTAAAAGAGCAATCGCATTGTGCTTACTATCACTTTCAACCGTCTGAAAATTACGGAGGGCAAAACCACGCTACAGCGTGAGATAAGGAGGCGAAAGTCTGTTAAACCAGAATACCAAAGAGCCACATGGCGCCCCGCATCCAGTTGACATTGCTCCAATTAGTGGCCACCATAAATTTGCGAATAATACTCCCTTTGCCACAAATAGGGGCGAAGCGATGAGTAATAAAGTGATTTTTGTATTTAACATGGAATCACATGAATATCCGGGCTGCTATTTTGCATCTGCTGCTGTGTCCGGTAGAACACCTAATTCTCGCACTTCGGAGCTAAGATCAACGTCAGATGCAAAATTGGTTACTGGAAGACCTCCACTAGGCCGCAGTTTTACGGCTAAGCATGATAAGTCGACCAAGCCCAAAACGACTAGAATCCACAAAACTAGTGATGCGTATAGTGCTTCCTCTTGGATAATCAGTTCTGGCAGTCATTTAGGGTTTCCTAATGCTCTTTCCTGTGTGCGAAGTGACATCAACGGGGATCAGCAAGTAACAACTGCATTACCTTCTAAATCCAAGTCGCATGTGAAACTGCAACCTCAAACCTCGAACTGTCATGTCCCGCCTAAAGTCTGCTCTGGCCACTGTCTAAGCTCAACGAGAATATCGATGGATTCGGTCAAATTGATTGATAGTAAAAGGGTGGTTGACCTAGAATTATCGCTAGCGTCATTGGGCGAATCTGTATCGTTATTTTGTTTGGATAGACGTACATCCATTGGTCATAAAGTTATGGAAGACGTGCCAACATCTTAGCAAGTTACACACGGTGTAATTGGATACCAAGACTTTCCGATTCCATTAACGAACCACACGGATTATGCTGACGGTTGTGTGTGGATTGACTCCACCGCGTATAATGAAGCCTTGTATATCGAGGGCAAGTAAGCGGATTCTATCCATGGATGGAAATGACAGATACCCACTGACTTCTATCAGTGCGTTAGGTAATCAACAGCCTATTAGTTACATGACGCAGAGGACACAAATTAACTCTCCAGCTCCCACAAGCTATTACAACGGTCATGGACTACTTTCCTCGAACCATTTCCTAGAGGGTCATACTCAGTCGCAACCCACTCCGCTGTGGACACCTCCAAATCATTTTCCACCGTTGGCAATACAAGCACTTCAAAAATTTCTAGCCTGGGTTCAGGCATACGGCTTGAAACCCCAATGTTTATAACACAGCCTAAACAATCTTCCTCCTATCACATATTTCACTACTTTTGATTAACATTCATTCTCTCCACTTTAAGATCCACATACTACGCTCATTTGTTTCGGTGAATAATCCGGATGTAATATTTATAACTTAAGTTTGGGGCCATGATGGCACATTTGACAATCAGTTTACTATTTTCGGATATGACTAGTTTATGAGAAATCGGCGTACTTGGCAAGGTGGTTGTGTAATTTATCTTTAAAAAATCGCCCGCAGCAGCGCCCTTCGAGAACCTAGTGTCAAACATTGTTCAGGAATCACTCCGGATTACGACATCTGTTAATGAGTAGCAGCTGCATTTGGGTTGCATATACAAAGCGCCAAACTGCAGCCAAGAAGACCTTAATCCTTTGACGCTTGCATTTGAATGAGCCACTAGCCTATCATGTATAAATAAGACTATTGGAGGTGATTTCAATCTGCCTTTGGCTTCATGGTTTATGAGAACCACTCCTATGAAATGTCAAAATCTTATCTCCTGTATCCAAATGAATGGCTAGCAACAACACGTGTCCCAAGCTACCAGAGGTGAAAGTACTCTGAGTCTCATTTTTGCATTGGGCATACCTACAATCAGTGTTAACCTTCTTGATGAATTTCCGGGGAGCGATCATCGCGTGATCGAATGCCGCCTAAGACTACGCATGGCCGATGTACAGAACACAATGCATTATCGTCTGTTCAGTTCCGTCAACTGGAACTCTTTTAAGGACCTGGTCGTTCGATCAATTGGAATAACTACTTTCTTTCTTCATGTCCTTAACATGTGACGAACCTGTTTTGTAGTGCAATTTGCTTCTGCATCGATTCAGCAGTACCACTAAAATGTGCTTACCAAACTAAATATAAATCCGATCGTAAGTCGTGGAAGGCAGCACGAATACTTCATAAGATTCGGCAGAATTTCAGGTTAACTGCTGACTTGGCGCTATGATTACAGCATTCAGAGCTCGTCGGAGAACAGAAACAACAAAATGACAAAGCTCTCATTGTAGAAGAGTATGAAGCTGTGAACAGCCCTAGCAAAACAGCTGAGCTAGCTAAACCATTTCGTGCCCGGGGTTCGCGTTGTAACAACAATTTCAATTTTATCATCACGTTTGATGGAACATATTATGACGCACCAGGTGATATCTGCGAAGCTTTCAATGCTTGCTTTGTGGAATCAATGGTTAATGAATCAGCAGACACACCAGCACTTATCACGCCGTACAACATTGAAAGTCTATATGCAGTGGAATTCACTATAGCGAAAATCACCGGTCAAGTCTCTCCCTTATTCTCCTCAACTTGCGCAGGCCCTGCTTGGATCCTCCCTTGTTTAATAAAAGCAGTGATAGTGACTTCCTTCTGCTTCTGCTCAACATCTTTAAACTCCCTTTTATCAACGGACTATACCTTACACAATGCAAAACATCTGTCCTTATCCCGAGACACAAAAATGGCGTCGCCCACGAGGTTAAAAACTTTCGTCTCACCAATCACACACCCATCATATCTAGAATAATGGAAAGGATAGTGGAAGATGAACTATTTGTCTTCTTGAACAAGGTTAACATCATCAGCAATTCACAACGCGGCTTCTTGCAAGGTCGATCTTGCGTAACATACCAGACAGACTTTTTAAACCACACTACGGCTGCCCTAGACAGTGGAAACAGTGTTGTAATCCAGTTCCTGCACAGGCAAAAAGCCTTTAATAGAGTGCCTCACAGAAGGATACTGAACAAAGAGAATGCTATAGGTATTGGAGAACAGATGTTTCCTTGGCTGTCTTCATATCTAATTGGTAGACTGCAGGTGGTGCGCATCGGAGACCATTGCTTTGAACAAAAACGCAATCACCAGTGGAGTGATTCAAGGTAGTACTCTTTGTCCTCTTCTTTTTCTAATATATATTAACGATATATTTTAGAGAATAAGAAGTGGTGTTACATTTATCTATGAGGAAGACATCAAATTTGTCTACTCGCAACCACGTACAAATACCCAGAAAGCCGTGCGTCTCCTTCAGCATGACCTATCTGCTCTTGACTCCTGGTGGCAAGTGTGGTAGGTGTCATTTACCGTGGACAAGTGTAATATTTTATCGTACAAATGCTAAGTACGTCCAGACAGTTTATTACTACAAGGCGCATGTAGCTCACAAAGCAGGGCAGTTCGCGACTTCGGCGTTTAACTTTTTTTAAAACAGTGACTTTCAATTTTCGTAAGCCATGAAGACCATCGGTTACATGTGCCATCATTTTTACCTCCCGTAATCAAACATATCGCTTTACAAAACATGTTTGTCGTGTGTGGAATACTGTTCAGTCGTCCAGTTTAATCTTCTGAAATCTGACCGGCATGCTCTTGAGAGGGTCCAGAGACGCTTCACGAAATGCTATGTGGATATTCCTCAAAGTTGACACAGAGTGTAATGTGATAACTTGAATTTGGCTTCAGAGAATGAAGCTGAAGTTGTGCTTTCTTCACAGAATCATAAATTGTCAAATTCGCAGTCTTGATAACAGTGTTCACATATCTGTAAACAGCAGATATCCAACCAGTCACAAAGTAAATAATGTCATGATTATAAATTTAATCCGAGAAGCAGAGTACGCTTCTTTCTAACCAACTACTCACAGATTTGGAACAAACTTCCAAATGCTATCAGAACATGCTATACACTTACAATTTTAAGTTTGCGATTAGTAAGCAGTGAACCGTCCAAAAGGTGATTAATTTGTTCGGGACATCAAAGTCCCTAGATGGTGCCTGAATAAATTTTCGAAACACATACACACAACATTCCGGCAACAGTCCCTTTCATCTCATTGCATATTTTCTTGGTTAAAACATCTGTCATGTGATTGTGAATGACAGGAAAAAATAGCAGAACGATTCTGCTTGTGTTACCTAATTTGAACTTGCGCCCATGTTTATTTCTGAAAAGTATTAATGCTATGTCATGGAAAGTTTGTATCATTATGTGGTCTATTCCATCTATAAAACAGCTTCTCGCATCGTCGAGGAAACTACAATTTATTTATTTATTAATTTTGATGATGATGATGACAAAACCGTAGAAGCAAGTGTGGTGAAACTTAGGTAAAATAATTTGCACTAAAATTCTTACATGTAGGGATTTGACACTGCTATGTTGAAATGCTACGCCAGAATTTGGGGGAATTTCGCGCAATCATGACCTTAGCTCTGTTGCGTTTATTTGCGCTGCCTGTAAATACATTCAACCAGGTGTAGTCTCAAAATAGAAAACATATCAGGGGATACAATTGCCAAGTGAAGCGTAACGCAACACATGAGCGGAATCCGCCTCCCTCATCTTCACTCTGAATCGTGCGACTGCTCAGCGTATCCAAATTAAAGCATGCCTGTACCGTAGACAGGAACGCTAATCAATTTATTTTTATTGTCTTAAGGTAACTGAAGGCTGGCTACTGGATGTCGCCTTCAAACTCTTCTGGGCTGATATCGGAAGCGGTGTGCAAGAATCCGTGAAAGATTTTAGTATCGTAGGCTGTCTAAATCATACCTGATAATTGCTGAAATGCGCCAGGGGATATTTGAACTTATCACAGACCGTAAATTTCCGCGGGTAATGCATAAAGCAAAATCCTCTTGAGTGTCTTATCGAAGCGTAATATTTAGCTACTAGTTCCGTAACTAGCATAAAATAACATTACTGCAGAACTGCCATTTACACAATTTTGGAAAATACATCCCTATGAACTTTTAGCCTATCGTAGCTGTTGGGTTTGCTACTTACTCGATTTCATCTAGAGGGTCAATTAGAAATGATGATGCAGTAGGCGGTCTAGCAGTTTGAAAGATTTTTTCATCTGCCAGTATAAGTGCATAACTGCCGAGTGATAAGTTGAATCTCAAGCCTTCAGGAAACGTTTTGCAGTGGAGAAAATGCCTGGCAAACTTAGGGTGCCTAGTGTAACTGCCTTCGTATCCGCCGAAGATATAAAAACTACTTTAAGCAAGTAGGTAGTAACAATGTTATACCCGCTCCCGATAGCAAAGCACTATGTTGAAAGTTGCACCTTATAAGTAGGGAAGAAACGATGGATGCCATCCAGTAATCCTTTTCCTTGTTTGGTAATGACCATACGAGTATGATCGCCATATGTAGTCTTTGAAACAAATTCATAAAGTGTTGTTCATCTTTAAAAGCCGTAGGCTATTTCGAAAAGACGCTGACCACAGTTTATGCATCGGTGCGCAGGGCTCCAGAGAAACATGTCAGAGTCACTTAGAAGCCAACATACAGCATGCGTCATTGTGAAATTGCTGCCGACTGTTCGGACCCCACGACCTCAAATATTAGGTTGATCGGAAGTTATTTCGCACTTTTTGTATGAAAATGACGGAAGACTTCCTTAGAGTAAAAAAATGTTGCCGTATTTTTTATTTCCCATTCTGGTCTCATACCTTTCGCTATCCTTGGCAGTAACTTGAGTCCGCGTTCATAAATGCTCTGTTATTTTTTGGCAAAAATCCTATCCAGGTGATTTTTGATCTCATTTAGGTAAAGGTTTTACCGTCCAAGTAGTTTTTAGAGGTGTGAACAAATAACAATCAGAATCTGCCAGACCTGGAGAATATGGTGAGTGTGTTAATGTATCCAAGCTGTGAAAGCTTATGGCGAATTACTATACTTGTATGAGTTCTCGCGTTATCCTGTTGGTAAACTACATATTTTCTATTGATTCGTTCTGGCCTTTTGTTTTGAAGTGTGCCATTCAATTTGCGCAGCTGATGACAGTACACTTCAAAATGGATCGTCGTCTTGTCCGGTGGAAGCTCAAAAATGGACTCCGTTGAAATCCTTCCAAACAGATACAATCACATTTTTCCTGATGTATATCAGGTTTTGTAATGGTTTGAGCCCATTCATCCTTTTTACTCCAGGATCTCCTGTTTTTAACATTATTTTAGACAACAAATTACTTGTCCCCAGTGATGATGCGCTCCAAGAATGGAACATTCGTTTGACGGTTGAGAAGGAAAGCATAGGTGTCAACGCGAAGTAAACAATTTCTTTCCGTAAGAACATGAAAAACCCATATATCGAGATTTCAAATGACACTCAGGCGTTTGGAATGATTATGAAGGGCCGAAGTGGCTAAATTCAATCTCTTAGCGATCTCACGAGTTACGGTGAGTAGGTTTGCATCATTTACTATAAATTAATTACAGCATTGATGCGATTAAATAATTAAATAATTAACGCAATAAATTAATTACTTAATACCACTTTGCACTTTAAAACAGTTTTGGCACTGGTGTTCTGTCAATACATCTCCATACACATACGATAAATTCTTGCTTGTATGAACAGCAATTTTTCTTTTCGATGGTAACATATTAAAATATGTCGAAAATTCTGCTTTTTAATTCTCATATTCGAAAAAGCGCCAACTGGAAGCTGCTGCCTATAATCAATCTAACTTATACACAAGCATACCTTAAAATCCCACATTTCAAAATATATAACGATTATGCGGATAAATGTGAAGTTGTTTCTGAAAAACTAATAATGATAAACCTGAAATGTAGTAACGAAATAACTTTCCGAACAACCTAATCGAACATGAAGACGAGCCACGACCGAATTGCATTTATGTGAAACCTGCTTCTCTTACACAGAGTACAGTAGTATTAGAAAAACTACTGAAACCTATTGTACCCAACCATCAAGACAGGAGACACCGAATAACAGGCAAATGACAAGTAGTAGCGATAAGAACCAATCAGGAGTTTCTGAGGCAATGGTATTTGCAGAAATGGCACGCAGAGATAACTTCCATTACGGACGACGTATTTCGGCCTATCAAATTGAAAACTAATGCACCTAAACGAATGTGAATAACTATACGATAGCGAAATGAAAGCTGCTAACTTAGAATTGTTTCAAAATTTTTATGTCCAATAAACACCTTCATAACAAACATTTAAACTAAATCCACCATCTCTATTATTTGAGATTGACACCTTGCAGCGTCGGTTGATGAGCTTGTGCGTCAAATACTCAGTACTGATTTGGTTGATGCTCGGCTATCTGCAGTTTGATGTAAATATCCCTGGGATTGAAATGAGACAGAAACTCATATGTAGTTCTTCCGAGGCTATGCAAAGCAGGCAGGACTGCAAGCAATTATCGGTACTATTCAACTGTAGAATGGCGTCAACACATATATTAGGTACGAATCTGACAATAAACCAACGGCACTGTACCTTATAGCTACACATGAAGAACTAGCATTCAATAAGCCACTGATGGACACACTCAGGGATAATCTGACTACATTTTCCAGTCAGGTGCGTAGCGCAGAATACCTGGAGTAACCTAGTGAACCGAAATGTACCATCATACACTACTACATCCTTGCAGATCTGGTTAAGTTGAGTGGTTCGAATTTCTTAAAACAGATTCATCTGATGGCACATGAACACAATTTGTTAGAAATTTGGGAAGTCTGGCCGCAACTACCTCAAATGCTCTGTCATGGTATTTTTACTAGGGCAACGTCGATCATTGTAAGTAGAAGTCGAAGCTTGTGTCAACATAGAACACGGTTTATCAAGTTTACAGAGCCATCCTTTGTTCGGAAACTTGGAGCTACTACTGGTCAAGAGTATCCGTGATGACCAAATGGCTAACCAACAGCAATTACCTGGTTACATTTTTAATGAAATTCATCTGCAGTATAAGAATACCAACAATGAAGTAAAGCACAGAACTTCTCGTCCTAACACGAAAGTCGGAATGGTGTAGTATGTTGAAGACGTAGCTATTGCCATACAGATTCAGCACGCCTGGGTCATATAGCTAGAAATATGCCGGCGATACACAATTGAAACATCGCTTCTACTTTCAGTTTTAATACACATCAGGTCTACTACTTCAAGTCCGCGGAGGAAACTGTTTTCCCTGTGCAGTTACAGATCTGTTGAGACAAGGCGGGAAGAATCCTTGTCGTGCTCCATTCTAATTTATTTTTTAGACAGAAGAGGACTATTTTATAAAGATATGTCTAATTTACGTCAACTTTAAAAATTAGTCATTCTAAACTCGTGTGACGTGTGGAGTAGCACAAGGCTCGGTTCTTGGACCTCGTCTATTCTTGGTGTTCATTAACGATTTGGCGAGATCAATTACTTCCGATTTCTTATTTTTCGCTGATGATATCAAGATATGGCGAAGGATCAGAGGACCGGATGACCATGAACGGCTCCAGCACGATCTTAACACAGTGTCGAACTGGTCAGTTCAAAACGCTCTACCGTTCAACGTAGACAAATGTCGCGTAGTACAATTACGCTATAGACATAACTACACCTACATACCTGGGACAAAGGAATTGCAGAATAGCTCCCAGGAACGTGATCTTGGTGTGATCGTACAGAGCGACCTCAACTGTTCAAAACAGGCTGAGGTAGCAGCGAAAAGAGGCAACCAGCACGTCGGCATGCTGCGAAGAGCATTCGGGAGATTTGACCCATCAATCTTCCCAATGATGCTCAATTCCTACGTGCGCCCGCAAGTTGAGTACGCAATCCAAGCTTGGCAACCTTGGTTGAAACGCGACCTAGAAGCGATAGAGGCACCACAACGGAGAGCAACCAAGAACGTGGGCCTGCGGTATCACTCTTACCACCGAAGGCTGAAGTTGTTGGGAATTTTCAGCGGACGCTATCGAAGGCTGCGCGGCGATCTCATATTAGCGTATCAAATATTGAGTGACCCCAACCACGTATGCCGCCATTTGCTGAAACGTAGCCACAACACGCAGCTCAGGGGTAACTGCTTAAAGTTGAAGGAACAATATAGCCGTCTAGAGTGTCGACGGAATTACTTTTCCCTTCGGGTTTGCAAACCACGGAACGCACTCTCAGACTCAGTAGTATCCTCTCTTACCCTGAATGTTTTCAAAAAACGATTAGATGTTGCTCTCAGCTCCCAACATTTTGTTACCTAAGCTCCTCTGTTGTGGATTACGCCAAGCATGTTTTCAACAGGACTAATGTATCAAATGGACCTAAGTGAGCGACCATATTTTATTTTCTCACTCCTTACCTCAACTATCACAGCGCCCCACTGTCTTTCTGAATATTTACGCGCGATATTTCTTTTTCCTTTTACACTGATGTTAATTATCAAAGTATTCATCTCGGCAGACGTTCGATAGATGACCCACACATATTTTAATTGCATCATATTCACCGCTACCATCCTACGGGACATGTCAAGCACTTGCTTTTATCTCGTGATAAATCATTGTTCATTGTTCATTGTTCAAATACTGCGCGGTGGTCCTCCACTCGGCAATCTTAAACGTGACATGCGCAACTGTCGCCCAGACTTTGGTCGACTGTTATGTAGATCACATGTTTCCACAAAAACCCTTTAATCGTATGCTTTTTCCCAACTTCCAAGTCAGCACAAGATGAACATTACGATAAATCCGAAAACTGTTTCTTTTTATCACCACCAGAGTCTTCCGAGACAGTGCTTTTGGCCATGCTTCATTGATGATGACGACAGAATGTCGCGAACATGCACTAATCGGAAAGCAGCTTGCCTCATCCCTGGTTGTCCTAAAAATATTTACCTTCGGATTATGGCTGACCACAAAGACAACCATCGATCTTACTCAGGCTTGAGAATCTCGATATTCAGTGAAACAGTCATTAAGTTACGAAAATATTTTTCAGGAATATGTAAGATGAAGGATGGTATGCATCTTTAGCATACAGTATGTTTGAGAACTATGGTATCTGGTTGATTTTGAAGCGTCTCGCAACAATAGTAGCTGCGCCACATACATAAGGACCGTTTGGAGTATTATAACTGCGATTAATTCCCGAGCCCGTTTAAACTGCCTAACTATTGCAGGTGTGTGAAAGTGGTTGAAAGTTAGTCGTCACTGTAATGTGTCAGCTGAACGCCGTAACGACGCTTCGCTGCCGCGCGACCACCACCAGTCGCACGCGGGCTGAGTATACCGCGAGGACGCCCACCCCTACGCGGATTCGAACCGGTGACCTTATGGTTGCAAAGAAAACGTGCAGACCACTCGGCCACCGGCCGTCACTGAGGATCTCATGAAACTGATAGCAGCCTATGCTAGGGGACCGTTCCAACTTCCGATGGAAGTGATAGGGTGGTTTGCATCAGGCGGATTTCAAGACGCAAAGACATGTGGAAATTAGTTGAGCACTTTGCCGATAAAGGTTTCCTCAACAGATTAGGTAATAAAATTAATGATAATTCCGCAAAGGCGGATCGTCCTCAAGCAGTAATATTAAGTTCTGAATAAACTTACCGGGGTTTTAATACTTTGTTTAACAACGGTGTCCTTAGATAAATGTTTTGTGAGTTTCTTCAGCCTTGTAGAAAATGTTTAAATCATTTTTGCTCTAAATATCAATAGTGATAGTTTAGCTAGAAACTCGTTTCTATACTTTTACCGAACATTTACTACAACTTAGTCGGTACGCAACTTCGTACATTTTTCTTGTTCCAGTGTGAACTTGGCCAAAATTCACCGTGGGCAGCTCCTGGGATCAACGGCACCTCCGATCCTGGTGCCACTAATGATCGGACTGCACAACAGTGGTTTTAAATTCTCGGAATTCGGACGAGATGCCTGAAGGTGAAAGGTGTTGTAAGCTGTCATCAACAGTGCAAAACAACCAATTAAGTATGGTTAGTTGGGCAGCTCCTTGTAAAACAGTTTGAAATTTTGCTCCTAACTTGAAAGTATCGCGAGTGACACTATTGAAACGTGTACAGGAGACTGTAATGTCATAAAAGCCTGATCGATGAATGCCGCACGAATTGAAGGAAATTCAAAAGAATCGCCCTGTTTAGGTGTTGTTTGCTCTTGCACTGCAAGAAAGCATGAACCTTTTCTCTGCTGCATTTGTTGTGCAATGAAAGGTAGCCAGTCTACTGCAATCTTCGACACACTGCCAAAAGATTGGACAAAAGTCAAGCTGCACAACTCTTCCCACTTCGGAAACTGCACTTAAAGAGTTTGTGTTGATTGTTTGCTGAACTGCATCCGGTCTGGTCCATCACTGCTTCCTGAATCTAAACCAAACTGTTACAGTGGAGAAGTACTGCCAACAAGCCGCTGAAATACACCGAAAACATCAACACTTGTCTGGCACTGGTCAACAGAAACGGGCCAATTACTCTTCAAGCCAATTCTCTGTCGCACGTCGCACAAACAATGCTGTGGAAGATGTACGTGTTGCGCTATGAAAATTTGCATTGCCCACCTTACTCCTCAGACCTTTAGCCTATCGACCATCACACTTCCAAACACCTAGATTACTAAGTTGGAAAGGTATGTTTTAAGACACAAAGGGATGCTGAAACCCATTTATGTATTTTATGGCTATCAGAACTCCAGAATCTTATTCGTACGGGATAAGTGAAATTGTTTCGTGTTGTAAAAGGTGTGTGCATTCAAATAATTTTTCTTTCGATTAAACTTTTGAGATACAGCATACAACTTTTAAAGCTACAATTTGCAGTAACTTTGATAGATCACTACGTATAACAGCAACGCGATCTCCAACAGTAACCTGGGATCGAATGTAGCCCATAGTCGCAGATCCAATGGATTTTAACCTAGCAACAAACATTTGCCTGAATAACTGTGTAACGGGAGACTCGTTAGTGCCAAAAGTTGTTACAATTTGCGCAAAATCCTTGGTAACTCCGTTGCACGTTAACTGGTGGAAAAAGCAAAATGGCTAGTCCTGTTAAATGCAGACAGAAGCTGTAGTTGACACTGGGTAACAGAAGAAATAAATGTCATATTTCTTGACGGCGCCAGACACAGACAAACTGCATGATCTGATCATTGTGTACGACATAATGGAATGGTAGATAACGATTTTTGGGTTCCACAAGTGGTCTACAGAGTAGATTTTGCGGTGTTTAATTGAATAAAACTAATAAAAATAACGAAAGAAGATCGTGGGAAAAATATACGCATACCCAGCTGCTCAGGTAAAGCAATACCGCCATCAGTCGTACCGTCTTCAGGAGACCTGCTTCGACGTGTGGTAATCCCTGGTGTGGTTTCATCCGCACTTCCACACCACACATGCTAATGTGGCTTAAAAGCAAATAAGCAGTCAGCACGGGGACAAGTTTGCTTTAGCCGCTGTTATAAGCAATAGACGTCAAAATATGTATTCGTTTTATTCAATTTCCGTTGTAGCAAGCAAACTAGACGGTTATTGTGTCAACGTTGCTAAAGACCAAGTAAGCCAATACCACATTAACTCGTATTTTGGACTGCTATTATAGACAATGAAAAACGCACTTTGGCAATGTGGCCAGTTCCAGTCATCTGATTCATTAGAGTCTAGCATCTTTGGATTTTCACCAGTGGATTTGTGGCAATTCGCTCCGTCCTGACCAAAATAGCAGAAAAGCAAAATAAAGAAAATAAAGGGAAAGGAAGGAAACTAAAATTATAATGTGCCGCTGTTGTCTAATATTTTCATGGCAAAACTGGAACATGGCCCACCTACAACGCACATCGGTGAAACCGAAATGTACGTGCGGTATGTTGACGACACCATCGTACTTTACAAATTCGAAAAGCATACGGAACAATTGCTGAAAGCTTTCAGTGACATACTTGAGAATCTCCACTTCACCTGTGAATACGAATTCGGAGAGGGGTTGCCTTTCCTTGATGTAAAAGTATTCCGTAACTTGGACGGCTCATGCAGCAGAAAGATACACAGAAAGCACACATGGACTGGGCGGTACACCAACGTCCACAGCGCAGTACTTCTACAGCATAAGCGGAGTTTAATCAGATCTCTCGCTTTCAGGGCTCGCAGTATTTGTACACCGGATACCGTCAACGAATAACTACAGAAAATCAGCGACGCCCTAATGGAAACTGGTTATCCAGCTAAATTTATCATGAAGCATTTGAAGGCACGCAACGTGAAGCCATCTAGGAGCATTGCCCCTAAGAACGAGCTTTTAATACATATAGCATTTAAGGGGATACTCCAGCAGATATGTTATCCTGTCCCATGAAAGATGCTACTGGGAAAAGTTATTTCGCGGCTTGCTTGAGAATTGTTTATCCCAACAAACCGTTGTTTACAAAATCCTTGAAAGATAGATTGCCGTCTTTGTCCCGTTCAATGAACTTTATCAGTAATCATGCTCTTGGGTGAACGATATGTGGGAGGCACTACGAGACGTCTCTCTCAAAGGATTCATGAGCACATCGCGGCAAGGTTTTAAAAAGTCGAAATTAGGTCCTTAAACAGCTCAATCAAATCGCAACGCCTTGAATGTGGCCAGAAGCTTCCGAGGATGACTTTAAACTCATCTACTCACTACCTGAACAATTCTCTGGAGGATTCCGCAAAAAGCTCTTATCCATCGCCGAGACAATCTACATCCACTGTCTGAAGAGGGGATTATGCGTTCAAAAACGATTCACACGGCCCAATCTCAACCTTGGCCAACTGACGCTGTTGTTAATTTATTTGTTGTTATCTTACCTACTTAATTACTTCGGACTACTGCGCTTGGTGCATACATATTTAGTTAGTTCACTTGGTTTATCAACTGTAACCAAGTCTCAAATTTTCGATTTTGATCGTGCAAACAGCCCAAAAGTCAATCCCAGCTGAGTTAAAAATTTTCCAACAATCAGTGCTATGTAAACGTTTGGGTCTGATGGGAGTTTACCGAAAAGAATTCTTTACCTTGAAGGGATTTCTGATATTGATTCAAATAAACGTTATATGCCTTTCTAGATAGAGATGCAGTCTAACGAATTTTGTTTTATCTGTTACAAGCACTCGAATAGAAAAGTAATTGTCCGAAATCTGTATAAACAGTGCAGCTCTTAAACTATTTTCTGGTGGTTCTTTCAGGTGAATTAATATTGTGACGAATGTCATGTGGCATATAAAACTGCAACCTACACTTGAGTTGTAGCCTTCAGGAACCAGTGGATGTCAAATAGTATTGTGGAACAGATGTAAAAAAGGAAATCTTAAGGGCTAATGCCACTTTTCTCTTTGGTTAACGTTGACCTAGTGCTAGGAGAAAAGAACTTAATGCCACTGTTGACCATTGGGGAATCAATCGAATCTGGCAAACATGAGAAGATCGGGCATTAAAACCATATCCAGCTCGCTCCTATTTCAGCGCCACATTCGTATGTCGTATTTGTCCTGAGTATATTACTAGCTGTTTCAACCATTAGAAAAGAATTTAATGCCCCTCGCAACTGCATCCCCGACTGAATTTCACTTGTCGCATTTGGAGGTCTACTCCATTATACGACGTATCGGGTAACAAACAAGATGTCGGACTGTTTCTTTCTGATTTTGTTTACAAATTATTTGTAGTTATTGCTTCTAGTGCGGTACATTGCAAGTTCTTGTGGTTGTAATACCGGATTTGCAAGTGTATCAAAAAAATGAAAAGCTTAATTATTTGCTGGTGTAGCCATAATGCATCAAGTTCCAAGGTCGTTCAATCCAAATGTCATAATGTAGCGGAATAGCCCGAGAGGCTTACTGAACGACCGTTGCGCTCACTCTGTAAATGCAATATAGTTAATGGAACCATAATATACTAATGAACGCGTTATTGTACGTAGCTTTAATAAATTCTTTCAAAGTGAAGTCTTTGGATCAGTGACCCGATTCACCGACTTGCTTGAGCTGCAGTATGCCCGGTGTGCTCAACGAAGTTAAGGGTGTTCGAGTAGTGTTCCCTACGTCACGGATATGATGGCAGTGAGACATTGGTTTCTCGCTAATAGTATATAAGGCGATGTGGTTTCACCTCCGTAGGATACCGCGTGGCAAGTACCAACGGAGAATGACATATTCCACTTGGAACAACACGAATCAAGTGTGTGTAAGTCACGATGGATTGCGATCAGATTACTACTGTTAAGTGTACATAATCTTTATAAGATTGACAAATAGAAAAACTTTACGATGGATAAAGATATCATAAATGTTATTTACATATAGTAGAAATATTAAAGGGCCCAGGACACCGTCTTGTTTCACGCCACTTGTTATTGACCAATGAGTGCTTGTTATATTTTGAACCTAAACAATCTGGGTAAGTATCAAACCACGACTACAAAGTTTGGCCTATGCCAAATCCATTTAGTTATGAAAAACGGTAAGCATGCGGAAGGCGATGAAGTGCCTTTCCCATGTCTGATGAACCGCAGTCAGGCGTATCAACCAGAATATTGGAGACGTCGATTTAACATGTTATGTAGAATCGCGAGCTTAGGAATCCGTGTTGTGTGGCGTTGAAAAGAGTTCGCGTCACCAAAATTCAGCGGTTTTGAACTTAGTGTGACGCTCCATCATCCTAAAGAGGATAGAAGTGTGGCTAACTGGACGGTAAATGCTCCTTTCGTGCACGGAGCTTGAGTTGTAGTGAGAGCTAACTACGGCGTTCTTCCACCAGCTTCCATAGATAGAGGAAAAAGATTCAATTTTATTATGGGGATATCATAGCCTCGGTTATTTTTATCAAGGTTGTCAGTAAATTGTCAGAGATAGCATATCAAGATAGTTTGGGGAAAGGAAACAAGACGATGAATGTCACCAGTTCGAATTCTACAGTGCAGAGTTTCTCAACAGTAAGCTGAGGGTGAATTTGTGCAGGGCGGTGAGTTCTGGTGTTAAAGGTAGAGCAGAAGTAGTTGTTAAATGCGTTGCCAGTGTAAGTTGGTTCGCTTGTTATTCTGTTGCCAGACATGAAAATGAAGTGCGTTTCTGTGGTCTTATTTCTACTTTTTAACAGCTTGCTTAGTTCTTAGTTTTTGATTATTGCCGCTGAAGGCGTACCTTTCTCGTCTTTCGTCGTCTTGCGTCGTTAATGACCATTTGTTTATGCAATAATAGGGGGATGGCTTTCGTTTTCAAACAGCGAATACGAATCCTGGTGAGGTAAAGGGCAAATGCATTGAGACTCGAGAGGGGCGTTCCGAAAATCTCTGATAGTCCTGTAGAATTCATCAGCAGCCATTGTGCAGCATTCGTCAGACAGAAATTTTCCTAATGCGTAGATCTCATGATGATGGAAAACGATGCTAAATCTAGAGATTTGTGTAGTATATATTGGACTGCAGATTGATTCCCGGCAGGATCACAAAATGTTTTTTTGAAGGAGAGCTGAGCCATCTAATGATCTTTGCCAAAAATTGTCTGTGCTAACGACAGAAGTTTTGGATAAGTCTAATATAAACATAAAGGATGTGGTTACTCCTGGTGAGGAAATGGACATTTTATGTCTAACCATGTAAATATAAGGAAGAAAATAAATGAATATTTAGCCTGTGTCGTGTACAATGTCCACACAACATCCAGCATATTGCAATCCCCGCTAACTACTTTATATATGACGGGTACTTCTAATTATTAAAAGCAACCCACCAGGTTTTTATGTCATCACCGCTGGCATTCAGCTGAGTACTCTCTGAAGCGACAAGTATGACTACGGTGTAAAAGTTGCTATCGTTAAGGGTAGCGCTTAGCTGCGATACTTGGAAAGTGTAGAATACATATATAATGTTTTGTCGCCAGACATTGCGATTTGACACGCCAAAAAGCTGTCATACCGGTCGATACGGAACCAAGGCTGAAGAGTATCATTTGTAAATCATGTCTCATTAAGGTGAAGTCCGGTTCAAATAGTGATACCAATGGAAGGAAGAGTGCACATTATTATGTAGGGAACGGGCATTGAAGATAAGTTATTTGGTGAATTGTGTCTGAATACGTACTCGTGCCAACCGTCTGAATAGTTTGCGCTGCATTTCCGGCCATGAAGCATTACTAGTTGACTGGCAAAACTGTGGTGGTTGGGGGCAGGGCCGACATTCCTTGCAAATGAAACTATCTGCCATCGATTAAGTAGATGGCTTTAAGTTTTCAAACTGTATATTAACAGAGCAAGAGTTTGTTGACGAGCAAAGAAAAAACGAACTAATATAGGTTTTCTGACTTTTATGAGGATAAGGCTCAACATCATTGAAGTGCACTTGATATCAAAGAATAGGTACAACATTTGGGTTTGAAACGCTGAGAAATATCATAAGAGGACTAAAGGCTTGATGGGGAGCGATAATGTTGAGTTGCCTCCCAGGATCTAAGAATGTTTCGAGTGTGTGAGTAAGAGATATTTCGGAAGGGATCAGTAGGTTTACAGGGTGCACCCAGAATGAAGGCAGTATATCTCCTTAGGAAGGACAGAAATATAAGTTTGTCATAACCTACTGAACAATACTTCTGATGACTGAGGGCTTTTTCTAATAGTACTAAACTCTCTAACCATCGCTTCTATCGTGAGCTGATTAGAAGAACCAAATCTGAATGGTGGCAGATAAGCATTTTACATTTTAGGTAATCTAATGGCATTGAGCATAGGTTTCATAATGAATGCTTCAAAAAGTAGTTGGAAATCAGCAGGGCTATGGATATTAAAAACAAAAACAATGTGAACTCCTGACGATTTGTTTGACTGTGTGGGGTGTCCAGAAAGTTTAGTCTGCGTTTTTGCCTGAGTGGGCAATAGGGAGAGAACTGTAGAACTTGGAGTTGCGGACGTTATGATTAATAGCATGGTTCCTTTTCAATAATTTCAGGTAAGAGTTACTAAAAAGATTACGCTTATATTCACTAATTACTAAAGCTAGGATAAATCTACAGGAAGGAAACAAGACCACCAGCGCTTCTTAACACGAGAAAAGATCTTTAAACGCTATATAAAAAGCTATATATGAACAACAAATTTGAAAGCAGCACAATTATCCGTAAATGTGAACCATGTTAAAATATTACTGAACAAGTGGCAATTGATACAGGAAAGCAAACAAAAGTTGACAGCATCTTCCACTATTCTAATAATCAACTTCATTGGGTACAAATACTTTAGATCCGTTTCAAACAAACACTTGCACATTGGTGCTGTGCATCGTGGAGGATCACCCGGATTATCCGCCTCAATGGAATGGAATCTAACCAAAAGGTTTTATTCTGCTTCCATTGATGCCCAAATGCTACGGATACTTAGCCGAGATGGCAACAGATGAGGTAAATGCACTAACTTTCATTTACGATTTCTGCAATAACGGTTAAACTTTTATTAATTATCTGGAAACTCTTGCTAGCAAGGTGTTCGATGGGCACGAAATGACAAAGCGAAGAGATTTACAAATGTTGGGGAAAGTGTAATAGGTGTCGCTTCGTTCAGACACAAGGCCACATGGGCTTAGACTGGTCATCCTACTGAAATCACCATAGATCTTCCAGGTGATCGCTTGTGTATGGTAAGTATCATGCATCTGATCTAAAGAAATCCAGGATCCGGGAGGAGAAAAGATTAGTTGAACAAATAATCCCAGCAAATCTTTGCATATGGGATAGAGTGCAGTCCATTTACACTCGTATGCAAAATCCAAATGCAAGATTTACGCTAGTAACCCGCCTCCAATCAGCCAGGTAAAAGCTTCTACCTAACATGTCATCACAACACTGCGAGTCTACTCGAAGTTCAGAACCTAGAGTGTAGGCTATGCTCAACAGCCAAACTAAGCTAGTCACAAAGAAAAGGCACAGAAGAAATAACACTGATGACAACGTGTCTACCAACAGTTCAACGAAATTATGAATATAGCTAACATAAATGTCCACAGTCCAGGATACGGTTGCTCTTACAGTTACTAACAAGGGCAAGCAATTGATGGAATTGGTCGGTTACCTATAGATATGTATTTTGCGAGAGATCGAGTTTCCCAAAAACGTCTCCGAATTAATCGGCTTTATAAATTTAGTGAAATCATTTTGGATGACTCTGTAAGTGAGAATAGGGAATAAGAGGATGCTAATTATACAAACGGACACATAGGGCCGGTGAAACTGAAACTCGATTTCATAAGGCGAAAATTTCAGAAAGGCGTTTCTAGATAGTATACTCTTATACGCTGACCGTAAATTACGCTTATGCGTTACATTCCGCACTTGAATGAGAAAGACTGTAACGGAATGTGGGTCAAATCCTGAAAACGAAGTTCTTCTATGCTTTTGAATAGGGTAGATCAATCTTCGCACATGTACTACTGCAGTAAAAGCCTTTATAATATGGCCAACAATGAAACTGTTTTATGGCAAATAAAGGTGCAAGTGATTCACGAATACTTTAGGAGGTTGAGGCCAATATTACAAAAAAGCGATAAGATAACAGGGGAAAATTTGTTTGGTTGAAAGCCTAACTGTTCACCTGAGCCCAACTGGAGTCCTTCCAACCGCTACATCACAGAGAGTGGTGCAGAGTCTAAGATATCTTGTCTTTTGTGTATGTAGACTACACCACGTTATCTATATTGCAGTCCTTTGAAAGTCGTTAACTACAAAATGACTTGGATGGGAGGATGTTCCATGTTCTGGATACCAAAAATCAGAAAACAGTTTTACCTGCAGAGCATGTGAGGTTAAAACAAATGGCATTCTGAGTTAACAAATTCGCTGAGTTGCAACAAATCGCGACAGACGTAATTCGGGTTTACCAGTACTGGGTACACTGTAGAGAAATGTCCTGATGGATGCTGAAATTTACTGCTTCACAGGCCAAATACCTGTAAACTGGGTCAGTAGGGGAGGTGATACAAGTAGCTAACGTATATTGTTTCTCTACGTTGGTGGAATTCAAACTCATCAATATCGTATTTGCACCAGGGTTGCAAGGCTTGGATAGCGTTACTCACGCAGGAGTTCAGTAGTTAAGATGGAATACTCGAAGTACCCAGACGGCATCCATGGGATGCTGAGAAGATGACTGGCTCTTTTGAACGCTTTTAAGACACGTTTCTCGAACCACATATCTCCTACATAAGTACTCATAGATGGTCTTTCTGTGTAACTACGTGCAACTACTGACCCCCTATTCGCTATTTATTGGTACCTAAATGAGCTGTGCTCAAAACTTTGCATTTCGTTACGTTAAACTGGACCCTGTTCTGGCATGACCACACATAATCTCTGTCGAGATCGCTTTGTGATGCTGTTTGATCATCCATTGCCACAAAATCATGATAGAACTTGAGATCGTATACAACTATTAGTAGTTTCTACTGGAGTACAATGTCATGATCCTTGAATGTTAGGATTAAACGCGGTCCGAATACGGTGTACTGTGGTACATTACACTGAAAGAAACTTGTTCGATATTCAGTTACAAAATCCACAAGCTTCTGCGCCAGGACAGTATAGTTCGCACTTTGTTATGTAAAATGCCCTACTTGCCTTTGTCACTAGTACATCTAGTCATTTTACTGGCTTCAAATGAATTGTGTCAGTTGACGGTACAATAGCGTAGTACATCCGGGTCATTTCGTCTAACCCGAAAATTGAGGTTGTTTTTCAGGGTGACAAAAATTGGGTTAATTATTACAGATCCTTGAGACAAAAACATAACTAGTGCGTTGGAAACATATCGGATAAGAGGTATTGTAATGCAGTTAAACCCGTCTAAGACGGCCACTCAAGGGACCAAGAAATTGTGATCGCTTTGGACAAGTGTTCGCCATAGACGGGTTCATGAATAGGGGGCACAAATCATCATCGATTGCGCATATGTACTACACTTCCAAATGCAAAATACATTTGTACAGACAATAACTATAATTACTTGTAGTCCTCGTATTAAAGCAAAACCTGCTGTCTTATAGTGTGTGCAAGAAAAAGATAAAAAGTT
>OX104068.1:56890482-57218320 GCA_944474145.2 Dicrocoelium dendriticum
CACACAGACAACGTGACGTACCAAATCACACGACTCACAGCAAAGTATTTGGTTCCCCTCAGGCCAAAAATGCAATCTCTATATGTTAATGAAAAAAACTAAGCCTATCACGTGGAAGGATGAATGAAGTGCCACTCACTTCACCAGAGGTAGACGCGCACCTAATAAGTCCTGATGAGAACCGCAGTCATCAGCGTTATCCAAACCAAAATATTGAGCGAGGTCAGAGATCTGAGTAGAACATTTAGGCGAGTAACGCAATCGAGCCAGACCCTAGAATATACCGATGGTTCGTCTATTCTGTGGTGTTGACAAATAGTTCGCGTCACCAATAATTCAAGCTAAATTTTGAACTATCAGTATGTGACGCCCAACAATCCTAAAGAAGGATAGAAGTTTGCTACAACTCGTCACGGTAGAAACTATAGCATCCTTATCCTGGCCACAGCGAGCTTGGTCAGTCTTTGATAATTAAGCGAGCTCACACTCACGGAGTGATTCCTTACCCACACCCTCTTCCCACATAGTTTAGTAGCGGAAAAAGAGACTTTTATTCGAAACAGAATTCTGTTTTATGTGAGTAATCGTAAGTACTTGTACAACAGGCAGAAGTCACGATTCTTAAAAACTCCACACGAAACACTGCCTCGACGGAGACATCCAAACGCCCGGTCACCAAACGTCAATCTCTTCTTCCTGGCTCCGTTGACTCTACCCACTTGAGCTACCCCCTGACGGGCATCGACGACATTAGGCATTGCGGAATTTACGAACGTGACTTCTGCGTAATTGCCGCGACGCTCTATTCACAATTGACTCACCCGGTAATACTGTCTCCCTGGTGTTGCCATGACATCGGCTATATAAACAAAATACCCACTCCACATCGCACTCCCAACAGTGCAGACTCCGAGACGTCTAACCTGTCCATCCCGAAGTCCCAAAAGGGCGAGAGAGATATAAATTCGAAAGAACTGTTTTAGTAGCTCAAACGTAAGTATCTTCTAGCGTAGAAGACGCGAGACAATTCTCACGAGTCTCTAGCTACTCCACAACGAAAATCTGCCTTCGACGGGGATCGCGCGACACCTCCTGTCCACGAATTACTATTCCAGGATCCCGTTTGACACCTCTTACCACTGCTACATACCCAGAGAGCAGTAGGCCTTGCGACCGCGCTTTAGGTTGCGGAACTAAACTACTACGCACCGTGACCATCTAGCCTTAAGTGTTGAGGCAGCGCGACGTAATTAACCAATCAACAAAGCATCTCGGACCAGTACCAGCTGTCCTGGTAGGTTTGCACTTAAGCGAGATCGGCTCACTCCCACTCTCGTCACCTTCCCATGTGGAATCACGAAGTACACTCGTCGTCCCATCCGACAGTCAAAGGGCGGATGGTACGATCTGTACAACTCTGAAAACAGCTCATTTTTCTTGCGAGTGAATAAGTAACAGTAAGTCTCTATTGTAGAAAGCAAGAAGTCCAATAGAGATCTACTACTACAACACACAAAATACAGCTCGAAACGGAGAGGAATCACGAACCCCGGTCCACAGAATTTCTCCGGTCCCCGGTGAGCTGCTACCCAACTGGGCTCACCGCGAAGTGCCCTCGACGGATAATCTAACGCAGCGTCGGAATTTAAAAGCACGTGACTTCTCTGCTAGATGCAAGCCTCCGAACGTATCTGCGCCAATTGAAGCTCCACTAACCATGCGTCCTTGCTGGTTGCAGATCGGACTCATCCTCACATTCGTCACTTCCAAAGTGCGGATCGAAAGCGTCAAAACCGGTCACCAATCCGTAGCATCCCCAAGCGAAGCGGCGACTGCGGTAGATCTTGAACTTGAAATGATGATTCTTGAGCGTAGGGAGATATACGTAAGTTAAGCCTCTGATTAAAAAAAGTCGCAGAAACTCTCATCAGCGAATTACACACCGGGAGTTCGAAATGATCTCGCCACGCGAGGCAGATTATTCGTGTGAGTTATTGAATCGTCGACTTCCTCTGCCTCTCTAAAAAGATATTAATTTTGATTACGGAGATAAACGGAGCCGCGCGGCTTTAATTATATTATCAAGACTTGCGTCGTAAATTGTCAGAGAGAGCATATCAAGATAGTTTGGCGGGAAAGGAAACAAGACGATGAGTGCACCAGATTTCCCCGAATTGCCTTACAGGGCGAGTTTCCACAAACAGAAAGCTGGAGGTGAAATTTGTGCCAGGAGCTAGTCTGAGTTCTACTGGTAGTTATAGCGGTAGCAGCAGAAGTCCGCTTCGCTCTAAGAAGCGCTTTGACCTAGGTGCCTTAAACATCACTTAAGGTTCGTCTATCTGTATCTATTATTGATTGTCATCTGACATAGAAAAACATCGCGCAAGGGCCGTTTCTGTGGTCTCTTATTCATTCTCCTATAATCTAACACAGCTCTTTGCACAACTTAGTTCTTAGTTATATTCTTGAAATTATCTCTCAGCGTGAGCTCGCAGGCAGCGACCCCCTTTCTCCGTCCATTTCAGCGTTCGTCTGCAGTCGTTAAATGTAACCATTTTGTTAAAGAGCAGAATACATAGGCCACGGATTATCTTCTCGTATTTCTCAAAACAAGCGCAATCCGAATACCTGTGTGAAGGTTCCGATGGCGCAAACTGCATTGTCAGAGTATACGCAGAGGGTCGAATCATGAAAATTTTCTGCGATAGTTCTCCTTGTAGAATTCATCAAGCAGCCATTAGTGCAGTCATTACGCGTCAGACAAAAAATTTCTCTCCTAAGCCGTTAAGTCACACAATCATCATGAAAATATGTGTGCGTAAGTACACATACATTACGGACTAGCAAGCCATTGATTCTCCCATGCAGGATCTCCACAACGAATGATCTTACTCTACGATAGCGGTGAAGACAGCTTAAGCCATGCTTACAATAGCCGCGATTCGAGCTGCCCAAACAAAGTGGAGTTCTGCCTTACTGACCGAGACAGAAAACTTTTCTTGGATACCTAGTCTACTATGAAAAAAGCTACACGGTCGAATTCTGTATACATCCTGAGTGATGTGAGAGCGAAACATGGACATTTTATCCATTGTTCTCTGAAAACCATGTAAACTATAAGCGACAGAAAAATTAGCAGAATCAATTCTTCAGACGTGCTATTGCCTGTACGAGGAATTTTTTTAGTAGATCCCCACCCCCCCCCCCCCACGTCACTAACCATCCGTCACTTGCCTCTGCCAATCTCGCCCCGCTAAACCTACTGTTAATATTTGCACGTAACTTCTACATTATTAAAACGCAACCCTCCAAGGGTTTATATTCATCTCTCCGCTGGCATTCAGGCGGCGACGTATCTCTCTACAGCTGAGCAAGTCATAACTAAACAGTTTAAAAAAGCGCTCCTATCGAATAATGGTTTAGCGCGCTTCTAGCCGACGCATACTTGGAAAATTGTCGCAATACATATAAAATAGACTAGTCTTTATCGTCGCCAAGAACATTGAGAATTGAGACACCGCCCAAAAAACTGTCATTCATCGGTCGACTACGGGCGCCCAAGTTCTGAAGAAGTATTCCATTCTGAAAGCATCGTCTTCATTAAGCGTTGAACGTCCTGGTTTCAAACTCTTTGATACCAATTGTGTAAGGAACGAGATGCGAGCGCGCACATTATTACGTAGGGAAACGGACAAAACCTGAAAGAATAAGTCTCTTATTATTCTTGAGGAAGTATAATAGACTGAGTGTCAATGAATAGGTTACGAACGTCCCGCCAACCTCTGAAAAGGTATGCCGCGTAGCAAACTATCCGAAGCCCAACTGAAAGCATTACCGAGTTGACAGTGACTCAACATACTTGTGGTGGATATAGGGAGCAAGCGTCGAGCGCGACATTCACTTCGGCTAATATGAAGATCCTCAAATCTCCCATCAGACCTAAAAGCGTTAATGGTCTTTAAAAAAGCTTTACAAACTGCTAATATCTCAACGAAGAGCCAGCATGAGCTTTGTATTAACGAGCGTCAAACGCGAAAAAAAAACGAGACATCTTAAACTATAACGTCGTTTGTCTGACTCTTTATGAGATAAGGCTCAACACTAACAATTGAATTATGCACCTTGATATGCAAAGATGAGATAGGATACCTATAACTAAATACTATCTGGGGTTTCAAAAATACGCCTGGCGAATAATCATCACAAGAGGAAATTAACAAAGAGACTTGATGGGAAAGAACGATAATATTGAGAGTTGCCTCTCAAGGAATACTAAGCAACAATGTTCTCAGACTGGAGAGTCATAGCAGCGATATTTCGAGAAGGATCTAGTAGTCTTTTAAAAAACAGATGACCTGCATACTAGGAGCACAATATACTCCCCTTCAGGAAGAGACAGAGAGATATAATAAGTTCCTTGTCATAACCAACGCAACAAACATACATCTGAAATCAGAGAGTCAGAGGGCTTATTAATTATAATGCAGTGAATCTAAAATGTAAACTACCACATGTCGACACCAATGTTTAAAAAAAATTCACTCTACTAAAACTAAAGTATTCAATACATGTCCTACGATGCGGCGGCTAATTGCGACATATAACACAGGTAAACAGCAGACACAATGTTCTGGGCAGACAGTCTCCACTTCCTCACTATTTTCTAGTAATCAACTCTTCTACTATGTACGAAATTACTATATCTGAAAGCCTCCACGTACTATCAACAAAACACGTGCCCACATCTTGGTAGCGCCTCCTGCATCGAATGGAGAGCGGAGGAGGCGGGAAGGTACAATCTAAGGGAGGGGGGCGGGGGAGTGTAGCGGGATGAGAAGGATCCCACCCAAGATTACTCCGTCTACCAAATGCTGAACTGGCAAATCTCTAGACCTCAAAAGGTTTCTATTCTAAGACCTATTCCCTTCGACAATGACTACCATAGATCTTACGATGATAACCTTAGCTCGAGAGATAGAGCAGATCAGTTCTGCGCGTATTATGATTTACATATTTTCATCGACGATCTATCCCTGACAATAACGGTTCTAAACTGGATACCACTTACCTACCTGAAGACAAAAACTCTGCTAGAGCTCAAGGGTAGCGTCTTCGAATTGAGGCCACAGACATGACAAAGCGACAGAGCATTACAATGAAGTCGGGTAGCGAGGTCAATAAAGATCTGCCGCAACTGCTCAGACACCAAAGAGACCACATTGCGGACCTATGATCCACCCTGATCGTCAATCCTACTAAAACCACAATAGATAACCTTCCAAAGAGTAGAACGCGTTGAAGTACTAATAGTAGACTTTCACTCCATAAGCATCCTAGCACTCTGATCAGTAATCTCCAAAGAGACCGCGTGTGAGAAACAAAGGGTTACGAGTTAGAACCATAATATCCCCAGCAAATCTTTGAGCATATTGGCGGGACAGAGTGCAACGCGCTCAATTTACACTCGTATGCCAAAATCCCACATGCACAAGATACTTAACACGTCTTAGTAACACCCCACACATCCAGACGCAAGTAAAATAGCTATCATACCTAAGCAACTGATCTCATCATAACACCTGCGAAAGTCCTCTACTAACGAAAAGAGATCTAGCAACCATAGATGTATCGCCATGCTCAACAGCCCATAAATAGACCTATCACAAAAGAAAGCGCCACAAAAGAAATTAAACATCAGAACTGACGAGTAGACTACCAACAGTTTCAGCGAGAAAATTATGAATAAACCGCAACCATAATTAGTGTCCCATCAGTCCAGGAATCACGTAAGAACCTCTACAGCTTAACTAACCAGGCAAAAGTCTAACTACAATGAAGAGATAATTGTGTACTGGTCATAACCTACTTAGAATCCAATAGTATTATATGCGTAAGCAGCGATCGCGCGAGTCTTCCCCCAACAAGACGTAAACTCAGTAATTAATCGGCCTTTGATTAAATTCCAAGATATGACACACTCCATCTTTTTTCTGGTATAGAACAGCTCTGCGTCTTATTCGAGCATCACAGCGGGAATAATCATAGCGAGATGCATAAATTATACCAAACGGATCACATCTCTATCAGACCAGGTAGAAATCTGAGAAACTCGAATGCATTACATGGGCGAAAATTTCAGACAAAAAGCGAGCGTTTCTAGATAGTATACTACTTCATACAGCTCGACCCGTATCAATTTACGCTATACTGCGGATAACAAGACTTACTAGCGTAAAGAGAAAAGACCTGTCATACGGAATATGCGGTCAGATTCCTGAAAGACGAACACGTTATCTTTCTAATGCTTCTTTAGGACACTAGCGTAGGTTAGATGCAATCTATAATCATACAAATGTGACCATCAGACGGCAGCTATAAAAGACCTTTACTAGATCTTTCGGCGAACCACACACATCTGATAACTGTTCTATAAGCGCGAATAACGAGATGCCAACGTGCGCGATCTCACGATTAGTTCTATTACGAGCGGGAGGTTGCAGGTTGAAATCTATTAGAGAAAAAAAAAGCAAATTAAGCATAACCTGGGGAACAAATTTCGTACTAATCTGGTTGATCAAGCCTAAGCAGTTGCTCACCTCAGAGCCCAATACAGCGCAGTCCGTTTCCTAACCTCGACGTACAAATCATCAGCGACGACGTTGGCGAGCAGAGTCTACGATCAAGATATTCTTCAGTCTCTTGGTCTACTATGTACGACTACACCACGTTATCTATATTGCATTCCTTTGAAATCGTTAACTACAAAATGACTTGGATTGGAGAATGTTCCATGTTCTGGATTCCAAAAGTCAGAAAACAGTTTTACCTGCAGAGCATGTGAGGTTAAAACAAATGGGATTCTGAGTTAACAAATTCGCTGAGTTGCAACAAATCGCGACAGACGTAATTCGGGTTTACCAGTACTGGGTACACTGTAGAGAAATGTCCTTATGGATGCTGAAATTTACTGCTTCACAGGCCAAATACCTGTAAACTGGGTCAGTAGGGGAGGTGATACAAGTAGCTAACGTATATTGTTTCTCTACGTTGGTGGAATTCAAACTCATCAATATCGTATTTGCACCAGGGTTGCAAGGCTTGGATAGCGTTACTCACGCAGGAGTTCAGTAGTTAAGATGGAATACTCGAAGTACCCAGACGGCATCCATGGGATGCTGAGAAGATGACTGGCTCTTTTGAACGCTTTTAAGACACGTTTCTCGAACCACATATCTCCTACATAAGTACTCATAGATGGTCTTTCTGTGTAACTATGTGCAACAACTGTCCCGCTATTCGCTATTTATTGGTACCTAAAAGCCCTAGGCTCAAAACTTTGCATTTCGTTACGTTAAACTGGAGCCTGTTCTGGCGTGACCACATATGATCTCTGTCGAGGTCGCTTTGTGATGCTATTTGATTATCCATTGTCTCAAAATCACGACAGAGCTTGAGATCGTATACAACTAGTAGTAGGTTCTACTGGAATACAATGTCATGATACTTGAAGACTAGGAATTAACGCGGTCCAAATAGGATGTATTGGGGTACTTTACACTGAAAGAAATTTGTTCGATATTCAGTTACAAAAACCACTAGCTTCTACTCCAGAATAGTATGGTTCACACTTTGTTACGTCAAATGCCGTACTTGCGTTTGTCACTAGTACGTCTAGTCTCTTTACTGGCTTTAAATGAATTGTGTCAGTTGACGGTACAATAGCGCTGTACATCCGGGTCATTTCGTGTAACACAAAAATTGATGTTGTTTTTCAGGGTGACAAAAATAGTGTTCATTAGTACAGATCCTTAAGACAAAAACCTAACTAGTGCGTTGGAAGCATATGTGATAAGAGGTATTGTAGTGCAGTTAAACCCCTCTAAGACGGCCACTCAGGGGACCAGTAAATTGTGATCGATTTGGACAACTTTTCGCCATAGACGGGTTCATGCATAGGGGGCACTAATCATCATCGATTGCGCATATGTACTACACTTCCAAATGCAAAATACATTTGTACAGACAACGATTATAATTAATTGTAGTCTTCGTATTAAAGCGAAACATGCTGTCTTATACTGTGTGCAAGAAAAAGATAAAACGTTACAGTTAATGAGTAGACTTTATAAAAAGCAACCTGCTAATCCGCATGCCTCACGAATTTTAACAAAATCATACATAATCTTTTAGTTTTCGGATCAATTTCCACCAGATGAGAAAAATCAAATACTAGTCTATTGCTTTGCAGTTGAAATGAAAGCTTAATTAAGTTTTTCCCTCTTGTCCGTGACGTGTTCAAGCATCTCATTGAGTATTCTATTTATTGCGTAGCAGCTCAAAATAAAAATAACAGCCTTTGTGTCTGTGAATGTATACGATGGCAGAACTTCTGTCGAATATTGTTCCTGCTCGTCATCTGATTCAACATTCCTATTCTCAGTTGTCTAAATTGAAGTGTCCCGGTTTATTTACGTTGTGTCACATGTTTGGCCATTTGAATTAAATATGGGCTATCAGTGAGTTCACATCAAACAATGCCTTTGAAAGGCGGACTAAAACAGTGGAGGTTGCTGGAGGTAAAATGCGCTTGTCTGCATTAAGTCTAGTTCGCATTGTTGTCTCAGAATCGAAGTCCACAGGACAAGAAACCCCTACCTTACAAAAACTTTCGGAGATTGTTGAATTCTCTACCGCTTTACACGCGGCAGCCATCCAGAACACGAAGACCGATAAATGTTTTGCTGCATGTTTTTGTCAAAGCTTTTAAGCTAAGCTTCAAAAGATCTGCAAACTTTCAGGCCTCTTATTACCCTTGTAAATACCGGTGGTTTTTTCACGTTAATGTTTTTAAAAATTAGGGTGGGCTGATTTCCCAATCACGAAAGCCAAGCCCGCTCCCCCAGCATGTTAGTATCTAGCACAACTGTGCTTTGTTTCTTGCTAATATTTCCAACTGCGCATTTTTCGCGTGTTACAAAAACGGCTTTTTCATAGGTAGCTTAGATAAACAACCCAGTTTCATCCAAATTATAATTGTCAAGCTGCGTAACCAGAACACAAGGTTGTTTTTTATTGATGTAAGCTTGCAGCCAACTGTTTGATGCCTTAAAATCTGTGTCATTAAATTCTTGAATAACTTTTCTCGATACTGGAACTTTGCTTGCAACTGCAGACTGACAACTCCAGCAAGGTGTGTTTATGTCTTAATTTTCTGTTTTCTTGCCTTTCTTGGGTGCCCCAGAGTTTTCCCGAAAGGTTATAAATCCAACAATAAATTTTGGACGTGATCCTTTCATTTCAATGGAAAATTTGATGGTTAAATTTGTCAAATCATACCTGACTGCCTATATTCGCCTTGGTGATTGTCAAATGTAAGGCAAACTACTTCAAATACTGAAACGGGTTGACATAATGTTATAATGTTGATGAATGAAGCAGAAAAGTTTCAGAAAATTAGTGCGGTAATCCATGCTACGATGAGTAAAGGCTAGATGGGTTATTCTTCACACAAATCCACATAACTCAGAATTGGTCCCCCGAAGTGAGACAAAGAGTAAAGCATGAGCTATTGCCTCTTTTGGCGGTCAGTTCGAAAGCTGTTATACTACGATGTCGACCCACCGAAAATGAAATCCATGGGTGTGTTCCCACCCAGAAAACGCAGAAGCGACGCGTGAATCTTTCGGTGGTTGACGGATGTTCTCATTGAGCTTTGCGATTTGAAAAGCAAATGGAACCGCAAACTTACAAAAAGTGACTGTTGTGTTTATTTTATACTTTATTCAAAGTTCGACTTATTAAATTAATCTAATTGGAAGTTTATTCTGCAATCCTAGTGTTTACCTTTTAGTTATATGTTATCATTTGTACATATAAAATAAAGATAGGCCCTTAGCCACAGACCAGGATATTAGTAACTTTCACACAGGTACAGTCGAACCCGCGTTATTGCCCACCCGATTTATAGCCTACCCTGCTTTATTGCCTAGTTTCTAAAAATAGGAATCCTTTGCTCATAAATATGTTAGTTTCAAGGTCTAATTGCCCATTTTCGGGTCCTCCCATCGCTGTGGGCCGTGTTCTTATCACTGCCAATTTTTTCGCTCACGCCTTGATTTATATTACGATTATCCCACAGCTAACCAGTCCGAACGAGCCAAAAACAATAAAGATGTCAGCGGCGTTATTGACAGATCAGAGGTGGTTACTTACGTCATTCAATACATGAGAAAACTAAATTTACACGCGGCTGCGGGTAAACGCTTGGCCCTATTTAAAACTCGTGAACTTAGCAAAGTTTTGTAATATTTTCGCTCCACATATGTCAGTACTCTATTGGTTACACACAAGTATGACGAGTAACAGAAAGGATTAGATTTTGACAAATAAGTGATAGGTTTTGGACAAAATTAAAGCTTATCCACCAGGAACCTTGCAGGCCAAGTTGTCGCCTGCTCTACACATTTCTCGTCCTACCCTGACCAGGTTGATTGCCAGCGGAAAGGAATTCCGGCCGAATTTTTCGCATGACACCTCAAGCTCTCAGAAAAAGAAAGCGATGTGGAAAGTAGGAATAAGTTGAAACTGCATGGATAGACTGGGTAAAATCGATTCGTTCTCACAGCCAAAAAGTTACAGGCCTAGTTCTGAAGATAATGGCAAAAAAATACGGGAAATGACTTCGAAAAACCTTTGCTGTCACAGAAGGATGTTCGCAAAGATGGAAGAAGAGGAATCAAGTTTTGTATAAAAGTGCGCATGGCGAAAGGAGTTTCGCAGACAAGGCCGTCTATAAAACATGGCTGAAAGATCCATTGCCTGAACCTTTAAATGCATTTGATGATGACAACATGTACAATGCAGACGAAACAGGTCTTTTTTGCCAACCAACTTCAGAGGGCTCTTTGTGTTTCTCTGCTGGAAAGCTCAGTGGATAGTAAAAAGCCATGGATAAGATCACTCTCCTGTGCTGCGCGGATGTCAGGCACCAATAAAAGGAAACTGCTTATGCTTGGAAAAAGTAAGAAACCAGGAGGTTTTAATGGCGTGAACGTGGACACACTTCCCGTAAGTTACAGAGCTAATAAAAATGTGTGGATAACGAAAGAACATTTCACCGAGTGAGTCCTCGAATGGGACAACGAGCCAGGCCAAAGTAGCCGAAAAGTTATGTTGCTCTTGGACAATTGCGCAGCACATCTACGTGTGGAAGACTTGTAAAAATATCCAAATAAAATTTTTGCTGATAAACATGACCAGCATTCTTCAACTCATGGACAAAGGTGTGACTATGAATCTGAAAATCCGTCACAGAAAGGAAATCGTGGACCGAATTCTTTATCACACCGAAAACAACGTGTTATCTGGCTCCTCGTCCGCTGTGAATGTCAGCGCCAAGCTTTCTGTGCCTGATGCAATTAGGTACGTTTCAACAAGTTGAACTTACCTGTGTAACAAAAAGGCTTGCTTCCGGCATGCTGTCTTTTGTCGATTAGCATCAGATGCACTTTCTGATGATTCCGTCAGCGCTGAGGATGAGACCAGCAATTGCAATCTCAGTCATCATTGCAGAGGAGTCCGTCGCTATTGACAACGATGTGAAATGTACCTCAGACCTGACAACTGTTGAGTATGAAATCGCCAGTAAAATGTTAAAAACCGAATAGAACAGAAAGAATGCGGCATCTCAGGGAATGACGTACCGGATGTTTCCATGAGTAAAAGAAAACAGCGCGTGTCGCATTCAAGAGAAAAGGACTGTGTGAATGTGATCTGGATAGCTACGAACATTTGCATGGGCTAGACAGCCATTTCTTGTCCAAATTGGACATCATCAGTGCGAAAGTGACTGGAGTAGCGGCTAAACATAACGCAAACTGACGTTGGATTGTTTTCTCGGCAAACATTTACGGTAGCACTAGTGTCCATAGCCACCCAGAGAAAATGCTTTATGGTAGAATGCTTGAAGTATAGATTATGCTCTGCTAAATAAACCATTTTTGTAAACGTTAGATTCAAATAAGTATTTTATCCCTCTTAGCGTGTTCCAATTCAAGCGATATACTGTAAGAAAATTTACTTGTTTCGCTTTTGGAAAAATGGCAATATCGGTTAATAACCCACCCTGCTTTATTGAGCACCCTTGAACTATCCCGATAGTCGACGATAATGCGGATTCCACTGTATACTGACAGAAGAATTCTGAGGTGGTAATAGTTGGTATGGGATTCTTCCTTTCAGATAGTGTTTCCCAAGATGTCACTGTCTGATTTCTGGTGTAAACGAAGGACTATTAGCATGGCATAACGAAATATCTGTTGCCATGCCTCTTTTATGGGCCACAGCTCATCAGTGAGAAAGTACCTTTTCGCAGTACACTTACACACGAACAGATTACCACAATAGATTTAAAACTCAATCCGATATAGTGCAGCAGTTTTTCTCAGTAACACCAAACATCAACGAAATTGGCACTGCATGTCAGAAGCATTTTTATCCGACAAACGAAAAATAGATGCACTTTGCTTTTGCTATCCATATTCAACATTTTTCAATTTTACTAACTTAAATGCGCATCCATCTTAACTCAGTGCACAGTAATGAACGCTTTCAAGATACTCCGCCTCATTCTCAGTTTAATAAGCCTTATCCTGTGGTTAATATTAATCCAAGGTGTCCGCCGTGCGAGCTTCCACGAAAATGGCTCCATGGCCCAAAATGTTTTACAACCGCTGCTCTACAGGATTCGAAATTTGCCAATAACGTGTACTAATGTGAACAAACACCTACACGCAAATATAGGTAATTTGCCGCTGGACTGCTAGCTGTGTGGGATGGAGGCCTGTCGGCGTCGGGAGGCTTGTGACAGGGAGCGGCATTTTCCGTCCACTGCAAACTGGCTGGCTAGCCGAACAACCTCCACGTGATACAAGCTGGATGGTTTTGGTTAATCCCGTTCCAGCGGACAGTTCGGCTGCAGTGTTTTAGGACGTGGTGGACTTTCGCCTAGCAGGAGTCCTCCAAAGAAATAAAAACAAAGGTGGGTATACCAACACCGAGACGGGTCGGATGTGCCTCGCAACTAAATGAAGTCACTGCCTCTTCCTCTTCCGAGGGATCCCCACTTCACCTACGTCATCCAGTTCGAAAAGCATCTTTGATCCCTTCATAAGATGATGAACACAGCGAACGAACTCACGAATTCAGTCACACTTCACAACTTCACACACCATGCCCAATAACACAGTAAATCCAGGAAATGTCTCCCGGTTTTCATTGACGCAGCGCAAACTGCCGCATATTGCGCGCCCTAAGAAAATCCCGAGGAATTCTAACGACAGTCCGGATATTCAACCGGACCTCACACGATGATCCGACACACACAATCGCGGTGTCTGTCGACCACAAATTCCGCGGCGCTGCATGTTACTTCGCGAAGAGGCGCAGGCTATCCACATGTGAACGATCGATACATCCTGATCTGTGTGCGAGGTCAAATGTTTCACGGGAAATTGGATGCCCGTGAGCTCTGTACTGACCGATGTTTAGCCATAGCATTGAAGTAACCGTTACGTACAGGGTCTATTGTGGTAAAAATTAGATGGTGTTGTCTGAGGAATGTACACGTGATGCACAACAGCAGCACACCTGAGCAATACGTTTTCCATGTGCCCGTATTTGTAGCAAAGGTAACGTTAAAACACAGTTATGGCCAGCACGGTTGTAGACAGAAAACACGCTCCCAAAGAACCACTGTAGGAAAAATGCACCACTTTCAACTAGGCCTTGCACATTATGAATAATAACGACTTGGTAGAGGAGTATTTTTTCGCATTTAACATTTGGCTATCCTGTTGATTGAGCCAAGTTGTATCTGCACTTCCTCTTTCCTAAATAATCTACGATACCAAAAGATTACCCGGTTGTTTCAGTGCAGGTCTTTGCAGTTGATAAACCATGATCGAACACCAAAGTGCGTGATGCAGTTGCCATTACTCGCGTCGCCAGGTTGGCACTGAGAGACAGTGATAAGTAAATGCGGTTAAAATTAAACTTGATATTAGCAGAATGGAAGCAAGGACGAGATGCATGAAGCTCATTGCACTGAAGTATGAGCAGTCATACGCAAGAGAACGAATGCAGGGGCAGCACTGACTCCGACAATGAGTCACCTCGATAGAGTCTCTAACCATTGGTTTGGAGCAGCACGAGGTCTGACCAAGTCCCTTAGTCCATTTTTTCATACCCCTATGGCACGTCATCGATTGAACACCTCGTGGTTTCGCCCAACTCGGTGCAACGACGACGTGTAATGCTCTCCAAGGAAGGTGGTTAACTGGTGTACGGCGTACATGACCTAACCAACCTTAGCGATTCAAGTTTAGCAGACAGTGAAGTGAAGCACCAGAGGGCTTCTTGCCACAAACCAAGTGGCGGAACTCAGCATTGCCCACCCAGTGTTCCGAACAGATCGATTCACGGAAATGGTGTGCTGACAAAATACTGTCTTCAACTCGTCTGCAGACTAAGGTGCCAATTGAGGCAATCTTCATTCCCCGTAGAGAGCTTTGTTAGTGTGGCGTGTCATTTTTACAACCCTAGACTCTGTACGTAACGGTTACTTCAATGCTACTGCTAAACCTCGGTCAGTACAGAGCCCACAGATATTCATTTTTCCAAGAAACGTTTGACCTCGCACACAGACCAAGATGCATTGATCGTTCACATGTGGATAGTCTGCGCCTCGTAGCGGGTAAACATGCAGCGCCGCGGAATTTGTGCTTTACAGACGCTGCGATTGTGTGCTTCAGTGCGTCGTGTGAGGTCTGTTTGGATATGCGGACTGCCGTTAGAAGTCCTCGGGGTTTTCTAAGGGCGTGCAATATGCGGTAGACATTTGCTGGACGGGCTGTGCATATATACGGACACACAAATCCAGTATGTTACTGGTTACCTTGCTATATTTTTACAAAGGTACCAACCATTCCTGCTTGTATTATCATGATGATTCCTTCGCTAGAACGCCCCGCTCTTCCGGGAATCAAACATGTATGTATTTATTTATTTATGTATACTTTGCTCTGAGACGATCGGCTGGTCCTCACACACCTATCAAGTCCTCAGCGAGGATAGTGGCAACATACGGGGCGCTGAAATTGCTATGATGCTTATTTCTTTGCTGGTCCGCTTCAATTCACTCAGATGTTCACACACTATTACACATCCAGTCGCATAGTCGGTATTCTCATCTGTTCCAGTATCCTACCCGACAACTCTGTTTGAACTTCAGTGTGAATAAGGTTTCTTTGTTACACTGACATCGTCGACTAGCTTAGTGTCCTTACAGTGTTGAAACATTTGGGTGAGTGCAGATGGGGCGTTCCACACACTATCCCACGCAGCTACACTGTGGCGTAGTGGTCGCCTTTTACAACTTCCGGAACGTCTATAGATAATGTAAACGTGGTCGCGGTTACGTTGGACAGGTAGACGGAAAACATAGGTTAAGACAGGAGAAAACATAGGGAAATCGCTGGGGAAGTTTTGTCTGATGGCCACATACAGGTGGTCGCTATAACAAGTTGTACTGTACATTTCTTTTTTATATTACATTTAGCATAAGCACAGGTACCTGAACTATTAGTTGCAGTTTGCGTAATTATACTGCAATCATTTTTTGTTTTGCATTAGATATTTCAGAAACAATTATCATTTTCGGATATCTGCAATGTCCTGAGGCAAACGTTTGGCTTATACATCTTTCAGATAAGCGTTCCAGTAAATTCCTGATAGCACTGCGATTGTGATTTTAAAAATATCCGTTCCTAGGTCGGATATAAAGTGCTTTTATAGGCTGTAAGTTAGGCGTGCATGACGCAACTTTACCTGTAAACTTTGCCTGTAAACACCCATCGGAATTAATTGTGTAAACATTAAATACTTTGTTTCCGACAGGGCAACGCACGACTGAATAGGCATGATCATGGTAATGTAAACACTAAGGATCTGTAAATGTACACAAATGTCACAAGTTTACCATTGACATACTGGATCTCTGGGTACATGCGCTGAGGCCTGTGTGGTTAGGTCCTGACAGATCATCGATCCACTGCTCCAATGTTGTATTGGGAACTCATGTACTGGAATCTTCCACGTGAGGACCACCTGGTGGCAGGTGTGTTGCATCCTGCTTCTAGCTAAGCTACAAGTCACAATTCTGCGTAAGTCGGTTCACTGACTCATAGCACATGTCCCGCTGCTTTTCGGGTGTACACTTTGTCGAAGGTTTTGGCTGAAGATCCGAGTCTTTCTGCTGTCCGGTGTGGAAGCCTTGGCAGTATCTTAATCCAACCACCATGAATTAAGCCAATAAAAAGGAGAACTTCTGTCGCGCAATGGCCCTATAAAAATGGCCGGCATATCTGCTGCATACGGCGGGGTTGATAAACATAAACATGTTACCTCTAACGCGTCCATTTCTGCTTCTCCCCATGCACATAATAACCTTCGCATTTTCAATCAAATCCCCACTTCCTTCCACGCAGGTCACCATACACTCAGTCGTCCGTCACTGCAACCGTATGCCTTAGCGCAAAGCACTAAGCAGTGGGTACTGGGACCGGCGTACACTGCTTGACCGCAACACGAGTGAGTGCCTGAGTGACATACTGCCCTGGTCCCGATAGCACTGCTCGCTACTCGATCGCTACTGCCGCACTTAACGGGACTCGGTTCGCTGACCAAGGTAAGCTGCATGAGCTGTTGTTGGTTACAAGTACTAGTAGGTTTGGAGCGTTACCACACACGGTGTGAACATGGGGCAAGCTTTGCACTATCCGACCGGGTAAATAGCCAGCTGGTTGTAGAACCGCCAGGTATCAGCCCACGCTGGATGACATTTCGGATGTGAGGTAACTTTGGCACTTTAATTAATACGTATGGTCCCACTATGTGTTATCCTGATGATAAGAGGCATCATGATTACACTCAGTTATCCTTTGTGATAGTGTCTGTGCCGAGGAGTGATGGACTATCCCTACTTGGTAATTTTAATTCGCGCGTTTGGCGTGATGTTGGGGTGTGGACAGACATAATTCGTCCATATGGTATCGGCACAGTCATTGGCAAAGGAAACCGGCTAACATCACTGTACACCACTCACGGTCTGACAATCACGAACAACCGGTTGTCTCTGGGTGCGCGTAAGATAGCTACCTGAACATATATAAGGAGTGGTCAGGCTCACCTGCTCAACTATGTTACCGTACGCCAAAATGACATTGATGAAGAGCGCATGGAACGTGTACTGCGTAGAGCTGAGTGGGGCACTGATCTCAAGTTGACTCGCAGAAAAATGTGCATATGCTTTCGTAAATCCATATGTTACGCACCTGCAGTGAATCGGAGCAATTTTAAATTTCGCTGGTTTGAGAAAGCGTTGGGGTTGCAGAAGGCGATTGACACTGGACTTGTCGATGTCAAACATAGAGCTTCAGTGAGCGGCCTGTGGGAGCACTTTCGTGAGCAAGTGACCGTTGTTGCGAGGAAACCGTAGGACGAGCAAACTGTATGCGACCCGATTGGCTTGATGACAGCATTGCGACCATTGGCGCATTGGTGTCAGCCAAGAATGCAACGTTCGCTACGTACGCAGTGGACCTTGCTAACCGCGAGAAGAAGAGTCCTTTTCGCTAACTTCGACTGCGATAGACTAGGGATCAGTCTCATTAAGGATGTATGGTAAACGAAGAAGGTGAAACAGATGAAATGCTACGCCGAACGCTACCAACAAAAGAAATTCTTTGACTTCTTGAAGGCGGTGAATGGAACCACTTTGCAATCGTTGAGAAGGTCGCTCAATGCTAATTCAGTCACTGCCAGCACACAGACTACAGACATAATGCAGGTCTGTTGGACTCACTTTGAATGTCTCTCCAGCAACCGTTAGGGGATTGCCTGGCTTACTTTGCACGGGCTGCAAAAGCCAGAAATGATGATGTGTCTTGCAGAAACTCCAAACTGGATGATACGCAGAGAGCTCTAGCTTAGATGCGAAATGGCAAATGTGCCGGTTCTGAAGAGATTCCGCTTGAAGTATTCAAACACGGTGGACCCACGTTGTTAAATGCGCTAAACCAGTTGGTGCATTACGTGTGGATTGAAGAGGAAGTGCCGACCGAGCCAAAACATACTAGTGTACTACCAGTGTATAAGGGCAAAGAGAGCAGGCAATGTTGCTGGATTGTCGTGGCATCAGTTTGCTTTGTAAGGGTAAAGTAATCTCTCAGATCCTGCTCAACCGCCTTGTCATACAGATTTTCGAACTGCAGGTGGCGAAAGAGAAATATGGATTTTGTTCTGACCGCAGCACCATAGATACAGTGTTTGCCTCTCGTCATTTGCAGGAAATGTGCCTTAGAGCTACATCAGCCATTTTACTGGCTATTTATAGGCTTTGTCAAAGCATTTCACACAATGTGTCGCGAGGCACTGTGCCTGCTTTTGGGTAAATTTGGTTGTCTGAAAAAGTTTCTATGTTTAATTGAATGTTTGCACAGTGGTTTGTGGGCGAGGGTAGAGCTGAGTGGACAAACCTTGGATGACTTTGATGTTGTCTGTAGTGCGGAGCAATGCCGCCGCTGCATTGCCTAATATTTACCTTCATGCAATGGATTTTTGTACTTTTGATAACGCTTGGGATTACGGTATTCGTGTGGAACACCGTATTGAAGGTGGGTTGCTCAACATCTGTCTTTTCGGGGCGAAAATCCGAGTGTGTGAGACAACCATTCTTCTTTTGCTTTTTGCCGACGACTGTGCGTTGTTTGCACACAGCGCGGATGAGTTACAGCACATGACTTCGGCTCTCGCTTCGACAGCGGCCAAGTTCGGGCTCATCATCAACACAAGCCAAACTGTCTGTCTCTTTCAGCCTTGAACAAGAATGGAGTCCGTAGGCCTGCTTCAAATCCAGGTTACCAATGACGAGTTGCAAACAGCATTAAACGTGTGCTTTCTTGTTAGTGTAATATCAACCGACCTGCCGATGCATGCGTGTATCTAGTGCGGCTACCACATTTGGCTTACTAGAAAAACGTGTGCGAAATTATCACCAGCTCACCGTTGATAGGAACTTGATGGTACAAAGCCGTGTTTCTACATCGCAACGAAACCTGCACGATGTACCGGAAGGATGCTGTTATCCGGAGAGCTTCCATCTATCTTGCTTGCGAAGGATCCTGCGCAGCGGTTGGTGTGATAGAGTTGCAGACACGGAGTGCTCCTACCTAGTAGCGTTTATGCAGTGGGACGCGTACTTATGATGAGGCATCCGTGCTGGCTCGGGGATGTTCACCGTTTGAATTGATCGGATACTGAAGCAGCTGCTTTTTGGTCAAATGTGTGCAGTGAAGCAGCACGTAGGAAAACCGAAGTTACATTACCGGGAAGTGCTCAAGGTAAGTTTGTCACTATTCACTATTGCATTCAGATAGTGGGAATCGATGGCAGTGTATCACTGCGTATAGCGAGAGCACATGAAGAGGGCGATTGCCTTGTGGCATAAGAAACCACTACTGCAATTGGTGAAAACTGTCGGTTGAGGAATTGACAGGCGCCGATGGTGTATGGCCCATCGACATCGAGCACAATGTGTTGTAGTACGTGCGGTCACAAGTGCCTCAGCGAAACCACCAACGTCGCCAAACAAGGCCAAAGTGAAGACGAGTAAGCTAAATATGTAAAAATAATCAGCGCAGCGCTTGATAAGTTTGCTGCTTTCGATTCTGTTTACCAAGTCAGGTGAATAAAGTGGTTGACGTGGTAGATATTTTACATCATCGATGCGGTATGTATGTACGTCTGTGAGTCTGTGTACTAATTTTAGTGCATTTTAGCTGTCGATTGTTGGTTTATGTCCCCGGCGTAGCTGCTCTAGATATAAATGTGCACTTAGCGCCTAGCTGTCGACAATCCGCTACTTCGGTTATGCTGGCTTCATGAAACACTGGTCATTACTTGGTGAGACTGGGTGCGCGATCCTTGCGACGGTGGTCAGCTGAAAGAGTGGTTCATCCTGCCTAGATCAGAGTACATCCCAGTCACCTTCTTGTGTACGTCTGGTACACAAGATTCCCCGATTAACGTGACCGGAATCCTGTTGCTGTGTAAGTTGAGGGAATGTGGGTCGGCTCCGACAATGAAACGTGGCTCTCGGTCTTATTTCTTTGGGTTTACACTGAGCATGGTGTGTGTGTTTGTGGATGGAGCTGTGCGTGGTGCAGCGCAAGCCCTCCGTGGTGGCTCTATAGGCGCAGGAGTTCTGTGGCTGTCCTTTGGCTCAGAAGTGACAGGCAAACCCGGAACCGGATGCAGCTAAACATGAGCTTAGCTGTGTTGCCTGAATCCGTAAATATGACGCTGCATTTGTGTTTTTTCTCCCAGATCGTCAGGGTAAGCGCGGATCAAAGGAAAACTTTGTGGTTGAAGACTTTCGTACATGGCATGCATAACGTGGTCTGTTAAACATGGGGCATTGAATTCATCCAGCCGAGAATCGCATCCGTCAAGTTGTATTGTCGGTAAAGATATCTTGTACTGTTTACAAGGAGAACGTTCGCTTTGCTGAAACCCACTATGTAAAGGAACACTGCTGCCGGACTTTACTTTGGAACGAAATTCACCCGAAATGACCAGCTGGCACTGTTTGGGAATGTTCTGCGGGCCAGCCAAACAAAACTAGCAGACTGTAGGACAAATAGCAAACATGAACTAGCCGAATGTTGGCTAAAATTCACAGAAATTCCTGCATGCTATTCATGCATCAACATTTGAGCATACCCCATATAAATGATAGCGAAATCAAAAAGACAAAGATAAACAAAGTCTTCAGATTAAAAGTTGTACAATACGAATCACTTTTCGAATATATGTTTTACTGATGAGTAGTAGTGAGGATTTCGGTATAATTCAGCTAACCCATTGTTGTCGCTCCCAATCAGCAGGCTTAGGCTAGTCTGGAAAAGCACCAGACGCCGGCCTTTCGACTTTCTGGGTATCGTCAGTGGTGCACCTCCCAGCGGACCGCTGTCCGGTTCCGCACCCATGACTTCAGGATGCCAGCATCAAGTGCAACTTCGCCTTGAGTGACGGCCGCGGACCTGCGTGATTGACAGTTGACTATGATATAGCCCGGCTCATCTTCCACTGCCATGCCAGTGGAAGGAATGCCACGGAATGCCACGAACACAAAAATGTTATGGAAATCGAATACAATTGGCTTACGCGAGGTGTGCAAGTTAATGGAATAGAGTACAGGGAGATATTTATATGAGAAAGAAAAGCATTTAGGCAAAATTGAAAACCCACCACCTGAAATAAAGAGACTTAGCATGCAAGCACGCGGTTAGTAAATCGAATGCAGCGTACCTACAAAGGCTGCGCCGGTTCTGCCTACGTTCTCTGCGGGACCCGTCATCGCTTCGGTAGTAGTCCGGAGTGGCCTCGCTCATGGCTCACTAAGCCTGCCTGACTAAGGCTCTCGCGAGCGCATGTGTTACAGCACCATGCGCTTGATGTCGATGGAGAACAGTCCATCGGTGCTTGCCGCTTCCGCACTTGCCGCGTCTTCTCTGCATGCATGAGGGCTTTCTCCTGCACTTCAGCAACTGGCTTCGTGATCAGATGGCGCCAAGCACGCCGATCAACCGCCTTCGATTCTCATGATATGCAATCAAGATTAGAACGTGTGATGCCCACTTTAATCATGCCCTGACAACGTACCTTTGGTTTCCCAGCATGCCGCTTCCCTATAATCAGCTGACCATATAATAGCTGCTTCGGTATCCGCGTCTAATCCATACGGCTCACATGACCGATCCACCTCAGGTGTCTCAATAAAATTATGCAGTCCACTGCATACATCCCACTTTGGCGCAACAGTTCCGTGTCTGCAACACTGGCGCCCCAACCGATCCGCAAAATGCGTCGCAGACACTGCTGATGGAACCGCTCGAGATATCGCACATCCCGTCGGTATATCGTCCACGTTTCACTGCCGTATAGAAGAACGGACAGCACCACGGATTTGTACCACATCAGCTTCGTGCCAACGGTAAGCTGATGGTTGTTCCACACTCAGTATTCAAGCTTCCCGAATGCCGCCGCTGCCTTCGACACGCATACATGGTTGGCGGCATCCGGTTTCGGGTTTGTCTGTCACTGTGGCAAGCCACAGGACCCCTGCACCTACAGAGGGACCATGGATGGCTTGCGCGACACCACCAACAACTCCAAGCACACAACCCATACCCAGTGTAAACCCGAAGGAATAAGGCCGCGAGGCATGTGGATGGGAGCCACGTTTCATCAACGGAGCTGGCCCACACTCCTTCACAGGCAAACACAAAAACACTGTATTTGGGAATCAAGCGCACACATGGCGGTGGCTGGACCGTAGTCCGCTCCATACTGAGTGCATGGAACCACTCTTCGAGCCTAACACGGCCACGAGGACCGTGCACCCCGTCCCATCCAGCAACGACCAACTGTCTCCTGGAGCCAGTATGGACGAGGTAGTGGGTAATAGACAGGTAGGCACGTTATCAACATTCACATCAAGCGCAGCCACATCGGAGATATCAAGCAACAGCCAATCACTTGCAACGACAAAATGAAACAAAATAAATCCAATAATGCATACAGATACAGTGGCATAACTCTTCGCTAAATTAGCATATGAAGTAAGTTGGTTAGCAATGAATCCGCGATAAGGAAAAAGAATGTCCACAAGTTACTCAAAAATGCTACAAACGCAACAAAATTACCGAAGATAAGCGCAATTAGCGTAAACAACGTGGCCAGCTAATAGAAGACTATCCAGATAGGCAAAACAAACCAAATAAACTGGAATGAAATTTATGCAACCTAATGAGACCTAGTTTAAGTGTAAGTTGGTTTAGCCCAACTGCGGTGGAAAAGCATCAATACTGCAACATCAGCCTCAGCATGTGGCACTAGGAAATACATTATGTTTTGGCGGCGTCGGCATCCGTATTTGCCTGTCACTGTGGCCAGACACAGGACCCCTGCGCCTACAGAGGGACCATGGATGGCTTGCGCTGCACAACCCACAGCTCCAACCACACACCCCATATCCAGTGTAAACCCGAAGGAATAAGACCGGGAGGCATGTGAATGGGAGCCTCGTTTCGTCAACGGAGCCGACCCACACTCCTTCACAGGCAAACACCAGCACGCTGTATTTGGGGAATCAAGTGCACAGAAGGCGGTGGCTGGACCGTAGTCCGCTCCACACTGAGTGCACGGAACCACTCTTCGAGCCTGGCACGGCCACAAGGACCGTGCACCCGGGGTACACCAAGTACATGATTTGGCGGCGTCCGTATCCGGATTTGCCTGTCACTGTGGCGTCCATGGGGACAGTCACAGGACGCCTGCGCCTACAGAGGGACCATGGGTGGCTTGCGCTGCACCACCCATAGTTCCATCCACACACCCCATATCCGGTGTAAACCCGAAGGAATAAGACCGGGAGGTATGCGGATGGGAGCCACGTTTCATCAACGGAGCCGGCCCACACTCCTTCAACAAGCAGAACGGAAGCATTCATACACACGTAACACATGGACCCAAATGCTATTTATAAACTTGTTCAGTTTTTACATTTACCAGTGCCTATTGTATCACCGTGATCATGCCTATACAGGTGTGTCTCGCGCTTGTGAAATAAACCAATTATTTGTCCATTTATTTATTCTACAGCAGCCGTCCAAGTGGACACTATGGCCGATGACATGCAAGCCCTGGCAACGGATATATATGAATTCTTGTGGACCATTTCTGCAGAAGTACTATGCACCTGTGGTGGTCGATTTCCATTCAAAGAGGTTGGTACTATTCCTGACCTGAAAACCAAATACTGTGTTTACTGTCTGAGCTTCGAGAAAAGTAAGTATTTATTTATTTATTTAGTTTGTTAGGGACAATGGTTCACACTATTCTGCTTCGTTTGTTATCAATTGGCTGCAGAGTCTTGGATGTCGTCACCATTTTACTGCTCCACGCATCAATGATCTAATAGCATGGCTACAAATTTTGTTGCAACTTTAAAACGTTCTGTTACCTTCGGTGCTCCTACTTCCGTTGATGAACTTGATCGCTGTGTTGGTAACTTCCTTCTTCAATACCACAACTGGGCATTCCACCACTGGGGATACATGCAACAAATTGGGATAATCCAGACCATTGAGCTCGAACATTCTTAGTTTGGGAACCGCTGAAGCACCTTATTTCAGAGGTAATAATTTACGTACTTCAAGTGGAATCATTATTAGCAAGCTGCGAGGTCGAATAATTAAAATTTAGGAACACGATGACCGCTGTGTAAATAAGTGACATTTCGATCTGGTACGATTTAGGGATCGCGGCAAATCGTCATTCGATTCTATGTGTAATAAAGATACTAACGATAGTTCAGGTTCAGAATCTCGTGCAATTACTGAGCATAGTCAACCTCCAAGATGTTCCGCTAGATTGTAACAGAAACCCCAACCGAATTACAGAAAACTGGAGTTGAACTCAAGCTGCGGAGGATGGGATGATTGTACATACAACACTCAATGATTGATTACTGTTATTCTGATGGCGGTTGAACTGTTCGCTGCGCTTGGGAATTTGTTGCGAACGTTTCGTCACTTATCGAGGTGACATCATCAGTGCGTAGTTGAGTGGCCTGCAGTGGCATAGAGTAGCGTAGAGAAGCCTCCGTGAGAGTGCACTCTCGCAACAACAACAACAACAACAACAACAACAACAACAACAAAATGCCCAAGCTTAGCGAACAGTTCAACCGCATTCTGAACAACCTGAGCTACCAGACTTCAATTATATACCATTATTCTATTTTTTACTAATTGAGTTAGCGTATACATAAGCAAAATTCAAATTCCATTGCGGGTGTTCTTACTATGATTCGAGACTAGCTTAGTTGGAGCGCAATTCTATTTGGACTCCGAAAAAACCACAGATAGCCCTTCATAGATGGACAGTTCCGTCAAACATTGCCTGCTTTACTTCACTTGAGTAGTTGATTGAACTATTGCTTTTTTCTGCGTTCGCTCATACAGATCAGTTTAGAAGACAGGTTTTCCTCATGCGGTGCGAATTTGCTCCGTCCTAAGTGGGTTGTAGTTGACAGTGTCAAGCAGCATAACTTTTCATGAAGATACTCCACAGATAATATGCTGAATATGTTCTTTGGTTCTGGGTAATCAAGCAGTTCCCTGTATAATAACTCGAGCAATAAGTTGCTCAGGTTAGATAAAAAACCATATGCGCACCAAACTGAGTATCCGCTTCTTGGATCTTGACGGAGTTCATTAAATTTATCTATTTATCTGCCTTAGGTCGATTATATAACTACTTATGTATTGCACATTGTCTTCTCATGTTATAGGTTTAGCAAATGTCAGATAATTTTGCAATAGCAACCTTTACACACTTCAGTGTTCCTTTTCTATGTTCGGAAAACTGGGTGATTTGACGTATACCACGAAATCATAAAATGTGGCCCGAAACTCATGGTGATACTTTACTGGCTTCCAGTTTTTTCTTGCTATCGTCAAGCACTATGTTTCGGATAAATGAAACGATCAGATATCTATGACCGGTTGACTTGAAGCGGTTTCAGTTCAGCGTGTACGAAAATATTCGGAAAGTGTCTAGCTTTAAGTTGAAGTTCGCACTCAACTTGGGCGGGCGGCATCCCATCTGTTTTGCTTTGCCGATAAAGAGACAAAACACCATAAGTGTTTTCTTAAGTCGTGTAATCAGATTGGTGCAGCCCATTTGCACACGAAGTACCGGAATTTTAACCATAGAACAATTTCATTGATTTTGCAGTGTTACGAAACTGCCATCCGTCAAACAAATCGAATCGTCATCCTAATGCAACATACCTATCATGTTTCTAAATATTTATGGGTGAGCAAGCTAAAAGAGTTACATTTGTTTAACACAATTGATAGCAACGCAGCCGCGATAATACAGTTCCCAGTTCCCACAAGTTACGCATCGGGGAAAAAGCGGCAGCTTAGATCGAAAGCTAAACTTCCTATATGACCCGTGAGGAAGAGTTTGTTGACGGCATTTCAATTATATCGGCTCATGTTGAGAATAGTGTGTAGCTAACGGTACAATAAGTCAATGTGATCTCCCTGTAGGATATAGCGAACAGAAATTCAGTTGAACGCGGTCACTGTTTTAAAGGGGGGACATTATTTGTGGTAACGTACTGGTATTGATCACATACTCTCCGTCCTAGTTGTAACATCTTTTATCCCATTTGGAGAACTGTAACCCACCGCAAAATATACAGTTTCGTCCAGTCAGAACTTTACATTTATGTCGGTAAAGTATGAGAAGAACTAATAAAGTAGATGGTCAGCAATGCCATTCCCTGCCAGAATCCTCAAAAGCCCACCATGGTGCACTTCGTCAAAGGCCTTTGGCATATCAAGGAATATGATAATATAAGCTTTACTATCGCCGACTAAGCTTGTAATGGGGTTTAAGAGGTCTAGTTGGCAAGACTGACAAGAATACTGTTAAATAAAGCCATGTTGTGATTTGCTGTTTAGGTTTCTTGGTATTAGAAAGCGGAAAGGACTGTGACCAGTTAACTAGCTATTGAAACTTCTGTTTCGACATTGCTGTCCTGTTGAAACAATTTTTATCCCTGTCGACAGATTCTCGTCTCAACATCTCAAACGACTGCATAGGCTTAAGCAAAACGCTCTTAAATGCAAAGGTGTTCTATCAATAAATATCTATAGATTGGTAGAAACATTGAATTGCATCGAGTCAATCTTCCCAACCTCAAGGCGTATTTGGAAACAGTAACTATGGTAAAATATAATAAATGCTGAAACAGTTAAACGGAGTCACCTACTAGGTCACGCGTTCAACGCAGGATGAGCAGAAACTAAAGTTCACTTTTAGTGACCAGGATAACACTTCATTCTTCATTATAACTTCAGCTGAGCTATAGATAACCTCAGGTAACCCTCCTACTTTGAGCAGCTTAGAAGTATAGGAGGAATTCCCCGGGTTGCAAGTTACAAGGCACGTGGTCTTGATAAATTGTCTTTTGTCCTGCTTAATGAATGTGTAAATTGCCTGGCACAAAATCACGCCAATTTGTAAACACCTTGGTTCAGGTAGAACAAGATGGCTGACAGTCGGCGAAGCGCAAGCACCACACCAGTGCCAAAGAAAGGAGCCTGCAAATATCGCCTGATCACTTACACACTGGTTGCTCGGGAGATTTTGAGGTGCTGATTGTCAAAAGGATCTCAGCTCAGACCCACTTTGCTGACCCTCATTTGTTTCCATGTCACAGCTCGAGGTCCACCTTCGATACAGTAGCATGTTTGGTACATAATATACTCTTGTAACTAGCAAATAAAAACAAATCCATCAGCATCTGCTTCTTGGATTTTAGCAACGCTTTCGGTGGTGTGAATCGTGAACTATTGTTGCGCGATCTACGTTCTGGAGTTAAAAAATTCTGTTGCTTTTCTGCTGAAACATTATTTCATCAGGCGCAACCAGTTCACCAGGTTAATGGGAAAATTGTTTCTACACTCACCACGAACTCTGATGTGCTTTAGGGAACCATTTCGTCCCCCTTACTATTTTCTAATTATGTTACCATTTTAGCGCGATTTTCATGTACATAATGTGATCAGATGGTGCACGCTAATAATAATAATATGTGCATAAACAAAATATATATTTACATATATAGTTCGTATACTATAATGTTTATAAAAGAATACAACAAGAACCAAATAATGTCCGATTTAACTATCGTTTGATGGGTAATCTACTGGTTATATATATATATATACATAATCCAAAATCTGTGGTGCAGATATTGTGCCATCGGAATCATGGCTGAATAGGAAAACAATATGAATAATAAGAAAAGAGCAACAAGAACTGCTTTTTTGTCTATTTTACCACACAATTTTTGAATTTTTTTCAGTTTGTTCTTTTTTGGAGGGAGGAAGAAGGGACACCGCAACAAACCGATGCACACGTCCGCCATTGACATCGATCTTGAGCCGTGGCTTTCTACGTCTTCAACCAGCAAGTATCCGCGTCTCTCGGACCCCAACCAGGTAGTCGACAACAACCGGCCGAGGCCAACTGTTTCGTCAGCTTTTCCATGCGGCTTCTCCATGTTGTAGGCTGTCCACCAGACCGTCTCTTCCAGCCCTGTCCAGCAAGTGCAAACAATTCACGACGGGGTTAAGGCTGGACAGGCATGCGCAATGCGTGTCCCAACCACCGCAGTTGATGCAATGAGATGAGCTCCTCGAGCGAGTGGCTTCCACGTCCCAAGACACGCTGTCTAACTTCCACATTGCTTACGTGGTGCTGCGAGCACACACGGGCAATGGACCACAGACAGCGGTGCTCGAAGACGGATAGCCTGCGCAATTCATCTTTACGGATGGGCCAGATCTCGCATCCGTACAACAGTACAGCACGAACAGTTGCATAATAGACCCGCTGTTTGATGGAGAGACGAATGTCGTGGCGACGCCACAAATGCCTCAGCCTAGAAAAAGCAAGACCTGCTCTCGAGATGCGCATCGAAATCTGGTCTCCAACAAATCCGCCAGCAGTGATGCAACTTCCCAAGTAGACAAAGCCCTCCACAACCTCTACTGTCTCACCAGCAAGCATGAGTGCAGGCAGAGGCACTTGCCAGTCTTGGAAGAGAGCCTAGCATTTGGATGGTGAAAAGTACATACCGTACTTTGATGCTTCAATCGCCAAGCGGTTTAGCGCAAGTTGGACGACGTGTGGATCGTCGCCCATCAAGACGATATCATCAGAATAATCCAAGCCAACGACTCGACTACCTGGGAGGAGCTCAACGCCAGCGTTCAACAAATCGCTCAGAGCGTTCTTCAGGACATCCTCAATGACAAAGTTGAATAGGAACGGAGAGACAGGACATCATTGTCGAACTCCACTGATGACCACAAAGGTAGGCGAAAGCTTGCCATAAGCCCTAACCCTGCTCGAGGTCAGACTATAGAGAGCGCGCAGTATGGAGACGAACTTCTCGGGGACACTATTCTTCAGTAGGCAGTGCCACAATACTGTACGATCTACAGAATCGAAGGCTGCACGGATATCCAGGAACACAGCAATCGTTGGCCTCTGATACACATGGCGGAGCTCGAGGATCTGGCGAAGTGTGAAAATTTGATCGACGCGGCCGCGACCAGGGCGAAACCCAGCTTGTTCTTCTCGTTGCAACGATTCGCGTGTTGGGGATAGCCTGCGAAGTATGATGGACACCAGCAGCTTGCAAACGACGGGGACTAAACTTATTCCTCTATAGTTGGAACAGATTGTGCGCAGGCCCTTTTTGAAGATGGGGACGACTATCGATTCACCCCAAGATGACGGAACTTTCTCTTTTGACCAAATTTTCGAGAACGAAGCGGTAAGTTCTCGAACCAGCGATGCGCCACCATCTTTAAATAGACCCGGAGGACGACTATCAGGGCCGGGGGCTTTATAACGCTTCATGTGCCGGAGCTCCTGCTCAATTTCCTGGGAATAGGGAGGGTCTGTGGGGGTAGACCACTCGGCCCCAGCGCGTGCGCCAGATGGAGCTGGGTGCAAACAAAACTGTGAGCCAAAATGTTTGGCCCATCGCTCCAACCGTCGTTGAAGATTGGTGATTAATGTGCCATCCTCTTCGCATATTGTTTCACTTATACCAGATAGAACACCTTCGGTGAGTTGAATGAGATGGAAGAGTTTTCTGATATTACCAGAGCGACTAGCAAGCTCCATCTCCGTAGCACGTTTCCACCACCAAGCTTCGCAGTCCATTTGCAGACTCCTGCGCAACTCTCGACCAAGGTACTGGCGTTCTTCACTGTATCTGGAATCCGACGTGAGCAAGCAGCGTCTGTCCATCAGCGACAAGGAGTCGGCGGAAATCCAATGCTTCGGTGGGTGACGGGTAACTCCACAAGTGTCGAGCCTGGTGGAAACTAAAGCATCTTTGATGTGCGCTCACTGCGAATCGAGAGCACCGTCACTAGTTGAGCCAAGGAAGGTTGACAGTGAGGCTTGGTACCTGGTTAAAATCGCAGGGTGTTGTAGGTTCGCGACTTCCGGTCGGTAGTGGGCGCGCTTAGGCGATCCTCCGAAACGCATGCAAATCTTAGCACGTACCAATGCATGATCGGAGTCTAGGAAAATTGACCAGTAGGAATCGGCAGTCCGTTAAGCTTCCGCGCCATCTGTAGCTGATTGACAGATGGTCAAGATGGGAGTCGTCTCCTACGCTGACCCTTAGTGGGGATCAGCTAGAAGTCGTTCAAAAATTCAACTACCTGGGAAGTTGTATCAGCGCCCGTGGGATTGAAGATGAAATCACGAATCGTATAGCAAAAGCTCGGGGCGCTTTTGCTAACCTTCACCACTTATGGCTCCGGAGCGACATCACTCTTACCCTGAAGGGTAGAGTGTACAATGCAGCAGTATGTTCGACCCTATTGTACGGTTGTGAAACCTGGCCGCTTAAAGCGGCGGACCTGAAGAGGCTAGTTACGTTCGACCACCGGTGCCTTCGTAATTTAGCTCAGATTTGGTGGGAACACCGCGTGAGTAACGAGCATGTTCGACGCCTTGTTTATGGCACAGGAAAAGTATCTGAACCGCTCAGCACCGTTATTTCACGCATCAGGCTCCGATGGCTCGGCCACGTGTTACGCATGCCAGCCCACCGACTCCCGTGATGTGTGTTGTTTGCGCGCCGGTGGTGTGGATGGAAGAAGAGGTGGGATGGCCAAGCGATGACTTGGTCCAGAGGAATGAAGACCCTCACCTCTGAGCTGGCCTCGGTTTGAGCGTCTCGGCTCCCTGGTTGGGGTCCGAAAGACGATGAACACGTTTGGTTGGACACACTTGCTGATATGGCTAGGAGCCGACCTCAGTGGCGTTCGTGCTGTAAGTTTCTTTGTCCCACCCCATCCCTCTTAGCCTCCCCTTCCAACCACTATCTCATTACTTAGCCTAGCCTTATATAATTTTGCATAATAATTTTTTTTGGGTGCACAGCAGCCGGCTGGTAGTTTACCGGAACGATGCCCATCCGTTACCGGTAGCTCAGCCAGCTTTCAGCAGTTGTTTTTTCTCCTTTTTTCTTTGTATTGCGGCACAGTAGCTGAAGTGTTTCTCACCTCTAGCTAACGTGTATGATGATGAAGATGGGAGCACTCTTGCGTTTATGAGGGCGGGCGCCAGGTAGCAGTGTGTCTCCTCAAGTGCTGAAAACTAGTGCTCGAAAGGAACAAGCAATGATCCGAGCAAAGAGCAAGCAGTCTGTCTCCATTGTCTGATCGACTGCCACCGAGACCAAAACTACCCCCAATGTGGTGCTCGCTTGGTGGAAGGCGGCCAACCCGTGCCTTAAAGTCCCCGGCAAGAATGACTATTTCAGTCCGTTTGGAAGAACGCAGAAGTTTATGTAGTTGTTGATAAAATCTATCTTTAACTGCATCCGGACTGCAGTCTGTAGGGGCGTAGGCGGAGACGACAAACAAGGCACGCTTAAGGTCTGGACGCCTACTTATGCTACATGAACCTCTTGGTCAGACTGTACATAGCCGGCTGTTGACTGGGATCCAGTCAAGCAGAGCTGATTCAGCCCTGGCACTCAGTACAACTCCAACACCAGATCGACCAGTGGCGGCAAATTCTGGGTCTCCGGAAAGCCGCAAGTAGTATTTGGCGTCAGAGTTTACCGGAGAGGCTACTCTGATGACGGCGCTAGAGTCTTGTAATCTGGTCTCTGAAAGGCAACAGATGTCTACCGAAAGAGTTTCAAGAGTACGGGCAAGACATGCTTGTCGTCATACCTGCATCAAAGTTTGAACATGAAACGCTGCGAGGATGAATGGAGAACCAGTTCGAAGAAGAGCTGGAGCTTCGGTGGAGTGAGAAGCGGTTGCGAGCGCATGACATTGAAAACCGGGAGTTTGGCTGTTATTTCCATCAGCTGCGAGACGTGGTTCATACGCCTTTCGGTCCGTGAAGGACCAGGAGCCTAACGCACCCTTGAAGTACAATGCCTCTCAGGGAGAGGCAAGGGACAGTGACTTTATTTAGTGGCGAGTCACATCCGCCACGTCGCAGTGTTGTTAAATGGACATTTGTGGCGTTTTATAGGGAGAACGCTTGCCTGGCGAAAACCCACCACGTCCTGGAACACTGCGGCCGAACCATTCGCTGGAACGGGAAAAACCCGAACCACCTAGCTGGCACCACGAGGAGGTTGTTCGGCAAGCCAGCTGGTTAAGAAAAGCTTGTGCTTAGACACACGGTTGTATTTTACAGATGGCCTTGGTAGTTATGTGTGCTATGTGTACGTGCGCACAAGTGTGTATGAAAGAGCACAATAGCGTAAAAGTTTGGATAGTTTTTAATATTACAACCTGTTCACTGAGTTTGAACGTTCACCGTGAGCGCGTAAATTGAAATCAGCTTTTGTGGCCAGAATCGATAGTTCAACGACGGATAAGCATCTCCAACGATCTGTGTCGGCAATTTAGTAAGGACTCTACAACCTCAATCTGTCCTTGAAGAAGATATTATGCTGATGGTTACGGATGACCTAATGTTTGGCGTCCAACATCCAAGCACAGTCATCGGCCAAATTACATACCCGCCTGGACAAATTAACAGCATGGTCTAAATCCCGTTACCTATCGTTAAACACCTTAGAATGCAAGGATGTCTATTTTACGCTGGTCAAAGCAAATCGCTACCAGCCAATCCTGCCGCAATTTGCACCGCTTTGTATTGACGGTGAATTTTTGACCTCACCCACCTCAGTGAAATACCTAGATGGACACCGCGCAGTGGAATTACCTGCTCCCTTCGCGTGAACGAAACATTCGCTAAAGATATGTGACTCCCATTCTATGTTGCACATCTCAGGTCTTCTTCCGTAGTTCGCTTTTTGTTACAGCGTTTTGTCACTGCATGTTTATTATCACCCATAGTCCTCCAGTGATTTATCCTAGCGTCCTGGGTAAGGACAACAAAGTAATTTTAGCTTAGTGAAGCATCTATCCCGATGTACTGGCATTTCAGGGCTGGCCTTTGCTGACATGATTTTCGCCAGTCATGTCAACTCATGTAGCCAACTTGCACTTAAATTACCTACCGAAGTTAGTCATCCACTCCACAAAGCGTTGTGAAAACGCTTATCAACATTTTCGATCATGCAGAGGTCCAAAAATATATGCGCCCGCACAACGACCTATGGTACATCAGTAGTTCCCAGACTGTCACGAATTTTGAAGGATAAAAATGAAGTCATTCAAGAACTGCTTAGCATTTTACTCCAGTGACATATTATTTTTCAAGTTTTGTAGCGATTGAGGTTTTATATATATTCTCTTGTACTAATCCATTGCATTACTTACTCATGTCCGTACGTGTGTGTTACAGCTGAATATGAAGCCAACATGGGTGCATAAAGCGAAATATTGACTTCACTACATGGCTTTCTGTCAGAGAAATTCTTCGCGACCCACCATGCTCCCATCTTGATTCGGTTTATTCCAACCTCCATATTCAACTGCAGCAGGTATTCAGAGTAACTTCCAGTAAACCCGCAAGGTGCTTTCAGTCCCCGCCCCCTTTGTTTGTCCACGATATTCTCTTCTGTATCTCCGCCGAGGGATGTTTATAGGTGCCAACACTTAACAGTATAAGTACAACAACTTATTATTTGCCCAATGGCCTTGCATATTTTTTCGTCTCTACAGCAGGTTGCGTGTCACCGGGCACATTTGCTGATTACACACGAATAAGCCTGTCTAACGCGTAAACCTCACTACTAAGTCCCAGCCGTCCGTAGGTGGTCACCGTTTCATTTAAGTCCACGGAGCAATACATGAGACATCCGATTAGGCTACGCCGCATTTTCTCTCGTCACCGCCACTACACGAACAGGAAAATGTGTGTAAGCACAGAGGGGTTGTGGCCGAACTAAGCAGTAGTAGTGTTGAAGACAAATTCACAGTTATACATTCAAAATAGCCTAAGGCTTATGAACCCCGGCTTTTATTCATACAGTGCCGTCTTGATCCTAACAATCATGACGAACTCTGGAAAACGCAGAAAGCAAGTGTTAACATGTTGCAAAGTAGTGCTGAAGGTTGCAACCCTATCAATCGAATAAGACATGGTCAGTAAGGGTCTATCTCTGGCCCAAGAGGGTGGTGTTCCTGATTTGGTGAAATGGGACTGATTTAGTTCACACGGCAACCGTTTAGTCACATGCTCCTGGTCTGAAGTTCAACACATTATCTGTTCGGCTGATGCAACATGCTCCGTAACACAAGTGATTTGGGAGATTACGGTGATTGTTTTGTAGTAACATTGCACCGTTATAGTTCTACTGCGCATCTGGTTTTAATGTAATTCCTTTTCTATTGAATAAGCTTCCTGTGTACCTATGTGTATTGTTTCCACCCTACTGCATAAGTTAGGTCTGGGTTAAGCCAATCCCGATTACTTAAGAGAATACCACAATTAGTGTCGCGGACAAATTTTTATATAGGAAGTCTTAGTGTTCATGTCAATTCTCTTGCAAATAAAGACTAGCTATAAAGTTTCAAAATTTACCAAGAAAGGATAAAAAAGAAGGCAAGAAAAGATGAATCCTTCACTAGATTTGGGCTGGAAAACAAAGAGTTGAGAGGAATATAGCAATAAATAACAAGCCAATTTCATAATAAAAAGATTCACTTAAAGTTCTGCTACTAAAACGCATCTAAACAGCAAATACGGACGCAGAAAAAAGTAATCATTGCAAACTCACACGCAAAAATGCGACCAGGCCATAAGTGTTTCAGATGGCAACAGCGCAGCAGCATTAAAAACAACAACAGCAACAGCAGCCGCAAAAAGAAGAAGGGCAGCAGCAGCAACAGCAGCAGCAGAAGCAGCAGAATCAGCAGCAGCGGCAACAGCAGCAGCAGCATCAGCAGCAGAAGCAGCAGTTGCGCAGGCAGCAGCAGCAGCAGCAACAGCAGCCGCAGCAGCAGCAGCAGCAGCAGCAGCAGCAGCAGCAGCAGCAGCAGCAGCAGCAGCAGCAGCAGCAGCAGCAGCAGCAGCAGCAGCAGCAGCAGCAGCAGCAGCAGCAGCAGCAGCAGCAGCAGCAGCAGCAGCAGCAGCAGCAGCAGCAAGTGTCACCATAATTAAATTGATCTCAAGACCCAAAATTCAACCTAGCCGACCCATGCAATGTAGTGTATTGGACAAAATGAGGTGTCTGAGATTAGAAATTATGTCAAACAAACTGGATGAAGGCTCTGTGTACGAAGTGCCGAACACAAGACGGAGCTCAGATGACATGATCCGCGCTCATTGGTTTCTGCGCATTACAAATCGATAAGGCGACCATTGGATTTGGAGAATGTAAAGATCCTAGTACACGGAAGTACAAAACACGCGAGGGGTTTTTTAGATGCCTGGTACTCTACAACGTATTCGATCCATCGACACATCGAAATTGACGTAGTATACGTAGCAGTATTGTCGATCAAACGTCAACTCGAATGATTGAATCCGGTGGAACGTGTGACTAGACAGCCAGAACTGGCGACAGACTTGCTAACAATAGAAAGCAGACAGATGCCAAGCAATGTAAGAGGTCAAGTTCAAAGGTCATCTGAGCATCAAACAAGCTGCCTGCGGATCGAAGTTCCAAACAATAACATTGCTCGTCTTCACAGGCAAACACGGTGGTATAAAAACGCACGGACACCACCCGCTGCGCATTCTCACCGTAGCCACTCTACGCTACTCTACGCTACCGCATGCCACTCAACTACCCACTGATTACGTCACCTCGGTTGGTGACGAGTGGTTCGCAACAAAATTGCCAAGCTTATGCAACAGTTCTACTGCCAAGTGTCAATCATTTTTCCTGAGTTCTGGTCCCTGTGTCATTTGTCGGAAATGCATGAGGCTGTCAGATATATCCTTTTCAATGTTTTCAGACATATTTCAGTTATATTTCGTCAGTATTTTAAGGAATCTTTAAACGCCTCAGAGGGCACGTGGGAGGCAACTGTTGCGCTTGACTTAATAGGCATTTATGTGTTCAATAAAAAAGACTCCTTTCGTTCCTAGGGAGCTTTGATGAATTCAGTAAACTACGTGGTTGGAAAAGTATTGTCTCACCAATTCGTACTTCTGTTTGTTGATAGCAATCCTTGGTAGCTAGTACCGCGCTACATTGAACAATTGGCGATTGCAAAAATGTACTATTGCTCAGCCCGTGTTTATTGTGCGTTATTTTAGCGGAGCTAGGTTTTATTTGAAGTTCGATTTGAAAGAGTCTCGTATGCCCTTTTATCTTGATGAGCGGCCATTGCTCTTACTACTATTAATCCACCATTTGCTTTATCTCGGTATTATATTTTGCCCTTTATCCTCAGTGAGACACGACTGATTTTCAAGTTTTCATGAATTCTGGGAAGGACAAATTGACTTTTGTTTCAGCATATCATGATGACGTTATTGTTTATGAAATAACGAATGCACTTCACTACGAAAGACTTCCTGAATTTTTATACTGGTTTCGTTAATTTACCGAAGCAGTTAATCTGTACATTTCGGAAAATACACATTCTCCTGTTTAGGTTATCTTGTTAAGGAAAGTGGTTTTCACTCCGATCGTATTCCCTTATCCCACCGCTAAGGCTGTTTCTCCGAGGAATTTAGATGAAAATGGTTCACTTATTGGGTCCTTAGAGTATGGATCCTGATTTTTGCCAGCTTTACTACAGAGGTAGAGCCACTGTTATAAATGCAATTTAAGAAGACGTTTGCTTGGACTCATCTTCATGTGAAGATTCTATGTAATGTGTTTCGGTTGCTGTTTACGGACGCTGTTCTAGGTCTATTTTCACCGGAATTACCTTCGACTTTTATTACAGGTGCATCGAGTTCTGGCATCGGGGAGTATTAGAAAAAATGTGCAGCTTGTGTTGTGTGTCTACAGAGATCAACCCAACTGTATGTGGTAATTCACAGAAGAAGAGAAAAGCACTTACTCTTCACTGGGCGATTTCTGGCCTGCGCAAGTACGTCAGACGTGTATTAAAATATTGTAATGGTCAATACAGGCTTTAAAATTATTTTGCAGCCTCATAATTGATTGAGGAGCAGCGGTGCAGCTGGGCGCATAGCTCTTACGGCGTATTCGTATGAGATCCAGCAACGTAGCGCTACACGCAATCCGCACTTTGATTACTTCTCACTATTTGCTATTTCCGATGAAATTAGAAGTCCTGATTATCTTTTAACCCTGTTCCACGTGTAGTCTAGTGGTGTGTTTATCGGACTGTCAACTGCACTGCGGCGTTCGAATCCTGCACAAGGCACTTCAGCGCCTGCCCATAGTCTTAAAAAGCATTAGCCTGACATGTTATCCAAGGGCGCGGGTTCGATCCTGCGTAGGGACCGGGTGATCCCACAATATTCTTAGCCGATGTGCGACTTGTGATTGTTAAGCGGCAGCGAAGTGTCGGTACGCAGTACCGATTTATGCTGATGCCCTTCTTAACGCAGTCACATCCAGTAAGTTTTTCTCAACGGACCTGTAATACGAGCAAGTATTGTTAGGCCGTTTGGTTATCAATCCGAAAAGGATGGAATGGTGATTTTAAAATCTACTTCCCTAGTTTTACAAGCTGCGTATGAACTTTCGTTACGCCTGATTGAATTTTGTTTTTCTAAGATTGTATTATTGTGCACCTTACACTTCGATCTGTTGTGTTAGACGATTTGCACCTCAGTCATCTTGATGTATAAAAACGGAATCTTTGTCTAGATTGACCTGTTGGTGATTATAGTTGAACTGTGATATACTGCGTAAGGCGATGAACTACACAAACTTCATTCCGGACCGCGGAATAGGACACCTTGGCTATGGTCTCGTGTGTACTAGCAACACATACATGCTGACTTTCGTGGTTCATTTCTGGGCAAGTACTACGCATCAATAATTATTAATTTATTTTCTAATTGTCCAGAAGTATACTTTACAACATTTTTTAATTTATATTTCACGATCACCGCTCTTTGTAGGATCCTTAGTTTTGAAGGTGTATTTGATGTTTTGGGTAATGAGAATGGTAGCTACCTCAGCACCCAAAAACGTGGGCGAGTAGTTTACATAGCTATGCTGACACCACATGTACACTGATTCAAGGCACCCGCAATTATATCGCAATGTCTAAAACTTTGTTCGTGTTCGTAAAAGTGTAGTTGATGCTTTCAAACAAACAACGTTCTATGAGCTTGGCAGAGGTGCTGGCAACTTTCCAAATGAAGTACAAGATTGCTGGTGATCCATCCACCGGAGAGAATCCGTCAAAATTATTCAAGAGGCGTGCGCTTAGGCAAAAATATGCTTTGCTTGTAATCCGCCGAAGTTTACCTACCATCGTGATAATAACCTCAGACCCATCATCAGGAACGATCTGCGTCGCTTTTGTTCTCCAGGGTGTTCATGGATTCTGCAATGGTGTGCAGTTTTTTCGTAGTTCTCAGTCTTCCGTCCAAATACCTTGTGACAGTGCTATGACTGACTTCCATTTCGAATACCGCCCTTTAAACGCAAGCAAAGGAGTTCGAGCGTAATTGTTGGCTCCGCAGAAACCCACTCCACCAGCGAATCTACGTGGCTTTCCCCAAGTACCCTGCAACGAGCTCCTCCGTGCGGTCGTATTGATTCCGTGGACTCGTGCGATCGAATCCAATTGCGGCACGTTTTCACCTTCACATGCAGAGTACGAGCAACCTGCCTCCAATCTTCTCCTTCCTCGTACGATTGCAGTATGACATTTTTCACCTCTATGGAGTGACGAGCGTACGATCCTCTCCGGAGCATGGTGTTTACGATGACTGCACGTTAACAAGCAAACTGCTAATGTATTCAGCTGCGGCTCGATTTCCTATCCCTACCCTCCAATCGTCTGTGCCTTTGGGGTGCGCGGATTGGTTACATGCCCTTTTGTGGGTAGAGGAACACAGTCGCACATGGTGTCACCCCCGTCGACTGTGCACAGAGGTGTGTGAGCTCATGTTTCGGTTGCGCGTCTCAATTGGGTTCATGCCACCGATATGCGTCTGAGGTCCTATTTGCTGAAGGCGCTTGGCCAATGAAACAGCCCCTACCATGCCAGTGCGTGGTTCTATTCCGCATAGCGAAGACTCAACTTGATTGCCCCGGAGGAGCAACCCCGTTGACCTCCAGGCTTAAATGTTTTGCTCGAATGTCCAACTTCAATAGGAAATTATATAGCTCACCTCGCCTGAAGAAGCTCTTGGGTCAAGAACGAAAGGTAGCCACAATCTAAGCCTATGCAAAACAGATCTCTAGTTTATAAACTTATCAAAATTAAGCAATTTCGGTGCATTTTACCTTTCGCTTTTGATCGCACACACTTTAACTTTGTTTATAATTCTTTGCAACCTTCGTCATCCTTTTTACATAGTAACCTTCGACTTCATCGGTGCTTTAGCCTTTTTCAATCGCCGCCTCCTTGCGACAGCTGGAATATGATGTGTAGGCTATTGTTACACTGATAGCTCAAACTAATTTACTATGTATTCGGCCGAACTGCACACAAAAATGGGATTTGGTAATGAGTGAAGAAAATAGAATCTATCGGTTTGCTGATTATTCGGGATAAGAGGGCCACAAGTCAGGTAACATATTTGGCAAAGTCCCAGTAAAATTATGTCCGTGGACGTTTTCTCTTGCGTTTTGTAATTGGACGACCGCGTCGTAATCTTTCCCTATGCAACGGAGTTGATGTAATGAAATGGAATTCATCTATCTGGTTTCCATATCAATACTCTATGCGAAATGCGTAGTCCAACAACTTGTAACGATGACTATTTGTTGCAAATATCTCGTTATCCTTCTGGAACATTTTATCAGTGTTGGCAAGCGTTAACTTCCAATCAGTATTCGATAAATCAAGTATTGTTGTAGAGCACTTGCTTTAGTTTAATATTTCCCTTGATCTACTAAGAAATGTCATGAGAACACGTAGGTGCAAGAACAAGAAAAAATTCTTCAAATATAAATGCCTTCGTTAATAATCAGACCTTTAGAATTATGTTTGCCCAGTACGTTCTCCGAAAAACATTACGGAAAATACGCTCAGGAAAAACCACTCTTCCGTTCTGTTTTACGCGCCTGGAGAGGAGCTTTGTTGCCTGTTCCAAATCGGACAGATAAACCCTGAGAATGATGCGCATGTATCAAAACGGAATCAGGTCGAATTGGATAATATGCACAGAATTACAACAGCCTATTATTGAGGTGCAAATGTGATCTCTTCTGAAGCACATCAACATCCATGAGGACTGCACAGAAATCATTAGAACTGGCTATAGACGACGCCTATGTGATAACAGGGGACCTGATTAGAACGCGAGAATATAAATCAACTCCAAGCTAGGATTATTATCACAGTCAAATGTGCCGTACGCTACCTTTAGTTTACCACGTCAGTTCAGTAGCCAAAAACATGGAATTCAATACATCGGCCAAGATTCAGATAGATTATAAGCGGTGGGTAAACGGAATATATGTGTAAATTTTTCGTGTTATTTCCAGCAAAATTTGTTGTATGCTTATAAAGAAACCTACCCAGCATCTTACTTGATTTGACCCATTCCCTGTTAATATATCCATGAATGACACATCAATAGATGTTATTTATTTACATATCAATTGTTTTATATTTTGCAGAAGATAACTTTGGGTTAGAATATTAATTCAAATTTTAAGGTAGGTTTCGGTTATGGTGTTTACCTGTTTCCGAATCCGATGGAAACAAATTGCTCGCATTGATATATTTCTCAGCTACAAAGTAACTACGCCCGACTAAAAGAAGTAGAACACCTAGTAAAGTGACATAATATTCTAAGGTTTTCCGGCTTTGTACTCGTATGTACTATGGTCAATTGAACTCAGCAAGAAGAAAGAGCAACAGACGAATGCAAGTCACTGTTCTAAAGTAGGTGACAGGTGCTACAGGGTAGTTGCACCGCATATGCGGTTAGATGCAGAAAATTCACAATGCGGCTTGTGTTCTATTGAATACTGTTCAAGTAATTTCTTTTCAGTAGGTGAAGTCGTATTAGTGCAGTGAAATGTATGCCATACTTTTCCAGCGTCTCGCGTGATCCGCCAAACACAGAAAAATTAACATTGATCGTCGGCTGCGGTTATAGGGGACCAGGAGATAAATGTTTATATATCATTAACAGCAAATATATTGAACGCGTTATCTACACTGAAATGAAATCCAGATCGCTTATTTTTCAAGATGATTTAACCACGACTTAAACGCTAGCAAAATAACCTGTTTCCGAGTGAGAATACCCGATTAGGTTAATGAAAAGATTTGGAGTGTGCTGATATAGAAATATTGACACCACTCCACAAGTAAAAAGTGCAGCGGACTGGATAGGCTTCTAATAATTCACCTTCTATTCGATACTTTCTGACGTCAGCCAGAAGCTGGGTAGATTCAGAAATAAACATATTTGTGCAAGTGACTGTGATTGTAGTTATTCGTGTAGGTCGTTACTGATCGTAAAACCACCATCAAACGCGTGAGCGATTATTATTATTTTGTAATGTTGCCAATCAATCACGTCGATTGTTAGACAGACAGCAATTCCATACAGTAATAAATCAGTACGTATTCTACAACGTTTCTATGAATAAGAGGCACTTGAATTCACTAGACGCTTAAACTGACGATTTACACTTATGTTTGCTTTCACTTCAACCATCCTACGGGACTTGTAAAGCAATCGCTTTTTTACCTGTAATATATCATTGTTCATTTTTCATTCATTGTTCAACTCGCTAAACTGTTCAAGGTGTGCTATATAAATATTACATTTTTTCGCTGTCCAGTCTCAGTTTCTGATTCTCGGATGGCTACGGATGACAGCCGCAGATTGTAATGTTAGGGCCGCTATAACTACATGACGGTCGCTACCAAAAACGCGCAAGTCTTACAAGTGAAGGGGCTGGACTTCACAAAAATGATGTAAGCGGCGCCATATCAATTGGCGATGTTGCAACACGCTATTGCGGACGAAACAATAGAAATTCTCAAGATAGTGAAATTTGATGTTGTCTATCAAAGGCGATTTGTCAACAGTGATCCAAAGCTAGGGAAGAAGAAAGTTATTAACATTACTTTTCTTTGGAACGGTTTGGAATCGTTTTGGAATCGTTGGAATCGTTTTGGCAACTACCTTAATCAATTTTTCGTTCGACTGTATGATTCACTAATAAAGGATGTGAAAATGACAGGCATACAAACACCAAGATACTGTTGAGAAACAAAAACATATAAATGATACAATATCTAGAATTTGCAATAACGAGATGTTGACCGCATCCCAGTTCCGCCAGTTGAAATCAGAGAAAATAACTATACGCAATTTTTCCGTATTAACCCTCTGTGCCACAAAATGTAATAGCAATTGGAGAAACATATCAATGCTGCGATCGCAGCCAACTGTCCAAATGATGGTTCCTAGCTACCCAAAACTTTCCCGTTTGGATATTCGGCAAAGTTCTAAAGGGGATGCATCGCATTCCTTTGAAGGCAGCTTACAGGCCATGCAGTATTTCGTAGCCGATGCCAATACACTTGGCAGAACATCAGACTTTGTTGAAAGCTTTGAAACAGATGGTCAAAGACGGCTTGATAGAACCAATACACTTTTCTGCGTGGGCTCATCCTCTTGTTGCAGTGCAAAAGAATGATAGATCTATACGAGCGTTTGCTGATTTGCGATTGCTTAACAAGCACAAATTTGTGGGTAAGCGCCCACTTCCTTCTACCGGTCAACCGGAGTTTATCCTGAAATTGGCTGTACACTCGGACGCGGCGCATTTTTGAATCACCGTGCTGGATTCTAATTATGCTTCCGCAGTACTGAATTATATATGTTTTCTCTGTAAAATATGCACCAATATTTTTTTTTTTAAGCTGTGCAAATTTGGCGGCTATTTTCTGGCTAATTTCGAAGACCTCATTGGTTGGCCTAACTGCTGTCTTTGTCCGCCATCTTGGATTTGTACAACAGGAATCGGCATTCATGACAACCACACCGGCAGCCCGAAACGAAGTATTTTGTATTAAGTAAACTTGTGCCAAGGTAGTAAATGTAGTGTAGAATTGTACGGGTTGCACTGATCGGTACAGTTCGATAGGCGTCAACGCCTGTAGAACCGATATAAAGAAATACAGTACGCCGGGTTCAATGTGGTAAAATGCGTACTAGCGTTAACATAAAAGTGCGACAGCCCAGTTGCCGAAACTGAACATCGGTTAAATGCAAAATTGCTTCGCTCGAAGCGACAATAGTGCCTTTTGCATCACATCCGTCTCTCTCAGTTGCTGCTTCGAAACCAAGCAGAATATCCAGTCGTTCACACGGCTGCGCAGTGCTATAAACTTTGGGAACTACTATCCTAGTCGTCGTTGCTACCGATAGAGGCATGTCTAATCCCACCACCCACGTCATCTCATCTAATGTATCGACTGATGCAACGTGGGTAACCCCCAACCATCCGTTTGATCAACTAAATCCGATGCGCCCTAAAGACCGATCCACCTATTCAAACGTTGCTGTTCGGCATAATCAAAGTGAGACCTCAGTAGCCTCACCCAGTACAGCAGCAAAACAGGTCACGGACCAGGTGCAGCCTGCAGAGACATAACTAAAGCCCTCGATAACCGTGCGTCCTACATCACTGAAGAGCAGGCAAAACTACGGGTCCCTTACACTTACATACACCAACGTTCCTGAGTTCAAGGCAAACTCCTTAAGGGGTAAACAGCTGGATGGTTTGAACCAATGGAAGTTCCATTGTACTATAAACGGATCTCAATCTAGGCCCACTAATTCAATCCCCATCATTAGACATCCAACCTCGATTCATTACGCGGACTCCGGGCTAATGTGAGGAACATGACGCACCGGATAGTATATCTGGGTGATTACCCCATGTTGAGGGGGCTACTTCATCTTCGTATACCAAGCAGCAGACAAGAACACCAGTACAAGCTCGTAGTACCGGATTTGAAGTTGGTCGGTCACGAAATCTGTTTCAAACGGAGAGTCGTGAATGTATGGAACAATCTACCGCAGCATGTAGTTGGGACAAAGTCCGTGTCGGAATTTAAGCAATTCCTGGACAAACACTTTGCCGATATAAAGTATATCGAGCGCACTCCAATATAACGGGTCCTTGTCCCTGAGTGACATTAGACGCAGCTACACAGACATGTCTCTTCATACTGATTCCAACCAGTAATCAGTAATCAATAATGAATTCGAATCAACAGATGCTGTCGAGACGTGTTTTTGTCAGCTTACCGCCTGACGATTGAAAGCAGTGGGATACTCATATTTCCGTATGTTCCATGGAACGAAAGCCAGCAGGACAAAAATAATTCAAACAGCCACCACTGGGAGAGTAGAAAAAGCATTATTTTCATTCATATCATGCCCGGGCTACTGACAACCAGCAAGGAAGAAGCCCACGCTCTTGATCTGGAAGAATGGCGTTGCATAATTAGAGCCCTCTGTGAGAGCGACGTCACATCAATCAATTATACGGTTACCAATGTCGCCAAACTACAGTGGCAGTGGCCTGAGGATACGGGAACTAACGGTGCAGTAGCGACCGATGGCTTTGAATTTAATCCTCAGCTGGCAGTTAGTACGCAACACACATCCTTCGGAACTACGACTGAAGACAGCAATTCAAGAGGCGCAGCCACTCGCTGTTCTCGCGGAAGCGACACCACCCGGGACTCAAGATAACCACAAAAGCGATTCAGAAATCTGTGCTCTAAGATTCGTAGCTATAGAGAAGGCTGCTGTTGGACCACATACCGCAGGTGCAAGTCAGACCAAAAACAGAATGCATTCCTTTGAAGATTTGGCAATTCAACCAAAAAGCGATTAGGTGTCGGGTTGTCATCGGTCGGCACAAAGACGAATCATTCATGTGCTCCTAGTCAACAGCTTTTGACATGCTGGAAGCTTTCCTGTATGTACACCATAGCTCAAGGCATATTGAGTAAAGTTTCCGTAATGCGGCTGGGTCAAGCATTGAAAGCGTGCGACCTTATCACTATGACGGAGAACTGGTCACGCTCTGACTGTTCCATGACGAAAGTGCACATGATGGAATCGCACACGAAAATTGCAGACTGCAAAAAGTACAGAGACGTAAAAGCTGATATGAAGATTGCTGGTACGGAAGAATGCGGACCCGGGATTTCCCGGGCGGACACAACAGATTACGCACACGGCTGATTGCGCGCAATAAAAGGGAACACATATTAGCAACCAGGTTTTCTTGTCAAAAGTGCACATAGTATATACGTACTTACTCAATCACAAATCCCTTTTTGGCTTAAACCTTCAAAAGTAGCAAATTGTGACCATTTTGGCACTCGCACCCAAGGTGGGCATTACTTCGACGGCTGGTAACGTACGGTATTGCGCAATGTTGCAAAACCATCTAAAGAACTACACATACTGAGCATTGCTCGCGTACAGCATTTAGTCGAGGTCTCAAGGGGTCAGCGGATGCAATACACTGTGTGTCAGCAGACCGATTTAATGTTCGGCAATTCCTTTCCATCCTTTTGAAAACGCTGAAATGGAAGTCGATTAGTTTAACTGAGCCAATGCCTTATAAAGAGTGCCACCAAGGTGGGTCTGAAAACTTCCTTTGAAATCGATGTCATCAGTAAACGCAAACTCAATCCTCCGGCTGCACTGACCATGGTCCCGGCCATTAAATTTAGTGAAGCGTTTGATGACGTTTGCGCTACATTTTCAAATGAAGAACCCTGCAATAATTTGCTCACATACTTCTTCATTTTGCGGTTGCCGAAAAGTTCATGGCAACCAGTATGGTTGGCGACATCCGGTTTCGGATTTTTCTGCCACTGTGGCCGGCCACAGGACGCCTGCGCCCACAGAGGTACCATGGGTGTCTTGCGCTGCACCACCCACAGCTCCAACCACATACCCCATATCCAGTGTAACGCCGAAGGAATAAGACCCAGAGGCATGTGGATGGGAGCCACGTTTCATCAACGGGGCCGGCCCCCACTCCTTCACAAACAAACACAAGCAAGCTGTATTTGGGGAATCAGACGCACACAAGGCGGTGGCTGGACCGTAGTCCGCTCCACACTGAGCGCATGGAACCACTCTTCGAGCCTAGCACGGCCACAAGGACCGTGCACCTTGTCCCCTCCAGCAACGACCAACTGTCTCCTGGAGCCAGTATGGACGAGGTAGTGGGTAATAGACATGTATGCACCTTGTCAACATGCACATCAAGCGCAGTCACAACGGCGATATCAAACAACAGCCAAACAATTAAAATGACATTATCAAAGCAAATATAAATGTTAAAGAATACAGCTACACAGACATAACTCTTCCCTAAATTAACACATGAAGTCATTTGGTTAGCAACAAATTCGCGATAAGTAGAAAATGTCCACAAGTTACATACAAATGCTACAAACGCGACAAAGTTAACGAAGATAGGCGCAGTTAACATAATCAACGTGGCCAGTTAATAGAAGATTATTCAGATAAGCAGATCAAACCAAATAAAGTGTAATGAAATTTCTCCAGTTCAGAATGACCTAGTTTCAATGTAAATTGTTTAGCCCACTATCTAACTATAAATACTCACATTAGGAATTCACATCGCAAAAGGACGTGCTGCGATCTTCCTGTTAGTGACGACGAGACATTCAGACTTCTCTGCGTTACACTAATGAACATCGCCCCACAGCCGCTCGCACAATGTTGCATCCGGGTGGAATAATTGAGCACTTCTCCAACACCTGGACCGATCATCTGATTTGGTTCCATCTTTTCCTCTCCACCACCTAAGTTACCATGATTAAGATCATCATTAAAACACGTTACCTAAGGGTGAGAAACATACCTCAGCTAATGGGTCGCAATACAAAAAGATAAGCGATTAAAAAATTACACTACAAATTACACAAATTACACTACAAAAACTATGATGTTAAATAGTATAGTATAGTATTCGTTTTGTATGAGATCGGGGTTGGATGGACAAAGAATCTCACAACAAAATTGCTCTTCTCTATATCAGCAATTATGTCCAATCAAACGTGTTCATCATCCTTAGGACCCCAGGCAAGCCGTCGTGATGCACCAACCGACACCAGATTCGAAATGCGGGTTTTCATTCCTTTCAACCAAGTCATGGCTTGGCCTTCCCTCCTCCTCTTCCAACCGCACCCCCGGTGAGCAAACAATGCACGTGGCGGGAGTGGATGTGCTGGCATGCGCAACACTTTGCCCAACCTTCGGAGTCTGGTGCATGATATAATGGTGCTGAGCAGTTCACTCGCTCTTCCTGCAACAAATACGCGACGCCGAACACGCTCATTGTTCACGACCTAGCGTACGAAGACACAATGCATGAGGGTGTTTCAATCAAGCTGACATAAGCGCCACTGTTAGGATTCTGGTGTGCACTTCATAGCAGACTACTTTTTGAGCTCCGGCTCAAGTCCTTGTCCTCCAAGCGACCGACAGACATGACAAATTGAGTCGCACCTCGTAAGGGGAACGATTCAGTTGGCATCACTTAGCCAGCCTGCAAAACTGGCGGTCACACCCCATTCCTTAAACACGAGATTGTTTGGGACACAAATTGTAGCCAGTATAATATGGAAAATACCATTAGTAACCGACCTATCAAAGGTCGACCCAACCTGGCATTCAACCCACACGTCCCTTGAACCACTACTGATATCTGGGGTGTCATAGGCATGGGACCTCAGCATTATGACTGAAATCTAGTTCTGCGCAAAAATTACCAAAGACGAAGTAGCGATGAAGTGGATGTCCCTTATTCACAAATATGGCAAACGGAATTGGACTGCGTAAAAGTCGTCAGTACAAACATTCCTCTACGTGGATTTACAACTGCTTTTCTGTAGGTACCGGTTTCGTTTGCCGCCGCCTTTGTGACAATGTCGTCTGTTCATCTGAAAAGTCTCTTAATCCTGTGACGAAATCCTCTGACAAGCGACCAGTTTACTTAGTACTTGGCAAATATCCAGGTAAGGGTGCAACCAGTTATCCCGTAACACAGGCTATTCACTAGTAAAAAGTTTTCAAATTAAAACTATAATGGTACAGGATTAGTTCCTACGAGTACAAGTTTCCGTTGATCGCAACTAGCTTAACGCTAGATTTAAAACCGGCAAGAACAAGGGTAATTATTACAAATTAGCTGATCTTTGCAAGTATTTAAACCGGTCTCCTGTTGATCCATAATCTCAAACTCAAGAAGCAACGGCAGCTTTCAACGCATCATATCCTTTCTTCCTCATCTCAAAGCCACCTACATTCGCATTGGCTATTGCAAGTACTTGGCATGTCAAGTCCCTCTGTAGTCCATCAAACAAATACCATAACGCTTGGGTGAATGCATCGGAATAAGGAATTCAAAACATTGTGAAGATTTTAGCAGCAACTGGTGGTTTCCGGTGACTTATCAAAAGCGGCTTCTTGTTGGTTCCACATTTGCAGTGCGTACTGCGGTTCTCGGCCTGCTGCCTTGTTAATGTAAGTAAAGAATAATTAATTCAGCACCGTATTATATGATACTTCAGTTGGAAATGTGTAAGCGAGCACGTCAAAGCTCCTCTCACTTCAGCGAATGGGACTAAGGAAAGTGCAGCCAAGACTTCAGCTGTAGTTGAATTTTGACATCTATTTCAAGAGCACTCCTTAGGCCGATTTTGCAGACTTCTGTAATGATATTTCTGCGCAGGTGGAACTAGTATCCTTTAATTACTGCGCCGGGAAATGCAACATTTGCAGCGTTAGTAGAAGTCTTCTCAGAATCGACTAACGCCTTTGTTGGCACATATGTGCTAACAGTAGTTTCATTACTGCAATCATTCTTGTATAGGTCTGCAACAGAATGTAAAGGTAAGCGGGATTACTCTTTCCCACTTTGGCGTGCCACGTATACGGCAGATAAAACGTATTGGGAACTGCATCAAATGTGCAATCCCCGTACATGGGATCTGTGCACGAGTCAAGTAACAGTCCTTTATCAGCTAACACGAGAATCATTCCTGGATCATCCATATCTGGATCATGTAGAATTAGTTCAGAGCAGTGTTCAGGAATAGTAACATTTGTCCTGTTGGACAAGTCAAATGACCGCTTTTTCAGTGACTCAGGAGAGTTGTAGCAATTGATGATTGTTTGGGCAAGTGGGCCAAAGCTTCACTACTAACTGCAGACAACATATTTCCTATAACGTTGCGAGGTGTAGCACTGACTGTCCTCATGTCCCGTTTTATTTGGTTTCGTGCAGCATTTGCTTCTGCTTTATGAGGACATGAGTCATGACAGTACGCAGCCGGCGGTTGCAAAATGACACCGTCTCGTATCTTCATCAGTAGGTGACACTTCACACCTCGGTTTTGCCTGCATCTCCAAGTTAGCATTCCCTCGATAGTGTGGAAAGCAAGGTATTCCAACCCAAGGTACGTTAAAACTAGGTTACCTTTCTGATTTCTGATGTACTATATAGGTAACAGCGCAACAATCATAGTTCATCCCCCATTAAGCGCAAGTATGCGGTGGTTGTCCACATGCCAGACAGAGTAACAAGGGAACCGAGAACGGACGTTGTCATTTCTGATTCACCTTTTTTTAGACAAGCATACTTGCTCATAGTTGTTCATTTTTGCGGCTGTAATATTATTTCGCGGTATACCATTTCATGGAATCTTGTTAATAACTTTTACACCGTCAATATGGGTCCCCGTTTGTCTGTATTATTAAAGCCACTGGTAACATGTTTATGTTACGGGTAAGGGGCTTACATCGTGACGGTTAATATAGTTAAACTGCTAAGCTGGCATTTGTGAAGAGGAAAACTACGGCTCGATCCTAATATCGGACCAAGCGTTGGAGTTGTGTCTAACAATCCTCCCTCCACAGCGGTTGCGACGTTGCACGAGCGGCTGCGGTGTGACGTATATTCCCATTCCGAAGATAAGTCTTATCTTCTCGTAGTCACTAAAAGAAACATGTTCAGTAGATCATTTTATGCGACGTGAAATGTAATTGTCAGTATTAAGCAAGAAACATAAATAATATGGTCATAATTGTCCATTTTATCAGCTTGCGAAAATGTGTTCGCTTTTAGTGGGCGCAATCTCCTGCGTCCGAAATCTTAGTGTCCACTTTTAATGTCTGTGGGCTTTTGTTGTCTGTCAGTTTCTTGTGCGCTTCTCTCGTGTGCACTTTCTTCTGGTCACCTGACCTGACATATGTAGCATCAAGATAACACTGACAGGCACGTACGTTGCTCAGCACGACCGTCAGCACAGGTGGAGGGGTGGCTCTGTACTTCTGCAGGGACCTCCAATGTGAGCTCATAGAAGATCCGGTCAGCACAGTGCAGGATTCCCTTCGGTGCTGTCTCCGTTGAACAGGCGACGGCACTTCCTTAGTGGCGGACATTTATCACCATCATTCCCCAATGCCCGAGACGGACTTTTATCAGGCATCAGCATTAAGGCGTGTTATAAACGAAACTTACAGTCATATTCCCTTTAGTAGCGGTCTCAACACTTACGTTCCGAAATCGCAAGCAGCTCCCTGAGAACAGTTTAAAGCCGATCTACGAGGGTTTGTTTCCAGTTACTCGCTGTATGGCCACATTAACACTCCCACCCGATTCCGAGAAAAAGTGAAACCTTCGGTACTGGATTGGATATTCACTGACTAAAAACTAATGTTCGAAAGGGTGATCGCCGACGTCCCATTGAGTCGCAGCGATCATGTAGTCCTACACTTCGAGTAATTTGCTATGCAGAATATCTCATGGAAAATGTCAATGCAACAAAAACGATTATACGCCATGACCTATTAGCTCGACTAGGCGAGACAACTAACTGAAACTTTCTGACAGACGAAGCACCAGCTAGTGCAAAGAAACATTTATTCGTTCAGCTAAACTAGCTCGTTGCCGAAGCATCAGCGACTAAGATTTTCCGCCCGAGAAATATGGCCATGTTTGTGAACAACAGGGCGCGCAAGTGTATAGCGATGCGAAACCTGGCCTGGAATATATACAAACTCTCCATGAGCACCGAGAACTGGATGGCTTATGCGATCCAAAGTAACTAATCTACTTAGCTTGTTCGCCTGAAAAGAATGGTGTACCAGCAAAATTTGGTAGTGCGTATGACTTCAAACCCCAACCTTCTATATCAACATGTCAACCGTCCACGCAAGATGAAAAGGCGAATTCCTCCCCTTCAAACAACGGATGGACCCACAGACAGAAGAAGGCGGCAGCTACCCTACGCCCACAACATGCTGCGACATTACAGCATGAACACGGGCCACAATACCCTATGGTAATGGTTGTTTCACCCTCAAAAACACACATATTCTTCACGGCAGAAGCCGTGTCAAAAAGCTGTTGAGTATGCGCAAGTAAAGCTCTCCTGGAGTTGAGAATACACACCCGAAGTCGTCAGCGGCAGTAGGAAAGATTTAGCTGCCTATTTATCTCGATTTTTCCAACACTATTTTGACAAAATCTACGTGCTCGACATGTGGAAACACGGGGTGATTACTCCCATTCACAAGGGACGTAGCCGTTCCAATCCAGCCAACTACCGCCCCATTATCTTTCCAGCTGTTCTTTCAAAAGTCATGGAAGCTATTATTTTCGATGCGCTAACGGCCTACTTAGAAGCATTTAACTAGCTTCCACCGGAACAGCATACCTTCCGACGAAATAGAACGTGCACTACAAATCTACTACTACCACGATCCAGCTAGACTGAAGCAGTAGACTCTGGCACAAGAGATGATGTACCCTTGCTCGACTTCGCAAAGTCATTCGACCGATTATACCATGACATCATGTTTCTTAAATTCCAGACCTTTGGTATTGTTGATCCTCTGCTAGGATTGATCAAAAGCTTTCTTCTTCACCAGCGCTTAGATGTACGAGTGTATGAATCGCTGTCAGATTCCATCCCAGCTGAATGTGAAGTACCAAAGGGATCCGCGGTTATTTTTGGCGTGTGTTAACGATATCACTGGCCGCATAAGCTCGAACTACCTGCACTTTTGCTGATGGCATTAAGGTGCGGAGGGCGACTATTACGCCAGATGATATCAGGGTACTACAAACTGACCTGGATAGGATATACGTGTGGTCAATCCAGTTTCTACTTCGATTCAGTGTAGACAAGTGTAGATAACTGCACCTATGGCACAAGTTAATGTACCCCTACAAACTCAGCAACCAGGAGCTTCAAACATGTTCTGCCGAGAAGGAGCTTGAAGTTTGTCTAGGTTGACATTGGATGTTCGAATCACGCTGAAACGGTATCAAGAAGGGGCACCAAACACGCGGTCCTACTGAAGCTTGCATTAGGATGATACCACTATACAACTTTTCCACAGCCACTCGGCTCATACATAAAACCACATGTGAAATACGCAATGCTTGTACGGCAGTCATGGCTGGGGCAATATATCGCTGCCTTAGAGATACCCCAACGCCAAGCAACCAAAAATGTCAAGGGTCTATATAATTTGTCGTATGAAAGTAGGCTTCACATCCGCAGCGTCTTCAGCAGACAGTACCATTGATTGCGCGGGGGCCTCATTTTAACTTACCAGAATTTGAGAAATCCCAACCACACATGTCTCTGCTTGCTAGAGTTTAGTTACAACAGTCATTTCAAAGTCCGCAATCTCAAGCTGGCAGAGCAGCACATTCCTTTGGAATGCCTTCAGAACTTCTTTTTCGTACGCGTGTGCAGAAGGTAGAAGGCACTACTGGAATCCGTCATATGTGCTCCCAAACTGACAGATTTCAAAACCCCAGTTTTCCATGCACTTATTTCGCTGTATTACGTTACATGACTCACTACCCACGGAAAACACAAGTGTTTGTAATAGATTTCACTGGCGATGAGATCCCAGATTTCGTTCCAGTGGTTCACCTTCTGTATGTGTACACCAGGAGGAGACAGGAGTTTTGCCAACATCCATTTTTCCATCATGTCTTAGGGATTTACCCTGGATTTATAGCTAATACTATGTATATCGGTGTAAACCGAATTTTGTTAACAGTTTTTATATTTGCAGTCTCATCAAACAATCCTATGGGAGTTGTTAGTCACTGGCTTGCTTATCCATATACTAAAACAATTGTTCCATTGTTGCTTGGAGATAGTGGCACCACTTCCTTTGTTCTTGGTAACATTTTGTTTCATATTATTGCACTGACTAGATGATGCTGTTTCCGGCACTGACGAGAAGTTACGAAATACATGTGTCTACCGAGCTCCGACTTCACACTACAACTTTCGGCATGCTAAGGGGATCTAATTGCGGAAATCTGCTTCCGTTAAATGCGGACAAGTGTAAGATTGTACATGTACGCCCCAAGCCCACTTACATACATAAACTTGGAGACCACATGCTGAAAATCGCCTCACAGGAGCGCGATCTTGGGGCGGTGATGCAGCACGACCTCAGCTCTTTCGTGCAGTCTTTGCAGGCGTCCAAAACCACTAACCTACACATTGATCTCTTAGGGGGGGGGGCGTTCGGGCTGTTCGACCCCTCCATTTTCCCCCGAAATGCCCAATGCGTATGCCAGGTCCCATGTAGAGTATTCGATTCAGGCCTGACAACCCAGGTTAAATCGCGATTTTGTTGCACTGGAGACCGCCCAACGAAGTGTAACCAATTACGCAAGGGGATTGTTCTACTACCATAAAATCTGCGACTGCAATACCTAGAAGTTTTCAGCTGAAGTTTCTAATGTCTGCCGGGTGACCTCATTCTGGCGTACCAGATCATGTAAGACCCAAGTTACGCTTGCCGCTACCTACCGAAACGCAGCCGCAACACCAAACTGAAGGTCAGCAGCTTGAAATGACTACCCGGCTGAGTGTCGTGAGAAATGTTTTTCTCTTAGAATTTGCCATTGGTGGGACGCTCCTCCTACCTTTATTTCTGTGGCATGGTACCCGTTTTAAGAAAACGACTAGACGATGCGTTACATCCCCTACATCATCTGATTTATTTTGGGTTCGTTGAGTGACGACAGGACGTGGAGGAAAATTGCGCTCACCAGCCCTACAAAATAGGTGTAAACGGATATTCTGGTTTGTTACGTGGGCAAAATGGTGACTGTAACCCTCTTTAGAACTTACGTTATTTACACAAACCATCCCACGGGACCTATCAAGCTTTGACTTTTAACCGTATTATGCCATTGTTCCATTTTCCAACTACCTATGCTGCTGGCTGGTAAACGATAGAGAGTGGGTAGAAATAGGCGTTTACCCAGTGGAACATTTTTGTTTTGGGATACGAGTTGCACATAATCGTAGGTTAACGCAACACATACTGGATTAGGAAGCGATACTTGTATGACAATTAGTATTTTACTCAGGGTGTAGCAACTAATTTTGCCGCTTGGGGAGGTAGTCAAATTTATGCTCCCCTCGCCCGGATGTTGTAAATCCGTAAACCCACAAAATCGGCTCAGGGTAAACTGCACATTTTATTTTTATATAATATGGTTGATCATTCGGAGCACTGAAGTAAATATAGTAAAAGTGACCACAATGGGGGATGGCTGGAATAACCTTTCTGGTCACGTAGACTAACATCAAAATATTTAACTCTCAGCTTCTCTGGAAAATTTTATCCTTAATACTTAGTGTCCAGCAATCAACGGTACTAAAAATGTCGCCATCAGGCACATGTCACCAGGGGCGGACCGCTCCACAAGTTGCTGCGCCTTTGGTTGGATTGCAACGTTAGAGTGGATCCATTAATGGCCCAAGTGCCATCTAGTTCACCAAAACGTAATCATCATCAACAGTAAAAACAACAACAGTATATCAGGCATTTGAACTGATACTGATACAACCCTAACGGCCTAGGAAACAAAGAATAACCAGATGGAGAGTTGGAGGACTTACCGGAAAAAACTGCTGCCCTAAGCAAAACTTCAGGGTCAAGACGCCTACACCTTGTCACCCAATTGGGTCACTTGACGCGTCTTCGTGAATAGCCGTATAACTAAGTCACAAGCTGTTTGTCAGTAATACGCTTCTTTGTGCTCTCTGCAAAACTGCCAAATATGCTTTCAGTACCATTGATTTGCAATCGTTTTTAAGTGATAACATATTGTTACTGCAAATTAATTTTAAACCGACGTTTCCTTCACGAATCTGAATAATCTTGAACAGACCTGACTCCGGGATTTCTTTCTCAGACTTACTCAAGTAAACTGCAGTCTATCAAAGTGGTAACTGTTTGCCACTGCGGACGAGATGATCACAAGAGATATCTATTCCGGTAAACTAATACTATTGCATTTTTGGAGCATTTATGCGCTAATGCAGCTCAAGCGTTACATGATTTTTATCAGTTCTGACGGAATCAAGATGTTATCGTTTTTGTTTGCCTCATAGTTTAACAAGCTAGATTGCGGAAGGTAAATGTTTAAAACCTGATGAAGAGGGTCAAACCTACCCCACAATTTTAAGCGCAGTAATCACTTGAACCGCTACAGAGAGAGAGTCTATTTTAACTAAATTGTCTTTTGTTTGGGGAAATTTATTTGGAATACTGTTGCACTTGCAATTTTGCGCGCATTTCCGACGTTATGTTGGATAATGAAAGTTTGCGGATGGGCTACGAGCAGTGAGGTTGGTGATGATTTCACTATATTCCTCTCTTCTCTTTGAATTAAAGGTGGAGATTCTCGTTTTCACGTAGCTAAAGGGCCTTCTGGTGATAGGTAGCTTTTTGAGCTTGTAAAATCTATTTAAAATGCACGAGTTAGGCTGTGGAGTACAAATCAAACCATAGTTTCAGGTATAACGAACGATACAAATTAACCAGTTTCTTAGTCCACGGTCAGTTATTGTTTGACTAGTCCATCATAAAGGTAGGTTTTTAGACCAGAGAATTTCGTTTAATTCTATGTGAATGGGTTTCATGTTATAATAAATGTAGGACTACTGACAGACTGACCCAGACAAGCGACCATTTTTACTAAAATCCGGTGAGCTGCCATTGTGCATCAAACCAAACCGTTTAACGCGGCAATTAGAAGAGAGTAGCGACGTTATGCGACGTATCGTCGTTACTATCAGGAGTGACATTTTTTACAAAGGGCAATTTCCAGACAGAAAACAAGAGGACTTCATGAAGATGGAACAGTTGATGGCAAATGCTCCAGTTCTTGCTTAAGTTGCTCTGTTTCTCAGTATTGAAAGCTAATCCGAAAACAGTCAACAAGGAACCAATGTGTTGCTGATGCAAAAGCAGGAATCAATGTATTTTCCAAACCGGCCCAACATACCAACCAAGTGCCACTAAGTGCAGATCAAAATAGCAATATTGGTAGTCGCATATGCTGTCGAATGTTTCAGGAATTACAATTTGTGGTGAGAAAATACATTTTTCACCAAACACAAAATAGTATTAACAATTAGCAAGAAGCCGTTTTACCTCATGCTACGGCAACTAAATTGAATGCTCATACGTCTCCGGAAGTACCATTTAGATGTTCGTCTATCCATCTGGTTCAATACTTAACATCGCTGAGGTACTGTTAATACCTTGTCCTTCAGCGCGGAATGGCCAATTATCTTCGGGACTACGTGTCTATTTGCTTGCTTTGTAGAACATACTACCTTCGTCAAACGGAAAAGCTAATGGCGGTTCGAGAATTTCTAAAAAGGCCTTAGTAGATGGTGGCTTTATTCTCCCCATACAAGAAAGGAATGTTTGTCTGAGCACACTGATAATTTGGATAATAATGTCATGACCCCATTCACTGCCCATTCCAGAGTGAACAGGGTGCTCTTCACTTAGCTAAATATGGAATTCATGACTAAGGGTTTTCTGATAAGGAATCTCAATTTCCATCAGAGGATTTTCAAACTTTAGCAGCAAATGGAAGTTTGCTCACCGACTTACGAGCCCATGTTCTAGTCAGCTGAGTAGACAGGAGTGGCAGTGAAAGAAAGTAAAGAGGACATTAACCGAAACCAATAGTCTAAATGAACATCCACATACCATATTTTGGAAAGAAGAAAGGCGCCATCGCCTGGGATCGGAACAAACTCCATTCAATGGTAATTAGTCCACAACACAGATCTGTGATACTTGCATTTAATGTTGGTTTAAACCAGAGGTACGGTCACCTGGGTTGCTTTCAGCGTCTTCTTCAAAAGAACGCTTCGCCATAAAAGGCATTCTGATAATTGGTTAGGATCATACAAAACGTATACAACCGCTCCAGACAGCTGAACAAGTGTGGATTTTACCTGAGCCGTCTATTCTCTTCAAGATTATAATTAAGCGAGACTTCAGCGGGAGTACTTCTGATGGACTGCGGAAAACCTCTATCTAACGGACCTATTATGTTAGACACTTGTTGTTATCACAGCCTGTAAATCAGAAATTTCAACCTACCCTCTTCTCAGTGAGATAGATCAATCCGCGAAGCGGGCTGCCACAACTAATAGGCGCAAATGTAAAACTCGCCATATTCCGCATAGCTTCCGAAATCATTCTCTCTAAACCGGATGGGTTAAAAACAGTTGACTCACAGCAATCTCTAAAAACGCTAGATAAATCTGTCCCAAAGAGTAGATCAACAGCGTGAAGTTCAAAGTAAGCTTATGCTTTATTTTCATACGCCACGAAAAAACCTGTCCATGTGCTGCCTACTCTTCCGCACCAAGCCATTGACTGCTTCGAGTACCTTAACGAAGAAAATTTTAAAATAACAGTAGGAAATATTCGTACCGGTTGAATACATTGTTAATGTTAGGATCGCAAATCTGTGAGAAAGTTCTTGATGCGAAGTTTCATAGTTCCCATTATTATGTTTTATGGCACGGCAACCACAGCCCCACCTCTGTGAACAAAAGATTGTTATCATTTGTGTGATCTTTCACCGCTCCTCACTAACTATACAAGTGACTCAATGGCTAACAGATTACAGGTGTCAGCTAACATTACAATTACCTAGGATTCGCCAGCTACTGTATCTAACTGGGGTGCAGTGTTATCGAGTGAGTAAAACCCAATATCCCTCTACTTCCTAATTTATGGTCCCAACGGTCAAAATGATCAAGGTTAACCTCAGTGGGAATCACCGTTCACATGCTGCTGCGCCGCGCCTTCCCGACACGCAATGTGTGCTCAAAATGACAACCTAAGCTATAACTTGATCAGCTGAGGCTGATGTTGCATTCTTGATGCTTCTTCACCGCAGTTGGGCTAAACCAACTTACACTTAAACTAGGTCTCTTTAGGTTGCATAAATTTCATTCCAGTTTATTTGGTTTGTTTTGCCTATCTGGATAGTCTTCTATTAGCTGGCCACGTTGTTTACGCTAATTGCGCTTATCTTAGGTAATTTTGTTGCGTTTGTAGCATTTTAAGTAACTTGGGGACATTTCTTACTTATCACGGATTTGTTGCTGACCAACTTACTTCATATGGTAATTTAGCGAAGAGTTATGCCACCGTATCTGTATGCATTATTGGATTTATTTTGTTTCAGCTTGTCGTTTAAAGTGAATGGCTGTTATTTGATATCCCTGGTATGGTTGCGCTTGATGTGCATGTTGACAAGGTGCCTACCTGTCTATTACCCACTACCTCGTTCATACTGGCTTCAGGAGACAGTGGGACAGTGGGAACGCGGTACACGGTCCTTGTGGCCGTGCTAGGCTCAAAGAGCGGTTCCATGCAGTCAGTGTGGAGCGGACTACGGTCCAGCCACCGCCTTGTGTGCGCTTGATTCCCCACATAAAGTGTGCTTGTGTTTGCCTGTGAAGGAGTGTGGGCCGGCTCCGTTGATGAAACGTGGTTCCCATCCGCATGCCTCCCGGTCTTATTCCTTCGGGTTTACCCTGGATATGGGGTGTGTGGTTGCAGCTGTGAGTGGTGCAGCGGAAACCACCCACGGTCCCTTTTGTAGGCGCAGGCGTCCTTTGGTTGTCCCCATGTGGGTCACAGTGACAGGCGAATCCGGATGCAGATGACGTCATAGCAAAAATCCATGGTGACCTATGCTGAGGCTGATGTTGCATTCTTGGTGCTTCTTCACCGCAGTTGGGCTAACTCAACTTACACTTAAACTAGGTCATTTTAAACTGGATAAAGTTCATTCCACTGTCTTTGTTTGTTCTGCAATCTGAATAATCTAGTAACTGGCCACGTTGGTTACGCCAATTGCAATTATCTTCGATAATTTTGTTGTGTTTGTAGCATTTTAAGTAACATATGGACATAAGTTAATTATCGCTGATCCGTTGCTAACCAACACTTCATTCGCCATTCTTTGTGACGTTGTCAACCAGTGCGCCTGCATAACCCACTACGCGGACCACACAACCACGCTGACCGCTCATTCGACCTTGCAACGACAACGCTCGCCTGACTGATGTGCGTAGCTCTCAAAGCTGGAAAAGTACAGAACGCTAACAACCCCACTGGGTCGGGTAACGACACCACGTTGAATGGCAGAACTGCGAATCCGAAACGGCTCTAAGCACATGGCGTTTGCGGGTTGGGAGAATGTCATCGAGTACAAATTCGTTCTGGCTTGTTCGTACTGTTTGGAATGATATCATTCGAAATGTGCAAATGTGTCCCAACAACAGGTACGGGAGCGAAATAGCTCCCAAGATGCATTTTGCTTCTGTACTGCGTGTTCCACCATCCCCCTCGTTAAGTGCTTGCTTATCCTAGCTCAGAAATGCGACCGGTTAACCGCAGAAGCAGCGCAGAGGATAAACGATAAGATTACTTCAATGGAAGCGAGTATGCACCACAGAAGCGTAGCGGCTGCTAAGCAACGGAATGCTGAACAATCCGCTTCCCCTGCACCGCAACCAGCCACGTCTCCATCTCCGTTAGCTTCTTCAAGTTTGGTAGAACGCCGGGCGAAAACAGACCGTACCTACGACAGTCAAACAGTACTCACGGCAAAGCAAATCAGTCACCACTCAAAACGTCTGGTTAAGCAAATTCCCCTAGACCTGACATCTAGCATTAACAAAGATAAAGCAGCCGAACACCAACCCTCAGTACATGTAGCTTAAATATTTCTTGTCGAGACTAAGCCTCCCATAACATCAGTTACCTATACAGAGATTGCAGCCAAGGTCCACCTAAAGGCGGCCTTTGCGGCAGGTCAGGACAAACGAGTACCATACTTTGTGGATCAAAGAAAATCGGATCCAGCAACGTCGCCCGGAATGTGGTATGCTCAAATGTCCCTGAATCCACCGCCGTCACATTGCTGGACAAGTTATCAGACGACCAAGACCAATGGAACTCACTGTACATGCAGACGAGTTTCAAAGCCAAGCCCATAAACTTATTACGAATTAATCGTCATCCGAACTCGCCACATCATGGCGAATCCAGACTTATTCGACTAACACTAGAATTCTCCGCCGACGTAGAAAACGTTTTGCTCGCCGAAAGCGCGCTAAAACACGGATCCTGTGGCATACGTATCTATCCTGATTTCCCTTGGAGCGCGCGACAATCAAACAGAAACAACGAAGAAGGGCACAGTTAGCAAGACCGCCTAAACACAGTCTTCATACATGGTGTGCCAGAACATCCTTCTAACAATGTTCAAAAGATCGGAAAGCACGATTTAGAACAGTGGCGGTTCATTCGTGAAACACTTTCTTTGGATAATATTGTGGCACTGTCGCTCACCAGGATACCTTTCTCATCGAATTATATAGGATAAAGCCCTAGAATCCTAAAACCTGTGGTTTGGTCAGAGCAACAAGCAACGGGTGTTTTAGAGCGATGGCGGAGAAATCGGAAAGTTCTTCCTTCTGAAATTTGGTTAAAGGTTGCAAAAAGTTTGCACAGCTCAAATATTAAAGCAACTAAAGCAGCAAGCATACCGACGAACGTACAAAAGCGTAACTTGACTGCTGCTTTAATTGACTCTGAAGTAGGTCTAAACGAAGGTTGGGACGCACCTTGGCCGAATCAACGTGCAAGCGAGATATCATTATCCCATCAAACACCGAGTAAATGCCGACCTCCCATCGGTCGGCATTCTCCCACACGTGACCGTTTCACTCCTCTGTGGGCTCCCAGACACCAAGAAACTGGCTTGCTTGTATACGAATGCTCAGTGGCCTTTTAATAAACTGGCCAAACTGAAAGACCGTCAAGCTTCCGGGTCATATGATAGCATTGGTATCACCGAGACGTGGTTGCATACGGGAATGACGGACGCTGAAGTTTCGCTAACGGGCATGTCGCTGATCTGGAAGGACAGGCTCACAAAAGGAGGAGGGATAATCCTGTATTACCGAAACGACTTACAGTGCGAGGCCGTGGAGGATTCAGACTCGCAGTTCCCCGACTGTCTTTGGTGCCGGTTGCAGTTAAAAGGCAGGGACGCTTGCCTTAGTGTCTTGCTTTACCGCCCCCTTAATTCCACACTTAAAAACGACTACCACCTAGCGGCTGCTTTAAGATGCAATTTACAACAAAAGTACACTCACATACTTATCATGGGTGATGTCAACGTACATTGTGTAGAAATTTCTGCCGTGATCGAAGAATAATTCAAAGACGATCTACAATATCTCGCCACCAGTGTTCTTCTTTGCAATCACATCGCTTTGCCTACAAGATTCAGAACAGGTAACAGGCCATCTGTGCTGGATCTTGTGCTTACCAACGAGGTGCATATGATTGATGTGTTGGTCGTAGACTGCCCGTTGGGTCGCAGTGATCACGCCGTGATCAGCTTCAATGTCGTCTGCTATGCAGAATATCTGAATGAGAACAATGAGACTGGGCGAAACATCACAAATTACCATCGATTAACCCAGCTCGTCAGCGCCACGGTCGTTCCTCGAAGAAAATCCTCCGGAAGTCGCCTGGCTCGAGTTCGTCAAAAATTCCGTCAGCTGATTCCAGAGGCTTCAGAGGTAAATGTTTGCAATAAGTGTAAATCATTTTCTTTCCTTAGGAGCAGAACTCGAAAATGGATGAGAGTATGCAACACAGCATGGCGAGTGCACAGAGAAGCTCCAGCACCAGAAACTTGGGACAACTACGTAGTCCAACCTAACCACTGCACTCAACTGTTAAGAGAAGATGAAAACGCCTATCAGCAGAACATCGCAAAAACCTTCAGCGCTAACAACAAACCGCTGTACAAGCACGTCAATAGCCTACGAAAGGTGAGGCAAGGATTTCCTCCACTCAAGACGGCTGATGGCCCAACAAGAACGGCTGTGGAAGCTGCAAACAGGCTGCAGATGTAATACGTCCCCATGTTTAAAAGGGTCCTGCCACCAAGCGATCTACCAACAGTTGTCTTCTGCTCGCCAGGACTAATCCACATCACTTTCACCGCAGAGGCTATATTGCAAAAGCTGACTTCTCTACGCAAACACAGCTCGCCGGATGTTGACACCGTTCGTCCAGAAGCATTGGGAGCAGCAGCAAGCCAACCGGCAGGACCTTTAGCTCAGTTTTTCCAGCGCTGCTTAGACCAGAACCAAGTTCCCGCCATGTGGAAGCTTGGAATAATAAACCTGATTCACAAAGGTGGAAGCAGAACTGATCCCTCCAACTACCGCCCAGTATCCCTTCTTCCTATACTCTCCAAGGGCATGGAATCCATAGCTGCCGATGCAGTGGTGTGCTATCTGGAAAACTGCAACATCATCACCCCTGAACAGCACGGTTTCCGTCGACAGAGTTTATGTACAACAAATTTACTGATTGCACGCAGTAGTTGAACGGAGGCAACTGACGCTGGAGAAGGCGTTGATGTGATCTACCTGGATTTTTCCAAGGCCTTCGCTCGTCTAGACCATCGGATACTAATCTCCAAGCTGCGGCATAACGGGATCGGAGACCCTCTTTTAAGCTGGATCGCCAACTTTCTACTTCAACGGCAATTAGTGGTCAGAGTTCGGAGCTCCTTATCGAACCCCATACAAGTGGAGTAGGGTGTGCCCCAAGACTCAATTCTGGGTACACATTTGTTTTTGGTGTTTATTTATGACCTTGTACATGGAATCGCTTCAAACTCCCTAATGTATGCCGACGATATGGACATCTGGAGCAGGATCCAGGCGAACGCCGACCAATATGTGCTTCACAGTGACCTAGGTGCGGTGTATCAATGGTCGACCCAAAACCTATTGCATTTCAACGTCAGCAAATGCTAGGTGCTTTCCAACCGACATCAGAGCAGTTACTCATACCGGCGCGGAACCAATATACTACAACAATCAACTCTCGAACGTGACTTCGGTGTCCTGATTCAAGATGACTTGGGTTGCTCCAGGCAATCCGAAAAGGCGTCGAAGACCGGGAACCAACACGTCGGGCAGTTGCCACGGGCATTTGGACAAATAAACAGCTCCATATTTCGACAAATGCTCAGTGTGTACTTTCGCCCCCATGTCGTATCCGCAAATCAAGCCTGTCATCCATGGCTGAAACACGACCTTAATGCACTGGAGCAGCCACAACGTCGGGCATCTAAGAACGTAATTGGAATGCGCAATCTTTCTTACCAGGAGAGGCTGCAACGACTGAGATTGTTCAGGGGAAGCTATCGCAGACTACGAGGTTACCTGATTATGGCATACTTGATTCTGCGAGACCCACATCATGTGTGCCGCCTTTTACTGCAACTCAGCAGCAATACAAAGCTGAGGGGCCACTCATTAAAACTCGCAGAAAAATGCAGTCGTCTGGAGTGCCGGAGAAATTTCTTTTCCATTCTTGTCTTTCACCCGTGGAATGCTCTCCCAGTATCGGTCTTCTCTGCCTGGAATATACCATGGAATTATTTGTTGTTAACTGTGGGTACTGTGAATTTATGAGGATCGCAGGACTACAGTGGAGCAAACGATAAGTCCTTATTTGCATATTTAAATTATTAACTATTTTACTATGAATATCATCTTTATTGTTGTGTTGATATCCCCACCAACTATCCAACTGGACTTGTAAAGCAACGATTCTTAACCCGTATAAATTCATTGTTCATTTTTTCATATGCTAATTTAGGGAAGTGTTTCGCCACCGTATCTGTATGCATTATTCAATATCATTTATTTCATCTTGTTGTTTCAAGTGATTGACTGTTGCTTTATATCCGTTGATGTGCATGTTGACAAAGTGCCTACCTGTCTATTACCCACTACCTCGTCCATACTGGCTACAGGAGGTAGTGGGTCGTTGCTGGAGGGGACGCGGTACACGGTCCTTGTGGCCGTGCTAGGCTCAAAGAGTGGTTCCATGCGCTCAGTGTGGAGCGGACTACGGTCCAGCCACCGTCTTGTGTGCGATTGATTCCCCAAATACATCGTGCTTGTGTTTGCCTGTGAAGGAGTGTGGGCTGGCTCCGTTGATGAAACGTGGCTCCAATCCACCTGCCTCCCGTACTTTTTCTTTCGGGTTTACCCTGGATATGGGTTGTGTGATTGGAGCTGTGAGTGGTGCAGCGCAAGACACTCATGGTCCCTCTGTATATGCAGGCATCCTGTGGCCGGCCACAGTGGTGGAAAAACCCGAAACCGGATGCCACCAAACGTACATTTGTTCTATACCTGAACCAGATAAGCAATCGAGGATGGGCATGGTGGGATCTTCATATGTAGGATAGATTTATAAAATCAGAGTGGAACACAGTCGGTATTGCCACCAATCATCTAGTCTGAAGTAAAAATAACAGAACTGCCAACATCCAATTGGAACAGAAAAAAATAGAAACATGTAATCTAACGGAGAAATACAGGGAACTAGCCATGTCGGCTGATCCACTGATGACCAGAAACGTGTGAATATGTCCGATGCTGTTCGCGATGACAATTTGTGGCAGATTGCTCACCGCTAGTTGCACGTGGGTGATTATGATTATGCAATACACGATTAATCAAATCGATTGTGGAACCGAAGCTAATTGCAACTCACTCAATGGAGCAGGATGTACCGCATAAACAGCACGTTTGTTCTGGCAGCAAATGCATATTGCTCGTAGCCCAGACTATGTATTGTTTCTCAGATTGTTTAAAAGACATTACCACTGAATATCCGCTCACCTTACTAAAGAAATATCAGCAAATCGCGGCATATAATTCAACTATTAAACTTCCCGATTGTACATGCTTTTGTTTGATGTTCTAAGAGTGTTCTGTTGTCTCCTTACGGTTCACCATCCATCTGCGTATTTGCTGAACTGAGTGAAATTGAAATGACATGTGTCATCAGCGACCTTGATGTTATGCTTCCGCAGATCGACCTAGACGTGAGATATATCTCTTTGCTCATAGTTTAAATGAATGGGCATTTAAACTTTTAAGTTTATCAGATATGTACAGCACACCGTTGTGTCATTGAATTTAGACATATGTAGATCAACTGCGTAAGACTAGACTTTCTTACATGTATCACTATTAGGGAGATGAGGTACAAACCACAATGGTTGTTTACAGTAGTCCGTTTGGGAATCTACTTCGCTACAGCTGTAGGTTAAGAAAGAAGTGGAAGTGCTCCGAACTTATTAATAGTAATTAGGAGTACTCTTAAACCTTATATCACACCTTCTACCATTGGAGATATAAAGCTTCATAGTGATCATGAATGCGGGGGCGCTACAACCGCAACGTGTGCTTAGATTACCTAGCTTTATTAATTGGTTGTATTCTACTTTATTGATTGCTTAAGCTTGGTTCCGGTCATTGCACCCGGAGAAACGATACAAGCTAAACACATCAACCACTAGGCAACTCAAAAATTCTACCTAATTTGAATGAAATCGTTCCTTTCCGTTTTTTGTCTTCTTCGTTCAAATATTTTTTAAAATACCTACACTGCAATATGGATTCAGATGATTCACCGCTGAATACAGCCCCAATTCTTTGTGTGCCTGTAAAAGGGGCAATCACAGCAAAAGTGAGAGCATGATTGCTACCTTATAACTGGTACGCATTTTGGATAGTCACTGTAGAACATATGGAATTGTATCGGTGAACCCACTGATAGAACACTAAGTGATCGTATAGTCATTAAATTACAGAATCATAAGAAATAAGTGAATTCCTCAGATTGGTGAAGCCGCTTTTGGTAACGGCGAACACAATTTACACATAAATCAATAGCCTCGGTATCGATAATCTCTTCCGAAATGTGGGATTAAATCTACATATGGCATGAGTGTCCGGATCTAACGCTCGCTTTTTAGTCGTGGCTATAAGCAAAGAGGTGAGCGAATTTAAAATAAATACCCCATCACAACAGAATGCATTTCCATTACTGGTAAAAGCCCGCTGTGCAATCTGGCAAGTGAACTAACATTTGCACAACGTCTTAGAAGCGCAAGGTCAACAGGACAGCTTCAGAACAGCGCCGTCCTTGTGGAGAACACCAAATCTTTTGACTTCCGATATCAAGAGCTTCCCAGAATCGTCTGAGAATGAAACACCTGAAGCAGTCTAGAAAACATTGAATAATGTCTTAAGCGCTTTAACAAACACTGTCTGGTTAAGAAAACCAACTGTGAAGCAAACCACTGGATAGACTGCGCATTCCGAGCGCTATTGTGTTTTACACATCTGGTAGACATAGGCAGGGACAGCAATCGTACAGAAGTTTTTTCACTGATTAATCTTTAATAGCCGTTTCAGTTTACGTTTTGCCCTCAGGACATACCAATTTAAGTGGCGATAGCAGCTTCCAATTTAAACTTTCAGCGTTATGGTGACATAACTGAACATGAGGTGCAGACTTTACGTACTTGAATACTATTTCAATGGACATAGCACAATAAAATAATTGCTGTCATTTCCTAAAGAAAAGTTGTGCAGTCTAACTGAAAATAATCCTTTAGCTGTTTATTCGAAAAAAGCTCACTGAGTTTATCCGATTCCTAATAATATTATTGTAGGTTTGAACACTGGTTTACTTCGTCTATAAGATGGCCAATCTTGTAGTGTACTTTTGGGCTAAAACCGCTATTGTAACAAATCAAGCAGAACGATCTCTATGCTTTAACACGACAGGTAGATCAAAAGGTCTTGCAGCGATAGGAAAAAGCCGTCAAAGTACACAACTGCCGAAGTGTCTAATTCAGCATAAAACGCATGAATGGGTAACTATCGTTTTCATTCCACGAACATAAATAAAGCCTTGTATATATGAGTAATAACTTTCACGTATTCGTCATTGTGGCACCAGGTTGTCAATAAAGCTGATGGGGTTCCTGATGTTTTTATCCTAACGGCTGCATTTCGGAACCGATTTTGGTGCCTTGCTGTGGGGGGCCATATCACTTTTTGAAATTTTACGCTCTAGCTATTGGTGGCAATGGTTTAAATCAGCTTCCCGTTTCGACACGTTTACCGTACATTTTATATGACCTGTTTACAACACAAATTCGTAGTTTAGTGTCCCAATATAACCTTGATGGAAATACAGCGTAAACAGCTCCTGACCTCAACAGCACTCGGGTCCTGGAGCCACTAATGACCGTACAGCACAACATTTGTAAACTTTCGAAATTCTTACAAGATGCTTGAAAGTGAGAGTTGTTGTAGCTTGTCCACAGAGGGAAAATAATCAATTAAGGGGAGTTTGTTGAGGCAGATCTTCGAAAAATGTTCGAGATTTTCCTCCTAACTTGGACGAATCGCAACTTAGTTTCAGACATTTATGGATGACTGAAATACCAAAAATAGCTTGATAGGTGAATGCCGCACGAATAGAAAGAAATTCAATAAACTCGTCATCTTAAGGTGTTATCAGTTTTGCTCTGCAAGGTAACGTGACCCGTTTCTCTGCTGCACTTTATATGCAGTGAATGGCAGATAGTCTACTACAATCAACAACCCACTGCCAAAGAGTTGCACAAAAAGCTACCTTCACAACTCTTCCCAGTTCCGAAAGGTACGCAAGGCATTTCTGGTAAATGTTTAGTTATCTGCATCTGCTCGAGTCCATCACTCCTCGTTGAATCTAGACGAAACTTTTGCAGTGGAGAAGTACTGGAAAAAAACTCAAAAATCCCAGCACATGTCTGGCACTGGTCAACCAAATGAGCCATTTCCACTCAACAATGGCGCTCAAATGCACGTCACACAACTATGTTGAATCTGCCCGATCTTTGTTACGAAATCTTACTCTCTCCGGATTTCTAGCTTATCAATAACCATATTTTCAGGCACCTGAATCACTCCATTCTATAGAAATATTTCTAAACAAGGTGCTGAAAACATATTCAACAACTTCGTGGCTACTAGAACTCTAGAATTTGGGACAAGGGAACATACTACTCGTTGGCAAAAGTGTGTAAATTCGGGTGGTGTTGAATTTGTGTCTAACTGTTGAATTTACATCAAGATCTGTACATTCAATTCTTAGCTTAGAAATCGAACTAACCTTAGCAATTTTACACTAGACCACAGGGAAACGCGAAGGTTTCGTGAAATTCATATTCCTTTGAACAATACTAAAGGAAAGTTCACAAAATCTAGTGTCACCAGACGGCTTGTTGCTCAATTTTCGAGCACGTTTAATCTCAATATACTCCATATAACAATGACGATAAAATAGCGGCCTTCTATTTAAGGAGGACAACGGTTTACTCTTTAAACATAGACCTTGACGGACTCCGTGCAGGAGAGCTATTAGTGTCCGCTAACGGTGGGATGAATATACCTTGCTGAGCAGTTTGCAATCTATCAAGGAAGTATGAGTATGTTGATGTAAACCACATTAATGTTGGCATACCCACGGTTATCCTAAAGGAACTGTTGCTCAGATGCACTTTCAATGTTCAGTTTCTGTTCAATGGCGAATTATACCGGCAGTGCGATGGGGTAGCGATGGGTTCCCCACTGGGTCCGTTCCTAGCCGACGTCTTCATGGGCATGCTGGAACAGGGAAAGCTAAAACCCACGATCTCAAGTCTCGGTTTATATTGCCGTTACGTGGACGACATTTTTGTCTTACTTCAGTCGTCTCGAAGTATCGAGGAACTCACAGACACGTTCAACCAAGGCCATCCAGCAATAAAGTTCACCAGCGAAGTGGAGGAAAGCAGTCGCTTTCATTTCCTCGATGTCGCTATGAAAAGACTGGATGGGGGTGCGCTACAGCGCTGCGTCTACAGGAAAAGTACGTGGAATGGGCAGTACACAAACTTCTACAGCTTCGTGCCACCTAGGTTTAAACGGAACTTGATTAAGACCCTAGTGAGCCGAGCCGAACGTATCTGCTCGAATGACACGCTTGCGGAAGAATTAAAGGGCATTCGCTTAGTGCTAAGAGAGAACGGCTATCCGGAAAGCTTCATCAGAGCCAACATGGAACATAAGAAGAAAAAGCCTGTAGTTTTGACGGTAGAACGTAAGCCAATCTTTCTACAGCTGCCATACAAGGGCGAGGTTGCGACGGAACTTCTATCTCGTCGTCTTTCGTTTGCACTCAGACACACCTATCCAGCAGCGCAGATGCAAATCCAGTTCACTAGCATTCCGATGGTGAGACTAAACTCAAAGGATAAGAGGCCTGTCCACACCAACTCAATGTGTATCTACTCATTTTCATGTTCCTGTGGAGCGGAATACATTGGTCGTACGACACGGCGTCCATCTGAGAGAATGAAGGAACACCACCCGGTCGGGCTTAGAACTGGAAGTAGAAATACAGCGAACTCATCAATAGCTGCACATCTAGCTGATACAGTGCACGCCACAAAGTTCACTGATTCATTCAAACTTATTTATCAGGCCCCAAAGCACCCCTCGAAATACGTCCGTAAGCGACTACTAGAAGCCGCTGAAGCAATCGCGATCAGACTGTATGAACCGGAGCTATGTATTCAGAAGAAGCTAACTAAAGGCTTGGGACGGCCCTGGCCCAAACGGCTGGTGACCTCTGACCCACGAGGTCACACGAGGTCGACTGTCGTGGCTTAACATACAGCGCTGTCAGCATCCAATTAACTCTCTCCAGTAGTAACGACTTGTAATGTCTGTCTGTACATTTTGATTTGCATATAATTGTATAAGCCTGAAGATGAATTATCGAAAACATATGTTCGCTTACCCTGACTTCTATCAAGGAATTTCTGACAACCTAGGAGTATTGACTTGTCAATCAACCGACACCTGACTGCAGTTCATGAATTGAATTTGTCAGAAAGGTGCGCAACAACTGTTCCAAGTCAGCCGAGACACCTCTCGCAAGCTTTAGGCAAGCTAATGTAGGGGTAGACTGAGCTTATCTATGGTGTCATATTCACGAAATCACGCGGTTACGCTGTGGGAAGAAATTGTGAACAAGCATTAGTGTTACCAATTTGAGAGCACTTCTCATCAGTACTGTGATCGGGAATTAGTCGTTTTCAATAAAATCATGTGACTACGGTAGGTTTGGTTACATTTAGTTTTCTTACTAACTTTCTCCTGGTAGCCTAACAAACAAGATGCCCATATGATTTCTTTATTAGCACTAAAATCTGTTTTGCTTGCCTGCTAAGCCCAGACTGTTCTTTACTTGCACCGATTGTCATCTATGCTACAGGTAAGATCGATTATAGGTATGTCCGGGTGTTTATTCAACAAGCCAGGTGAAGCCAACCTTTAAGTGGACGCGTAAATAATAACCGATATAAATAGCGGTGAATTGCATTGTAAAAACCAGCAGGAAACCTTTAAGGTGATGTCAATTTTGGGCCCGTCGGTCCTGCATCAGCTATGAACAGCGAAAGCGTCTATGACAAGTAAACCAAATAAGCCCCAGCGAGAGGCGTGGTGTGAACATTTTGATTTCATGAGTGAATGAAATTTGAAAAACGGCAATCGAATACACTTTGCTCTTTAATTTTCCAACCCCAACCCAACTAAGGCGATGAAATACGGACTCTACGGCAAGTTACGTCTTCTTAAGCAAGTAAACATAATAATCCTTAAATGGACAGTAAAAAAAGCTAAACGGTGACGAATGTTACTCTAACCCTCTTTTACATGTTGCTATCACCAAATCATTACGAAACAATAAACGGTGAAGTCAACTCAGGCCACTCAGTTATGCACGCAAGTAGTGGGTTTCTAACTCTTGTACAACCGCAAACAAGCAGTCATCAAATGAGACAACATATGGAGGACAGTTCGTGCTAGATGTACAGATGGAACCGGCAGCGCTGCATATGTTCTAACGATGAAACCGCCATTTCACCTTAGCACTGTCAAAAAACTGTAGAGTTCAACCACACCACCAAATACTATGCCTCAGGAAAGCAGCATTCTGCGCTTTAACCTTCGCATCCGGTGTATCCATATTGGATGCGTATAGCGGGATAAGTATCATGTACGCATAGGTATGCGTTCAATGTCTGATGAGTTCTACAGTAGGGACAAATCAGCTCCTGGATCGGTTCTACACATTGCCCAGCTGGTAAAACTAATAGAAGTATCCATCGGATCTCCGTTTGCTCAGCCAACAATGTAGCATATATATAAATATGGATTTAATTTCGAACAAGGAAATTAAATCGGAGAAAAAAGGAATTATATTGCTGGACAACCTGACGCTTAATATATACTAAGCTTAAATTAATCAGTTCATCTCAGTGGTATCTCATGAACACACAAGTGAAGCTAACCTACCAGGAACTATGCAAAAAATTAAATAAAATCGTTAAAATAATCGCGCACGTTAACAGAAAGAACGCCCGCCCATTTAACAAACTGTGATGCGCAGCTTATATACTTTCTACTGTGATTAAACATCACATAGCGTTTGTTGAGTAGCGACCAAAATAGGATGCCTGAGTTGGGTGTAAGTATTTTTTGATAACTACGGAAATGGAATCTGTATATATTGCTTTCTAATCAGACACAAAAACAAGTGCGCCTGAAAATTCAAAGAAGGCTCTGAAAATATGTGCCTGAACGGAATAAACTGCAGCAACATACCCAAGTGGTAGCTTTCTACATGTGAATTCAATGTGGGGATTTAAGGATCCACAATATACTTAAGTCCAAAAATAAGCTTGTTTGAAATCTATGTTCACAATGTACGATTAGAGAAAAGAAAGCATAAAATCGCTATTTGGTTGTTCAGTTGGACTACACTGGTGATAGTAAAATTACAGTAGCACCGGCTTAGAGCCATTCAGCTCCCCAAATCATTTCATCCAACTGATACCAAAGTGCAGTCCTGTCCCCAATAGGAAAGTCGGCCCTCTGCTAGCAAATTTAAAGTGATTCTTACCTAAAGTGGAAAAATATCCAACCGACCCGGGTGCACCAAATTGCGTGCTGTTTAGCTTGGTGGCCATTTCCAAATCGTGGAGTGCCAGACTCCCTTGGGTAGAGTTGCGTATGCGCTTATCGAACGGGCTTTGATTTACTAGCCGCGTTCGGCACTCAACCACGGCAGAGAATGACTGTACTGAAGCCACATCCGACATGCCACAGCTGGATCTGGTGGCTCTCAGCAGTCCCCCGCCTATATGAGCGTAGCAATGAGTGCTGGGTGTCCATTCGTTCCGACTTGTGGTTTACCAAGGCGGTCTGCGATGAAACAGTGGCAATATGCACGTGACGCATGGCACTGTGGAACTAGTCACAACTTAGTGGAGAGACTTATATCCCGGTACCCTAGAAAGGACACAAAAACTGCTTTGAACACTGTCCCTTACATTAGCTAGCCGTCACTTGCCGTGGACACAGGTGAGGACGCTAGCACCAACCGTGCGAGCGATGTGTGAAGACATGGGGTAGTGGCTGACGCGGCTACACAACAATTCACGTTTGGAATGGTGCACACTAACGGCGTAGCTGGGGAAACGGGTAAAACGAACTGTTTTCGCTGAATGAGATTTGAGTCCTCGCACTGTTTGATCTGACCGGACGCAGTTGTGGCTATTGTATGTTATGGTGAACACACACTGCGATGGGCGATAACTGAACTAACGTAAAAAAAGTTAAAGATATGCACTTTACCATAGTAGATTTCAAGCACTCCACTAGTCTACACCTGCTTGAAGTCGATGGATCAATGGTGTTCCAAGTGGACAGTGTCAAGACAATTACAATCGCCACCCAGTCCACAAAATCTACCTTGCGCATGGCTTCTGTGCTGTGAAGTCGTGACCTCCGGAGGCAAACTGCTGTCCTCTGCACAGTTGGTAACCTCTATGGCAGTAGAGGATAAGTTGAGCTATGTCATATTTAGCTTGCAATTTGCGGAAGCCCGCTACCGGTCCCCGAAAGGGACCGAAGCTGTTCGAAACGCTAATGAGCTCCAGTATGGCTAGACGATTGTCTGGTGCCTTTCCGAGTTAAAGATTGTCACGCGGTTGAGCTACTGGGACGAACCAGTTAACTCCTAGATAAAACACTCCTAATCATCAGCAATTGTCACGACCCTTTTTCGATTGAATGCGGGGATACTATTGCGTCGAACGCTGCGCTACTAGCGTAATTAAAACCAACAGACGACACAGGATAAATCCCCTACGTAAGTACAAGTTAGTTTCCGTAACAAACACAGTCTACGTCACGACCCTCTGATAGGTGGCAAACGGAAATTCAGCATCCTGAAATGGTTCAGTGGAGAATGACGGTTTGTCAATGTTTATCTCACCACTACCGGCCTTCTACAACGATGAGTCCCATAATGGAATATGCCATTTTTAACCACCCAATGTATTCGGCTTAAAGGAACAATCAGTAAAATGACTGCTATTTCCAAACACCTGATTCGTGTTTACAGTACTAGATGCGTAGAGCTATTCTAATGTCAACTAGTCCAGTACTCGCAACAACACTTGGTCTACCACTGTACTCGCCAACCTGATTGCCGGACATTTCTGGATCCACTATGGTTATGAACACCATTGTGCATGATTGAACGGGTTTATAGATGGATGAAGCTTAGCTTATGGCCACAATGGTCTCATTATGTCTAAAGACTACAACATCGGTTCAATTGGGATAAACTTGTATTATCAGAATATAAGCGATTTTCAAGTCTATGAACTGAAGTGCCTTAGCGTAATTACTTCTCACGGGGCAATGATACTTTGTAACTGCAGCATCCGCCGCCTTATATTGGTCTCTATATTGGTCCAAACGCCTTCAAGGATTCAGTGATGGATAACATGGAGCATTACACAAGTAGCTCCCTAAACGACGTAGCTCCTCTTGGAATTTCTGTTCCAAATTCGTGTGACGTGGAGTGCTATCACCGTTCAGCAGGCGTCCTTCGATAAAAGCCAATCCGTTGGCATTTAGAATTTGCCATAACCACGGCGTACACCTATCCTTGTTGCAACCTCTTTTGGACGGAATATCAGCAATCAAGTTGGTTATTGAGAGTACAATGTGTGGATTCTGTTCAAGAGTGTCGTTTACCATACACTGTGTGCGACTGCCACATGCCGAAAGCCCACTAGTGAGACAGCGAAACAGACTGTTTGTTCGATCAATTCGTACTGCATTCTGCTCTCCAGCCTCTATGTTCATGAGTTGCAACTCGCACCACTTCCTTCGCTTCTTGTTCTCAGGAGCTTTCATAGATTCCTGTATTGCGTGTAGCCCCTTCATTACTATGAGTTAACCGCCTAATCATCGAACGACTATACTGGGCGTCCGCCTATTAGGAGAATGCCTACTGGAAACAGTTTAGTGACAGATCCTAGTTACCGGATTTCACTTCGCTATCGTTGTTTATTGTTACATGTTCAGGCACATCATTTCTTTTATTTGCTTGGTCAGCATACGCCTCTCGCAATGAATGTATCCTAAGGGTCCCATTCCGTTAATACTGTTTTCTCGGATAAGCGTGTTTGGCTCTTGCTTTTCTCGGTTTTATATATACCTGTGACATTCGGTCTCTTGCGTTGTTGGTTGGGCCCGAGCTAATTTAGATGCTTTGGTTCTAACACAATTGTACCCTATAAAAGGAAGCAGGATTCTCATGTACACAATTCTTTCCTTGCTGGTCTGCTGTGTTCTCCGTCCGATCGGGTGGTGTAAACATTCTGTGGCGATATAACACAGTCTCCACCCCCAAATGCACCTACAGTTAGAAGGGCTTATTAGATGTAGAAATCAGGAGAGAGAGAGCTCTTGTCAGAACAGCAACGACGTGGTTCTACAGTGATGGTAATCTTCGATTTACTTCAGTCAACCGACTAATCCACAACTTTCTGTCGCGACAGCAATGCCTAACTTTTGCGAATGCACAATACTAATTAAAGGTTAACCGTGCGCGAAGATTATCAAGGCCTGCTGGCCTGTAAGCGAAATGAAAGCAGTTGATTAATATGCACATCAAAATGGTTACCTGGCCAGGTTTATTGCAAAACACATGCAGTGAAGAGTGGCAAAAGTTAGGTCTTCACAGGGTCAAAGAAAAATCTCTAGGGAAATCCCATTTGAGAGTGAATTTATCAACATGATGACGGTAAGGCGCATAATTTTCGCTAATTCCTTGGCTTATTATGCTTATTAAAGTGTCCTTATTAACCTAACCAACAGTTGCCTGTTCCTTCGACAAAGGATGTACCTTCTATCAGAGTCAAATACACACGGTATCTCTGTGATATTCTGGTAGGTAATAAGGATTGGAATGGACTGGACTCAAAGCTAGAGCCAGGTTCGACAATGGAGTAATAGACAACTGCAGAGCCACATAGGACTCGTAGTCATTGGAAACGGAATTGCACTAATCGCAGATACGCAGCAAAACAATAAAGTACGATGTTTTCCATAAACAAGCACCACATCTGCCACAGTCTAAATGTAGTTACAGGTCGTTGTAACGAAGGGGCTCTTTGTTCTTGAGTCTCTCAAACCTTCGTGAATGCCGTGGCGGTATTTTATGATCCTCTTGGTCAGTTGATGGTCACTCTAGAAAAAGCTCAACTAAAGAATCGTTAAGCTCGTGACCGATCACAGGGTTGTCAGATGGATTACTAACAAGTTGATCGAAATGCCTATTATGTACTGAACCTGCAGACAAGTTTAATATTACATATATATGGGAACCCGTGGTTAAGGATTATTCCTCATGATGGGCGTCGAAGACCGGGAACCAACACGTCGGGCAGTTGCCACGGGCATTTGGACAAATAAACAGCTCCATATTTCGACAAATGCTCAGTGTGTACTTTCGCCCCCATGTCGTATCCGCAAATCAAGCCTGTCATCCATGGCTGAAACACGACCTTAATGCACTGGAGCAGCCACAACGTCGGGCATCTAAGAACGTAATTGGAATGCGCAATCTTTCTTACCAGGAGAGGCTGCAACGACTGAGATTGTTCAGGGGAAGCTATCGCAGACTACGAGGTTACCTGATTATGGCATACTTGATTCTGCGAGACCCACATCATGTGTGCCGCCTTTTACTGCAACTCAGCAGCAATACAAAACTGAGGGGCCACTCATTAAAACTCGCAGAAAAATGCAGTCGTCTGGAGTGCCGGAGAAATTTCTTTTCCATTCTTGTCTTTCACCCGTGGAATGCTCTCCCAGTATCGGTCTTCTCTGCCTGGAATATACCATGGAATTATTTGTTGTTAACTGTGGGTACTGTGAATTTATGAGGATCGCAGGACTACAGTGGAGCAAACGATAAGTCCTTATTTGCATATTTAAATTATTAACTATTTTACTATGCATATCATCATTATTGTTATGTTGATATCCCCACCAACTATCCAACTGGACTTGTAAAGCAACGATTCTTAACCCGTATAAATTCATTGTTCATTATTTCATATGCTAATTTAGGGGAGTGTTTCGCCACCGTATCTGTATGCATTATTCAATATCATTTAGTTCATCTTGTTGTTTCAAGTGATTGACTGTTGCTTTATATCCCTTGATGTGCATGTCGACAAAGTGCCTACCTGTCTATTACCCACTACCTCGTCCATTCTGGCTACAGGAGGCAGTGGGTCGTTGCTGGAGGGGACGCGGTCCACGGTCCTTGTGGCCGTGCTAAGCTCAAAGATTGGTTCCATGCGCTCACTGTGGAGCGGACTACGGTCCAGCCACCGTCTTGTGTGCGATTGATTCCCCAAATACATCGTGCTTGTGTTTGCCTGTGAAGGAGTGTGGGCTGGCTCCGTTGATGAAACGTGGCTCCAATCCACCTGCCTCCCGTACTTTTTCTTTCGGGTTTACCCTGGATATGGGTTGTGTGATTGGAGCTGTGAGTGGTGCAGCGCAAGACACTCATGGTCCCTCTGTATATGCAGGCATCCTGTGGCCGGCCACAGTGGCAGAAAAATCCGCAACCGGATGTCACCAACCATACTGGTTGCCCTGAACTTTTCCGCAACCGCAAAATGAAGAAGTATGTGAGCAAATTATTACAGGGTTCTTCATTTGAAAATGTAGTGCAAACGTCATCAAACGCTTCATTAAATTTAATGGCCGGGACCATGGTCACTGCAGTTGAAGGATTGAGTTTGCGTTTACTGATGACATCGATTTCAAAGGAAGTTTTCTGATCCACCTTGGTGACACTCTTTATAAGGCATTGGCTCAGTTAATCTAATCGACTTCCATTTCAGCGTTTTCAAAAGGATGGAAAGGAATTGCAGAACATTAAATCGGTCTGCTGACACACAATGTATTGCATCCGCTGACCCCTTGAGACCTCGACTAAATGCTGTACGCGAGCAATGCTCAGTATGTGTAGTTCTTTAGATGGTTTTGCAACATTGCGCAATACGGTACGTTACCAGCCGTCGAAGTAATGACCACCTTGGGTGTGAGTGCCATAATGGTCACAATTTGCTAATTTTGAAGGTTTAAGCCAAAACGGGATCTTGTAATTGCGTAAGTACGTATATACAATGTGCACTTTTGACAAGAAAACCTGGTTGATAATATGTGTTCCCTTTTATTGCGCGCAATCAGCCGTGTGCGTAATCTGTTGTGTCCGCCCGGGAAATCCCGGGTCCGCATTCTTCCGTACCAGCAATCTTCATATCAGCTTTTACGTCTCTGTACTTTTTGCAGTCAGCAATTTTCGTGTGCGATTCCGTCATGTGCACTTTCGTCATGGAACAGTCAGAGCGTGACCAGTTCTCCGTCATAGTGATAAGGTCGCACGCTTTCAATGCTTGACCCAGCCGCATTACGGAAACTTTACTCAATATGCCTTGAGCTATGGTGTACATACGGGAAAGCTTCCATCATGTCAAAAGCTGTTGACTAGGAGCACATGAATGATTCGTCTTTGTGCCGACCGATGACAAGCCGACACCTAATCGCTTTTTGGTTGAATTGCCAAATCTCCAAAGGAATGCATTCTGTTTTTGGTCTGACTTGCACCTGCGGTATGTGGTCCAACAGCAGCCTTCTCTATACCTACGGATCTTAGAGCACAGATTTCTGAATCGCTTTTGTGGTTATCTTGAGTCCCGGGTGGTGTCGCTTCCGCGAGAACAGCGAGTGGCTGCGCCTCTTGAATTGCTGTCTTCAGTCGTAGTTCCGAAGGATGTGTGTTGCGTACTAACTGCCAGCTGAGGATTAAATTCAAAGCCATCGGTCGCTACTGCACCGTTAGTTCCCGTATCCTTAGGCCACTGCCTCTGTAGTTTGGCGACATGGGTAACCGTATAATTGATTGATGTGACGTCGCTCTCACAGAGAGCTCTAATTATGCAACGCCATTCTTCCAAATCAAGAGCGTGGGCTTCTTCCTTGCTGGTTGTCAGTAGCTTGGGCATGATATGAATGAAAATAATGCTTTTTCTACTCTCCGAGTGGTGGCTGTTTGAATTATTTTTGTCCTGCTGGCTTTCGTTCCATGGAACATACGGAAATATGAGTATCCCACTGCTTACAATCGTCAGGTGGTAAGCTGACAAAAACACGTCTCGACAGCATCTGTTGATTCGAATTCATTATTGATTACTGATTACTGGTTGGAATCAGTATGAAGAGACATGTCTGTGTAGCTGCGTCTAATGTCACTCAGGGACAAGGAGCCGTTATATTGGAGTGCGCTCGATATACTTTGTATCCGCAAAGTGTTTGTCCAGAATTGCTTAAATTCCGACACCGACTTTGTCCCAACTACATGCTGCGGTAGATTGTTCCATACATTCACGACTCTCCGTTTGAAACAGATTTCATGACCGACCAACTTCAAATCCGGTACTACGAGCTTGTACTGGAGTTCTCGTCTGCTGCTTGGTGTACGAAGATGAAGTAGCCCCCTCAACATGGGGTAATCACCCAGATATACTATCCGGTGCGTCATGTTCCTCACATTAGCCCGGAGTCCGCGTAATGTATCGAGGTTGGATGTCTAGTGATGGGGACCTAGATTGGGATCCGTTTATATTACAAGGGAAATTCCAGTGGTTTAAATCATCCAGCTGTTTACCCCTTAAGGAGTTTGCCTTGAACTCAGGAACGTTGGTGTATGTAAGTGTGAGGGACCCATAGTTTTGCCTGCTCTTCAGTGATGTAGGACCCACGGTTATCGAGGGCTTTAGTGATGTCTCTGCAGGCTGCACCTAGTTCGTGACCCCTTTTGCTGCTCTACTGGGTGAGGCTACTGAGGTCTCACTTTGATTATGCCGAACAGCAACGTTTGAATAGGTGGATCGCTCTTTAGGGCGCATCGGATTTTGTTGATCAAACGGATGGTTGGGTGTTACCCACGTTGCATCAGTCGATACATTAGATGAGATGACGTGGGTGGTGGGATTAGACATGCCTCTATCGGTAGCAACGACGACTAGGATAGTGGTTCCCAAAGTTTATAGCACTGTGCAGCCGTGTGAACGACTGGATATTCTGCTTGGTTTCGAAACAGCAACTGAGCGAGACGGATGAGATGCAAAAGGCACTATTGTCGCTTCGAGCGAGGCAATTTTGCATTTAACCGATGTTCAGTTTCGGCGACTGGGCTGTCGCACTTTTATGTTAACGCTAGTACGCATTTTACCAGTAAAATAATTGTGCACTTAGAACAGAACCACGGTGAACCCGGCGTACTGTATTTCTTTATGTCGGTTCTACAGGCGTTGACGCCTATCGAACTGTACCGATCAGTGCAACCCGTACAATTCTACTCTACATTTACTACCTTAGCACAAGTTTACTTAATACAAAATACTTCGTTTCGGGCTGCCGGTGTGGTTGTCATGAATGCCGATTCCTGTTGTACAAATCCAAGATGGCGGACAAAGACAGCAGTTAGGCAAACCAATGAGGTCTTCGAAAGTAGCCAGAAAATAGCCGCAAAATTTGCACAGCTTAACAAATACACCAAAGAAAAAATATTGGTGCATATTTTACAGAGAAAACATATATAATTCAGTACTGCGGAAGCATACTTAGAATCCAGCACGGTGATTCAAAAATGCGCGGCGTCCTAGTGTACAGCCAATTCCAGGGTAAACTCCGGTTGACCGGTAGAAGGAAGTGGGCGCTTACCCACAACTTTGTGCTTGTTAAGCAACCGCAAATCAGCACACGCTCGTATAGATCTATCATTCTTTTGCACTGCAGCAAGAGGATGAGCCCACGCAGAGAAGTGTATCGGTTCTATCAAGCCGTCTTTGACCATCTGTTTCAAAGCTTTCAACAAAGTCTGACGTTCTGCCAAGTGTATTGGCATCGGCTGCGAAATACTGCAAGGCCTGTAATCTGCCTTCAAAGGAATGCGATGCATCCCCTTTGGAACTTTGCCGAATATCCAAACGGGAAAGTTTTGGGTAGCTAGGAACAATCATTTGGACAGTTGGCTGCGATCGCAGCATTGATATGTTTCACCAATTGCTATTACATTTTGTGGCACAGAGGGTTAATACGGAAAAATTGCGTATAGTTATTTTCTCTGATTTCAACTGGCGGAATTGGGATGCGGTCAACATCTCGTTATTGCAAATTCTAGATATTGTGCCATTTATATGTTTTTGTTTCTCAACAGTATCTTGGTGTTTGTATGCCTGTCAGGTTCATATCCTTTATTAGTGAATCATACAGTCCAACGAAAAATTGATTAAGGTAGTTGCCAAAACGATTCCAACGATTCCAAAAGGATTCCAAACCGTTCCAAAGAAAAGGAATGTTAATAACTTTCTTCTTCCCTAGCTTTGGATCACTGCTGACAAATCGCCTTTGATAGACAACATCAAATTTCACTATCTTGAGAATGTCTATTGTTTCATCTGCAATAGCGTGCTGCAACATCGCCAATTGATTTGGCGCCGCTTACATCATTTTTGTGAAGTCCAGCCTCTTCACTTGTAAGACTTGCTCGTTTTTGGTAGCGACCGTCATGTAGTTATAGCGGCCCTAACATTACAAGCTGCGGCTGTCATCCGTAGCCATCCGAGAATCAGAAACTGAGACTGGACAGCGAAAAAAATGTAATATTTATATAGCACACCTTGAACAGTTTAGAGAGTTGAACAATGAATGAAAAATGAACAATGATATATTACAAGTAAAAAAGCGATTGCTTTACAAGTCCCGTAGGATGGTTGAAGTGAAAGCAAACATAAGTGTAAATCGTCAGTTTAAGCGTCTAGTGAATTCAAGTGCCTCTTATTCATAGAAACGTTGTAGAATACGTACTGATTTATTACTGTATGGAATTGCTGTCTGTCTAACAATCGACGCGATTGATTGGCAACATTACGAAATAATAATAATCGCTCACGTGTTTGATGGTGGTTTTACGATCAGTAACGACCTACACGAATAACTACAAGCACAGTCACTTGCACATATATGTTTATTTCTTAATCTACCCAGCTTCTGGCTGACGTCAGCAAGTGACGAATAGAAGGTGAATTATTAGAAGCCTATCCAGTCCGCTGCACTTTTTACTTGTGGAGTGGTGTCAATATTTCTATATCAGCACACTCCAAATCGTTTCATTAACCTAATCGGGTATTCTCAATCGGAAACAGGTTATTTTGCTAGCGTTTAAGTTGTGGTTAAATCATCTTGAAAAATAAGCGATCTGGATTTCATTTCAGTGTAGATAACGCGTTCAATATATTTGCTGTTAATGATATAAACATTTACCTTCAGGTCCCCTATAACCGCAGCCGACGATCAATGTTAATTTTTCTGTGTTTGGCGGATCACGCGAGACGCTGGAAAAGTATGGCATACATTTCACTGCACTGATACGACTTCATCTACTGAAAAGAAATTACTTGAACAGTATTCAGTAGAACACATAGCCGCATTGCGAAGTTTCTGCATCTAACCGCATATGCGGTGCAACTGCCCTGTATCACCTGTCACCTACTTTAGAACAGTGACTTGCATTCGTCTGTTGCTCTTTCTTCTTGCTGAGTTCAATTGACCATAGTACATACGAGTACAAAGCCGGAAAACCTTAGATTATTATGTCACTTTACTAGGTGTTCTACTTCTTTTAGTCGGGCGTAGTTACTTTGTAGCTGAGAAATATATCAATGCGAGCAATTTGTTTCCATCGGATTCGGAAACAGGTAAACAGCATAACCGAAACCTACCCTAAAATTTGAATTAATAATCTAACCCAAAGTTATCTTCTGCAAGATATAAAACAATTGATATGTAAATAAATAAGATTTATTGATGTGCCATTCATGGATATATTAACAGGGAATGGGTAAAATCAAGTAAGATGCTGGGTAGGTTTCTTTATAAGCATACAACAAATTTTGCTGGAAATAACACGAAAAATTTACACATATATTCCGTTTACGCACCGCTTATAATCTATCTGAATCTTGGCCGATGTATTGAATTCCATGTTTTTGGCTACTGAACTGACGTGGTAAACTAAAGGTAGCGTACGGCACATTTGACTGTGATAATAATCCTAGCTTGGAGTTGATTTATATTGTCGCGTTCTAATCAGGTCCCCTGTTTTCACATAGGCGTCATCTATAGCCAGTTCTAATGATTTCTGTGCAATCCTCATGGATGTTGATGTGCTTCAGAAGAGATCACATTTGCACCTCAATAATAGGCTGTTGTAATTCTATGCATATTATCCAATTCGATCTGATTTCTTTGTGATACATGCGCATCATTCTCAGGGTTTATCTGTCCGATTTGGAACAGGCAACAAAGCTCCTCTCCAAGCGCGTAAAAACAGAACGGAAGAGTGGCTTTTCCTGAGCGTATTTTCCGTAATGTTTTTCGGAGAACGAACTGGGCAAACATAATTCTAAAGGTCTGATTATTAACGAAGGCATTTATATTTGAAGAATTTTTTCTTGTTCTTGCACCTACGTGTTCTCATGACATTTCTTAGTAGATCAAGGGAAATATTAAACTAAAGCAAGTGCTCTACAACAATACTTGATTTATCGAATACTGATTGGAAGTTAACGCTTGCCAACACTGATAAAATGTTCCAGAAGGATAACGAGATATTTGCAACAAATAGTCACCGTTACACGTTGTTGGACTACGCATTTCGCATAGAGTATTGATATGGAAACCAGATAGATGAATTCCATTTCATTACATCAACTCCGTTGCAAACGGAAAGATTACGACGCGGTCGCCCAATTACAAAACGCAAGAGAAAAGTCCACGGACATAATTTTACTGGGACTTTGCCAAATCTGTTACCTGACTTGTGGCCATCTTATCCCTGATAATCAGCAAACCGATAGTTTCTATTTTCTTCACTCATTACCAAATCCCATTTTAGTGTGCAGTTCAGCCGAATACATAGTAACTTAGTTTGAGCTCTCAGTGTAAGAACAGCCAACACATCAAATTCCAGCTGTCGCAAGGAGGTGGCGATTGAAAAAATCTAAAGCACCGATGAAGTCGAAGGTTACTATGTAAAAAGGATGATGAAGGTTGTTAAGAATTATAAACAATGTTAACGTGTGTGCGATCAAAAGCGAAAGGTAAAATGAACCGGAATTACTTAATTTTGATAAGTTTATAAAACACAGATCTGTTTTGCATAGGCTTACATTGTGGCTACCTTTCGTCCTTGACACAAGAGCTTCTTCAGGCGAGGTGAACTATACCATTTTCCATTGAAGTTGGACATTCGGGCAAAACATTTACGCCTGGGGGTCAACGGGGTTGCTCCTCCGGGGCAATCAAGTTGAGTCTTCGCTATGCGGAATAGAACCACTCACTGGCATGGTAGGGGCTGTTTCATTGGCCAAGCGCCTTCAGCAAATAGGACCTCAGACGCATATCGGTGGCATGGACCCAATTGAGACGCCGCAACCGAAACATGAGCTCACACACCTCTGTGCACAGTCGACGGGGGTGACACCATGTGCGACTGTGTTCCTCTACCCACAGAAGGGCATGTAACCAATCAGCGCACCCCAAAGGCACAGACGATTGGAGGGTAGGGGATAGGAAAACGAGCCGCAGCTAAATACATTAGCAGTTTGCTTGTTAACGTGCAGTCATCGTAAACACCATGCTCCGGAGAGGATCGTACGCTCGTCACTCCATAGAGGTGAAAAATGTCATACTGAAAGCGTACGAGGAAGGAGAAGATTGGAGGCAGGTTGCTCGTACTCTGCATGTGAAGGTGAAAACGTGCCGCAATTGGATTCGATCGCACGAGTCCACGGAATCAATACGACCGCACGGAGGAGCTCGTCGCAGGGTACTTGGGGAAAGCCACGTAGATTCGCTGGTGGAGTGGGTTTCTGCGGAGCCAACAATTACTCTCGAACTCCTTCGCTTGCGTTTAAAGGCGGGATTCGAAATAGAAGTCAGTCATAGCACTGTCTCAAGGTATTTGGACGGAAGACTGATAACTACGAAAAAACTGCACACCATTGCAGAATCCATGAACACCCTGGAGAACAAAAAGCGACGCAGATCGTTCGTACTGCAGCTCATGGATTATGAGGTCGAAGGGAGGCAACCTGTGTGGATCGACGAAACAAACTTCAACCTATTTTGTGGTCGCACCAGGGGCCGGTCTCGACGTGGCAGTCGAGCGCAATGTACGGTGGCGAACAGCCGTGGACCGAATGTGCACCTTGTCGGTGCCATGACGAAAAATGGCTTGATAACATGTACGATCTTGAGAGGTAGCTACAACAAGCAGAGATGCTCTGGGTGGCTGCGGGAAGTTCTCGATACCAACGGAGCAACGTTTGTGCGAGGTTGCGTTGTGGTTTGCGACAACGCACCCTGTCACACGAACCTGGAGCAAGTGTTTTCGGAGGACCGTTATCGCTCTGAGAGACTTCTACGTCTTGCACCATACTCTCCAGCACTAAACCCCATCGAAGGAATCTGGAGCATTATAAAGGCACATGTCAAACAGGGGATGAGGGGACGATATGCCGAAATGCTCCGGGGGGACCCTCAAGGACTTTTAAGCAAAACTGAGTGGCGGCTCCGTTTTCTCGAGTGTGCGGTGTCAGAAGCACGGGCCTTGATTACGCCTGAACACTGTGAACGAATGGTCGAACATGTCAGAAAGAATTACGGACGTGTTGTACATTTAGTCGATTTGTAACATAATCTGCTGCTAGTAAACTTACTGTTTGTAAACGAGTGCTTTACTAACTGTATTGTTGTATTGGGCCAGGGTACATTTTGTACGCTGCAAGAAGTAGCCAGTTGTGCACCCGCAGTAGCCATGTGGAGCACAGATGCGTTTTCCGTGTCGCGTTGTAGAGCAAACCTGCGAGAGCTAGAATAATCGTTGCGCGCGTAACTACCGTTGCATAGTCAGTAAATATGATTTATCCCTTGTCGTTGTTGGTGTTAAGAAAGCCGGTTCCACCAAATCGCCTTGACATTTTGAATTAGTTATGCCTACGCAGGTGATGAATTGCTCCGCATGGCGCATGCCAGACAAGTTCAAATGGGAACAGCAAGATAGGCATATCCCGTGAATGTTCCCCTTAAGCGGGTCGTTGCAGCATGAGTTGACGTAGTGTTTCGAAACGTGGATGAAGCAAAAACAACGACCTCATCGCACTCGGAACATCCGATTAATGATGACAAATCAGTTAGTAGAAAGGGAAGGCTTGGTGATGCCACCAAAGAGCATCGAGGTGACTCACGAAACCATTCACCGTAGATTCCCTTAGTGGTGATCTGGTAGCGAGTTATGGCGCTCTTTAACTGTACGCGATAAACGCGTTTCTGCCCAAATCCGATCAGAGGGTGGTTTGTGCAGTTTCCGCGGATGATCGCGGAGACTAGGTAACGTAGCGGGATGAAATAGCCAGGACAGATCTGGACCAATCTTTCCCGTCGGTTGATTCGCATTGCAAGTACTGCCTCCGAAAGTTCCAAGCGTGGCATTAAAATTAACTTCAGGGCGAGTGAATATTTTCTGGGAGATCATTTGTGTAGACTAAAAATAGTAGTGGGCCAAGGACGGATCCTTGTGGCATACCACTGGAGACACACAAGCTGTCCCAATGGGCATCGGCTATTCTTACCTTGATTGTTCTGCCATGCAAGTAAACTTGCAACCAGGTGAGCAGGGAACCACTGTTAACGTACGCACTGATCTTTTGTAGCAGAACGGAGTGGATGGCTTCATCAACTGCCTTGGAAAAGTCGTGTACAATTTCCGATGAGTCACAAATTACTTGCACTTGAGTGCCTTTTACGTAATCGTTATACAGCGCAAAATAAAGTGTTGGGCAAGGGCTGTCATCGGTCGACCGGGTGTTGACATATCTTTTCTTTTGATTTGATTACAGGATGGTCCCACTCACAGGCGGACGAACTAACAAGGGACAGTGGTGTGCAATGCGCTAACTGGCTCTTAGCAAGTGAACTGACTCATTCGGTTGGTTGTATCCATCTTCGTGTCAAACACTAACCATTGTTGTCCACCGTCCAAGACTGTAAGACTTTAACCCCGCTTGAAGACGGAATTGGAAATCAAAGTCAACCGGAAGCACGGGCCTCGGTTGCGCCGGAACACTGTGAACGAATAGTCGAACATGTCAGGGAGAATTACGGACGTGCTGTTCATTTGGTCGATTTGTAACATATTCCGCTGTTAGTAAACTTATCGTCTGTAAACGAGTGCTTTTCTGACTCTATCGTTGTATCGGGTCAGGGCGCGTCTTATACGCTGCGAGAGGTAAACAGTTGTGCACCCGCAGTAGCCCTGCGGATCCCAAGAAATGTATTTGGTATGCTCGCGTCGCTTCCCCGATTTAGTTGTCGCGTTATAGAACAACCCTGCGAGGGCTAGAAAATTATTTGCGTGCGTTACTACCGTTGTATAGGCAGTAAATATGATTTATCGTTGGTGGTTTTTGTGTTAGGAAAGCCAGCGGATAGCGGCTTACATATGGACATGGAAAAAACAAACGCTGATCTGTGCCTACTTGATCGCAATGGGGGGAGTGTGTGGCTGTTGACCAATTCGTTTAGCCTTTTACGTGAACGCATGCAGCTAGACGTTGCTTGACCTCGTTCAATGATGATCAATGCGGAATAAAAGAGCACGTGATGAAAGCGCAAATAACGTTTACCGGGACCTAATGTGGAATAATTGCGGAACGATATTTGCTATTAACTGGATCGAACAATAAGGCTACGGATTGAAGGGGTTTTGCAGCGGAAACAAAGCGTGAACGTTGCAGCAAATCGCCTTGCAATTATTATTAGTTATGCCTATGCAGGTGATGAGTTGCTCCGCATGCCACATACCGGTCAAGCTTAAATGGGAACGGAACGATACGACTATCCCTTGAGTGTTCTCACTTTAGCAGGTCGTGGTAGCAGGAGTTGACGTAGTGATTGAAATGTGGATAAAGCTGAAACAAAGAAAGCATCACTTCCGGAACAGACAATTACTCCTCACGAATCCTGCACTAGCAGACACTGCTGGGCCAGTTACGTGAAGTGAGAAGGAGTAAGAAATGAAACTGAATCCAAGACGAACAAGGTAGGTAAGCAATCATAATACCACGGCATTTGTGGAATGAGAGAAAAGAAGATTGAAAGATGATGAGATATCAGTTAGGAGCAATGTAAGCTTTGGTATTGCCAACATAGGGCATCGAGATAACGCACGAAACCCTTCACCGTTAGTTGTCTAACAACGTGATGTGGAAGCGCGTTCCAGCGCTCTGTAACTGCGCGACAATCGCGTTTCTGCCCTAATGCGTCCGCATTTTTCCCAGAGGTAGCTATTCGTGATTCCATCACGAAGTAGGCGATTCATGGGTTAATGCAATGATACGTATTGAGTAGACCGTGGAAGTAACTATATCAATCCTTTAGATGGATTTATGCCTTACAATAGCCCGAAGACATTAGTCTGCGTTTGAGAAAAAATTTACAAATTGGCTTGTAAATTCTTGGGAACTGAAGACCTAGAAGCCATGCTTGCAATCCGCTTGGTTCCTGGATGCCACAAGAAGCCAACTTTGCCATGTCATACTTGTTATCTTTCGACCGCACGGGATTCCGCTGAGAAGCTGTGAACGTCTAACGTATGGGTGTGCAACGGTTACTGACAGGCACTGATGTAGTGTAGCCCCTTTACGGATTCTGTCAGAAAATAGTGGTTCGAGCATCCTCACGTACTGCCTCTGCCACCAACTGGTTCATTCGCAGACGAACTAACAGAGAACACTGGTGCACTTTGAGATAACCGGCTGTTAGAAAATGAACTTACTCATTTGGTTGGTTGCATGCATCTTCGTGTCAAACACTAACCATTGTTGTCCACTGCCTAAGAGTGTAAGACTGTAATCCCAGCGTTTAACCAGACAATACGTGCTCGCCATGTTACAACAAGAAGCGCAACCCGTAGTACACGGTGTGGAGAGGCATGTACTAACACCTAGCAATACTCGATGCGTATAACCCTTCCGTAATCAACCATGTTTGGACCCTTCATTCGCCGTAAACTGCCTATCGTTCTGTGTGTCACCAAGAGACAAGCGAAACTGCGTTGGTAACAATCGAGCCGACCCAAAGGATGCAGATGCAAGTCATCGTGGACCAGCTGATCTCCACTCAGCCCATGACTGTGCCTACTGTGTAAGCTGCAGCGAACCACAGAATCCTGCTAACAACACTTGTGTATCCATCACGTCTGCTCGCAGTAACCCCGGGATAGACAGACTTGCAACGCTGCGTCACTGCGTAAGTCGGGTTAGCTGCAGTCGAGTCAGCCAAACCATTCTCGCACTGTACACCGGTATCCTAAGGTGGAACAACAGAACTTCACTCATCATACTCGGTCAGTGTTTTGTAGCATGGCGTGGTAACTGCCACATTGTGCTGAGGTGCGCTCAGCCAGTTCACTGTGGCTTCTCAGCGGAATCCCGTGCGGTCGAAAGATAACAAGTATGACATGGCAAAGTTGGCTTCTTGTGGCATCCAGGAACCAAGCGGATTGCAAGCATGGCTTCTAGGTCTTCAGTTCCCAAGAATTTACAAGCCAATTTGTAAATTTTTTCTCAAACGCAGACTAATGTCTTCGGGCTATTGTAAGGCATAAATCCATCTAAAGGATTGATATAGTTACTTCCACGGTCTACTCAATACGTATCATTGCATTAACCCATGAATCGCCTACTTCGTGATGGAATCACGAATAGCTACCTCTGGGAAAAATGCGGACGCATTAGGGCAGAAACGCGATTGTCGCGCAGTTACAGAGCGCTGGAACGCGCTTCCACATCACGTTGTTAGACAACTAACGGTGAAGGGTTTCGTGCGTTATCTCGATGCCCTATGTTGGCAATACCAAAGCTTACATTGCTCCTAACTGATATCTCATCATCTTTCAATCTTCTTTTCTCTCATTCCACAAATGCCGTGGTATTATGATTGCTTACCTACCTTGTTCGTCTTGGATTCAGTTTCATTTCTTACTCCTTCTCACTTCACGTAACTGGCCCAGCAGTGTCTGCTAGTGCAGGATTCGTGAGGAGTAATTGTCTGTTCCGGAAGTGATGCTTTCTTTGTTTCAGCTTTATCCACATTTCAATCACTACGTCAACTCCTGCTACCACGACCTGCTAAAGTGAGAACACTCAAGGGATAGTCGTATCGTTCCGTTCCCATTTAAGCTTGACCGGTATGTGGCATGCGGAGCAACTCATCACCTGCATAGGCATAACTAATAATAATTGCAAGGCGATTTGCTGCAACGTTCACGCTTTGTTTCCGCTGCAAAACCCCTTCAATCCGTAGCCTTATTGTTCGATCCAGTTAATAGCAAATATCGTTCCGCAATTATTCCACATTAGGTCCCGGTAAACGTTATTTGCGCTTTCATCACGTGCTCTTTTATTCCGCATTGATCATCATTGAACGAGGTCAAGCAACGTCTAGCTGCATGCGTTCACGTAAAAGGCTAAACGAATTGGTCAACAGCCACACACTCCCCCCATTGCGATCAAGTAGGCACAGATCAGCGTTTGTTTTTTCCATGTCCATATGTAAGCCGCTATCCGCTGGCTTTCCTAACACAAAAACCACCAACGATAAATCATATTTACTGCCTATACAACGGTAGTAACGCACGCAAATAATTTTCTAGCCCTCGCAGGGTTGTTCTATAACGCGACAACTAAATCGGGGAAGCGACGCGAGCATACCAAATACATTTCTTGGGATCCGCAGGGCTACTGCGGGTGCACAACTGTTTACCTCTCGCAGCGTATAAGACGCGCCCTGACCCGATACAACGATAGAGTCAGAAAAGCACTCGTTTACAGACGATAAGTTTACTAACAGCGGAATATGTTACAAATCGACCAAATGAACAGCACGTCCGTAATTCTCCCTGACATGTTCGACTATTCGTTCACAGTGTTCCGGCGCAACCGAGGCCCGTGCTTCCGGTTGACTTTGATTTCCAATTCCGTCTTCAAGCGGGGTTAAAGTCTTACAGTCTTGGACGGTGGACAACAATGGTTAGTGTTTGACACGAAGATGGATACAACCAACCGAATGAGTCAGTTCACTTGCTAAGAGCCAGTTAGCGCATTGCACACCACTGTCCCTTGTTAGTTCGTCCGCCTGTGAGTGGGACCATCCTGTAATCAAATCAAAAGAAAAGATATGTCAACACCCGGTCGACCGATGACAGCCCTTGCCCAACACTTTATTTTGCGCTGTATAACGATTACGTAAAAGGCACTCAAGTGCAAGTAATTTGTGACTCATCGGAAATTGTACACGACTTTTCCAAGGCAGTTGATGAAGCCATCCACTCCGTTCTGCTACAAAAGATCAGTGCGTACGTTAACAGTGGTTCCCTGCTCACCTGGTTGCAAGTTTACTTGCATGGCAGAACAATCAAGGTAAGAATAGCCGATGCCCATTGGGACAGCTTGTGTGTCTCCAGTGGTATGCCACAAGGATCCGTCCTTGGCCCACTACTATTTTTAGTCTACACAAATGATCTCCCAGAAAATATTCACTCGCCCTGAAGTTAATTTTAATGCCACGCTTGGAACTTTCGGAGGCAGTACTTGCAATGCGAATCAACCGACGGGAAAGATTGGTCCAGATCTGTCCTGGCTATTTCATCCCGCTACGTTACCTAGTCTCCGCGATCATCCGCGGAAACTGCACAAACCACCCTCTGATCGGATTTGGGCAGAAACGCGTTTATCGCGTACAGTTAAAGAGCGCCATAACTCGCTACCAGATCACCACTAAGGGAATCTACGGTGAATGGTTTCGTGAGTCACCTCGATGCTCTTTGGTGGCATCACCAAGCCTTCCCTTTCTACTAACTGATTTGTCATCATTAATCGGATGTTCCGAGTGCGATGAGGTCGTTGTTTTTGCTTCATCCACGTTTCGAAACACTACGTCAACTCATGCTGCAACGACCCGCTTAAGGGGAACATTCACGGGATATGCCTATCTTGCTGTTCCCATTTGAACTTGTCTGGCATGCGCCATGCGGAGCAATTCATCACCTGCGTAGGCATAACTAATTCAAAATGTCAAGGCGATTTGGTGGAACCGGCTTTCTTAACACCAACAACGACAAGGGATAAATCATATTTACTGACTATGCAACGGTAGTTACGCGCGCAACGATTATTCTAGCTCTCGCAGGTTTGCTCTACAACGCGACACGGAAAACGCATCTGTGCTCCACATGGCTACTGCGGGTGCACAACTGGCTACTTCTTGCAGCGTACAAAATGTACCCTGGCCCAATACAACAATACAGTTAGTAAAGCACTCGTTTACAAACAGTAAGTTTACTAGCAGCAGATTATGTTACAAATCGACTAAATGTACAACACGTCCGTAATTCTTTCTGACATGTTCGACCATTCGTTCACAGTGTTCAGGCGTAATCAAGGCCCGTGCTTCTGACACCGCACACTCGAGAAAACGGAGCCGCCACTCAGTTTTGCTTAAAAGTCCTTGAGGGTCCCCCCGGAGCATTTCGGCATATCGTCCCCTCATCCCCTGTTTGACATGTGCCTTTATAATGCTCCAGATTCCTTCGATGGGGTTTAGTGCTGGAGAGTATGGTGCAAGACGTAGAAGTCTCTCAGAGCGATAACGGTCCTCCGAAAACACTTGCTCCAGGTTCGTGTGACAGGGTGCGTTGTCGCAAACCACAACGCAACCTCGCACAAACGTTGCTCCGTTGGTATCGAGAACTTCCCGCAGCCACCCAGAGCATCTCTGCTTGTTGTAGCTACCTCTCAAGATCGTACATGTTATCAAGCCATTTTTCGTCATGGCACCGACAAGGTGCACATTCGGTCCACGGCTGTTCGCCACCGTACATTGCGCTCGACTGCCACGTCGAGACCGGCCCCTGGTGCGACCACAAAATAGGTTGAAGTTTGTTTCGTCGATCCACACAGGTTGCCTCCCTTCGACCTCATAATCCATGAGCTGCAGTACGAACGATCTGCGTCGCTTTTTGTTCTCCAGGGTGTTCATGGATTCTGCAATGGTGTGCAGTTTTTTCGTAGTTATCAGTCTTCCGTCCAAATACCTTGAGACAGTGCTATGACTGACTTCCTATTTCGAATACCGCCTTTAAACGCAAGCGAAGGAGTTCGAGAGTAATTGTTGGCTCCGCAGAAACCCACTCCACCAGCGAATCTACGTGGCTTTCCCCAAGTACCCTGCGACGAGCTCCTCCGTGCGGTCGTATTGATTCCGTGGACTCGTGCGATCGAATCCAATTGCGGCACGTTTTCACCTTCACATGCAGAGTACGAGCAACCTGCCTCCAATCTTCTCCTTCCTCGTACGCTTTCAGTATGACATTTTTCACCTCTATGGAGTGACGAGCGTACGATCCTCTCCGGAGCATGGTGTTTACGATGACTGCACGTTAACAAGCAAACTGCTAATGTATTTAGCTGCGGCTCGTTTTCCTATCCCTACCCTCCAATCGTCTGTGCCTTTGGGGTGCGCTGATTGGTTACATGCCCTTCTGTGGGTAGAGGAACACAGTCGCACATGGTGTCACCCCCGTCGACTGTGCACAGAGGTGTGTGAGCTCATGTTTCGGTTGCGGCGTCTCAATTGGGTCCATGCCACCGATATGCGTCTGAGGTCCTATTTGCTGAAGGCGCTTGGCCAATGAAACAGCCCCTACCATGCCAGTGAGTGGTTCTATTCCGCATAGCGAAGACTCAACTTGATTGCCCCGGAGGAGCAACCCCGTTGACCTCCAGGCGTAAATGTTTTGCCCGAATGTCCAACTTCAATGGGAAATGGTAAAGTGCACAGTTGGGTTGACTTTTTATGACAAATTTGCATGATGGTTACGATAGATCACCCGGTTCATTGTCTTATTTTGCTTGAACTTTTAAGATATCCATGAGTCATTTTTGTGTCACAGCGAGCATGGAACTTTACCATTTGATGCTTGTGAGACATATGAGAGACTGATGTTGTTTCTGTTCTCTTTAGTGATGTTATATTTCGCGTTCAAGTCTAGACTTTTCACTCAGGAATATGGCCTTGCCATTTGGTCAACATATCTCCTGTACCAGAAAATCTGTACAGAATACTTTGAATGGAGTGCTTTGACAAACTCCAGTAGCTGAACAAAGGTTTGTTGGCGTTGTGTATATCCAACCTATGTTATCAGTAAGCAAGATATAAAACTTGAGTTTGTGATTTTTTTGAAATTAGTAAAAAATCCTTATCAAATTTACGTTTGTGGCAATAAAAGCCAATATAAGGAGAATTAGCCGATACATAGAGGCTGTTCGTGGAGAACACGGTTGCCGTGATCCATGTAGGCTGTTAGAGTAACACTCCGGGAAAATTCCTAGCAGCCGACTCAGCCCTGTGGATGGGAACAAGCTCAATACAGGGTTCAACTCCTCAGCAGTAAATACCTTTCCATACCTCCTTTCCCATACTGAATCTTACACTCTATTTGACCCCAATAGTGTTTACAAGAGATTCACAAAATTAAAGCGAAAAAGGGAGCGCCCGGAAGGATCTGTCACTAATCGCTTTGAAAGTCTGTACTACGTTATAGACACTTTTGACAGAGATTTTTAACCAATATTTAACTACTGGTACTATCCCGGAAACTTGGAAAGCAGCCAGAATAACACCAAAATGTCTAAGTATTAATCACAATAGTATAACTTAACGTCTTGCAACTCAGTGCTGTTGAAGGTGCTTGAAAAGCTATTATTCCCACGCATTTTTACAAGCGATTATACTGATACTATTAAGCGAACAGCACAAGACCGACAACGCTACGCACTGGATACTGTCTTATATATTGTGCCTTCCATTGCATCTGCTTTGGAGACAAGAAGAAAGAGCGTGCGAATTCTGGTCCTCAGTTATACAGATGCATCATCAAAACTTTATATACCGTTACTACTAAACATACTACTGGGAAATGTGGTTGTAACATACATATGGAAGGCGATGCGGGGGCTACTTTAAAATTCCCACCCACTTCATAGTTATATGGTAGAAATTCCCGCAATTCCAACTAGTGATGACGCATTGAATGGAGCTAATTTTATTCAATTGCTCTTTTTTCTTAAGGTTAAATGCTTGCACTTACAATTCAATTTCATCGGATGTGAAACACCGATTATCTCGTCATGGGGTATGTAGCCCATTTAGTGTGGAATCTCCACAAGTCCAATTAAGATACGGTGAAATTTTAATTTGGTCAATCGTCTTTCCTTTCCAGGTGTTGTGCTGTCAAATCACGGACTACGTTCCCTTTCAGATACCACTCCTCCTTTGGCCATGAATGATCAAAGCATTTTTGGTTTATCCACCATAAATTTTCTCAGTGTTCTGTGGTTTTACAACTTATCCTGGTCAACACATATGTGTGAAACACATCAAAATCAGAGTGCAATTGATTGGAAGCTCATTCTAAACTATTCATTATTTCAACGGATTATGATGCGTACTTTCAATGTGGATTACCTTTCGCACCAGAGAACACCATGGTCAATTCGAGTAAGTGTACCGTAACATATGAAGAAGTAGATTTTGGGTGTTGCCTGACCGAAAACACTGCACTCCATGATGCCTTTCAACCATAGTTGACCTCAAAATTAGAGCTAGCAGGCATATTCGGGACAAATAGAATATTGAACCAGAGCATTACTCATTTATACATCGAGTCACGACGGCTAACGCTTGTTCCAACCAATCATCCGTCATTTTTCCACCAAGGTTCCTGGGTAGTTGCTAGTCTTACAACTTATCCCGGTGGACCGGTGCCTTAAAAGCACATTGTCGTCCCACGAATCTGACCGTGAACTTCGCTCGCAGCCACTGGTCTACTGTCATTCATGTGCATCAGACCGCCGCATGTCTGACAAACACTATCACCTTAGCCAATATTGTCGGTTGTCTTGCCTGTTTCATGTGACTTGAGATCTGGTCAATACACTGTCCGGTGCGGTGAAAACCTTTGTTCTGACGGCTCTAGGCCCGAGCATATCTACAATATTTGAAACTTTCGAATAGTCTATATATGTATTTGCATACTCCCAGACACGAATTATCCTTTGTACCCATATCTCTTTTTATGGGTTTTATAGTTGTTCATGATATTTCACATTTTTTATACTGTTCCTATGTTTTCCCCAAATTGTATGAAAGGATTACTCTCTTCATAGTTGTTCACTAAATTTGTCTCCAGATTAGCTGGATCAGTTAATGAACGCCTCGTTGAAGTCATCCTTACCAGGCATTCCGATGCATTTGATTCTATCATTCAAGAAGTTAAATGACATTTTCACCCCTGCACGTTTCTGTCAAATACGTATGCATTTCCTTCTCGCGGTTTTATCTTCTCGCAAGTTTATTTTGCGTTATCTTTTCCTCCTTGTTCGTTGATTCATATTAATAATGCATCAATTGCGAGACCGTTTGTTGGATTGGAAGTCAGCTGTTTTGGCAGTCCTGGTAATTGTGTATTTTGCCAGCAAATGCTATGTTGTAGTACACTTTGCAGTATTTGTGTAAATTACTATTATTATTCATTGGCGAGTCACATCCGCCACGTCGCAGTGTACTTAAACCGCCAGGTGTAACTTTCTCTGGGCAGCAAGCTTGCCAGACAAAATCCACCACATCTTGGAATACTGCTGTCGATCCATTTGTACAGTAACACTTAAATATTATCGACTACGCGATGCCCTCCCCCAAATGTACGATCATGTAGCTGTGAAGACGTACGATATATTTTAAAGGTTAATAAATTTTGGAATTTCCGTCAAATAAATACATATGGAGGGACAAATGTGGCTGGAATAGAGCAGAAAATAATATTTTCCACTTGCTTTCTTCTGGTTATATGTGGCAGGATTGTGAGATTTAGTCCGAAACTTGAAAGCGGTTGTCTATGGATTGTAACGGGACGACAGGAGGAACCCAGGTGAAGGAGAGTTTGCTCAAAGAATGCAAGTTTGCTCAAGTGTGTCCTGATTATTCACGTCTGAAACAAATTTCTGCTGTTCGCAGTCGGCAGTCACTTATTTTCTTTGGACAGTATCGAGCTGCTTGCTGGCTCCTGGAGAAGATGATCGGTAGGCGTCAGTTTGTTTCACACTGGCGAGGTAGATCTAGCATAAACTTTCAGGGTAACGCCAGGCTTTGGAACTCGCTGAACTGTCTCAGTGGTTAACAATAGTCAGGTGAGTTAAACTAGCCTTTTCTGCAGTTCTTGGGAAAGGTATTCGGATCGCAACGGACAGATTGACATATTTTAAGTTGGAAATAATCAAATGGCAAGGTGGACAGTACAGGGTTTCATGATACAATCAACTAGCCGGGTGGATTGTTGTGTCGGCGCTCCCACGACTACTACCACTCAGTAAGCATAGTGAGAACACAAACTGCCAGAGACAAGTATACGAAAGTTCTTTTACACAGGGAAACGACTTCGTTATCTATCATAAGGCACAAGCGGGAATGTCAACCAGAGTACGTAAAGCGTGCGGACAATTAAAGCTAGTAAAGACGGGACAAATAAGGAAGCAGTCAGGTGTACGCAACGAACGGAAATTGAGATTGTTAGCGTAAGATTACTGATACGATCTGACGTTAAAGTTAACGACTCCAAATAACCAATAGGGATAGCGAAATGGTAAGTTAAAACAAACAGCAGTAAAACCACCAGTGAAAAACGAAATCCTACATTCCTGAAATGTTACACAAGTGTACCTGTATTGTTATCGCTCCTCCAGCATGGATGAAGTGCGAATGATAAGTTAATGACAGATAATTGCTTTCCGATGCAGAGCTTGCAAGAAAAGATAGAGTTGTACTCAATTGTTTAGGCTGCAGCGATATGTGGTTCAAGGAGACAGTAGTCAAAATAAGGTGAATGGGTTGTACGTGTCATTTCTTCGAGAAGCAAGATGATTGCGTGCCAATTTCGGCTGCACAGGATAGTCTGAGTAAGAACAATTACCCTATTTAGGTTAAGCTGTAGAATCCATATTAGAACGGATAACCGACAAAGAGAAAGACTCCTTGAACAATAGAGGAAGCGAAATGGTCTACCATAGGGATGCCTATGTTGACATGCATCAATTTTTAGGTGCACACGATGAATACATCACTAGGTACTAACCTGTGAACTATAGAGATTATATGGGAAATATCTATCCAACAGTGACTAGGCTGGAAGAGCGGTAAGACTATAGTGTGTGTTTTAGGCAAAAAGTATGAAGTACACAAGAGTAGGGCAAATGGGCTGTGTCATCATCATCATCATTATACATGTCAGCTAGAGATGGTAAAACACCTCCGCTATTGTACCGCAATACATAAAGGAAATACATACATACATACAATATATAAAGGAAAAATAAATACGACAGTTGAATGCCAGCTGAGCTACCAGCAACGGATAGGCATCGTTCCGGTAAGCTACTAGCCGGCTACTAGGCAAAAACAAAAATTTAATTACGTTTTACCCTACGAAATAAGATCGTAGATGGAGGGGGAGGCTAAAGGGATGGGGAGGGACAAAGAAACCACAGTAGGAACGCCACTGAGGTCGGCTCCTTGCCATATCAGCAAGTGTATCAAGCCAAACGTGTTCACCGTCTTTTGGACCCCAACCAGGGAGCCGTGAAGCTCCAACCGAGGCCAGCTCAGAAGTGAGGGCCTTCATTCCTCTGGACCAAGTCATCGCTTGGCCACCTCTCCTCTTCTTCCACCCACATCTCCGGTGAGCAAACAACGCACGTCGAGGGAGTCGGTGGGCTGGCATGCGCAACACGTGGCCCAGCCATCGGAGCCTGGTGAGTGAAATGACGGTGCTAAGCGGTTCATTCCCTTTTCCTAGGCCGTAAACAAGGCGTCGAACACGCTCGTTACTCACGCGGTGTTCCCACCAGATGTGAGCCAAACTGCGAAGGCACCGATGATCGAACGTAAGTAGCCTCTTCATGTCCGCCGATCTTAGGGGCCAGGTTTCGCAACCGTACAGTAAGGTCGAACGTACCGCTGCATTGTACACTCTACCCTTCAAGGCGAGAGTAATGTCGCGCCGTCGCCATGGGTGGCGAAGGTTAGCAAAAGCACTTCGAGCTTTCGCTATGCGGTTCGTGATCTCGTCTTCGATCCCAAGGGCTCTGATACAACTTCCCAGGTAATTGAATTTCTGGGCTGTGTAGAATCTATGTGTCCGACAAAGAAAGTGGTATGGCATAATACGTATGTTGTAACCTAGATTTTGCTACCAGGGTTTGCCTAGGATTAAGGGGAATAATTAAGCAGCGCAGCCTTATACGATTAACTCCTCCCCTCGAAGGTGGAGAGCTCTATTTTCGTAGAATAGGTCAAACAATCGACGAATCATAAACAATTCGTTGCCAGTGAAATCTATTGTGATCAGCAACCACAATTGATGTGTTACTTGCTAGTTTTTCGCACCAGCTTCAAAATCAGATAGTTCACCACATGCCCGTGAAAAGTCCGAGACTGCAGTTTTAGCCCGTTGGGCATCATCAATAATGCAACGTTCATGGAGGACAAGATTCGCTATATCGCACTTAGCTTGTACATCATGACCGTTTGAATCTGTCCAGCGTTGTCCATTGACATAAGCTGTTGACTGGCGGTGCAAGCCGCTGGTTGTCATGGGTTCGAATCCTAATGGGTCCGATGAATGCGCACTACTGATGGTGCCCAGCAAGCTGAGATTGCATTCTAGTGCTTTTCCGGGCATATGGAGGACTACTTTATTTAAAGGCTGGTGAGACGAACTCGAATTTAACCAGAATTTGGCATGAGTCGGGTGTTGCTTGTGGTGACAGGTGAACATAACCTTCGTAGTAAGTATGCTACAGATGAGGTAAGTGGGACTAAAGGCACCGGCCATATGGAAGTTATAATGATGTAGAGCCGACCATTGGAAGAGCTAAGAGTTAATGTATATGATGAGGTAGCAGCTTCTAATGAACTTGAGTGAACCACTTAAAAGTGGTGCGTTCCGGTGTAGGAGGATAGGACACGGTATAGTGACATTGGCAAATGAGATTTAAGACAATCGACAACCTGAATTATGTATGAAACAGAGGTGGGTGGTGAACAAATGTGAAAGCGTATGGGCTGCACAGCGGCCGTGGTTGAGACGAGCCAAGGAAAGGGGATTAATTATGAACAACTGAGAAAGATGCCTTTCTTAGCTGATGCAACACACACTGAGCAATTGCAAACTGGCAAGAAACCTATCAGATTTGACTAGGTTTCTGCCATAGGGGCATTAAATGGCAGTTCGACTAATGAACATAAAAGTGTGTGAAGAGAAAAAATGAAGCGGCGTAATGTAGGCAAAGTTAGGCAAAAAATGTTGTCCAATTGGGATAATGGATGAGCGTTTGTGAAAGAATCCCTCTGAAGCAGATGCGTCGAGGATCTGGGACCGGCCAATTGACAACATGTATGTCAGACGTGACTAGAGTTATGGATCTCAAAGTATAAAGTTTGTCCAGCTAAGTAAGTAAATAAAAAGAAATAAAATCTAAACTAAGCATCAGTCTTGTTGAGAGGGAAGAAGGAAAAAGACCGACCAGTAGAGCTAAAAGCGATAGAAGCTAGCTGAAGCGGATGCGTCGATGTTGCATAGATGTCAGATTGCAAGAGACCGGTCTGACATGGTTTGGGTTCTGACAAGCATAGAATAAAGCATGGCCACCCTAATTACATAAAAAAGGAAAAAAATGAACACAATAAACTATGGATCGTGGCTAGAAGAGCAAACAAAAGCCTGAATCGTTAGGAAGATAAGAACAAAACACCGGCTTTAGTGAGAAGAGAGATGAAAAGCCAGACATTGTGGCAACCGTTTGTTACACTGAAAATGAGACCATCCGAAGCAGCTAGGTCAAATTTCCCGGTATCAGCCGGTCGGCAAGATGCAGGTCAGAAGCGATTAAGCGTTGCCGAAATAAGTACGCTAATAAATGTAATTCATATATAACTGAAACACCAGTTTTGATGAGGAGGCAGGAAAAATTCTGTCCAGTTGGACTAAAAGCGACAGTGTCTCACTGAAGCGGATGCGTCAATTTTCCGAAGATGCCAGTTAGTAAGAGTCAAGTCTGACATGGTTTGGGTGCTGACATGCATAGAGTAAACCCTGGTTAACATAAGAAAGCAATACAAAAGGAAAATACTTGGATCTTCCTAAATGAATACTCCCAGAAAATGCTTGAGAAAGGTTATCAAAGACGTTCCACACACTTGAGCGCACGCCCCGGAGCAGCAATCCTTCGTTCGTCAAATCAAAAGCAAGTAATATCTGGAGCGCAGAACGTGTAAATATATGTTCACTAGGGATTTGAAATGGCGAGATCACAAGAACAGTTGGTATGCCGACACATCACTGCAGAAAATGTATTAAATAAATTGTTATCATTAAGTATCCACAATTTCCCTGGGGTCCATAACATTCGACCGAAGTTTCTACGAGTAGCAGCCAGTTCATTAGCAGAATCGCTGTCCGTTTTCTATCAGCGCTCTTTAAAGGAAAACCGAATTCCAGCAGAATGAAGACGAGAGTACACCGCGCATATTTATAATCGAGATAGCCGCACTGACCTTATCAATTACCATTCAGAACTCTGTTTCCAGTGCCTTCCGAAGTTTGGTAACGAATCATCGCAGATGCGCTGATGCAGTATTTGGAAAACCACAATTTAAGAACTTTAGAGCAATATGGTTTCTACCAGCAGCACTCATATAATATTAACCTATTAATAGCGTGCCATAGCAGGACTGAATTAATTGCTAATGTAGCAGGAGACGATGTTATCTATCTGGACATTCCAAACGCATTTTATCGCTTATACTACCGCATTCTCTTATGTATACTTCAGTATTAAAGCAGTGGTTATCTAATCCTGCAATGGACAAACAATTTTCCACATGTAGGTTCATTGGATTTGTGAGTCCGGAAATGTTTGTCCGATGTAGCTGAGATAGCGTAAGGTATACCACAAGGCACGTTGCTAGGGACTCGTCTATCCCTAGTTATCATAAAAGAAATGGCGAGATCAATTGATTCCGATTTTCTATTCTTCGCGGATGATATTAAGATTTGACGAGCGATCAGAAGACCGGACAACGAAGAAGGCCTCCAATGCGTTCTTAACACGAATTTCAACGGGTTAGTACAAAATACTTTAATTTTCAATGAAGACAAATGTCGCGTTGTTCAAACGCGCCACAAACATAACTACACGTATTGGCTTGGTGCACAAAGTTTGCAGAGCAAATCCCCGGAACGTGACCTAGTTGTTCCCGTGAGACTGAACACCAGTTTTCAACTCAGTCTTAGACAGCCGTGGAAAGAAGAAACTAGCGCATCAAGCTGCTGCAAAGGGCATAATTCCTACCTGAATCTTTACATTGATTACACTTATCATGCTTTGCACACTCGGTTGAACCGCTACATAAAGGTGCTAGGCACGCCATAATGAAAGTAAGCGAGAAACTTCCAGGGTCCACGCAGCCTCTCTTAATAGCAAAGGACGGAGTTACTTGGAATTTCGAAAAAGACCAAATGAATACTACATAAATAAGTGAATATTTTGTTCGCGGCAACGTGTTGCGCGTCTATATAGGCATGATCATGGTAACGGACAAGGAGTGATGGAAAAATGTACATAAGTACATTTTTGCCAAAATTGTAAAGGTATATACGTGAGCGTATATATGCAGTTAGGGGGAGAGCCCGTGGCGCGCTGGCTTGTGTTGACTAGATCCAGAAAAACGGTCTACACGGCTGCTGCTGTTGTGCCATGAGCTCATATCGTAGACTTCTCGTGACGAAGACTGGGTGGGAGTTGGGTTACACCCTTCTCTTAGCTTAGAGCCAGGACACCAATCCATATGAGTCAGTAAACTGACCATGTGCTAGACGCCCTGCTTTTCGGGTGTACATTTCATCGAAGGCTTTGGCTGAGGGTCCGATATCCACCCTACGGGACATGTCAAGCACCTGTTTTTTACCCGTCATAAATCATTGTTCATTGTTCATTGTTCCTGTCAGATATGGGCGCCCAAACAATATCCTAGTCCATCTTTTTCAGAGATTAGGAAGTTTTCGATGGCCCTCTTCCCGTAAAACTTAGCCACGGGAGAAAACAGATCCACTGGCCATAAGTTCACATTTCGATAGGCGTAGAGCATTGTCTCCGACGGTGAAAGGGTACCTCCTGTTTTTCAGTGGTTTGCGACTTCCTGCCTCAAGCCACGCAGCTCTTGGAAAATTTGCTGCAAAACTGCCAAGACCCACCTTCGTCTGGCCGTGGTTGCAAATGCATATCCTACTACGGTCGCAAAACACAAATGAATTGTTCCGGAACTGCAAAGGCTGCGTGTGACGAACCTTAACCAGGTAACAATGGGCTACGGCAATTACACTCCCCCGCTGAACTTTCTCCCCACTGCATTGTGGGTCAGGCTATTGAGCCAAAGGCTCCGTATGGAGTCCCTCAAGCAAACCTCGGATGCACAACTACCACCACGAGTCTGATTGACCACCAATGCAATCCTATGACTGCGCAACTCACTCCACAACGGGCACTGAGACGTGCGCACACTACAGAAGCGGAACTCGCGTGCGCATCCCGAGCGACGCATTGCACTGGTCGCGATGAAACTGGTGCGCTGCAACAACGATACTAACTAATCAAATAACTAGATGTTTTATTCTCGACAAAGCGAGGCACGCCTTTGGGGCATGACAAGCGAGACCGGGTGTTGATGACATGCGTAATCAATTCTACACTCAGTTCTTCTCTGTGATACCGTCTGGGCTGAGAAGCGACCGACTATTTCTGCTGGGCGATTTCAACGCGCGCGTAAGGCGTGATGCATCGGTGTGGAGAGATGTCATCAGTACGTATGGAATTAGTTCAGCGAATGCGAACGGTGACAGGCTGCTCTCGCTGTGTGCGACTCACGTCATGACCATCACGAACACTCCGTTTGAAATGAGTGTGAGTGATAAAGCAACTTGCATGCACCCACGGAGTGGTCACGCTCACCTGCTCGACTATGTCATCGTACGTCAGCGTGATGTATGTGAAGTGCGCATGACACGTGTATTGAGTGGAGCTGAGTGTGGCACTGAGCACAAGTTTGTGCGGACCCAACGGCACATGCATTTTCGTAAATCTATTTATTGAACCCCTGCCGTGAATCCGCGCAAATTTAACATTCTCTCCCTCGGTACTTTGGCGAAACGTATTCAGCTGGAGAAGGCGATGGCTACATGACTGTGTGATGTGGACTGCATAGCAACAGTGGGTGACCTGTGGCACCACATTTGCGACCAACTGACAGCAGCTGCTGATGAGAGCATCGGACACGCAATCTGTAAGCGGCCCGAATGGTTTGATGAGAATAACGCAACGATTGGCGCATTGGTGTGTGAGAAGAATGCGGCATTTGCTACACGTGTGGCAGACCCCAGTGATTTGGGGAAGAATAGTCAGTTTCGCAAACTACGACGGCGACTGAAACGACAGCTGCACCACATAAAAGATGAATGGTGGATGGAGAAGGCGAAGCAGATGGAATGCTACACAGAAAACCGCCAACACAAGGAATTCTTCGACTCCTTGAAGGCGGAGTATGGACCAAGATTGGAGCCGCTGAAGACGCTGTTAGATGCTAATTCAGGCGCGGCCTGCCCTCAGACTGCAAACATAACTCAGATCTGGCGAGAGCTTTTCTATCGTCTCTTGAACAACCTTTCAGAAATCGACTGGCCTAACTTGAATGGCCTGAAACAGCATGAGGTGATGGTGAGTCTGGCGGACACGCGGACAGTGGACGAGACGCAGAGAGCAAATGCTCAGCTGCGAAAAGACAAGTGTGCCTGTGCACCAGCTGGTGCAACTCGTGTGGGTTGATGAGGAGCAGATGTCTCCTAATCTGAAGGATGCTCATGTGCTACCACTGTATAAGGGCAAAGCGAGTGAGCAATGTTGCAGGAATTATCATGGCATCAACTTGAGGAGTTTTGTGGGCAAGATGCTTGCACGACACCTGGTCGCCAGTCAGATTGTGGAACCGAACATGACTGAAAAGCATTGTGGATCCCGTACGAGCTGCAGCACCATCGATATGGTGTTTGCGACTCGTCATCTGCAGGATAAGTGTAACAAACGACAACAGCCGTTGTATTCACTAAATCGTTTGTTGTAGTGAACTGTGAAGTCTTGTGGCTGGTGTCGGGTATGTTTGTTTGTGGAAATAACTTTGTTTTATTGAATGTCTGCACAGTTTTATGCGGTCGAGGGTGCAGCTGAAGGGGCAGACCTCCTATGACTTTGCAGTTGTCACTAGTGTGAAGCAAGGCTGTGTCTTAGCTCCTGCTCTGTTTATTATTTATTTTTATGACATGATGTCTTGTGTGTTTGATGCCGGTTGTGCTTACGATGTTTGTGTAGAGCACCGTATTGATGGTTGCTGAACCTCCGTCGTTCCGGTGCGGGAAAACTAGTCTGTGAGACTAGTATTCGTGTGTTGATGTGCGCTGAGGATTGTGTGTTTGCGTGCGGCGCGAATGGGTTGCAACACATGAATAGTGCTCTGGTTTCGACGGCACCCAAATTTCGGCTCGCCATCAACGCAAGCGAAACTCTCTCTTTCAACCTTAACCGGGGTAGTAATCTACAGGGGTGCCGCGAATCAGCATTGGTGATGAAGTATTGGAAACCACCACCCGCCTCTGCTGTCATGGGAGAGTGGTTTTGACTCATCACCATACACACAGTAAGCTTCGTATCCGCGCCTCGAAGGCAGCGGCGGCATTCAGGAAGCATGAGTACCGATAGCGTAATTACTACCAGCATACCATTGGCGGGATGCTGATGAGGTACAAATCCATGGTGCGGTCCGGTTCTCTATATGACAGGGAAATGTGGACGATCTGCCGGCGAATTGTGCGATATCTAGATCGGTTTCATCAACAGTGTTTGCAACGGATTCTGCGCATTGTCTGGTGCGGCAGAGTTGCAGACACGACAGCGTTGAGCAGAAGTGTAACGTATGCAGTGGACTGCATTCATTTTGCTGAGACACCTGAGGTGTATTGGTCATGTATGGTGTATAGATTCTACGGGGTACCGAAGCAGTTATTAAATAGACAGCTGTTTTTGGAAGTGGCAAGTGAGGAAAACGAAGCTTCGTTACCAGGACATGATCAAACTGAGTGTGTCACATTCTAATGTTCATGGTAAGCAAAAGCGGTGGCTCGGCGTTCATGGCGAGATCCGTTTCCGAAGACCGTTGCTGAAGTTACAGAGAAAGTCCTCTTGCATGCAGAGAAGAAGCGGCAAGTGCGGAAGCAACAGAAAATCATTGGTTATACTCCACCAACGTCGAGCGCGTGACGCTGTTGCACATTCGGTCGCCAGTGCCTAAGTCAGGCAGGCCTAGTGCGCCATGAGCGAGACTACTCGGGGCCAGCGCCGAAAACGCGACGGGTCCTGCAGAGAACGTAGGTAGAACCGCCTCAGCGTTGGTAGGTATTCTGCATCAAATTTACTAACCGCATGCTAGCATGCTGAGTCTCTTTATTTAAGGTGGTCGGTTTGCTATATTGTCCTAATGTTTTGTTATAACCTTTTAATATCTGGCTGAATAACCTTCTATGAACTTGCATATTCCGCTTAAGCTAATAGTAGTTAAATTCTCTAACGCTTTAGCGTTTGTGGCACTTTCTTAAAATTTATTTCCTAACAACTTTAACCACTCGGAGATTTGTTGAAAACCAACTTAATTTCATATGATCATATAGCAGAATTATATCTGCATTTATGTACGCATTAGTTGAAATATTTGTTGATGTAGTCATTTCAAGTGATTGGCTGTTACTTGACATCCCCGGTGTGGCTGAGCTTCATATGAATGTTGACAAGGTGCCTACCTGGATAACACCCACCACCTCGTTTACTGGCTTCAGGAGACATTGCATCCCTACTGGAGGGACAAGATGCACGGACCTGGTGGCCATGCTAGGCCCAAAGAGTGGTTCCTTCCCTTGTGCAGCGGACTACCGTCCAGCCGTCGCCTTGTGTGTCCTTGATATTTCAAATACAGCGTCTTGGTGTCTGCCTATGAAGGAGCGTAAATCGCCTCCGTTGACGAAATGTGTCTCCCTTCCGCATACCTCCTGGTCTTATTCATTCGGGTTTACACTGGATCTGTGGTGTGTGGTTGGAGCTGTGGGTGGTGCAGCGCAAGCCACTCATGGTCTCTCCGTATGCACAAGCGATGTGTGGAGGTTTTATAGAAGCCTCAGTGACAGACGAACCAGGAACCGGATGTCGCCAACAGGTGTATACTTAGCGACTTGTAGCTGCAGATTCGCAGTAGTACTGCTGGAAGTGCTGACAGCTTTTTATCATTTATCCAATACCGGCTTGCAGTAAGGATTCGGTTGGGAGTGCGTTAGCCCCAGACTACTAAGCGCTCTCTGCTTACAATATTTCACATGCGCTTTCGTATTCAAGTGAAGAATTGGGTGTAGTAATCAACAATTATCCCTGTAGCGAAAGTACTCTACGACGCTTTCTCACTTTGGAGTGAAGCTTGGAATCTTGAATTACAACTCCCAACGATTTTAGCTGCAAGTGTCCACACGTTGGCTCATCCGTGTAAAGTGGACAATCCCGACAAGTAATTGACTGGCGATTTTCATGATGTTGATACTATATTTTCTGTTTCGCATAGTAATCACGAGATGGAGTGTAGCAGTATTTCTTGTTGTTTATCCATCATACTGAACTTAGGTAAGCTTGGTAAAAGTCAGCTATTATGGAGGTTAGAGGCGGAAGGGCAAAAGCGCCTGCTAGAATTTTAATTAACAATGGTACATTTTCTGGATTGACTTAAAAGTAGGTAAGTTCAACTGTGAAGGTATGGTAACGCTTTAATAGATTTCACGAAGAATAACTCCGCACACAGTAACAATTGATTTATAGCGCCAAATGCCTACGACCGAGATGTTTGATGTCAGATTGCCAGTGAATAGCTTAATACTACTTTAGAGTATATACTACATCTACCTAAGTTTGAGTAATTGCATTTTAGCGAAGCTAATTCATGCAATTTGCTAAAACCTTTTGAACACATTTTCGAAAGACGAATATAGGACAGGGAACAGCAGGATTTACTAGATTAATGCTGTGTTTTGGTCAAAGAAGCCATCAGAGGATGTGTGATATTACTGTTTTCTAACTATATTTTAGAACAAGGAATGTCCCTTGGTAATCCACGCATTCCTCGGACAGGAGATGATCGGATCGGTCCAGTCCTAGGCGTCGAGGACATGCAGAGACTACTGCTAACACCCATCACATTTACACGCAGTGCGACCGACATCAGCATTTTAAGCTCAACTTCACATACAGCCGACGGTATCTCCAGTAAACACTAGCGAAAAAGACATCACTGTTTTACTCTATCTCTTATTTGTGCATCATTCCACCTGGGAACTGCATTGATGGTATTGGCCTTCCTATTCCTAAGTCGGTCTCTAACTGTTGTTAGTGCCCACTTTTCTGACAAAATTTAAGGCAACCATTTATGTTCCCTTCTAAAGGTTAAATAACTACCGACGGTCGTCTTGGTTGCTTATGGTTGCAGGTGCTATTTTTCAAAAGTATAGGAATATGGCTGTTATTCTTACATTCAATCCAAACTCATACACGTTTGTAGTGTTATCTTCCATGAGGATTACTGTTTCTCCATTCCATTTATGCTAGTCCATAAACACATACTGCAACTCGAAACCGGTATCTTTGTTATGTCCACTGATGTCTACTCGCAGCGGGGGGCTTGTCACTATGTTGAAGGACTAAGTGCAAGCCATTTATAAGCACTTGTTTGAGCCACACTTCAGCTTGACTGACTGATTGCATTTTAACACAAGTGACACCATTATCTGATGGCTCGTTGTCTAACTGGGGTTCACCGAAATTACAGATCGCGCTAAATGCTGTATTTTATCCTTAGGTCCACACATGACAAATGGATATTATAACATTTCATCTCATGCAGCACCAGGATTTATCTCAGAGTTTGCAATGATGTCAACGTAGCCCATGTAAAGTGCCTCTGTACGCCCCCTTTACTGCGGTCACCTTTAGGCACACACATTTAGATTGCGCTCCTTGAAATCGATTGGTAGATTACATGACCCCTCTCGACCAGTTGCCCGATACTAAGTAACACCACGCTTAGAGAGCCGGCGCATGGCAACATAAAGGTGCAGTCCATCCATGATCTCATTGGCATGTGAGGTGCGCGTTAATTTTCCGATAGAATTTAGTTGTTGATGCGGATCAATGCTAGCGTGGCAAATTTCGGAGTACGTTTCTATTTCGGTGGATACGCTTGAATCAAATGGTTACCAACGCTTAACCGCTTATAGTACGCATAAAGTGTAAAGTTTGACCCTTGGAACACAATGCTCAACGACTGTCCATCGTGTGAACAAGTTGGACTTTGCATTCGATGAGAAATTTCCCTGGAACCTCTGTGGTAAGTGAACAACCCTGACAATTAACCGACTAGCGATTATCACGATGTCGACATTTCATGTTCTGCTGCACGGGTTGGTGATAAGACAGAGTATAGCTTCATTTCCCGTTGTTCAACAGCCATACTGAATGTACCTGCAATTATGAAAACGTAGGTACTAAGTGGATTGAAAGCGGAAGCACAGAGATGCCTACCAGATTTTGACTTGGACATGACCAGTCTTCTGGTTAGACAAGAAACGTATTGTCAACGGTACTGGTACGTCAGTCTTAGTATAGACTATTGAATACGGAATACTGTATTATAGAGCAAGTAGAAATGAATTCTGTACAGCTGTTTCGAAATATGGTGAAAAAGGTCATAAAAGTTGTCAACTGTGAATATCGTTATCGTTCTCATGTAACATTTAAAATATCTGACTCATGTTATTGCAAGGTTCAACAATGTGAGGTCATCGTAACGGTACAATCGTTCTCTGAATCGAAGAGTGGTAAAATATAAATCTAACAACGTTTTGAACTGCTGCACAGATGTTGCCTCAATCACATGTTCAGGTAAACTGTTCCAAATGTTTACCACTCCGTTCGAAGCACAGTGGGTGCGGAACACATTTCACATCCGGCAAAACAAGTTTGTATCTGTGTCCGCGTGTGTTGCATGGCCCTCGTAAATGCAGCATTGGCCTTAGCATTGGGAAGTCACCGAGATGTAGAATACGGTAGGTCATAATGAGGTAGACTCGCATCCGACGGTATCAGAAATTAATCGGTGCATATAACCATTTGTTTAGTAGTGCCGAATGGCTGTATCCGAGACGTACGATGCAGTTCGTTACAAAATAGCTTATGACCACAGCATATTGCACGCTTTATGTGCCCAAGACAACCGTTGTAGTTGGATAATAACCATGTTACTTTTTGGAAAGTTCCGAATCATTGCGAACACTGTGGAAAGCCGAATGTTTGACAGTTGGTAGCGGGACTTAGTTGATTTAGTACTGCAATTGTTGTTGTTACGCTAAAGGTGCCCTAAGTAGCGAACATGTGATATTATCATCTATCAATGATTAGGGTTGTGCAAACTAGGTTCCTTGAGAATCCGCACGAACCTCGGACGGCAGATGATCGGACTGGCCCAGTTTTAAGAGGTGATGGGCTACAAGGAGAGCCTAAAGTGAACACCCCATCGCATACGCACGCTGTTAGATATGCTCTAACAGCTCCGCAAAAACGACTTCAAATATAGGAGGCACCGTCTAAGTACACGTTATTCTACTCTACCTATTGTTTATTTACCTTTCTACCTGGTAACCGTACTGATGTCATTTGCTTCACAATTCCTGTATCGCTGTCGTTCAAATATTCGTGCCCCCGATTTAAGGCTGACAGTTCTGGGCACCTCTGAATGTTAAAAACATCGACAGTTCGTATTGGGTACTTATTCATCTACGTGCGATGCCCCATCATTTGGCGAAAATGACTGTAAGCCTGACCTCCAAACGAAACTCATACACCTTCGTAGTACTCTTGTTCAAGAGGCCTAATGTGTCTCTATCCAGTTTGTGGCAGTTCATACGAAAGTTTGGACAAACGCCTATGCATATATTTTATTCGCACTGTTAATGGACACGGATGACGCTAATCCATGTATATATGTATACCGAATGAATTCGACGAGGATACCCATACAGCATTTGTAAGGCCAACTTAGTACAGGGAAGCGGTACGGGGAAAACCGAAAATAACATTACCAGGACAATCAGCTGATGAGTTAATCGTAAACTAATATCGATTTCAGGTGTGTAGACTCATAGGCAGAGTTGATCGGTGCGAATTTCGTGGGCTGATCATGAGCGCGGTTTCCCAGGTGCAGGAGAATGCACTACTACACTCGGATGAGAAGTGCAATGCGTCCGTTCCCATTCTATTTAATAATCCAAGCCAATATGGTAACGGGTTTGGTATGTTCGCTTGTGTGATGACTACTCTTACGTTTCAGGATTTAGGCGTTGATTTAGCTCCCGGGTGTGGCTGCGCCTGATGTGCATGTTGCCAAGATACCTGTCCATTACCCACCACCTCGTCCATACTGGCTCCACCTAACAGTTGGCCGTTGCTGGAGGGGACGGAGTGTACCGTCCTCCTGATGGCGCTAGCTGCAAGAATGGTTCCATCCATCCTGTGTGAAACGGGCTACTCCTTAGCCACCGTCTTGTGTACGTCTGGTACGCTTGATTTCCCGGTTAGGCAGGAATGCTTCTGTTATGCTTGTTGAAGGAGTGTAGGCCAGCTTCGTTGATGAAACCTGGCTCCCATCCACATGCCTCCCGGTCTTATTCTTTCGGGTTTACACCGGATATGGGGTGTGTGGGTGGAAATGTGGGTGGAGCATCGCAAGTCACCCATGGCCCCCATTTTAGGCGTAGGCGTTCTGTGGGAGGCAAATCCAAACACGGATGCCGCCAATCTATATGTATGTAAGTGAAAGTATGTAAGTGTGTGTAGGTGTTTTGCTTGGGTTTGTATATGCGCGGCCGCATTTTTGTCTGTTTGATCTCGTCACCAATATGAGAAGAATTGACTGATGTTTGTGAGTTGGATATACTTATCCGGATAAGCACTAGGCAGGGACTTTCGTTAATGGCGAGTCAAAACCGCCAAGTCGCAGTGGTGTTAGACATACAAATGTGGCTTTCAAAGGGAGAATGCTTGCCTTTTGGAAACCCAGCACTTTCTGGAATCATACCGCCGAACTGTTTGCCAGTACACGTAAACCCATAACACCCAGCTGTCACCAAGTGCAGGTAGTTCGGCTTGTCTGCCTATGTGACAATCCCATTTTATTGTACCAAATTTCACGTGACCCAAATCACATTTCCCACAGTTAAATGATGCTTAGCTACAAAACTTAATTCGAATTGACCAAATAAAACTGAGTGAACAATACAGACGCTTAAAATGGATACGGGTCTACGTTATTTCTTTGATTTTGCCAGCATCAGAACTTCCTCTCAAACACAGTCGACTGCTCTCCTAATGTGAATATTTTCAACAAAATATTTGATGTCGCTCTAAACTATCATGTCGTTACCTAAATTGAGCTACTGTTGAGTACATTAATCACGCTCTTCGACCGGATTTAAGTGTCATGTGAACCAAATGAAACATTACATAATTAAGCTCCTTGTTTTTATTTCCTAACAGAATGCCACACCATACCGCTTTACCAACTTGTTTTGTGTGCTTACAATCTGTTCTCATTTTACACTGTTTCCAGTTTGCAGCACATTTAACTCGGTAGGAGCTTCACTAGGGTGACTCACATAACCTTTGATTTCGTAGTCTTCAGCCAAGTCATCTTACGGGACTCGTCAACCACTTGCTTCACATTCGTGAGAGATCAATTTTTATTAAATTGTCCCATATTGTATGAAAAGTGGGCCTAAGTCAACTGCAGCTAGAGAGGGCAAAGCAATACCATTCTGCAGCGCGCACCCTGAATTATCCTGTAGCGAGTAGATACATTTGCTTGGCCACACGATTTAATCCGATTTCTCCTAGTGGTTCAAACTAGCCGTTATGTCAGTCACGTGCCAACCCAATTACTTCGTGCTTTGTACCAGGAAGTTGCGCGATATCATACGTATCGAATTAGTCACGATAATCGCTATATTCCCCCGTAGTTCACAGGTCTTAACCACAGACTGGTAGCAGTCTAATTGCGGGTCCGAGCGCCACAGGCGTCAGATAGTAGGTTCGCTGCTGGTTATTCCCATAGGTTAAAACAGCTGTACGGTGCTTTTTCTGGATTGGGGTGGATGTCTGACTGAGACTAGATGTGACGGATTTCGCTTATGCTGTTCGAATCCCCATACTACTCCCTTGTGAGCATAAGTTCATAGGATGCTTACTGCCCAGTTTAGTTATGTCGGACGGGCTACTAACTTTTGAGGTCTGAAATACCTTGGGTAACTAAGGGAAGCATGAAGCGTAAAGTCAAACAAAATGTACTGTTACAAGTCAGCAACTGGCCAAGCCAACTGAATTTCGTGTTATATCTCGCCATGCAAAAAAAAATTCAGAACGAGCAAAGTCGAGTAAATTTCGTACCATTTTATGTACCTGAGTCCAGTGATTCGGATCCACAGGTTCACTATCCGAAAGGTGGCTAGATCTAGCAGGGTCAGACTGATAGTTTTCACAAAGTGGCTAAAAATAGGTTCATAAGTAGTTAATGAAGTTTTGGGATTAAAATTCCGCAAAATATCGTCTTTTATCATCCATTCCTGTAGCTAATACCAGCTCGAAGTTAGTAATACCTAGTATGAGTAGGCTAATGGGTCTAAATAATAATTTTCACCAAAATATACATCCGACAGAGATGGGAACATACAGTTAAAAGGGCGTACTCTTGATAGAGAAAGCTAAATGTACACAAACCTTTTGCATGTTTGAAGAATGCTCTTTATTCTGAACAACATAGCACTCTGGCTTCACCCGCCTGACGGTTTTCACAATAATATTTGAGTCGCCTTTCTAGCGCCTTCATACTTATGAACAGGCAAGACTAACTGCACCAATTCATTGCCTTCTAGCTGCTAAACGTACAATGCCTCACTAAAATGTAGTTGGATCCTGCGGTAATCCTCCAGCTACTTGAAACAATTAAGTATTCATGTTTCCGCTGCTGTGGATTGTTAATTGGCTTCATTGACATATTGCTAACTATCCTGTCTCCTATGTGTCAGAAACTGGCGATCAACCACATGGACCTGGGCATCTTTGAAGGGATGCCCGATCCACAACAAACGCAGTTAGCAGCTTTTGAGGGCGGGCTATTTTACTTTACTGAGATCCTGCGTAAATTAACCGCTGCATATCCAAAGCCGTATATGACACTCCTATACTTCGGTGACATCAGCGTAACTTAAATACTCTGACCCTGAGTTCGTCTGCTGCTCGAATTTTGTGGAGGAAGAGCCAAAATTTTAGATGTTATTTAAAACTTAAGCAAGTGCAACATGTCGGCTAGGCATCGCAAACACTGCCAAGACTAACTCGTCCTGATTGAAAGCATAAGAGCTGCGAACTTCATATGCGCAATGTCTGGATCATAAGCTAATGGGGAGCTAGTGCCACTGAAAATTCACAGTCAGTATACAGCCTCTGCTATTACATCAGCTTCCGCTGGGGACAGTCTAAGGGGAAATAAAAACTTATTTCACCGTTCTAGCTGGTGAGGCGACTAAATTGAATTGGTTTTTGCCGCTACTCTATATGTACAAAGCTGTTCATCATTTATAAACGTAGCAATATTTATTTAAGTCCACGGTTTGTACCTCTCAAGCGTCGGATTTCGTATCATACAACCTAGATTATTTTAACGAGAAATCTAAGAAACAACCTCGGCAGAAGTATTTATTGTGGGACAAACTCTTCTGCCATATGTCTGCAATTATAAGTTACCGAGCAAACAGCGGAAGTTCAAATAATAGCTTGCAATTGCCACGAGTACGAACCTACGTACTGCATCTGAAACATGCAGGTGGCCTAACCGTACCGCAGGACTCGGACGGGCAGTGTCTAACCTTCTGTTCTGAGCGTGCATTTAGGTTGGCAGCACAGTTCATTACTGCATTTAAAAACAAAACTCATCTAAATGTATTTCTTTTGTCAAACCTATTACTGTGATTTTGAAGAGGGGCATTAAGTACTCGCCGATTTTAGGCAACGCCAAGCTTGCTTGGTCGTTTCTCACCAGCAAATTTTTGACTGTTTATAAACCATTATCATGCCAACAGTGACAGATATGCTCAACAGGTACCTGCCCAAAATGTTCATTGCCCAGCGATTAGAAATGAAATTTAGGATAACCATTACAGATGACAGTTTGCCTATAAAGTGGCCATGTACTGGTTTATTTGTTTGACATATATGTAGTCATTGTAACAGTGAAAATAATGAGGGATAATTTGTTGCAGCTGCCTAAACCTAAGGATCACCTGACTGCTTCTCGCGGCAGCGCCATAAAAGACCGTTACTGCATCAGTAAGCTTTATTGACTCGGCATGATTGTTTGCAAACTATGAAATATGGTAGACCATCAACATGATAGGGTTCGGAAGAGCGTTAAACAAAGTGCGCAACGAACTCTCCCTTTATGCTTTGGAGGACTGGCTTGTTAATGGTTCAGGGTGAAGATGACTCCATGCTCTTGTCCTTGGGCGAAAGCAGTGGACATTCCCGATAGGAAGAAGAAGAGCCATTACTACTAGACCAGTGGCGTACACCATTGCACAATGGGTGGGCTACTTATATTATTTGCGTACATCATGATCCAACTCGAAGCAGGCTCTCATGATATACAGGCGACTTTAAATGTCGATGTTTACAGCCTAGTTTAGCAAGGACTTGATCAACGTTCCATTTGGTCTGCTGACTCTAAACGTCTCAGCAAGAATTCAAGAAGAAGTGGAGAGAGCTAATCTAGGATTTCGCTGGTTAACCGGCGCTGCACATACTATCCGCGATGGATCCAAGCATGATCCAAAGCTTCAACTTGAGGTCCATAGAGAAAATGAGCAAGTTATTCCACAACTGCATGCATTTGCCTTAGGCGAGCAAAAGACTGTGTAGCTCAGCCAAACTGTGTTGGTCTAGTTAAGATGTAGATCGGGAACGCAGAAGGCAGGTAATCATTGATATTTTACCTGCGTGCAGAAGTAAATATACTGGAAATATTGCGATACTTACGAGCACTAACAAACGCATAACAAACCAGACGTTCAATTAGAATTGTCGCCTAGGTATCGCTCCTGCGCAAAATATTCCCTCGGTTGGACTCACCCGCATTTCCATTTTCCAACTAGAAGTGTGTAAATGTGATATGATAGCATATAAGTCATCAATTATTTTACTCATCGTTTGGTCTCTGATATGCATACATTATGGGGATTCATACCTTAAGCCCGTTCCATCATACAGGTTTTTTGAGCAAGGCACTTTTCCTAAAGTCGGTGATGCAATTAAAATATGCCGTGCAAGCGAAATATTGAAGACATCAATCCGTCACTTCAGAAGGTTAGCTTAGTCGTAGCTTATGCATTTGATCTGAAAATATTGCGAATCATTAACCGTCCATCGTAAGCCTAGTGCAAAAGTACGACTGGCTTATTTGCTTTCCCGTAACTAAAGAAGAGTGGCAAAGCTTGTATTGGTCCTTCGCGTGGATACTGTGTGCTCAACCTCAATTTTGGGTGTGGGGCGTGCCGATATTGGTAAGGAGACCAAAACTCTTGGCGCGGTTTTACATTGGGTTACGAGAGGAACTCACTACCACCCACCGTAAGTAAGACTTCAGTGTGCTTGCATGGTCAGGCCATAATTATACTCACCCACACAATACTGCAAATGTAGACAATTATATATGAATATAACAAGGGAATTGAAGTGATTGAACCATACCTCATGGTGGGGGCTGAGAGGGACAATGTTTGGTGTAGTCTGACTAGACGTATTGCCGAGGCAAGATCAATTACATCAATTAGGATATCTCTGGATACTGGTTTGCAAATGCTTACCTCAGAGAGCTTATCTCTGCTGAACATGAAATCTCAGATTTGTGAACAGTTAACTTAATTTGGAACGCTTAATTTCATTTTTCCGCAAAAATGCGAAGAACGATTAGCCTACTGAAATTAGTTTAATAACTTTTATTGGGCCAATCACACGTTTACAAACACTGTATTTTTTCAATGTATACATGGAGACTATCCTTTTTTGTTGGCCATGACAGAGTTCCGACCAAGTCACACACACACACACACACAAGTGTCTTTCGGCAAAATATCACTTAGCCTCTACGCATCACATATGCGTATGAAGTATCATTCCATTCAATGTGTCGTCGTTTTGAATATGGATAGGGCCATGGCATGTCATTATTCGTTTCATTCACCCATCTCTAAAAGTGTTGACCAAGCACTTCTTAAGAAGTGAGCTGGTGGTTAGCCGCAACAATCGCACCAGAAGCAAAATAGTTCATTATGTGGATATCACGTAGGCATAGAAGCTACAAGGTAGTCCGCCGACTGACCATTTCTTTGCATTCTGTAGATTAATTAAAAACTCTAGGTAATAAAATTTTGACGATTTCTAAGTTTACCAATATGGTAGCCATTTGGGTTATCCGGAAGCAAAACTGAATGGAAGCGGCTACCGACAGTTGCATTTGACATACAGGGTCATTTCTGGGGTAGGAATGATTCAGTTAATAACCGCTCGGAAAAACAATGTTGACGCATTTCGAGTGGTAAACTTAAGTGTGTCCAAAACAACTCACACAAGGTGTAGTTCGTTCCAGCTGCTTTTCCGGTTGACTTTTGCTTCGATGTAGAGGGACACAGACAACTTGCAGCACTTAGCTTTGCTTTGAACACACGTAGTCTTTATTGCGGTCTAGACAGGGGTGGGGCAAACGGCTGAGATTTTCAGTTATGTTGACTAGAGTATTGGGCGACACCTTAGACCAATGTACCAGATGGTGAAGAAGTATTCGAGTCGTCACATGGATTGTGTGCTTAGGCAATGAAAAATAAAGCACTATGGAATTAAAAGCATTTTGCTGTTCTTCTATTAGACGGCTTATCCTTGCATAGGTACAGAGGATGCAAGGGTCAGATTAAGTACACCGCCTACTTAAACCGAAGTTTTCTACGTTTTATAGTAAAATGTATGGTACCATTTTGTCCTCTTTTCAGTTTTGCATTTCAGGAATGGTAAGAACAGCGAATTAAGGTTTGTGGATGCTTTCGTACAAAGATGATTAAAGAAGGGATACCACAGATAAGTGTATTAAAGTAAAATCTGAGAAATATATTTCGGGATAAAAACAATACAGGAAAGCATAAGTCTTCTTTGATTGATTCCGATCGCAGCAACTGGTAAGTCCTGCATTCTGGAAGAATCGAAAATTCTGTTAGGGTTACAGACTGTGCTTTGTCACTCTAGATGCGTTCTGGAAGTGCCATTATAATCTGTCTCATTGACACCGGACAAGGGTGTGCATACATGGACAAGTGGTACAGTGAACGCCGGATGCTGTAGAGCGTTTGTGTAACCTTGGTGGTTGAACACAGTATTCTCGTTACCATCCGATTCCAATGATAGACTCGCTGGCGACGGTAGCCAAATGGATTTCTGAACCGACAACACCGGGACAACCATCGTCTCCAAACTATCCCCATTTCCACTGTCTTTGTCGACCGATCCGAAACAGTTTCGCTTCATTGTCTATAATAAATAATTATCACATGAGTCATCACAGTTGCTTGTACGGGAAAGTTTAACAAAATTTGCAGCGCTCATCATCCAAACTTGTGGTACGCTTTTCAAGATATTCATGGGGAATTTAGGAAGAGTCAAAGTCACTCTTGTGTATTATTACCGTTTGGTCTTACGTACAAGTAAGTACATACATATGTACTAGTTATTCTTGTAGCCATGCGCGTTGCATCGTGGAAAATTCTTCAAAATGAACGTGGGCATATATAGCATAGGTTATATTTTCTAAAGTTGCTTTACTGAGAGGGGAAATATTATGGGTGAATTTATTTCGGTATATTCAGTTTCTTAAGGACAACAGCCGTAGTCAAATCAACGGTTTCCATTTGGATAATGGTAGAACGATTTAAGTTATACAAATACATGACGCAATTACATGATGGCAATGTACACATTTGTCTGAATGAAAGTCAATATCTTGTTCGAATATTTGCAGAGTTGCAGCTCGCAAGCATAAGAAAGAGCCAAGATGTGATGTCATTGGTGATGACAGACAGATTCAGGCTAGCAGGAGTTCAAACCTAACTATCCTGCTTGGTTTCAAACAATAAATATACGGCTATCTTGTTTCTTCCAGGAATAAATATCAGGGATTTCCTTAACCTGACACTATAAGATTATGGATAGTGTAATTACTAGTTAGAAGATTTATTAGTTCAGCTACGTCTCCAATTCTTTAGCATCTAAAAATTAGCATTACTAGCTTCAAGTTCAATCGATGAGATGCATTCCGCATGCATTTGCGGTTTTCACACTAGATGAAACTGATTTATCTTCATCGAGTTTCAAATTATTCGCATAACTGATTGGTTGACTCGGTTTTTGTGCATACTGGATGAAACCATCAGTTTGTCAACTAGATCGATTGAAACCATGCTCAAAATAATTGTGTGGTTGGGTATCATGATTGTTGATTGTAACTTGCAGTACGCCAAACAAAACGTTCACCCTACTATAATGCTCGTTGAGTGTAGAGATGCGGTATACCGATAAAGTGGAAACCATTCGATTAGGCTTGAATCATTTTGCAAACAGCACATTTAAGCAACCGTCTTAGAAAGCACGCGTTCTGTTGCGAAGGATCTGTTAGTAGCGATTGTTTTACTTGAATAAAATTCATTCAAAAATGTGTGCATCTTTGAAGGTATGGTCAAAACAGGTCGGCCATAAGAAGTGCAAACCCATGGTTAAGCGGTTTGTTGGAATCTGATAGCTCCAAGATTGTGATTAGAGTGCAAGGAAAAATGGAAATAATGCTTTAGGAACGCAATTCCAGAAAACTGACAGACATGCAGGAAAGAATAAATTCTGATAGAAATGAAATTGGTCGTAAGCTCAAGTCCGTTCTACTGCGCACCAACTCTACCGCCTAACTACGACTGATTTACGCTACAAGGAGGATCCCTCTCCGCAACCGTCCGAGTAGCTCACCGATAAGTTCGGCCTATAACAGCAACTACCAGTTCACTTGCAGTTGCGGTGACACATCAGCAAGACCGGTCACCGGCTAGCTCAAATGATTGCGGAACACTTCCCATTGTGGCTAAGACAGTTGCTGTCTCACCAAGGCGGAGCGGACCAAAGAATGAACCGGAACGCCGCCTCGTCTATTACCAAAAACCTATGGACGAGTCGTCGCCAGGTGAATCCAATCGATTCATTCAAGGCGCTATTGCGCAACAGGAACTCGACATTGTTGGCAATTGGAGAGGGGCTACTAATAAGGTTGAATTGTCCCATGCTCTGGGCCCAGAAAAAACTGATGCAGTCAATTAGATTGCCTTGGACCTGACTGCATTATTCACATCAATTTGATCTGCTTATCTATGTTAATAAGTGTCGGCCGTATTAATTATGTGATATGTCAAATTCTATGTGAACAATTCAGAAACGTTGATATGGCCACGATCGTCGCGCCCTCCACCTAACAAAATATTAACCTAGACTAAAGTGCCATAACCATCATTTCCATCAAGGATATTGAGTCTAAGGCAAACTGTTGCGGGTAATGCTCACAATTCGACCCTTATCAATGAAGTTTCCTTTGTGATTATCTCGATGTTCAGGACCAGGCGACTAACAAAACGTGTATTACTGGACATCAAATTCGATGCCATACGGCTATTTCGAACGTCTGGTGAACACCGGGATCCACGATTGATGTCGATTAGGTGCTTTTTAACATTTCTTTCCCGGAGTGGAAAGTTTAAGATACGCGTATTTTTCCATGTCACATTGAGCCGTAGTTTGCGGGGAAAATAATTCGAACTATCACCAAGGGGTAGGAACGGAAGAACCCTTTTCTTTCAAGGGTGACTTAGCTACCGGAAGGAACTGGCGACACTTCACTAGAAAGCGCAGGCTTATGACCTAGGATACTAAAACTACGTTTGTGGAATACCCTGCTACTGAAATCATATTTCAGTCCATTTCAAGGCTACCAGTGACTATTTACTACGAAGGTAATGACCCGGGGATAACGAATCATATACTTTAAGCCCTAACAAATGGCAGTAAACATACTCCGTAGCTATTAGATATTGCGAAACACACTTCCACTGGAACTACGATAAAAGGCAGCAGCTGGAAAATCACAGCCACTCGCTGTCATGTAGGAAAGACACTAACTAAAGACCGAAGTAACTACGACAGCAATATAGAAAACTGTGTGCTCAGAATAGTAGCTATTAAACACTCTACTACTCGGCTGTAAACCGCATGTACAGGTAGGATCAAAGCTGAATTGCAGTCATTCCGAGGTTTTGCTTTGCATTATGCTCTATCAAATTATCCAAAAAGCGACTGGTTTCCTGCTTCCTATCGATTGGCTGAATCCACATACTTCAGCTCTACATTGTCAAGCGTTTTTGACGTCAAGGAAGCGTTTCTGCATATTCACCAACTCCCAGAACCTGTTTAGTAAACATTCCCAACTGCGACTCATTAATAAACTAAAGGTCCGTGAATTTTTCGCCATAAGGGGTCCGCGCCAAAAATAGATATATTGGTCTTGTTGTTAGGCAATATCGAATAAGTTATGTGCGTCGGGTGGTTCTGTTCTTCCCATGTGGCCTTCAGTGATGGACCCATAGAGGTTCCGGTTAATAAAGTGTAGGATTACCTTTGGTGCTCTTTACGCTTGGGGGCCCAAGCTTTTTTGGTGTTTACACTTCACCGCACTTTATTCTCAGCGCCCAAGATAAACTGTGATCTGATGCTCTAGTTAAATTGCATTCTAAATATTTAGTATAATCACATTTGTTCTGTTAACGATTCAAGTCTCCATGATTTGGAATAATATGTAGCAACTAAATAAAGGTTAAAAGCGGCTGTGCACGGTTGCGCCAATTCTTTTTATGAAAGAGCTTGTCTGCATGTTTCCGCTCGATGAACACCTCAACAATCACCCCAGACTTACAGCGACAGACTAGACGTTAATATTAGACTGGATATTTACAAACAAAGAGCTCATACTTCAAAGAATGATCGTGGAATGCTCTCTGGGCCCCAAGAATCATATAGTCCTATTCATCGAATAAGTCTATTATGGACAATATCTCGTGGAAATTACGGTAATAACATGAGCTAATAAACACTTCATTAGTGCGATAAACAACTGCGTCTTCCCAGCAGACGATGCACCGAGTAGCACCTAGCAACTTCTCGTCTACAAGTTTTGTTAACACTCTGGTTGCGGTGGCTTCGGAAACTAAGCTGTCTACTCGAGAAAAGTGGTCTCCTTTGTACAAATTATCTAACGCAGGGGGATATTGTTGCGAAACACGGCCTAGCATATCTGTGATATATATAGGTACGGAACCCGGGATGGCTTTTGTTGACTCAACATAAAGCTCCTCTTAAATTTTCCTCTAGGATACATCGACATAACAGCATGACAAGTGTGTACGGTTTCAAATCAGGAGCTGCAATATCAACATCTAAGAAGCGTATGTAAGTTGAGTCGGGGAATTTCTCATCTGCAAACATCCGATGGACTAAGGAGAACCTGTCGAATGCCCTGCTCTTAACTTTCGGCGCGTTCACAGGCAACCTAACAGTGCCAATTGTTGCAGGACCATGAAAACTCACTTACATGTTCTTTGCGACCGAAAATTTACTTAAAACTCTGCTTTGTTTACCTAACCATAGTTCTTCAGGACGTGAAAATATTTGTTTGTTGTCACTTCTGGTGTCAGGAGATAGGATATGCGGGACTTTGGCCCTATCCTTGAAGTACTGTTTTGAAGAAATGTATGTGCTTGGCATGTAGAAATAAGGCGTGTTAACTCCAATTCTCAAGAAAGGTAATCGCTCTGATTCAGCTAACTACCATCCTGTAAACATCTTACGGCGTTTTTCGTAGTCATGGAATCCATCAGTGCCAATTCGTCAAGTGACTACTTCGAAGAACTTAGCTACTTCGCATTAGAAAAGCATGGCATCTAACGAAATCGATTATGCGCTACGAATCTAGTAGTAGCACGACCCAGCTGGAGTGCAGCAATAGCACTGGTGCAGGAGTAGATGCAGTTTAGATTTCCCAAAGGCATTCGATCAATGCAACCATGACATCCTTCTTTTATAAACCCCAGCTCTCGGCATTAACAACCTACATTTAGGGATGAACCGAAAATTTGAACAGGAACCTGTTTTCTCTGTCAACAATAATCAAGAGTCTTCTCGCACCGTATCAGTGTTTAAGCACAGTAGTGGCTTATTTTGCCTTCAGTAGTTGTTTTAGTTTACTTTTTAAATGTAAGCACCATGCACTGCTCGCAGATCGATCAAGCTTTCTCAGCATCAAGTAAGAAAAAGTTGATTCAACGTGAACCTTTAGAGTATAATTCGGGAAATGACGTAATAACTGGCGATGTGTTAAAAGAAGTGGCCAATTACTGTCTCACCAATAATCTGCTAATGATTCAACCTCGTTAAAATGCTTAGAACGGGTCTTGAAAGCATGATTTAAGAAAAGTTGCAAGACAAACAGTTGCTTTGTTAGCTCATTGTATTTTGTGAAGTGACATGCCCAGAAACGTTAATTGGATCTGAGACCCTGAGTTTTTGTTCTGACGCTATGCAAACTGAGACATTCCTCAAGTCAATTAGTTAATTAACTCATTGGTATAAACAAGGCTTGACAACGGGCAGGTGGATTGACATGTTAAGAAGAAATTTAGGTCGTTATTTTTGTTCTGAATTTCTTTTCAAGTAAAATGTGCGATTTCATGCACCCATGATGCGTGAATCACCTCGCGTCGGGGCAAGACGAATTTAGCTTGTTGCCACTACCAACCTGAACTTAATGAGTGCGTAATGCTGGAGGCCATGGATCAACTCAACCTCCTCATAATACGAAATAAAATTGGTAAATTTCAAGTTCATTGTGCTCATAGCCATTGTTATCCCTATAAATATGTATATGTATATATATATGTATACATATATTCCTTGGATAACGAGATTCGGTTTCTGAGGTATAAACCTTCAGCAGGCCAGTAAGCAAGATATCAGCACAGTATACTGAAATAACAATATCCTAGTTTAAATGATTCTCATCTTCAACTGTGTACAGTGTTCTGCTATATGAATAACGTGCAAGTAATAGCTTAGACTTCACTAAAGTGCACAAGGTCGCATGACTGTAGTTAAATCGGAAGTGCTCGATGAATTACTTACCCACATCTTAGGCGTGTTGCCATGGAAGACAGGGTGACTGTAATGTAGCAGTTCAAATCTTTAGGTTTTGGGGTCGAGAGGTACGGAATGAAATTTCAATGAGAATCTAGTAGATTGACGCAACTACAGAATATGACGCATTCAGATTGGGTTAAACACTATCTCTTGCCTCTTGCTTTCATCTATGCAACCTATATCGTATGTAATGATTTATTCAAAATTCGTGTCAGTTCGAGTTGAATGTATCAATTACGAGTACTGGAAATGTTACAGTTTGGGTCGAAGCGAACATGGTGGCATTCTCAGGTAAGTGGTATCCATAGTCAAAACTCTCTCGGTCATGCCCCTAGCAGTATTTTCGAGAAACCCGTCTTTCTATTGTTGCAGCTATTAAGGCATCCATAAGTTAAATATGGAGCATCTTTTAATGGATATTTACTCTTTTGACAAGTATAGCTCAGCCAGCAATAGTGCACGTTTATATTATGATATAAATAATTACAAGTACAAGAAATGGAGCCGATACCCGTTTGGTAGCAGCCCGAAACTTTTGACCCTAACGCAGCCCGAATCTAATTGGCAAACTAATGCGAGCGAGCTAATGATGACCTTTCGCTTAAACGCTACCAAAGAGAATGGTCTAACTTTAATCCTGCCATTCAGCGTTAAGCCATACCATTGTTCACTATTGTTTTCAGCCCATTATTTGTTTGTTTATACTGCTTGCTGGATGTTCAATGCAGATTATGCCTGAGGTCTTTGTCTGTAAATTTGGAAAGTCGGCCAGTCAGCTTATACACTAGCAGCGGGTTATCCCTAAAATAATGGGAAAACACAATTGATTTTGGAGACGGAGCTGAAAAGAATCAGGATGCCTATTTTATTAGAAGACATGAAGCTCATTTTGCTACAACAACAGCAGCAGTTCGAAGCTGCATAGCAGCGAATGCTTGAGATTTCAACTCGAGAGTTGTCTCCACTGTCTACACCTATTTAGAACAGTAGCAAGCCTTCAGCGGACGCAGTGATCACCAGCTTTAATGTTAATTTGTAGCCTGATCTGGACTGGTATTTGATGTAGGATTCATACCGTGAAGATGTTTTCAGGACAGAGTTGTCAACTCTCGACGATGCAGCAAACGTTCGTTTGCTGTGTGAAAGAGTAAACATAGATATCTTTGATCCCGTGAATGGTCAGTAACATCTGGTCGTTGTTTATTCCATTAACAACTAGACTGTCTTGTGCACGCAGCATACAACAAGTGATGGAACAATCAAACTTTTTAGAATACTTTACAGCCTGGATGGAAGAACTGAATCCTTATTCTCTTACAATGATTCTCAATTCCATACTTCCAAACTTAACAAGATTTGCGCTCAGAATAGCAGCACAAATCTACGCTCATCACGGTTTCACCTCCAATGAAGTGGACAATCAAAATGTTTCGTTGACACCTTTAAGCGATCACTAATGAAGATAGTGGGCGAAAAATCTACGCAAGCCTGACTATGCGCTTTCCTGCTAGTGTATAGCTGAGCCTCAAACTCCCAAGTGCCAAAACGATTGTCGGCAGCAGGAGCATTAATTGGGAGAAAGTTCCGTATTGTAAACAACTTGCTAATCACGACGTGTACTATCCCACAATATAGGTACCTACAAATAAAAAGGTATTACAGTGAGTGACACGGAACATAAGCAAGTTAAATTTTTCCTAAGACGGGGAGTTTTGTCAAGGGACTATTGTTTCCACCTTATTATTTGATTGTTTATACTGCTTGCGGTGTACTCCGCACAATTTTCGCCATAGGCATTTTTCTTCTAATGTGTAAAGTCCGCCGGTCAGCTTGCGCACTAGCCGCGACTTATCACTACGATCAACAGAAAACACAACAATCAAGTTCTTCAAATTTACCAATCGATATTACATACTCTACAATGTATGTAAAAGTACCCTCTGTCAGGTAGGGTAAGCAAAAATAAATGTCACCGGACGTTACACGTTACGACAATTTTGTCTCATTCATTAGAAAACCCAGGATTACTAGATGAGAATTCCTGGTCTTGGAATGGCGCTTTAATATCCTTAAATAAAGCAGACCTACAGTATAGCAACTCACAAAAAGCGTTCACTCCAAGATGCGAAGTCATGTAATCCTCTGACAGCGCAATGGCGACGGCATTGGGTTGAAATTAGTGCACATGTAGTTTACAGAAGTGAATGTTAGCCAAACCGGGCCAGTTGCCTCTTGATCATGCAGTGTCATATTTATATTTAAATCAGCAGATAATGGTATCTTAATGTCCGATAAGTGCATATTGCGTCCTGATATTGACCAAGACCATATTTATATGTGAAGTCACTTGAACTAGCAAGGATTGCTTTGGATACTTGCGCCTCTCCCATTTCAATACTGCTGTGTCATATCTCGACATGAGTGTCATTTTTTCCAAATAAATATAATATTCCCTTCCCGAGCATTAGGAGATACCAGTTAGAGATATTCCATTATGTATGGGCTTATACCACTGAAAAGTACCGGTTTGGAATCATCCGAAAAATTTGCGTCAATTAAATAGCCCTATTTTGTGTATATAGAACTTTAGGTTAGACGAAACTCAGGGACACTATGGTAATTTACGATAGCTGAGACACATTTCATATTATAATACAGAGACAGATACCTATGTCTACTTACTGTTAATAACCTTTCATTTTAGGTAATCAAATTACACAGACGACCAATGGTACTGAATAATAAGGCACTCTTTTGTCGCAAATGTGTCCGTCAAATGTTTTAGAATAACGGAAGTGATATGCTCATGGTATGCTGGAGGGTTATACGTTGTGTAGCAGAAAAAACTAGATTATCCCAAGTGCTCATTTAAATCAGTTTCTTCAAGATAATATATAAACTCGCTTCTGCTCTTGTTATTTCACTGTACGTGTAGCCGTAACTTAAAGCAGATTGAGGCTAATTTTCCACCATATAATAAGTTATAATCTAGACTGCGTGTGTGAATAATGCTACAACGTTAACTATAAAGGCAACATCAATTACAGTTAGGTGTGCCAAAAATAATGTGTGATCTATGTGAGACGTTAGTTGGCTGAAATTTCAACGGGGTGTAATCAGGAAACTTACATGTTTTGAGTGAGCACATAGGTGTTGCATTTCAGTTGCGTGGTTGTAATCGAGCAAAGCTACCGGTTGTGAGTAACCAGCAGGAAGTTTCAATGGTAACCAAGACTGTTTCGATAATCCAGCCTCTGTGGCATCAGCTAAGTTTTCCATAGGGAATGACTCGGAAGGGTACAGAAATATCGGCTTGTTTTGACAGGATGTGTTGACAAGCTGCACTGTCGTCTTGTTGACCATGTTCTCCAGTTTCAAGTGCGCACCATGATCGGATTTGTAGCAGGATGTTTTGAGCAGATTAGGCCTAACCGTTTCGGTTATGGAACTGGATGTTTCAGAAGGTTTCTGGGGCGTTTCAAAGCTTCCGATCGTACATTGTGTGGTAGTGGGGATTGGGGTGAAACTGTCAAGACCACACCTGGTTTGGTTGTCCAAAGTCTTAGTAGGTTTTATCTGAGCTTCTCTACAGCACTGCGCTGAAAATTTAAGAGATAAATGCATATAATATATGAAGTATTAGATGAGTAACTTATTAAGTTGATTTCGAACATGTTTCACGATAAGAAATTTTGGTTTCAAAAGCATTATATTTATGGAGGTCGGCAGGCTAGACATAGATTAAAACTGAAAACTTGTATTCCGCGGCTGCTGCGTTGGTATTAAGTACTTAAATCTATTTCCGCACGCTGGCGATAATGTATTGATAGATTATTAATTTGCCGTATGAGGTATACTTTTCTGGGGGATCATGAAAAATCGATAACATCATGTTGAAGACATAGTCAGACAAGCTGGAACATACCATTTTGCTTAGTTGAAATAGCATCGAATCCTTGCTGTGCATTGTCCTAAGAAGACACAGAAGGAATGCACGAATATTTTCTGTGCAGTTAACTATACTAGTTTCAAACTCCTTTTTCGTAAAGCAGTACGCCTTGAGTCGTAGTGGTGGCTGAGCTACTCTGGGCGCATCAGTTACTCTCATTCGAACTTGTTGCTCAGTATGTCAGTTAGGACAACTGCCTGCCGCCTAATCTAACAAAGAGGTAGCCCCACATGTGTCTCGTGCTCTCCTCCTTCACACACATTATTCATCCTAGTCCTGACTGGCTTCCGTTGTTGTGCTCACACAGGCTTCCTTGAGGACAACCAAGGTTAATCACCTGGGATAGCAAAGACCGCAACCGATTCTGGTCTACTAGCTATATTACTTTGCACACACTATGCTTTAGTGTCTTTCTATACCTATTCCAACCTGCAGGTATACAAAGTAATCCACTCCCATGACTCGCGTGCATCCTAACCAACTTCTTTCGCTTGACTACTCTTAATCTACATTTCAGTGCAACTTCTTTCGGTGGCTGCCGTTATTATACTTCCTGCAAATGGATAATATCGTTAGCCCTAAGAGATACCGGAGCTAAATACGCATATTCTAAACCCATCTTCCCTTCATTTAAAAATCATTCTCCGCGGCACAGCTGTCTGTGACATGCCACAAAGGCACTCGGAGATAAAGGAAGCACACAAGTCCGATACCTTCATACAACATTTCCAGTCTCGTGGGCCCTACTAAAAGGTCACTGCCCCAGTGATAAATGCCCAGATATTAATGTTACATACATAGCAACCAGCTTTCGAAGATAATGTGGGTGCTTTTCCTATGAAATCCATCAGTATAAATTGGCAGATCTAACATCAGCGTAAATAATTGATGGTGAATTAACTTCCCAACAAACCAATATCTCCATGGCAAAACTATTTGCTTACTAACCCGAGAATTTCCCTAAGGTTCAGTGGAAAAATGCTAGTACTAACGTGCTCTTAGCCTGCGCGTTCTTTTATTTGTTATGTGTAATGACAATATCCATGTCTACACTGAGCACAAAAGTAACAACTGAATACTAAGCGAAGCTATCCTTAAAACCTGTCATTCGAATTCTACCCTTTATTCTTTTTAGTATTTAGGATGTTGTTATATGTTCCATTTGCAATGGAGGATTGTCCTTGAAATTCCGCGCATAATTATTCTTATCTTATTCTTGAAAACATCGGGACTGACTGACCGAGTCAACATTCAATATGGTCCAAGTTGGAAACCTTAAAAACACCAATGCATTTGGATTTATTATGAACTAAATATCCCGATTAATTTCAACTGCTATTGTGAAGATGATTCTGCTCCTTATCCCTGCAAATTTTGGTTAACAGACAGACGAAACAAGTCAAAAATGAGCAGCATCTACATTAACTTATTTATCAGGTGGCCATCAAAAATCAGAGGAAGGTAAATAAATCTATTCAATCCGGAGAAAAAAACAGAAAACGTGCTGCCGGCACAAAATTCATTCCTAGTTCATCATCCACTAACTCCTTTTGGATCACCAGAAAACTGTCCCCCTTGTACACTAACACACAAGATCTTATTAGTATTTGTTGAACTTTGCCATCGTCAGAATTTAAAGTCTTGAGATATAATAATGGTTATCTAAACGTCGCTCACCTGTGAGATTACCTGCTAGGTCAATTTTGCGGAACGACAGAGTGGGTAGTAGAAGAGTAGTGACCGAATATTACAAAAGCTTCACTGTACACTCCAAGACCAGTAACATATTCGTCACTGATATCATTTTATGAAACTTGCGGTTGAATTATGGCGACTAAACCATGTGGGTGTAGTTTGTCGACTGTTCAAATGCACACAAATACGGACTACTTACCAATAGCTGCTTTTCGCATTGTGACAGAACGAAAGTGCGGAAATATGATCATTGCGAGAGATGTGGGCATCCATGATCTGTAAACTCCGTCAACTGAGAGTGAATAATTCAAGCCTCATAAGCAGGAGTTACTTTGTAGCACACCATTATTAGGTTAAGAACGGCACAATGAACTTCGATACCAGACTTAGCGCTCACCAGCCGATAGCTCATGGTTGGAGGACCTAATGTGCAAAGTTCTTTGTGTAAAAACTGTCACATTAGCGTTTGATTATATTTGCTACATTCAACCTCTCGTTATAGCCGAAAAAATGTAATTTATTACGCCTTACTGCACATTGTCCGCACTATTTAAAAACCATAGTTGAACTTTCATTACTGAGTGCACCCCGGAGATAGCATGGGAAACATTCCCAGATGCCTTCACGTCACTAGTTGCAAAAGCATCAGAGCCAAAAGCTTTCCATTGTTTCATCAAAATATAATAATTTTTAGAAGCCGAACATAAAATTATAACGCCTCGAGGGATCGGGCACAAAGTGTTAACAAAACAATCCCAGGTTCGAAAATTGAACAACTTATTTAGTTCAACGCAATTACCGTGGTTCGTGATGACAAGTTAACCCACCAACAGGAGCCAGCGAAATCACAAACTTATTTACGAACACATCAGTAGACTTCGTAATTTACGGCGCCTAATCTAACCACTTTCTACGGTTGGTGAGTATAAAAATACAGCGTGAGACGCGGTTAATAACTTACGTCCCTCTAACAACCTACATTTCAACAGGCACAAGATGCTAACTTTATCCTTGCTTCCTTCTCACCGTCAGGCATAATCAGCCTCACATTCACTGCAGGAAAGTTGCTGAAATAACTGCCAAACTTGCGTTTACGCAGCTCTTCTGAAGCGAATAACATTCACGCGAACGGTGTGCAGGTTTTAGCTACCCGCGTTGCCGAACCAATAGCTGGGTTCTTTCGGCGTTGTCTTAAAGAGAATGTAATTCCGCCAAAGTCAACATTGGGTATTAGCACCCTAATAACAATGGTGGAATCCGTTCTGAGCATTCCACTTACCGCCTGGTAACGCTTCTTCCTTGCTTGCAAAGCTACTGAAAGCGACCATCACAGACACACTGATGGGCTAATAGGAAATTAACAGAATCAGTGCATCGGAGCCGCAAGGGATTCGTCAACATCCATCAATTACCGCAGACCGGTTGATAACAAGCGGCAGCTGGACCGAATCGGCCGAGGAGGAGACTATAACCAATGTTATCCAATTGGACGTTCCAGAAACGTCCCTTCTCTTGGATCGTGGAATTTTGCTTAACAAACTTCATCAATACGGCATAAAATATCAAGTACGGAGAAGGATCATATACTTTCTCCGCGAACGGCAATAAGGTTGGAGTCCGAACCTTTTTGTCCGACCAGATTCGAATGTAGTAGGGCGTACAGCAGGTTAGATACATGGGGCATGCCTGTCCATAGTTTTCAATAACAAACTACCGAGAGTTATCATTACAGGATTTTAATGTTCACAGACGACGTTAGGGTTTGGCGAATAATTGACGGTTTGAATTACCACCATGTCCTCCAACACGACTCAACGTGGCCTGGAATTCATAGGCGAGGAACGCGCTGTATACATCCGCTCTCTACACACCTATATATAGGCTTGAGGCGCAAGAACGGAAGACCGCCGTCCAGGAAGCGGGTCTTGATGTACTGGTGCAGCACGGCCTTGGTTGTTCCAGGCATCCAGGACCCGCTTTCCGAATGGGTAACCGGTATGTTTGCTTCCTGCGGCGGCACCCAGGATTCAGGACTCATCTATCTACTCTCTGATGTTCAGGACCTACGTAGGTCTCCACATCCAACAAACTATCCAGGTCCGGCAACCTAACGAAAGACATTTGAGGACACTACAAAGTCGTGCAGTGATAAACATCAAGAGTTTGCACCAATTTCCATTCCGGAAATGACTGAATAAACGTGGATTGCTTAGTGGAAGTTACCTTCAGTCTTGTGGATATTAATTTTAGTTTACAAAATTCTGAGAGACCCAAGTCACAAATGCTTCCACCTTTTGAAACTCAGTCCGCTAACCCTAAAACAACCTTCCAAACTTAGCTACTTCCAAAAGCATTTAAACATCGCATTAAGTTCCCTACACTTTGTTAAATGAACGGAGAGATTAAGATATATTCAGGCTAGGTAGCATTATTGAACCTATAATCCACAGTGACTCATGTAAACCTGTGGAGAAGGGTGAGCTATCAAATTGTTAATTGTTACCAGCAATAATCAGAAGTTTTTATCTTGTTGGTGTACTGCTAGATTTACATGATCAGAACAAACAAGATCGAAACGCGTCGTGAAATGCAGTTTTGGTTGGGAAACATTCAAGTTCCTTCCGCTTCATTAGCTATGGTGCTACTGATCGAATTGACTAAGATTCACCCTATTGAGATTACTCGTTGCAATCCAGTCACACAAGGTGTACTTCATATCGACCATCCAATAAGTTTTTCCGCTTCGAATTGTACCGTCTCATTCCAATATTTGCACTGTTTTGTACTATTGATCCATACCTTCTAACATGCGCATTTTATTTGGTCCAATAAATTGTATTCGAATTTGCATTTGCTCTTATTACCAAAATAAGAAACATCTTAATCAATTTTGCCACTGTCCTTCCTTCTTATTATTTTTTTACCGAACAAAAATGAATCATCAATTTTGTAGCGATAAAAATTGAAAGTACTCAAACTAAAATGTAACTATTTTTGACAAAGTCCGTTACTAGAAATCCGTTTTAAAAATGACCAAATTAACGACGTCACATTGGCTAAACGGATAAATTTCAGTGAATGGACCCCTATATTTTCCGATATAGATGCACGAGCAGCGGACAAAAACTCATCCCCGAACAATGCCAATGTGTAAAATTTCTCAAATTCGACTAGAAAAATCATTTAATTTGTCATTCTCCCAGTTATTCCATGCAGATCCATGTTGACTGCAATAATGGTAGTCGTGAAAGCGCCGGAGGATCTGAATATTTGACTCTGCCAACTCAAAGAAGCCACAAACTGTCACCAATAATTCCACAGTAGACGGGTTCATGCCATTCTAGACTATAACTACTACCATTACCGCTTTGTGATTAACAGTGGACAAAGGCTGTAGGGCTCCATAATTTTTTCCATACGTTGCAAGCGTCACTTGGACCTACCATGTTCTAGAGCAATACATCTGGAGGACTTTTGCATCCTCTGTACCTGAACCGCATGAACGTTTAATGCGGTTCTTCTGCAATACTAATTCCCATGACCTGTCTATTTTGTTCAACTGTTGTTTACACCAAATGGACAATAAACAATGTGCACTTTGCGGTAGCTTTATGGGACTATTGCTGAATGATTTTGAGGCGGAGAACGGAGTAACCACTAAAGTAGAAAAATCGCAGTTAGTTACTAACGCATAAGCAGAACTTTCTGCATAATCGGAATAAATAGCAGTGCAGTACCATTATTTCTTTGCAACTAAACAGGTCGATAAGTTTAGAAACCAAGAGCACATGGAATGACAAACCTTAACTTATACGAATACTCAAGAAAGACTGCAGCGTGCAAACTAAGCTCATCCAGGGTGTAAAGCTATAGTGTTACTTGCAACCGTGATGTTGGTAGTTACGCTACATTGCTGATGTCATGCCGTATTTTATTTTTGACAATTTGTAGGATAGCTCTATGGTATCAATTTGTTATCAAAAGTTGCACAAATTTGTCCATCATTGACGAGTACGAAGTACTTACAACAAACTGGAAAAAAATCAACAACAATACACAAGCACTGGAGAAAATTTGATGTAAAAGTGGATTTTATTTGTGCATTCGATACAAACCTTGCGGACTTACTACTCTTTTGATCAAAATATGGGCTGTGTTTTTCCTGAGAATCTACTGTTGGGTAGGTTTTTGCAGCCGCCTGAAGCTGAGGTCCAGATTTCTTTATCCGGCGCAGCGCTATACCAACTGCAGCGATTAGAATTGCTGAAATAAAGAACGCTACGAAAATGATTGCTACAATGATATAAAAATTGAGTTGCGATTCGTTGTTGTTAGATGGGTATCTGGGTGTTTGTTCGTGCATAATTACTTGATAATCGTTGTTCATGTCCCCAATCGGAGCGGAAGTATCAATGTGTACAAAAAATGTGGCTGACGTCCGTTGAGTAGTTGGCGTCCCAAGGTCATGGGCAATTAAGTCAATGGCAAACAGTTTTCCCACATCAGCTAATTTAAGGCGACTGGCGAGGTAAATGGTTCCGCTTGTGTCTTGGATGGCGAACGAACCTCCATCATCCGTTCGTCGCGTCTGACTGTCTGTAGTTAGTTTATTTGCTGAAATGAAATCGGAACGGTCGAATTGTTGATTCACCGTAAGTGATTGATTGATTAAAGTAATGCGCTCCAGTTTGTAACGAACAGTGCCATTTGAGCCCTCGTCGGGATCGACTGCACGCACCTGGTGGACGACGAAAGAAGGTATAGAGCCGTCAGTCTACTAATAAATAGAAAAGCGCAAGGATACTGACTTGCTTTCTTTTACAGATGAAGCTATCCCTAAAGTTCAAATATAAAGCATGAAATAGGCAGAGGGATGAGACAACCCAACTAAATTGTGCTATGGCTTGCAACCAGATCCACAGAGCAACACGTTCTTTGTCCAAGTAACTGTGTGAATGAAGTACTCCTCTTAAAACATACGGTTGGAGATTAGTTAAATTAACTGCATTTAAATGAGGCACGCGCTTTAGATAGAAAACTGTACGTTTCTGGCAAACATGTGATAACTATCGATTGGGCGGTGGTACCGATACAGGAGACAAGCCACATAAACGGAGACAAGCAGCGAGTACTCCGAAACACAACAATCAGCGTCCAAACGCTGCTTTAAGCGCAGCTCGCGGAGTTCAGTGGTCTGTTGACCATGGCGATAGCTGCCAACTGCTGGGTGCCGAGTTCCAATCCCAAGTTCAGACTACCTCTACCTCGTGAGTGAAAACTAGGACGAAACGCGTGGTGGAGTGCAGGGTTGGGCAGAGCAACACCGAGTCACTCCGGTGAAGGTCCCAGTTCTCTGAATGGAGCAGTCTGACTTAAAAGTCAAATGAAGCCATAATTGAGACTGCGTGTCGCATTCCATAACACATGCGAAGATTTCCAATAACCAACATACGGTAAAGCACTTTTAACAAAATTGATTGGATTTGTGCAAACGTAAGCCCTCTGGAGGTAAGAAAGCATACAACTAATGCTTAGTTGCAACCCTTTATACCTAGTTTGAAGTCAAGAGTAGATGGATCTAGCGCTTAAGTATTTTAGGTGCTTTACTCTAAAAGATATTTAACAGGTGTTAGATCTTTTAATACAAGAAGTTTGCAATGATGTCAAGGAAAGTTGCTTTTGAAAACTAGCAGGTCGACCACTTTTAAACCGTTGTCTTCGCACAACTGATCGGCGAGATAAATGAAATTATTTACCTGTACTAGACATAAAGCAAAATGAGCATCTGTGCTGTTTTACCTTTATGATCCGCATCATTCAACTTAGAGGATAAATGAAATTCTTTTATTTGGTTACCTTAGAGACCTTTATCTCCAAACGTGTTACAGTCCGATTTATCAGGTGCAAAAAGAAAATCCTAGTTTGAATGGTACTTTACGCTCTGGAATCTAGTTCAGTTGCCAAGTAACTCTTGGAATTGCATTGCGATAAGTCCATCGCTCTTGTGTCTTGATTGTGATTTGTATAGGAAGTGTTCACGAAGTAACTAGTTATGACCACATCATTGTCAACTTTACGCTTTGATCATATACGGCAACTGATGCGCGATTGACTGAGCCCTCCATTAAGCGAGATCGTTAACTGTCTAGGGAATTACTAAATCATCCGTGCCAGCAAGAATAAGAGAAAGTATGCTAGTTTGTTTCAATTGCAAATATTGTTTCGACAAATTTTGGCTATCCATTTCACTGATCTTAGTTTTATCTGGATCTTTTTGAGCGATTATCCATATTGAATACGATCCGTACCTTCTGATCACAATGTGCCACCAGACATTAGCGTTCAGCCAACAAATCCTAACATTCATTTCACATAGAATTTGACACTGTCGTTCACACATGGTCCATAACAAAAATAATAAGTTGCTGCTAATTGTCTAGTTGCATATTCATTCGGCTTCGACTGCAAAACAGTTGCTTCTATATACTTTGAATGTTGGCCGGGATGGAAGACACAGGTGACACACGAAAAGAGTCGTAGGGAGATATAAACTGCACGCATTGTCATACAACTTCCACGTCGTGGCCATCTGGTTGTTGAACGAATGTGAATTAAACCCAAATGATGAAAATAAAGGCGACTAATAAGATAATAAGTATGCGATGGAATTCCATGGTTTACTGAAGTCTAAGTAGATACATACTGAGTAAGCATTCACTGCGAATGGTGATAATTTAGCATAGTAATTAAACCGATTATATAGATCTACCAAAAGCTTTACATTGCAAATTTTTGCGCACCTAAAGCTCCCCCTTATCCTGAATTAACCTTGGTTGGTGACAGATGTTCAAACTTCCGTGTAAAACAGAGCTTCCAAGCAGTAACGTTGGTAATATACACTCATTTCATGCTCTGCATGAAAACCTTCACTCACCACTCAGCGTATACAAAGACAACGAAGGGTCAGTAATTCTCCAACAGTAAGTAACTCGTTAAGATAATGGGTTGAAATGAGAAGTTATGCAATCGCCCTACAAATGCCTTATTGCCAATTTACATGTAACAATTTTAGCTGAATTAGAATCTAGCATTTTTCTTTGTAGTGGCTAAGATGCTATCCTTTGTTTAGAAGTACGCGGCAGTTTTAATATGAATAAAACTTATTATCGTCCAGCTTGACGTCTGTAACCCTACAGTATCCATGCCAGGTCTGTTTTCATGTTGTGTATTGAATAGTCAAACAGTATGTATGTACTTCAGTATGGCAGAAAGCCTCGCATCTTCGGTTTATATAGAAAGCAATTGTTTTTTAAGCGGTTCCGATAATCACGATATTCAGAAATACAATGAGGCAGAGCACCAGCAGTATGACAGTGCGCCGTACCGACACTTACCTGTCGCACAACCACCACTGGTCGCAGCTGGAATAAAGATACTACCAGTGTCGTTCTGCCCCTACACAGATTCGAGCCCGAGCCGTCAGATTACAAGAAAAGCGTTTTATCATTAGCCTACGAGTCGGCTGGTGTGCACTGGAATGGGACTTTGTTACATACTTACAGTCCAGTTGTTTCATTGATAAGGCCAATCAGTGTTTAAATCCGCTGATTCATGACAACCTAGGTACCTAGTAAAATATGCATCACCGGCAATGAACTAGAGGAAGGATTGTTATCAGTTCTTGACTGCAGAACATTGTCCATAAAAATTATATACCTTTACATAGCTCACTGCAGCCACAACTCTTTCAACTTCTTCCTTAAAGAAATGATATTCGCCCATAAAACATTCAAGGTGACCATTAACGCTATCAGACTGCATCCAAAGGAAACAACTCTTCTACAGTATGTACTGTTCCTTTGGTGACGTATCCAAAATCAAACGATAGTGTGGGAGATGAGTATTTAGAGTGAGATATTATTGGCTTAATTTGGATTGGTCTATCACGGAACAGTAATATTCGGGTGTGTTTGCGGCTGTTGGATGCAACTAAAGCGCATCAAGAACCATCTCGATAGATCTATGGGAGAACCTGATTTCCGTAAAGAAGAATTTGAAATCTTTATTGATACATTTGACTGTGAAAAGCTTTAATGCAGAGAACGGTCCTAGATTTTATCCAAATTTTTACTGTTAGTGTGCTGCTGGTAAAAGCACTTGTTTTCCCTAAGTAGATTAATTGTTGATTTTATTCACGCTAACTACAAACATAACTTCGAATCACAGCCAATAATCGTAAATGCGTACTATTCTTGTTTACAATCCTACTAAGGTTTTCGCGTATGCACTGCATCAGTCAAATCTCAATACTATGATACGCAAAAATGATAAAAGATTAGATACCCTTCCGTTGTCTCGACCTGCTTTCGTGAGTCCCCACATCTTGTTCTCACCACGACATGATCCCTATAACAAATGTAGATTTACGAAAGACATCTCGAAGTGCACTATTAATTACTGTCACCTTATGTGCATAAAATTCAAGGGTTTTAAGTTTCCATACTGGACGTATTATTTCGTTGTACACACAGTGATTATAATCTCACTTAGTTCTACCAAATTCAGCCATTTTCAACTGCGCACGTTAGACTACCACCTTCCAAAACGATCGCCATCTCAGTTAAGTCCTCTGCGTGTTGTGCTTCAAGGTCCAGTACGTTTTCATTCTACCAATTACAGCTGTTTCCGCCGGTCGACTGCACGTTGCAACCAGAGTCGTGAGTTACAACTAGAATATTTTTCCGTCAGTTAGTTAAAATTCCGGTTTTCGATCGCAAAGTTTACTGCTCAGTCCTTGTTTTCACACCTTAAATATAACTCGCAGTAGCGTTCCACATATATATATATATATATATATATATATATATCCGTACCGTGTATCATGATTAGCTCTGGCATGATTCCGTATATACAAATACTACAAAAAAGCAAGGTGCGATATCTACTTGACATCAAGATCAGAGAAGTAAACCGTCCATGGTTTTCTCCAAATTCCGACTTTTCGGTGGTGAACTATTTTGCCTTTCACTGTGTCCGATAGATAAAATTATACCAGTAATTGAACTTACAAACAGACCACAGATGGTGTGAAAGAAGATGAAAACATTCTACTGCTTTCGCATGCAACAGCTTGCAATCACTTGTTTAAAAAAGATTTTAAACACTGCTTTAAATAGCTTACATTGTTTTATTGAAAGCTATAATTCTTTTCCTGTTAACTAATACTGAAGCACATCCCAGGAATAAGGGTTTAATTTCGACAGCTTTTCGATGAACATGTAATGAAGGAAGTATCCTTAAATTCATCTTGGTTGATACGTTTGTGACTGATTGAGGTTTCTAAAATATATTCTAGCTGCTTGTAATGGCGCACTTATACCTTCAAGACGTGTTCAACTTCGGTAACACTGCTTGAATTGATTGATTGTCACTGTAGCTTGGAGAACTTCTATTGTTAGTGAAAAATCATTGTAACCGTATTTGCTTTCGTTATCAACCATTTCATCTGGGTCTCTGTGGATCTCTCTAACTTAAGCAATGTCCTCAATGTGTTGGACGAACCGGCATTAATAACCAAAATGCACTACAAAAGCCTCCCGAGTAGGTGAGTGCTGTTACATTGAAAAATCGCCGTATTTGGGTAGCTCCCACATTACGTGAAACGGGATTTACTATGCTCTCCCGGCTTTCTTCGGTTATCGATCATCTGATAACCAGCGAAACTCGTGTACGTTTTCAGCATTTGTTATGTAGAATTAAGGTGTAAGTCGCTTGCGTTCTTTTTGTACTAAACATCCGATCGACACACTTAAAAATAGCTAGAAAACGTGGCGTGAAAGTTGTACAACCAAATCAGAATATAGAGATTAAGCAACGTTGGATATAAGGTCTAATTTCTTTTGTACTAGTCAATGGTATATTGCGCAGAAAAGTGACAGAGCTAGACATGTTCCGCCGGATAATCGGTTTGAGATGAGCAAAATGAAGACCAAAGTAGAAGCAATAGATAAAATCAAACACAAATCAGTATCTCGCTGATTACATTGTTTCCCGTCTGAGCGGTATACATTTGGTTGTCGGCATTATTCAAGATCATGGTCTGTGATTTTAGGCGAATTGTAAATGGGTAGAATATTTTTTGCTTTTTTGCTGTTTTCTGTGTCGTTTGCATTACTTGATATTGCGTAATATGGCAAATGCATTATCGACGCAAGCCTAATCCTTGCTAAAGTGGTAGCTGAAGTAACAGCTTCTGAGAGGACATTCCATACGTGAGAAACACGCAGTGTGAATAAGTTCCTTCGACAGTCTAAACGGATGCATTGTTTGGGTTAACTTGACGTAACGAGCTCTCAGGTTGTTGTTCGGACTCAGCTTTAACAGGTGATTGCACGGGTGATTAGGATTGTTCACAATTTAGTGAATTCTAATTTAGTCACTGAGCAAACGCTGATAGCGTCCGCTGCGAATGCCCAGCACCCTGGGAATCTGTTTGCATAACAAGTGGCACTGCCACTTGGTAGTGTTCGTCACTCTAATTTACGGGATCTTAAAGGCAGTAAGAGCCTGCTTTAACCATGTGTACCATGCTCTTATTGCATATTCTACATATCGGCGTGCGTAAACTGGAAGTAGTTGGCGAAAAATGAATGGTTCGGTGTATCTGAAAGATCTCTGTAGAAGCCCCAAGATTTGGATCCCTTTCATCCATCCATTTTGGAATGTTCCCAGAACCCCGAGATCCTTTTCGTGAGAACAATGTTTTACAACCTGGTCCCCCAGCTTATATGCGTGAAACATTCGGTGTCGTAAATGAAGCAAGCGGCATTTAGCCAAATGGAAGGAAAATATTTTTGGACCTACCATCCATAGATATTTTCAAGGTCATTTTGCAGCCGGCTACGGTCTTCAGGAGCTCTGATCGCTCAGCAAACTTTGATATCATGGGCGTAGCGTAAATGGTTTGACGAGATTTCGCTCACTAGATCATTAAGAAATGACAATAATAGATGGGGCTCCAAATTCGAACGCAGTGGCACACTATATTCAACGTGAATTGGGTCGGACGCGTACGCGAGAGAACATTGCCGATCCACAATAGGAGAGAGTCACCAATGCCACACACTTGAAGTTTGAGGAGAAGGATACGATAGTCCAAACGTCAAGGCAAGCCACATCAACACCTGCACTACTATCCACCGTTTCACTTCAGCTATCGCTTGCTAAGAATAGGTTGCTTGTGCACAAGCGATCCTTGCGGAAGCCGTGTTGCTGTTGAGCAATGTGACCAAACCCGTCCAGATAAGACATGATTGCGTTAGCAGTGATGAGGTTCATAACCTTTGAAAGAACTGGCAGAAGAGTCACTGGTCGATAATTAAAAGAGTCGAAACGACTACCCGCTTTTTAAATTGGATTATCATCCCGTGTTTTCAGATTGCAGGTACGGTTCTTTCTTCAAAGCGAAGCTAGAACAGCTACGCCATGGGTTCAGCCAAAACATTATCCGCCACAACAAGCGTCTTTAGGCGGACTTCGTCGATTCTGGGAGATGTATGCAGGCGCGAGGATAGCAGCGTATTTTTATGGTGTCTGTTGTAAGACATACGAATGAGCCCTTGTGGCAGCGTCATAGTTTCTGAAGGTTTAGGATACAACAGGATACAACAAAACTTTGGTGCTTATTGTTGTTGCAGCACAGTTGACGTTTCTTTAGCAGTCCGAGTTAGATCATCCGCCATTTAAAGAAGGGAAAAGCCACCTTTAACCTTGCGGAAGCTATTCACTTGCTTTTACAGATGATTATAAGTGGAAGTAAATCACTCTCTTGACGCTTGTTGTTATTCTAGTTTGTCATCGCGCATTACTTGGGTACAGTGGTTACGGTGGACAACATAGGCTTTCCAGTTACTCGGACTCGGGTCGGTCTTGTGGAAAAACGACGTCGCATTACGCATCACAATGCATTTGCGTGTGCTATTCAGTATACACACTGGCACGTTTCTCGAAGTGACAGTCACGGTTTCCAATTCCACAACAAAGCAAGCTGTGACGGGAAGTTTCCGAGCATTATCCGGTGCACTCTAGGTGAGGAAACTTTAAGCGGTCGCTTTAACGAGGCAAAGTAACGTAGCGGGTTATGGTATGTTTCGCTTGAGTTATATCCACGTGTATTCAGCATAACAGCTTTACATGAAATGCAAGGTTGCGTGATCACTGCAGCACAGAAGACCACCAAGTGTCACTCTCTCGATCATGAGTTCTTCATTACTTGGTAACGGGTCAAACGTTGATGGCTTGTTTTTCTCACGCATCTAGTGTGCGAAGTGATGTGGTCATATAACGAAGCATTGAGACAAGGTATTGCAGGTCTGCTTTGAATTGTGGTCCTGATGTGGTCTAGAATTCTTAAGCATGTAAGTTGAAATCGCTAGCGACCAGAACGTGATTACCCATTCTGTATATCTTTTGACTCAACGCAGCCACCAAGTTGAAGTCTACCTCAGGTGTAGACGATATTGGTCGGTAAATATCAGTCACTATTCCAAAGTCGTTTCTTCGCAGTCGTAATCTACACCAAATACGTGGGGCACTCAGGTTTCCGAATCGTTTATGACCTCGCACTGGACGATTTTACGAAAGTAGAAGGCTACCCATCACCTTTACTATCCCTTTAGTTCCAGACTACGGACATACCTGTTATCGCCTTTTCATCCTCCGTTATCTCCCAGCGCAGCCATGTTTACGTGATAGGAATGCGGTCCCAAGCTGCTGAAGCATGTCCAACTCTCCTTTCGGATAATTTACTGAATAGACCTTGGGTAGTGGTATGTATGCAAGCGAGCATATATGCAACCAGAAGTGTAGTGGATGTGCAGGATGAAGGGAGTTACCTTACGCCGACCGATGAAGGATCGGCGGCTTATCATTTTTGGTTTGGTCGTAAGCTGTGGAGACGAAGTTAGGATATATTCTAGCATCAGATCCTTCGAATCCCGGTGGTCACACGCGTTTAGATTCGCCCCATTTGCGTAGTGGATACTGTTGAAGCAAGCACTGCGAGGACCTGCAGGTTAGTGTTTTCATGCGGAGTAGTGTCTTGCTTAATAGGTGGTAGAACGTGGTTGGATTCCTGCTGCTCTAAGACAAATTTCTATTGGCGACTTGCTTTAGAACTTAGTCCAAATCTCTAGCAGACTTTGTGCCGTTGGTTCAGAAGGTAACGTCAATTTCAACAGCATTGGACCACACCTCTTGTAATTAGGTGACACACTGATCCTTTACAACGTAGTGGAGACATTGCTGCTGGTCGTGTACCTGAGCCTCGTTGATGGATGTATCAGTACGCTCCGGAACAACGTGAGGAATCACAGTTCTCTTCTTTTCATCCTCCTATTTATCTCTTGGTTCGTGGTATTCGCTGAACGTTTTTCTGACTGCCTTGAGGATTCTGCACCGAATGGAGTTATACAATGGAAAGCCGACTCGAAATGTTTGAGTTTACTATTTCTGCTTAACCAGGGATAAAAGTGAATTTAATCGCAAAATATAAATCCACGTTTGATTGACCAATATTTAGAGCTGGTAAATCCGGGGCGATTGAACATACGGTGACTAGGCTGCGAGAAGACAGAGATGCATAATCCAAGTGACCCAGGAGAACACACCTCCCGCGTGTGCGAAGTCCATGCAGAGTGGATAAATTCAGGGATCCACGGAGTAACCAACACATGATTTCGAAACATTCAGATACCCGTTTGATGGGTTTCTACTGGTCACGCAGCTTCAAGCCGCCTTATTAATAGCGCACGAAGTATGCCAAATCGTGATAATTGCTTATGATTCAACATTTGTTCAAATGCAATTCGAACTGTTGTTAATCGTTCGCCATATACTTTGAAATCAACACGCGTAAATTAAGTGTACATAGCGTTGAGTAAACGAAATCGCTGATTCGGTAACAGCTTTTAGTGCAATAAGTAAAAATGTTTAGATACTACCCACTACAGTGGTAATTGATGGCTAGTTTACTTACTGAATTTTATTTATACTGTGGCGTGCCGGAGGTTCTAAGTTCGTGGGCACGGATGCAATAAATAGCGTTAAATTCAGCGATGACCAACGTTTCGATTAAAAGAAATTGTGGAGTATTTTGAAGAAATTTAGTAGCGACTTTTATAGGCCTTGGTCGCAATTGTGACCACAAATCTTGACGGCCTGGCAGCCGGTGTTTATTTGTTGGAAATTGACCAATACGCCGCGAATTGCTTACGTGTGGTTTGAAGCCCGACCACTAAGATTAGTTTAGTCTACAATTTTTAACTCTTCTAAATTATACTTATCAAACACTAGAATCCAAGTGTCGGGTCAGACGTTTGTGGACAATAACTAAAATAGCGATGCACAATAAGTTTATAAGCAAAGCCGTGATTGATGGATTCACGTAAATGGATTGTTTTTCACTTTGCTAACCACCAGATTGAAGACCTCGGCAAAAGCTGCAGAAATGTAAGCTCTTCCTGCACTTGGAGTCCAGAGCCGCCTAGACCTGAGTTTGTAAGCAAATGTGTATCTTCCTTCACGTACGATCCATGCTAACATGTTTAGTTGGGTTCATGTACGGACCTAAGACAGCAGCCTAAGTCTGAATACCCCACAACGTTTAAAGATTTATGGGGTGATTTAGTGTGGCCGTTTTCGATTACCCAAAAATCACTCAGGGACGATTAATTGTTGTGCATTTGCGGGTATTCGAATTCTCTTAATTAATTACAGCATCCAACAGCGGAGTATCCACGATGGACTACCATAAATGGCAGAATATGACAAATATATGAAGAATGCAAGTCAGTTCCTTTAAAGTTACAGTGACAATTACTCGAATAATATTAATTCAACTTTTAATCTGCAGATGGTAAGAAAGTGGCATAGTAACGTTTTGCTTAGGATGCGACTGATTGGAAAATACTGAACTACACCTTTTATTACCTGCCATGTCGAACCTCAGGGAACTGCATGACATCCTGTTCAGTCAAATGATTTATTGGTAGACAGAAACTGTGCGAATCCTGCAGATTCTTCCCATGATCAATGATAAACGGTGAGAAGTTTGTTGCTGGTGTAAACCAAACATAATATCTTGTGAAAGTTACTTTTCAATTTAGCGATGCCGTTTGGTTGAAGCAATTCCTACGGTTGCAGCGGCTTGAATGTATTGCCAAAGAAGAAACTCGGCAGCGCAGCAATTAACTACCGAAGGCCTATTGTGAGGTAAGTTTACATCAGTCACTAGTCTTTACCCCGTCTAGTTATCCTGCATAAACATTTCGATAACATTATTGAGTAGGATTAGACTAAACGTACTATACTAATCTATGACTGGACGATATATTGCTAGTAACTGATAATTGCTGTCCAACCTATAATACTGTTGTGACAGATTTATTTTGAATCAGAGTTTCAGTCAAGAGGGATGGTCATCCTATTTGATCGGCAAGTTTTGGGGTGCAAAATAATCAATCATTACCCGCATACCACAGGATGGCGTCTCTGGGTTCGCGATGTCCGCCCTAAGTTTTGGCAAATATCCACCGTTGTTTTTATAGCAAGGACAAGGACAGTTGCTTCGCATACCATCAATCATGTCAACTACAGGGCGCACAAGCATTAAGCGCATGTTTGAAGTGCGGGGATGCAAGTTTTCGCAGAGTGTTTTAGTCAACAGCAGGTCTACGAGGAATGAGCTGCAGAAGGTGACGTATTATTGCATTTCTATGACAAAAGGACTGCGTGATACCATCAAGTTTCCAACAAATTAATCACCGCAGTAGTCCGGCAAATCTAAACTAATTGCATCATGGTTTTATCACGAAAAATGGTCAAGTCACCCTTCTCCAGTCAAATCAATAATCTCCAATGCACCCGGTGGCATACAGAATAAAAATATACATCAGACAATCGAGGCATGCAGGTTAGATGGCTAATATGATCTAGGAACCAAACTTAATAGCTATGCAGTACCAGGCCTGTGGCTTATTTCTTTTGAGCAGTCTAACAACTAGAACCGCAATTTGGTTGAATGGGAGAACTAGCTAGTTGTATAACCCATTATTATCCTGGGTACGGAAAGACAACAACAAGAGACCACTGAATGTTTACTTAAAAATTGCTTTACCTAATAACTTAAGCACTTTACTATCATGAGTTCAGAGAGGTTTGGAAACAATCGGTTGGTATAGTAGTTTGGTAACGTCTCGCCCTCGGCACAATGGCTTCGTCAGATCAGGTGAATCAGTGTGCAATTGGTGTGGGATTTTATAGCGAACAGGGGCGATAACCGCGTTACCCGAGACTTGAGCCATGATGTCATTACAATAACAGTTCGTGATGTCACCTCAGGTGGTTTGATCACAGTGGGAATAGTCCAGGGGTTCCTTTGTGCGTCATGACAATGACGGATAAGCCCATAGTGTTGACAATGGGAGTCGGTTTGCACTTTCAAATCTGATCCACGCACCGATGCTCGTCACGCTGGCTGGTCTAAGACCGCCCGCCACGCATTAGTGAGTTCTGCCCCCTCCATTCTATTCACGCAGTCGTCAGATTTGGCTTTTTCCCCAGCCTCGGCAATCAACCGCTGAGGGGTTAATCATATACCCCTCCTAATGACCTCTACGTTTTCGTGGTCTATCTGGTGACCCTGTTCGCTATAAAATCCCACACCAATTGCACACTGATTCACCTGGTCTGACGGAGCCCTTGTGTCGAGGGCGAAACGTTACCAAACTACTATACCAACCGATTGTTTACAAACCTCCCTGAACTCATGACTACTCGATCGGTTCCAAGTATCTTCCTAGACACTTTATTGGCGGTTACAAAGAAAAACGACTTTCGTGTTTGTTACACCTTCTCACGATTAATTTCCAATAAACTACTGGAAAATTTTGTAAATTTTGTGTAAGTTTTGCCATGTAGCATTCTTAAAGATTTATTTTAACAGGTTAATAAAATTTAGCAACGTAACATGCAGGGTTTTGCAAAACATTATCCATCTTATTCTAAATCATATGATGGAAATATCGTTCGCTGTTCAAAGCTTTTCTACCTATTTTTGTTCTGGAGCAATTTTTAGATATTGTGTGTTGATTCAGCTAACTGGTGTTGCCGACAGTTACATAAGCCTGGTCAATGTGTATTTTGGTCACCTGCTACCTAAGTGATGTGTTGACTCGTTTAGCAATTAAAAGAGTTAGTTTTACTAGCATCCCCGGTCGTTATGATGATGCACAAAAATAATAAATCCTGTGTGACCGCCACCAAGTGTGGTCAATAATGTCGTCATTCTTGTATGAACTAGTGGTCCTAAAACGGGATAAGGTATGTGCAATTTTGATCAGATATACAGATTTAGAGCAAATTAAGGGTATGCTAGATAATTCATACGCAACCTGCACCACGTGTTCAGCGTGGCGCCTATTAACCTGTGATGACGTGTTCAACGCTACTTGAACTAACAGGCAAAATAAGTTCCCATAGCAATTTGTAAACCGTTGACGGTAAAACAAAAGCATATGGATTTATCTTACAAGCTGCCTGGCCAAGTAACAATGGGGATTCATACATTTTGAGCATCCATATAATAATAATAATCTAGGTGCATTGCTCATAATAGGAAAAATGCTACTAAAGTAAGAATAGATCGGTATAAAGAAAAATGTTCATGCTTTTGCCTAATTGTATATTGACGACGATTTAAGGTTTTCGATATTCGTTTGTCATCCCTGTATATTTCATCCTTTGAACTGTCGGATGAGAACGTAGATAACAGCACTTCCAGAGTAAAGAATCTCTCGAGTTTGATGTGCAATGATGTCGGGTTTTCACATGCCCTGATTGTGGTTGACACGTTATTCTATAGGATGGCGACTCTGAGAACCAATAGTTAGAGTGCATGGTTGTTCTAGACCACAGTATAAGTAGCGTATATTGTTAATTGCGGAGCCTTTGATGGGTTACTTGCCTTATCGCTAAATTAGACAGAGGAGTAAGTTACCTGATGTAGTAAATTAGGTAAACGCGTCAAGCTTTGCTTAAGACCTCACAGCCAGAGTACATCCATATCAAGCTGCTTATCCGTAATTTAAAGTGGATGTGCCACTGAACAAACTTTTGATGAATCATCTGTATAAATTTTCCATAGCTTCCATGTCCATCTTCCTCCTGCTGTCCTAGATGCGAAGTTCGAGCAACCATATAAAATAACGCTTAATTTATCAGCGGAAACGTTATCAATCAAGAGTCGGGCCTATGCACAAGAGAGTGATGCTCGTCTTAAACTCTCAGAATATACAGGTAACTGTTTGAAAAGTCCTGATTTTTGGGAGAATTGTGTAAAATCGTTTAGATTATTTAGTTGGCGACGTTTAACCTCTGACCCTAAAGCTTCATCAGACCAGATGAAGCGGCCCGTAGTTGATGTGGCATTTTATAGCAGGTGGGGGAGTTACTCTTGACAACTAAGACATGAGTCAAGAGAATCTTAGAGACACAGCTGGAAATGTCAGCTCAAGTGTTCAGTAAGAATAGAGCACGTGTCGGCGTTTCACTTTCGTCATTTTGTCGATTAACGCCTTGGTAAAGATGATGATGATGTCACTTTTCCGTCCAACCTTAACCGCGAATCGAGTTTGTCAAATTGGCCGAGTTAAGATTGCTCTCCAGCCACTCGAGATATACAGTATAGCCTCTGACAGGCCGAACAAGCACATCCGTGTAGAACTCTTACAAGTTTGCCGAAAAGATAACCGGACTCACTATTGAGCCGCAGGAACTAATGGTGAATCTTGATGTCACCTTTCTCAGTGATATCGTACCTAAAGAGGAAGCGTTATAATTAGCAAGACGCTGGCTTGCGGAGGACAGCAAACTAGGTGAGAGAACAAATTGTACAGCTGATCAAATCCTGCAGGGCATGGCATTTCGCCTTGGCATGTTCATTTCCTTTTGCAATCAAAACTGTACACCCAAGAAGCACGTCTGGCCATGCGCCCACCATTTTCCCCTATATTGCAGAACTTGTATATGGAGGACGTCGGGAAATAGGCTATAATAAACTCCGGCAGCTCACTGAAAATTTTAAGGATACTACGCAGACAAAGCGTTGTAAAAATAAAAAGGCATCTAAAGGAGGACTCTCTAAACGATCCGAACTCCATTGATTGGAGAATGAACTTCGCTGTGGACTTGGAGTCGTCCAGTAACAAATTTTCAACCCATCAGTTTTGCTAAGAAAGTTACTCTAACTGTGTGAGCATAGTTCTCCGGGAGCAGACAACATCCGTCCAAAGGCAATGAAGGCTGCGGCCAACAAGCTAGCTGAACCACTGTCACAGTTCTTCCAAAGTTACTTTGATGAGCAACAAGTCCCCACTATGTGGAAGCATGGCATTATCACCCAATTTTTAAAGGTAGTTGCCGTTCAGATGCTGCGAACTATAGCCCAGTGACTCAACTCACTGTGCTCGCGAAGATGATGGAAGCAGTCGTCGCTGAGGCTTTAATGGACTACCTGGAAAATGCAACATCTTGGTACCGGAGCAGTCTGACTTCCGTCAACACCGGTCATGCAGCACCAACCTACTGATTGCACGAGGTAGTTGGACGGAAGTGGCTGATGATGCAGTCGGAGTTGATCTATCTGGACTTCTCCAAAGCTTTCGACCGCGTTGATCACCGCATCCTACTTAAACAGCTACAGAGTTACGGAATCGGAGATCCTGTACTTGGTTGGATCGGCAGCTTCCTTCACCAACGGAAGCTTCAAGTACGAGTTAAGGAATCACTCTCTAACCCAATTGAGTTGGAATTCAGTGTTACACAAGGCTCAGTGCTGGGACCGTACTTATTTCTGGTGGTTATCAACGAGCTGGCAAGAGTTGTCTCTTCAAATTTCCTGTTTTCGCCGATGACGTGAATATATGACGGACGATTAATAACAATGAGCACGATATACTCCAACATGACCTAGATTGCATTTACAAATGGTCAAAGAGGAACTAGCTTCAATTGAGCATAGCTAAATGCAAGGTGATACATCTGGGTCACCAGCCGGTGAGCGCTTATAAGTTTGGAGACCACACCTTGGAATACGTCTCTCAGGAGCGTGACCTGGGTATATTGGTACAGGAAGATCTCGGGTATTCAAAACAAGCAGAGAAGACGACGAGAACCGGCAATTAAGATTTCGGCCTTCTTCGCAGAGAGTAACGCTTACATGCGACCGCAAGTGGAATATGCTATTCAGGCGTGGCAGTTGTGGCAGAAACGGGATCTCGTTGCTCTCCAGACTCCACAACGAAGGGTAACCAAGAATGTCAAGCGTCTCTTTCATCTGCCATATCAGCTTAGACTGAAGTCGCTAAGAATGTACAGCGGTCGAAACCGGCTTTTACGAGGAGATCTTATAATGCTTTGACAAATTCTGAAGAACCCAAACCACATTTGCCGTACGCTGCTGGAATTGAACCATAACACTAACCTACGAGGTCACGCTCTGGAGCTGACAACTCAGTATAGCAGGCTTGAATGCCGTAGCGATTTCTTTTCCCTCCGCTTGTGCCAGCCTTGGGAAGCCCTCCATAATTATGCCGTTTTTGCTCCCAATCTGGCGATATTAAAAAAGGAGTTGTCGATGAACTGTCTCATGTGCCTTTCGTTTTATGATTTGTTAGCCAGGAGATCCAAAACGCAATCAAACGGAGTCTTGCCAAACTTCCAAGCAATGGATTTACGGATTTATACCTTTAGTATGCGAATATATCCGCTATTCTACATATCTCTACTGTGACTCCACCAAAATGCTTTTTACTTTATATTGAAATGCACTTTTCGAAATAATTTCCACCGCGTGGGACTTCTTAAGTGATGCTTTTTTGCCCATATTATACGATTGTTCCATTGTACCATTGACTACCTAGTTCAGATAGATAGAGTAAATTTGAAAAGAACTATTTGCAGTAAGCCAACCGATACCGATGAGATACGCCACTATAATTTAGGTCATCCAAAGCACGGTTAGGAAGGGATAGCGTCATTGTTGTTTAACAAGGAACGGACGCTACGCACAACATAAGAAGTTAGAAGGGTGGCACGGAAAATGACGAGGAGTAAAGTGCTACTAAATATTAGTTATCCGCGACCTTTAGTGAAACGTCAGTTAAAAAAGAACTAAACCCACAGGCAATGTCTGCAAAGCGGTGAGTAGAGGCGGTCGGAATTCATTACGAAGAGGGAAGCTCGGAAGCAATTTGGTAAGTATTGACCTTGGAGGGTATAGAGATGAGCCTCTATTGTGGGTAAACCTAGCGTTCGATGCTGGTGCGCACGTAGGATGACTTTTCTGCAGATAAGAGGACGAACTATGTGTCCAAAGTCAACTGCGAAGAATATGCACACTTATAAATTGGTCACACATCGAGAGAGCTACGGACACGGATCTTAGAACATAAGAAGCGCATTTTTCGACCGGCGAAGGTTGAGCTTGAATAGACATATCCGTTAAGAAACTCTGCCGCAGCTGTCTTTAAGCTAAATGCCGGGCATCAGGTCAATTTGTATAATGTCGAGATCGTTAGGCATGGTTTACGAGCAAAATCCCAGAGGTTCACTGGCGAGTTGATGGAAATCGTTAAGGCCGAGTGCTGAGTGAATAAAATGGTGGAGAATACCTCTTGACTGCGTGGAGAGTAATCTTAACTCGGCCAGTCTGACGAACTCCATAAAAGGATCAGGTTAAACAGAAGAAGTGACATAGCTATTCTTCGAAGAAAGTAGAAGCCACGATTAAAATTCACGCACAATAATATGCCTCGACGGGGAGTCGAACCCCGGTCCACGAATTTCCGGTCCGTTGCTCTACCACCTGAGCTACCGTGGTAGAGCAACGGACCGGAAATTCGTGGACCGGGGTTCGACTCCCCGTCGAGGCATATAATTGTGCGGGAATTTTAATCGTGGCTTCTACTTTCTTCGAGCTTTACACTACTCACAAACAGCTATTCTTGATCACTAAGGCGTTAATTGACAAAGGACGAAAGTGAAACCCCGACAATATCTCCATTCTGACTGACCACAAATGGCTGTATACATTGTTTGCTTACACTGTGCTACATCTAGAATTCAAAGTGAAAACAAAGAGTACTTTACTACGATGCAATTTCCATATCATTTCTGAAGTTACCGAACGATACATTGAATTGGATGATGTTCCATCGAGCCATGCTTTTTGCTTAATTCTCTTTTATTTTTAATATAAATTAACAGAGCCTTAATAAATTCTCACACTTTGCAAAATTGCTCAACCAACAAAATACATGGTTTCTTACACTCCATATCAGTTGTTATAGTTTGGCCATAAAGCTATCAAACTCGTGAGTCGACTGGACCATTCGCTTGAACATACCTAAGAAATAAACTTTGGTGTCAACTGGTCTACAAGCACAAGCAGATTGAAAATGTGCTGGTTCCCTTTCGACTAGATGATAAGTTATCTTAGACAAGCTAAGCAAACTATGGACCAACCAAAGCGTTGTGAGCCACTGGATACTCAGCTAAATAAGAGCCGTTATTATTGTAAAAAGCAACTTGTGACTCAGCGAACCATCACGTCAGTCTGTTAGCCGGCACTTTATGAAGAAATGCGATAGCTGTGGCTTGAAGTATGGTGTACGGAAGCCAATCCATAAAGTGACAACAGTAGGCAACACGGTGGATAACTGATTCTGTCGTCTGGAGCACTCAGGTAACATTCATCTATAAAGGTTGATGGTGCCATTTTTACATATATTTTTTCATAGTTAGCCGTAAAGTTAATATAACATTCGAATTTTAGTACTTCAGTGAGTCTATTTTCTTGTGGTCAGTAATTGTAAAGAAAAGTATATGACAGTTTTTAACCACCTCGCTACTCTGAACGTTTAACTCCAATCTAATTTACTGTAACAAATATGGCTAATCAAATGACCATGTAAGCCAGCTTCTTGGTATGATAAATGGGAAAAATATAACAATATAGTTATTGGCATTCCCTAAAACCTAACTACAAAACGAAAAGAATCGTGTCTTTCAAACCATTGCAACAAGTAGAAGCAAAAATCTACGATTAAATTACATCAATTCTCCTGCATATTAACCAAGTTTCTCGTGTGATGGCTAAAAAAATTAAATAATAATGACTACAAAGAATGTAACACGTATTTTATTAGAGATAAAACTTGCTTGACAGATCACGTATCCAACCTTCTCCAAGTACGATACTTTGATAAGAGTTGAATTATTTGTTGGCCATTGAAACGTTGGTGCCCTGTCATTCAAGTCGTCAATAATTACGTGGACGATTGCTTGACTGCTTTGATGTGGAATACCGTCGTCGGTCGCAATTATCCAAAATTTAAATCCAACCATCACTTGCTCATCGAGCTGTTGTGTAGGTAATGCGCCATTGATGAAATACTCACTCATCGGCATGCCCACGTAGGTATGGGAGACCTCTTCGCGGTCTATTATTGCTCGGGCATAAATTCTAACTTCGTAAAAATTGTGCAGTATGTCAAATCGCTGAACCAATTCGAATGGTAAATTTGTAACTCTTGAAGAGTTGTTCACGCTAGTTCCGATGGAATGCACACCCGAACGAAAATATTCCATCTGAAATTTAAGCGCACTGTTTCCTCCTTTATCCATATCGGTAGCTGTCAAGCTACCTACAAACTCCCCATGCATGTTATTTTCCACAATGTGAAATATATAGTATGTTTTTCCAAAAATTGGGATCTCATCGTTATAGTCTTGAACAATGACTTCCACCACTGTATTTGCAGTTAGCGGTGGATCTCCACCGTCAATAGCAACAATTGTGAATTGGTGATAGTCCTTTGCTTCCCGATCAAGAACTCCTTTGGAACTAATTACACCCGTAAGGTTATTCACAGTGAAATGCATGTTGGAAGATTCGTCTCCTATCTTATATGTTATTTGAGCATTTACACCATCGTCCGCATCAGTTGCAACAACTTGGCCGATAATGTACTCCCTTTTATACCTCTCTGGGTCACTGTCTTCGGAAACCATGAAGCGCCAGTTGGTTTTATCAAATTCCGGAGGATGGTCATTTTTGTCTGCTATCTTTACTTCCACTAAGTGTTCAAAATTCACGTTTTTGCTCCAACAAGATATTGTTATGTGCAGCGTAGAAGTTGTTTCCCGATCAAATGCGGCCAAAGCGGATAATTTATAGATCATTTCGAAGTCACTGTCTCCTCCTGAGAGGAGCTGCGCATCACTGGAAGATGCGCCAATTTGTGTTAGCGCAAACTGCTCGACCCCTGGCTGATTAAGCATGCAGTCGATAGATTCTGAAAACTGTGCATCATCAGTTGTCACTGTGACTACAGCAAAATCAAAAGGAATATCCACAGTATGTTCTGGAATGCTAATTACACTTCTACCTTCTGGCGTGTATACTGAAATGGTCGGTGGTCTGTGATTCATCCTGGTCAGGTTTACCGTTAACTGTGCTCGGTCAGCAAATTGGTTGTCCGGGAGGTCTACCATATGCTGTGTCTGGGATCTTTTAAAGTTTCGGACAACTAAAGGGATGTTGTAAGAGGACTGGTGCTGATGACTAATTGGTCCCTTCAAAAATATGGATCCATTCTTCTTGTTTATGCGGAAATTTGACCTGACCATGGTGGGTGTAGCCGTATCGAAATCGTACTGCATTTGACTAAAGTATGGCCCTGCGTCATTATCAGTGGCAGAAACTGTGAATATTGGGAATGTTATATCTGTATTTTCTGAAATATGTACGGTATAATTTTTTCGAGAGAATTTCGGCGAGTTGTCGTTGGCATCCGTAACAAGCACAGTGACCATCAGTGAACATGTCATGTTCATTCCACCTTGAGCTTCTATTCTAAGCACATACCGTGTGTACATTTCATAATCTAGAGGCGTGATCAAGACAAGACTTAGGGAAAACGGTTTTGTCAGACTCTCTTGCTCGGTTATCTTTAAATCGAACCAAGAGCTGCCTTTGGCGGGTGTCGTTGGGTTTAGCAAAGTCATCATTATAGAAGATCTCGCGATTCCGTTTCCAGGACCAGTGTCCAAATCGCTTGGCTGATACAACGACATACTGCTAAATATTTGTGCGTCCTCAGGAAGATACAATATTTGCTCATCAGAGGGAACGAAATGACAAGGATGGTCATTTATGTCGTTTACCAAAATAAATATTCGCAACACATCCAACAAATCTGTTGTCGAATTTACTAATCGCAGGAGATTAACAGGAAATGTCAATTCACACTCTGCTGCTGCCCTAGTCGTCATAGTTCCCACTTCAGAGTGTGGGCAGATTGCCTCACGATCAATGCGCTGGGCCACCTTGATTCGTCCGTCCTTTGACCCAACCGTGAATAAACGTGCCTGACCTTGTTGAATCACTCGGAACAGAAGATTTCCAGGACCTGTTAAAATGTCATCGTGTAACTGCTTGTACAATAATCCAACAAGAAACCCGGGTGGGACTTCTTCCTCTACTGTAAAGTGAATGTGTTGCGTGGCTTCCGTACGGATGGTGGTAAGAGTGGCAATTTGAATCGAGAGCCACAAGCTACTGATGCAAAAGATTGCGGAATGACGGCTGTAACTTTTGGCTCCATCAGGCCTCCCCGAAGTAACGCACATTTGCATTCCAGAGAGGCATTTTGGGGATGGTTGAATGGGATCTGCACTTTTCGGAGCCTTTCATAGGCACGGTAGTTGCGATCGTTTTCGCTGTGCAGCGCAGTTCTGTTTCATGCCGCAGAAAGCTAAAATTAATGAGAGAAACTATGGTCAACTAAGTTCGAGCGAATTGTCTTCTCATCAATCAAACATGGCTTAAAACACAGTGTGCAAAACTTTAAGTTACCTCGAATGATGCATGTTGTACATGTTGCATGTTGTACATGTTGTACTTCATGGAATCCACCTTCGCTCCAAGTGATCGGATCTCATCTGCATCAGTGAAGCTTTCATCAACGGAATGAAGAAGTCAATTATGTGCAAGCACGGCCGTAAAGATGATCCATTACAATCTGATTTCTATCCAACCATAGGATAAAATTAAGAGACGATTTTGCTCTCCCAAAAGCAAAAGTGAAATTGACACTTCATGTTTAATGGGGGCTAGATATTAGAAAAAACACTTCGCCGTGCTGGATATTGCATTAACCGATCCTCAAGTGCTGCAACACATCACTGGTCTTTCTCAAGCATATTTCACTTTTCCGTATGCGCTGTGCGGAGAAAGAATTTTACTATAACTGTTATGGAAATTACTGGTGCCATTGACAGAGTTTGAGACCTTTTAAGCAATTATCCCTAACTACTCTTGCTACTTCATTGCAACGCCTATGACTAGTTTTCGGTAACTTCAATATTGAATCACGTAAGCTCATTATATATCAGTGATTGAGGCGACTCAATAAGTTTACTGAATGTAACTACTACTGGGAGCAAGTGTCCGACAGACTGCAGCTCACAAACGTTCTTTATTTTTCCAGTGCGGCATTAGAACTTCCGTTACGTTTCCTAAACTGGTTGACAAACTCCTTCTATGCGATTTCGGAAAGCTGTTCAGTTGAGAACAAGGCTTAATTTTATTGGTAATCATTGAGTAAACTGTTTGTGGCATTGGTTATTTAAATGTCACTGTTGGAATAGTTTTCATAAGATAGATAATAATCGAGTAGCAGTCCCGCATTGTCAATATAGCCAGAAGAACAAGTCCGCATTAAATGGTCAGGCTTAATTTTAAAATTTGTAAACCCCAAGTTCATCGTGACCATAAACCGATTGTTAAAGAAAAGCTTTGAAACTTACAAACGCACTTTAATTAGTTGGCTGATAAATGTATGGGTCTGCGGTAGCGAAATCAGTTTATAATGAACGGCAAACGTTTTAGAACATTACTATCTGTCAGGCACGGTCGGTTCTTTTTGTCGCCGAAACAACTTCCTTACTTTCTACTTAAGAATATTTTTCTACCTCCTATTGTTCTTGTTATCGTAGTTTCACCGGAAAATGCTAATTAATATGGTTCAGTCATACCAACGATCGCACCTTCTGTTGCAGAGTAAGAAAAAAGCGTTGCAGAGAATGATAATCGTTTGAGGCAGTGCTACAAGTAGAGGATATATTTTCAATATTTCCAGTTAGGGCTCATTGCACTACTTTAAACCACAGCCCATCAACAGGGGTGTATCTAAATCTACAATGTTTAGCTACTTCGTCCCAGAAGCTCAAAAATAGGATAGTGCAAGCATTAATCCAGATGAACCGCAGACAGTTGTGTTGCCTTTTTGGGGCTCACAGGTGGAGCTCATTCTCTGCCCCATTAGGAATAGAACCCATAACCACTAGCAGTTTGCGCCAGCAATCAGTATCTTAGGTCACTGAGTCGTAGAAGAACATTGCAAACTTATTAATCATTCACAACAATTTTTAAAAACAGTACCGTTCCTTAATGGTTATGGATAAAATCATGCTGGCCAATTACACGAATAACTAGCTGCCCTTTAGTTCATTATTAGTTTGTGTCTGGAATCAGTAACACTTACTCTCAGGTACAAAAGTTAGGCAAAAAGCTATGTGATGCAGCTTGTAGTATAATCCGTATCCACCACCACCGCAACGTTTACGTTTCTTAGCATGAATGCAAATCATATCCTAACTTCCTTTTACCATGCTAGTAAACCTTGTTGTAGATACAGGTTTTGCCAAAATTTTCGTATAGTAATGGTTTGCCTATGAGGCTGCGGGGCCTGTCTGTTTTACTAAAAACTGCGTGATATTCATCGACTTTCGCCGTGTTTATACTCAGCAAATCAAACGCATAAATAATCGAGACTTTTCGGTTGCATATTTGAAGACGCACGATAAATCTCAACTAAAGGAATCGACAAAGGGGATATTGCTTTGTTACAATAATCTACGTTGCTCGTCTTTGATATAAACCGTGTGGTACAGCACCAATTAATATGGATAGCTAATGTTTTGACATATCTATACACGGTAGGTGGCGAATTACCTTTCCATAAAAATCCGCCTGTAAAACCCATTTGTGTTTAGCCACCTATGTGAACAGAAATAGACGTAGCTATTTGCTTAAATTTTCGATGGGATTAGATGGTAAATAATTGACACACTACAAATAATCAGGATTGTTTTCTCTGAGAACAGAGCCAAATCCAGCATGCTCCAACTTCCTTGTGTTTTGATCGACAGAACTTAGCTTTTAAAAGCTAGCAATTTTCCAATCCGTTTGATATTCCCAAGTCCGTAGATATCGTTAATGCATTATCCAATTGCACAAAATGTCTTGGAACATCTTTCAAGTTGATTTGTTTCTCCCATTCTGATTGCTCTAGTTCGCTGGAATTAATTTATCGAAACGGCTTTGCAGTGGACAAGAGGGACATTCTTGACCGGTTGTCTCCCGGTTATGCAAATTAGGACAATCAACTGACCTGCTGCTCCTCTCTGTCACGTTGACATGAATTTTTAGTGAATTACCTTTGTGAATGAATGTCAGCCGGAATCTAGAAATCTGTTGAAATACCATCAACATTTCACCACAGCAAGCAGGAAGATAGGCTATTACGTGGGTGATTCAAATAAAGTCGCACGGTGAGTCTGTCTTTACTGATTGTTTAGATGGTTGCATGCTCAATTGTGAAGCAGCCTTTAGGTTAAAAATATTTTGAACCTATGTTAGACGTTTCCTTTTCCCAACACTGTACTGTACACAAGCTCCCTGCAAGTTTGCAAACTTCAACTAAGCGTAGAATACTTGAAACTATCTCCGGGGAGGTAAAAGCTACTGGCTGATGATTATGCGATGGTACCACAGAGTGGCGTGTAACGCTTCTCCCACCAACAAAGCTAGTAAATGCAACAGTAGGCGTTTATAAAAATTTACTAATTCGACTCCTATCGTCTGACTGCAATGGCCTAAGTAATTGTCTGACATATGAGCTTATTCGGCGGAATACTTGCTGTTCCAGTAGGCCAATATTCTGTTTTCCAAAATCGTGTGAGTGCAACTACAATTACAGATTCCAGTTTTTTAGGGAGCATCGGAATAAAAATACTGTTGGTAGATTGCAGGCACAGCATGCTTCTCCCTCGTTGCAAATAGAGGTGATTATCCCACGCTCTCACTTAGTTGGAACCTAACATTTTTGAGAAAGCACAGGAAAGATGGATTCAAAGGTTTAGTTAAGCTCGGGGCAGCTACCTTTAATGAAGTAAGGCCCATGTTAATAAGACCAGGTGAACGGTACTTGCGCAGTGAAATAGCCACACATCTGCGGCAGGTGAAGCTGTAGATAAATCATGGTAGTGACGTAGTCTACCTGAGAATGGTTTGATAAAGCGGTGCGTCCTGGAACGCGAGTGCAAACTGACCTCGGGACAACTGATTCCTTGCACGCATGATTAAACGCTTATGTGTATATGGTGCGTACAATAGGCAGAAGTAGGGAATAATAAATCTTCCCCACTAAAGATAACCATTGGTACGATTCGAACTAGTAGACTAGGTCCTTTGTTCTTATTGATGCATATCAATGCTAAAAGTAAAAAATAAAATTTGTGACATATATCTTTGCGGATGGCATAACATACTAAACACCTTCGATATCTCATGTTTAAGCGATACCCTTAAAATAGTGTGCATAGACCTACTGGCCTTGGCGAATGTCCTTCTCAGCGGACAAATGCAATGTGTTGACATGCAAGTGTAAAAACATTCGCCAAATGCTCTTTACCTTGTTAGTAAACACATCTCTATAATAAGACTACATGATCTACTTATTCTGTACCATAGCACTGTGAATTTTGGTGAGCAAGTTAAAGTCATAACAGCCATATCACAAAGAATTGCAAAACATCCGATGATGACCTTGTCGGCGTGTGCGTACTAATCGTGCATCCCTGTACTCTGTGTTAATTTGGACTTATCCCCTCACATTCTTGTGCCATCTCTTCGGAAGTGCACTCAGTCGATTCGGATCACTGAGCTCTATCCAATCGGGTCTATAATTTTGAAGTAAGTCCTAGGACAGACTGATATACCACATACAAATGCTTCGGAAGTCTATTCACTAAGTCCAACTTGAGTAACTTTGCTTATTTGACTTTCATCAGTACCTTTGGGATATCATACGATAGAACTTCTTTAAGACTGTCAGACAATAGATAACTTAATACTGTGCACCATCGTATACCATAGGTACAAGTATTTTTGTCATCTCACTGTACCACTATATTTTTAAGTGCATTTCACTGCACAGAGCCTGTGTGACTTTGGCTACCCGTGCGCCTAGCGATGCACCACTACCAGACCCGCTGACCGGGGCGGATAACTGAGGCAGTCGGAACGGCGTGATCAGCGCAACCTAAAAGTGCGCACCGTCCAATGATCCATGGTCCGGAGAAGTTTGTCGACCGGGAATCCAGTGAGCAACAAACCCATGGTCAATCGTAGCTCAGACAAACGGGAAACGTAGATCCTATCTAAAATCACGTGTTCGTTCTGTGCCAATTCCTACGACGCAACAAATGTGAACCTTACATGTAATGCAGGTAACAGCGTATCGCCAGATAGGTTATGGTTCTGTGACTTATGTTCAGATAGTCCGATAAGTAAGATTGTTCAAACGCTTACGACAACGTGTGAAGCGTTGGCTGTTAAATCAGCAGACAAAGAGGAACTGCTTGCGGCATTGGGAGGGAAAATCTCAGAACTTGGGTTGCAGATTAGTGCACTACGTAGTCCAAATCCCTGGCCTGTTAAAAGGCAAAAGCTGTCTAGGATCAATGCTACCCAGTCCAACGAAAGGCAAAGAGCGTTAGTGAAAAACGGCAGGGAAAACAGGCCGGTTGAACGGTCTCCCAAGTCCCACATAATGCTCCAAAGCAGTCAGAATTACGCATAAACTGCACCATCACCTCCGTAAGTAGCTGGGCAACAACAGTTGTCCCCTACAGATAGTGCAACTAACGGCGTTGCAAGTAGAAACTCTTACAGTAGCCTCGGCGTTTCGTCCACGGAAGACAAGACAGAAACCCTTACTCCACGAACTTGCGCTCACAAGGAACTACAGAACAAACAATTACTACGCAACCAGAAGGTGATGGTAGTGATGTGTTCAAAGGTCCTAGAACCCACTAGCGAATCGCTAAAAGGTAGACAAGCTGAGGAGCAAAACCGCTGGGCTAAAATAACCTGCATATCTGACTGAAAGTTCTCCCAACTAGTCTTACGCGCCTTTCACAAAATCCATCACGTTGGGGAACCTCGGTTACTGCGAGTAACGTTTGGCAACACGCGCGACCTGGAAGATGTTCTCTTAGCAAGCCACATTCCAGGCCATGGGCAGAAAGACAGAAGTGTACATCCAACCCTAGTTCGTCACGTCAAAATGAGATGAAGCAATTAGTACTGGTTCATTGTGTGTCAGAATTGAAGGATAACGATAACAGTGAACGACAGAAGCACGGAATCGAAGAATGGAGACACATCGCAGAGCTCTAAGACATCCAGAATGTCATAGCTTATGAAGTCACCTATCTAACTGCTTCCACAAACAAACAAATTTTGAGAGTTACCTTGGCTGCGCCAGAAATGGTATCAGTGGCAATCCAAGCATGGCATGACAACAGGAAAATTGGGCCACCAGAAGTACGGTTAAGAACATTCTTTCAATGAGTACAGACCTCAAGTATAAATGAGCCAGCCTCAATTGTACCTATCTTAAATCAGCCAACGGTGCAAACTAACGTTTCAAAACTTCAACAGACCGGCACATATAGTGCCGGTCGCTCAGAGCGAACCGAGCTCCTGATGCGTCAACAAACACAAAGTTGTTACACCGACACTCAGAGGTTGTATTCTAAGCTCTTGGAACTGCGCCATCGACATAAAACAACAATTTGGGACCTCATAGCTGTTACTGAAACTTGGCTCTTAAACGACATACATTTTTCAGAGATTGAACTCGTTGAGATGTCAGCCACCCGAAATGATCGTCCATCTCGGGGTGGCGGTGTTGCTCTCTACTATCGAGATTATTTGAAATGTGAGGCTCTTACCGAATATTTCCTTGTTATCCCGACGCACTATTTTGCTGACTGCACCTAGCAGTTCGAGATGTTGGTTCCCAAAAGACGAGTGATGCTTGCTTCTTAGCAGTTATCTACAGGCCTCCGAACTCATCAGCAGACAGCGATAACATTCTGTTAAACGCCATCCGCTATGCTGTTTCATAAAAGTACTCTCACTAGCTCATAATAGGTGACTTTAATGTTCCTTCAATAGCATCAGTGTTCCCTAATGGGCCATCATTTAATTCGAAACTCCTCGAATTCATAGCGCTGGTAGTTTTGTATAATCATATGCATCAACCAACCAGACAACGCGGTTCAAACAAGCCAACACTCCTGGACTTAATCAGGACTAATAAAGAGTTGTTGGTTGAATCGGTGGCATAAGATCCTCCACTGGGCCGTAGCGACCATTCAGTCCTAACATTTCGTTTTGTGTGTTATGGCAGTATTGTTGCGAAAGAGAGACTCAACGAACTATTACGGACTATTTAAAGCTACACAACTTAGCAGCAACCGTTGACTAGGACGTACAGACGCACAGCTCAACGAACGATGCGTGGAATGAACTGAAAGGCAAAAGTAACTGGATCATACAAACAGCATCAAAGGTTGTACCATTAAGAGCATCACGCCGGATCAATACATGGATACAGAGCAGAATACGCAAATGGGTAACAGAGGAGATGAAATCTGGAGGCAACATTCGCTAAGCCCATGTGATATCACATGGCAGCATTACAAAGTCATAAGAAACTACTTCAGTCACTCATTAGAGTCGATAAGTACGAATAGCAGGAGAATATGGTGCTGAAATTTATGAGTAACTCCAAACTACTAAACGGCTTTGTGAATGGCAAAAGAAAGGTTAAGCCCGAAATACCACCACTCAAGACGGCCAGTGGCCTAACAACTACTGCTGTGAATGCCGCGAACGCTCTAAGCCTGCAGTTTGATTCGGTAGGTAAAAATAGGATGAAACCTTCGCCCTATCAACTCCCAACAAATGTCCTTGTCTTATCCAGCGTCACCTCCAATCCAGAAGCTGTTGCAAGCAAATTACAGTCTCTCCGGGAGTACAGTGTCCATGGAATCGACATGATTTGCTCAAATGTACTGAACACCCTTGCTCCCACCATAGCAGCACCACTTGCAACCTTTTTCCAGGGTCTGCTTAACTCCCATACACTCCCATCTGAGTAGAAAAATGGAATTATCACTTCAATATACAAAGGAGGCAAGCGATCGTATTCTGCCAACTACTGACCTATTACTCTCCTTCCTGTTTTATCAAAAGTGATGGAGTCGTTAATCGCAGATGAACTTACGCTATACTTTGAAAGCCAACAAATAATTTCTAATGCCCAAAATGGCTTTAGACTCTGACGATCTTGTCTCACCAATTTGGTACTTACTCGCGACTCATGGACCATGGAAGCTGATGAAGGAAACCCCATAGATGTGAGTTACTTGTATTTTTCCAAAGCAGTCGACAGGGTTAAGCGCTTCTCCTCTAAAAGCTTGCTGACTGCCATAATAACTGTTTCCTGCTCATCTGGTTAGAAGACTACTTACGCGATATAGCAATCAAGGGAAGAGTAACCGACACTTACTCTGCAATCCTGTAGGTCTCTAGTGGACTAACACAAGGATCCGTCCTCGGCCCGCTACTGTTTTTAGTTTACATTAATGATCTTCCAGCAGACATTCTATCCCTGATGCAAATATCTGCAGACGATGCTAAAATATGGAGAGCGATTTACTCAGCATCCGATCGTGTCTACCTTCAGGAAGATCTGGCTAAGATTAACGAATGGGGCGAAAGGAACCAGCTCCCACTGAACCTTGCAAAGTACCACCTGATGACGGTGCGCAACAGCTTCGCCAACACATACCTTTTAGGGCAACACGTACTGTAACACGTGACTAATGAACGCGAATTAAGTATAATCGTGTAAGAGAGTAATGGCAATTCGCTCCAATGTTTGAAAGCAACAAGTGTGACGAACTTGAACTTGAGACTTTTGAGGCGAGCTCTCGGCACCTTTGAGCGACCGCTAGTACCATTGCTGATTAACCCACATTCACCCTCATGTTGATATGCAATTCAGGTATGGTGTCCATGGTTGAAACGAAAAAATTCGCCTAATGGAACAACCCCAAAGAAGAGCTACAAAGGCAACGCTTGGACTATCCGGTCTTAGTCACGAATTGCCTCTTCGTATACTCCGTGTGTTTTCATTAGAATACCGACGGCTTCGCGGAAATCTTACTCCCACATACCGGATACTAACCGAAAGCAAGCATCCATGTACATCACTGTTGACTCTAGCCCCTTAAAAACAAAACTGAGGCAACCACCTGCAACTAATGACGCAACACTCCCGTCTGAAGTATAGAAAGTATTTTTACTCACTTAGAATCTGTTTTTCCTGTAATGCTTTACCAAGATATGTGGTAAGCGCACCAGACATGAAGACGTTCAAAAGACAGACTTCCATCCTAGTGATAAACGCTACACAACCGTTTGATAAAGTTCAATTGTTTAACCACTGATACTTCACCTTCCGCCATGGAACATTTTGCTTTTAATTTTCTTTTGCAAGTCCATCCTGTGGGTCATTTAAGGTTATGCTTTTTGTCCCACGATACAGCGTTGAACTAGTGAACTATTGAAGAAAAGTTGCGATTCTCAAGGCGTACGTACGCAATGTTGTAAAGTATTGCTCGATTATTTTTAAAAGCGGTAGGAACTGCGACAGTCGGTGCCTACAGAACATGCAGCAACCATTCATGAAGGCCTTCTTTAACCCATCGTTCAACCTTGACCACTCTGAGCGATGTACGATTTTACAGCTGGAGACGCTGTGGATAAGACGTATGAAGCAGGGATTAACATTCCTACTTTACTTGGTCCTTGAGCATACATTCGCACAAATAGCACTACTCACTTTGAACGGGAAGGTAGATGCGCAATTAGGAATACCAAGAACGCATTTCAGTTTCTCAAAGAGAAAACTCATATTCAAAGAAGCGTGTACCTAGGCAGATACACTGGAATCTGAAACCGCCTCGCTGTTAAACTAAGAGCATGCGAATCGTAACCAGTGTTTAAAGAGCAGTTTTAAATCTTCGAACGGTGAATGCGCAAAGCAACTTTGAAAATAACTTAGCGAAAATCAATCTTTGTGGTGGCTGCAATAGCTTATGTGTGCTGCTAAGGCATATGTTTGAAGGTGCTACCAACCGTGTAATTAGTTGGCTGGTTAAATGCTGGTTAAATGCGTTAAAAAAGATGCAATTTAGCGGAATCCCATTTGCTCTTCTTTGCCAGTCGATATTTCTTTATTTAACCAGATGTCCACACCTTAAGGACCCAACAACAAATATGTGTTGCAGAGAAATTGCAAGCCGAGATTAAGCAAATCACCTCTGTATCTACTTTCATATACTGCTTACTGAGACAAGTCTACCTCACATCTATACCAACTTGTGTGAGGTAGAGAGTAAACGTTGATTGAATCCATGTATCCTTATTTACTTTCACCATTCTTCCTTCCTCTTTTGCCCACATGTATATATGTCAGATCACAAACAGAAGCTAACTGGTGCCGCTTACTACCTTTTCCCCCCTAATTTCCAATATTACTTTTTCCTTTCCTCCTTTGCTGGCGTACTACTAGCGTACAGTGAAACCGGAATGCCTTAGCCATTTGACTTTTGCCAACTACGTCCGTCCAACACAAAACCAACAGACCTCCAGTTCTGTCTATCTAGACCTATATGTACAGCTGCTGTACTGAAAATTAGTAAATGCTTCCGTCATTCACTACTACTTTTTAGAACTCCACAACGTATATATAATCATTATGTGGAAATTGGATGCTCTGCTCTCTATGTATGATTTCGGCTTTAATGCTTATAGTATCACCACACAGTTGATCCTCACCCTTCACTCAAGAAGAAGAAAAATGTTTCGTCCGCAAACGGATCTCTAAATCAGGGCGCAATGAATTGTTTTGTTCATTGAAGGCTTTAGACTGGTAAACCTTGGATATTAAAAACACGACTTTTATTTTTACCTGACATATGAAATATGATGCAACTAGAGAATCTATCAAAAATATGTGTCCTTGCTGAAAACTGCTTGTATCGTAAACACAAAAGTATATGTTATTAACAGCGCTGGCTGCTTGTTGCGCAGTCTGCGCATGTCCGCGACGGTCTTTAGAAAACGGATGTCTCTCCGTACTTTGCGAGGTTTCTTAACGTGCTTATAAGCAGCTAAGGATTGGAGCGGAAGGTCTTCTCTAATTTATGTAAATGTTTCTATTTGTCTTTTGGGCTAGTTTGACGCAATAGTTGCGCATGAACAGGTAGGCAACTCAGGTTTCAGCTTTTGGATTTGTTTATATATTTACCAAAGGGAATCTTTCAAAGTTATTCGTTTCTGCTTCTTACTCCTCAGGAAGGACATGGCCTCCATCTCTCGAAGAAGCTATGTCTCTGATGGGTTTGTCCTTCTCGTGCTGTACTGGTTGACAATGTTCCCCTAAGCGCTTTCTGGGGTCGTCCAACTAGAAACGACCTATCAGTGATCTTTATGATATCGGATAGAATAGGTGAAGAGTTTTGGAAAGGCGGACCTCAATGTCTGCGTTAATCAGTAACATGGCTAGCTTTCATGTTTGTAATGTGCACCCGCTAAATATGGAATCCCGTTTGCCTTTGCGCCACATTAGTTAGCTAGTGAGCGGGAAACCAGCAACTTTTGAAAATAAGGGCTACAGTTGTGATACTATGAACTGCACAATAGGGACCTCATTATACTGTGCAAGGTAACGTATGTTGATGGAGAATAAATGGTTTCTAATTATATATCGCATGGCAATCGACAGCCACTGAAGTAAACCATGAAAAGCACAACCACGAACAGCTGTTTGCATCCCCGATACATTAACACACCAACGCAGATCGGCATTCAGCTCCATAGGTTTATGAACATGTGGTAACATACAGCAATTCTGCCTAGAGTTCAGTTATTCATATGAGTCCCACAAGTGTGATGATTTGATCTAAAACTTTAGGCAGTTCGTTTGTTCTTACAGCCTCCTTTTTAAACCTTATGAAGTTAACAGTTGCTCACGTATGTTTCGTTTCCTTAACCATGGACATGAAGGCAAGGTAAAGCAGACTAGAGCCAGTTGATTATGCACCCGAGGCGTAGAGAGAGATTGTCCAAATTTATAAGCATCACAATGAATCCTGGTTTTACAGCCTACACGTTACGACATTCTGTTCAATCAGTCGAATATCATGGCAGTTTAAATGTCACAGTAGTACGGGTGATATATTGTAGACTATGTTAGGTCTGATCGTGGACAGTTGTTGCGAAATGAGCAATGAAGAATTACGAGTGCAATGTGTCTTGGTTTAGCAGCATGTATAAGCAGTCTAGAAGAACTGTTTTCCCTAAAATAAACCATCCAATTCTTGTTAAATGTGTGTGGGACAAGTGCAGTAGTTCTGCCTTATTTTACTTCACAAATAAGCGCTATTCGTTAGAGGTAAGATTTCCTTTTTGAAAATATAAATGCAGGAAACATTATACGGACATTGACTATTTTTGTATGCAATATTTGGAATCATTTTTGGTATGACTATTATCCGATCGGACATGTCTTATTTAGTGCGTCCCTTGGATTGTGTGAGCTACAAAGCAGGAATCTTTACAGCTTTTAAGCGATTGCATAACTTCATCAGCTAACATAGTTGACCTATTAGTTTGACATCATCCCTAAACTTTGGAAGAATAGTCCACATACTGCGGATTGTGACTAATCGGATAAGCCATTATGATATTAACCTATAAAAGGCTAGGTCATGCATAATTGTAACAAAAAATTTCAGCATCCTTCTATGTGAGATCTAAAGCAGTTTAATGACTTGTTAGGCAGACCGGGGTTGAGTAGGCTCTTCAACATTGGCATCAACCTCTGTCATGCCCTGCGACTTGCATTGTTGTTTGGATGTAAGAACGATTTTTCGCATCCTTTAGTAGTCTAACCAAAAGAAGGTTTAAACATCCACATTTTCTTTGTAAATATCTTACGATTTTGTAACCGGTGTATAACTATTTCACATATCGCTTGGAGCAATCCAGATCACATTCAACCGAATAACGTTGTCGCAGCAATTGCTTAACCTGTTGAAATAGGTGTCGTGATGAGAAATTTGTCCAAGATTTCGGGTAGTCCACCGATCCCTAGTGCTGTTTCAGGCAGATATTCATCATAGTTAGCTACCTATAATTATATAGTTGAAAGCATAAGGGATCTAAAGCGATCACGTAGGTGGAGCATTAACTGCTACCAAAGTAAGAACAGTCTCAATATATATGGTTGCTTTACAGTGTATTCTAATTGTGTGTTATTAGCAAGGCCAATCTGACATATGGCAAACACTTACCGGTGATAAGAAACTTAGTATTCCAGCTCAAATGGAGATAAACGTGCCGTAACACCGGAGCCAAGAATGGCTCTGATGATCTGGATGACAGAGCAGTCCCGAGAAAAAGTAAAGCAAACAAGCATTAAATTCAATTCGGGCAGAATCCGTTCAGCTGCATACGGCATTTAACACATTCGTTGTGCACGCCTTTAACATGCAGAATCTGTGCTTTTAAGATTCACAACATCAGCTTGTACTGTAAGATCTAAACGCTGATGACATCAAGATAGGCTGAAGGATCAGAGGACCGAACGACCACGAACGGCTCTAGTGCGATCTTAACACGGTGAAGGACTGGTCAGTACAAAAAGCCCTACCATTCAAAGTCGACAAATGTCGCGATGTACAATTACGCCATAGACATAACTACACATATTTGCTTGAGACAAATGGATTGCTGACCAACTCTCAGGAACGTGGATTTATTAAGCTCGTAAAGAGCGACCTCAAGTATTCAAAATACGCTGAGGTAGCTGCGAAAAGAGGCAACCAGCATGTCAGCATGCTGCAAAGGTCATTCGGCAGATTTTACCCATCCATCTTGTTAATGATGCACAATTCCTACGTGCGCCCGCATGTTGAATACGCTGTTCAAGCTTGGCGACCTTGGTTGAAGCGCGACCTAGACGCTTTAGAAGCACCACCATGAAAAGTAACAAAGAAGGTCAAGGGCCTGTGCTATCACTCTTACCACCGAAGGCTGAAGTTGCTGGGAATTTTCAGCGGACGCTATCGAAAGCTTCGCGCCGATCTCTTATTAATGTATCAGATCCTGAGTAACCCAAACCACGTATGCCGCCACTTGCTGAAAATCACAATTTGCAGGTCAGGCGTAACTGCTTAAAGTTAAAGGAACAATATAGCCGTCTAGAGTATCTACGTACTTACTTTCCGTTCGGGTTTGCGAACCCTGGAAAGCGCTCCCAGTCTCAGTTGTATATTCCCCTACCCTGGACGAGTTGAAAAATAGATGTTTCTCTTAGCTCCCAATACTTTGTTACCTAAACTCCTCCATTCTGGATTACGTCAAGCATGCCTTTCTACTAGTTTTATGTATCAAATAGACCCAAGTGAACGACCATATCATACTTTTCTCACGCTTTATATCAACGATCACTTCACCTCAGTGCATATCTGAACGTTTACGCTGGATGGTATTAATTTTACACTGATGTTAGTTACCGAAGTATTCATCTCGACAGACGTTCGCTAGATGACCCACAGATTTTTTGATTTCATCCTATTCACCCCAACAATCTCGTTAAAACACATCGTTCATGGTTCATTGTTATTTTAATGATGGAGCTCGTGTCCGTAAGCATAATTAAAAACATTAAGAAGTTTTATTCTGTAATCCCTTCCTTTTCGAATTGCTGCGCTCATTCCACGCTTTTAACATGTGTGGATTTGCTTCCGTCCTATACAACTCAACGAACTAAAGCAGTGCTTGCGATAACCCCCTGAATGCGGCTCATAATACCTGCGAATTTTATGCACTTTAACGGGTTATTCTTGCTTGAGATGCTTTCGCTCACAGTAAAGCTTCAGCACATGTGGTCCAATTATTGAGATTAATGCAACGTTGTACGCCAGCTATTCGACTCTGAATATTATGCTTTATTTCCTCTTTGTGCCCTTCAGCGAAAGAAGTAGTTTGGTCCGATTGCTGACATTTATTATTGTGTCGCTTTCAATCATTACTTGAGGACTCTGATAATCACCCACAAGCAGCTTCATACGAGTCTTCTCCACAGTGTTTGGGGGTCGTTACATCAAACATCTTGCCACCGTGGCGTAAGGTGTCATGATACCCAGCTCCGCAGTGTTCTTACTGGTATATTCATCTTAAAATATGCAAGTGATCACTGCGTTCGAATGGTCAGGCTGCAGCTGCTAATCAGTTTGCAGACACCTCGCTGACGGATCCAAATAATATCATAGTTTATCTATCATACTTATAGTAGAGGAAAAACAAGAATTTGGGTTGGAATACTAGAATTAAACGCTAACAGATCTACTACAAATTGGTTACCAGTTGCCACATAGATTCCCAGAATAAGCCCGCTAAATTCAGAAAAAGCAGTACATACACAGCTAGACTACATTTGGTACAATGAGGCAGGCAATGATATCATTGCAGAACTGCTTGCGAAGCCTGATGGTCTCAACGTGCCTCGGAGATGGAGACAGCCGCTGCCGTTGGGAATCATCGTAAGATAATCCGTCTGATACGGGGCACATGCAGATGGAGACCTGGTGTAAGCAAGACCATAAGCGGCCAGAGTGGGCAGCCGATGCACAGCCTGTCAAAACGCTTGGAGCGTGGGGGCGATCACTTTGTTAGGCAATTTAACCAACCTGACTTACCACTTTCTTTTAAGACCATTGAGCGCCCTTTCCCTAAGCCGTCTTCTTGGATCCGCTTCCAAGCGCAGAAGTCAAACTGAGATTAGCCTGTGGAAATTAAATAAATCCACAGGGGCAGCTAGAATTTCCCCAGTCATCTTCAAATTCGTATGACCTGCTCTAATAGATGATTTACACGAATCGCAAATGAAACTTGGGGAGCAGGAGACTCTTCCGACAGATTGGAGCCGCTCCGTTATTTTCCTACTTTTCAAGGGGGCTCATGTGCTGAATGCAGCAGTCATAGAGGTATCAGTCTGATTTCAATTGCTTCTAAATCGCTTGCCTCTGCCTTTCTCCACAGACTGACTGGTACTCGTGAAATACAGATTCGTGAAGTGCAAGCCGGGTTTCGTCGAGGTCGGGGCTGCATCGACCACATGTACACCCTGCGTCAATTGTTGGATCACCGCCATGATTATTGGTGACCACCGTTGTCATGTGTCTTGACATAAAAGGTGCCTTCGCTCAGTCGATCGACATGCCATTTGGGACTATCTGCTGGGGAAAAGTGTGGCTGAAATGTAGGTGAACATTATTAGCACATATCTGGTTGGAACACGGCGTAAGCAACCAGCGTGCTCGACGCATTGTTTACGGCGCAGAAAAATGAAATTTACCGCTCAGCATTAATTTAACGCACCAGGCTCCGATGGCTCAGCTACGTGTTGCGCATGCCAGTACTTCGACTCCCATGACATGTTGTTTGCGCGCCGGAGTCGGGAATGGAAGAAGAAGAGGGGTGGCCAAGCGATGACTATGTCGAAAGGAATGAAGGTCCTCACTTCTGAGCTGGCCTCGGTTGGAGCGTCTCGGCTCCCTAGTTGGGGTCCGAAAGACGATGAACACGTTTGGTTGGACACACTTGCTGATATGAATAGGAGCCGACCTCAGTGACGTTCGTGCTGTGAGCTTTTTTGTTGCCCTACCCCATCTCTCTTAGCCTCCCCTTTAAGCACGATCTAACTATACAACCATTTGTAATTTTGCGTAATAAGTTTTTTCTACCTAGTAGCCGGCTTGTAGCTTACCGGAACGATTCCCATCTGTCGCTGGTAGCTCAGCTGGCTCGCACCTGTTGCATTTATCTATTTTTTATTCATTTATTGTGGCATAGTAGCTGAGGTGTTCCCTCCGCTAGCTAACGTGTATAATGATGATGATGATCAAAACGCTGTACCCGCATGTTTCGGGCAGTGGGAGGGTTTATGGCAACTGTCGCCACCCATCTGTCGTCCCAGCAGTGTGAGAAAAGGTTGCCCACTATACCTTTCTTAGTTAACTTCGCAGTTGACAAAGTTCTGGAAACAGTATTTTCTGGACACCACCTAGAAGGTGTAAAGCTACATCCTGGTGCGCGACTTCTTTAGTTGAAGTATGTGGGCGACATAGCCTTAATCTACTACAGCTCCCAAACACAGCAAGAGGCACTGGGCCGATGGGCATTGCCTGTCAATCGTTTGGGCTATGCTTCGCTCCACTGAAATGCAAAGTGCTACCCCAAAGTTGACAGGGAGCCACCACTGCTCTAACGCTCCGTGGGGATCAGCTATAATTCGTTCAAGATTTCAAGTACCTGGACAGCTAAATTAGTGCACGTGGAATAGAAGTTACGAACCGTAAAGCAAACTTCGTGGTGCTTTTGCCAATCTCCGCCACCTGTGGCGCACACGCGATATTACTCTCGCCCTGAAGGGCGAAGTTTATAAAGCAGACGTCAGTTCAACTTTCCTATATGGTTGTGAAACCTGGACCACCAAGTCGATAAACCTGAAGAGGCTCGTCACATTCGATCATCACTGCCTTCGAAGCTTAGCTCATATCTGGTGGGAGCACCGCATGATCAATTAGCGTGTTCCGCGTCGCGTAATTTTTGCAGGAAGAGCGGGTAACCGTTCAGCACCATTATATCACTCACCGCTCCCGGTCTTATGCCTTCGGGTTTACACCGGATATTGGTGTGCATGTGTGTGTGGAACTGTGGATAGTACAGCGTAAGCAACCTGTGGTCCGTCTGTGGGCCTAGACGTCCTGTGGCTGTCCCCATGGAGGCCACAGAGACAGGCAACTCCGGAAACGGACGCTGCCAAATCATATCTGTATATGTCGGCATATCTGTCTGCATTATTCGATTTCTTTTATTTGATATTGTCGTTTTAAGTAATTGGCTGTTGCTTGGTATATATATATATATATATATAATGTGGATGAAATTCATTCCACTTTATTTGGTGTGTTCTGTGTACCTGCTAATCTTCTCCTAACTTGCACACGTCGCCTATGCAAATAGTGGTAAACTTGCATAATCTTATCACGTGGTAATTTCAAAAAATAGCTTTCGGACATTTTGTACTCTTCGCGGATTCACTTATAACCAATTTTTTCCATATGCTCATTTAGCGAGTATTTATGTCGTCATATGCGTTTACTTTATTCGATATCGGGATTTCGAATGATTGGCTGTTGTTTGACATCCCAGGTGTGGCTGCGCTTGATGTGCATGTTGACAAGGTGCCTACCTGTATATTACCCACTACCTTGTCCATACTGGCTCCAGGATGCAGTTGGTCGTTTGCTGGAGGGGGCGGGGTGCACGATACTTGTGATCGTGTTAGGCTCGAAGAGTGGTTCCATGCACTCAGTGTGGACCGGACTACGATCCAGCCACCGTCTTGTGCGCGGTTGATTCCCCAAATACAGCGTGCTTGTGTTTGCCTGTGAAGGAGTGTGGGCCGGCTCCGTTGATGAAACGTGGCTCCCATCCGCATGCGTCCCGGTCTTATTCCTTCGGGTTTACACTGGATATTGGGTGTGTGGATGGAGCTGCGAGTGGTGCAGCGCGAGCCATCTATGGTCCGTCTGTAGGCGCATGCGTCCTGTGGCTGACCACAGTGACAGGCCAATCCGAAACCGTATGCCGCCAACTCACTCCGATGACTGGGGCACGTGTTGCGCATGCCAGCACACCGACTCTCGCCACGTGCATTGTTTGCGCGCCGGGGGTGCGCGTGGAAGAGGAGGAGAGAGACTAAGCGATTAAATGGTCGAGAGTAATGAAAACGCTTAATTCGAGGTTGGCGTCAGTTGATGCCTCAAGACTACCTGGCTGGTTCCTAAGGACGGTGAACAAGTTTGGTGGGCGTACTTGTTGATATTGCGAAAAGCCAGCCCCAATCCGCTTGTGTCCTCAGTATATTTGTCCATTCCACTCCCTTTAGGTTCCACTTCAATCCCGATCTCATGCAAAACGTTTAGTAGAATAGTAAGCATCATATGTTTTCTAGTTTAATTTGTATAATTTTTACGTAATTTTTTGGTCTTTTATCTTTTCGTATTGCGGCACGTTAGCTGATATGTGTTTCCCATCCTTAGCTAACGTGTACCGATAAATATGATGAGATATCATTTGGAATATGCGAAAATAGCACGCGACGGTGGTCACTGCATCTTGGTAGAATTAACGATACAGTAAATTAGAAAGCCAATTATCTAGGTACCCTATGACCTTGTGCCTTATATCAACTTTATAGTGGTTTTTACACTAACTGATATCTCTTCTTCAGTTAGTGATGTTATTGGTGTTGCGACATCATTCTGTTCCAATCCAACTTATGACGTTGCCTCGGTAACGCTAAGTGTGTCCAGTAGATTTCAGATATGGCATAAGCTCATTTCCTACACATAATACAAACCCTTAGATAAATAGAACACATTACGGTTCATGGCCATACACTCAGAGTGACGAAAATATTGCGCCAAATTAATTGAGCTGACTTTTAGTTTCATTAGTCGGAGCAGTTAGTTTACATGGTAGAGGTCATTAAGCAGCTTGATTCTCAGTGAGATCGCGGTAGAACCAGAAACATTGGCGCGCACTATATTTTAATGCAGTACCGTAAAATCTGAATTTCCATAATGGCGCAGTTAGTGATATCACACTTCTCAAACTTTTGCTTGATAGCTTTTGAATAAAACTGGCCGGTTTTATGCCGCCATGCGCATTAGTAGTAGCTGTAGCAGACCAGACATTTGGCGTCATTTCTTGGAAGAAATTCATCGTAATTATTGCCTATGTGAAGCCAACCTCTGGGAGATCGAGTTCTACCAAATAAATTGGAGCGATAGCTGGAGAAAATAGATTGCCAACTAGCAATTCCTCTGCTCCACATCGACGAGGCCTTTAAATTTGGACATGTCCTACTTTTTTTCTTTCAAGGAATTTCTAAAACCCGCCTTCAACATTAACATTTATAAACTGTGGTTATACGCACCTACTGTTCTAGCTACGAGTAGTGTCAAGAGTATCTAACTGGTGAAATTTTGAACTCGTTATGCGTTTTCGCGCAAGTGACAGACATATTTATTTATCCGACGCAAAGTGCGAAAAACCTACAACTATGTAATAAATTTGCAAATTGTCATTGTGCTGGATGGAGGGTTGCTCTGCGGAATAAAAGTGGTCGAGTATTAGCATACCTGTCATTCTCAGCACCAACGTCCGCTCACTACGTGGAAAAATGGAAGACCTTGAAAGCAACATCTACCTTTGCGAATACGCGGAGTTGAGAGTAAATATGCTACAGGAAACCTGGTTTCACAAGATGCTGAAGACGCTATTGCTGCAGTCGACGGTTTTTTTCCACCATGCTGATCGCCCATGCAACTTCGCAAACAGGGTGGTGTTGTTGTCACGTTTATTAACGTTTCTTGGTGATCATCAGTGAAAAAATTGTGCTGTTATTCCTCGCAAATTATCGACCACCTAGTTATAAAGTGCATATCAAAATATCTGAGTGGATACAGGTAAACCTATCTAGCCAACATTTATATATCCCCAAGTTGTCTAAGTGCAGATGCGGACAAATTTTACGAGGATTTCACAGCTGCTGTCACTGAACACATCAACATCCCTCTGCATATTTTCTGGTGATTTCACTAGGTTTCGCTTCACATTCCTCACAACACTTGGACTACAAGGCGTTGTGAACTGCTCCACCAGGTTAGAAGCTACTCTACAAGTAGTGGTTGTTAACAAAAGTAAAAATTTCCAGTCAATGCTTAAGCACCACTTTGATGCTCTGATGATTCAATAGTCAAGCTATCCTTTGTCATCTACAATAAGACGAACCACAAATAAGTCATTCGCTGTAAGGAAGGTAAAAGCAAACGGAAAGCAATCAATCCATCAAACAAGGCACAACTGAAAAAATGGTTACCGTTTACGGATTTCAGTTTGTTTTTCGATGCAGATGTCCCAACATATTGTGACCGGATGCTAAGTTATCTGAACTTTAGTTTTAATCTCTGGTCCGATGGAAACTATTCTCCTTCGTGCTGACAAGTTCTCCTCACCACGTCTCTAGCACCTGCGTAGACTTAAGAAGAGAGCCATCGAAGTCAGTAAAGTTTCTTTCTCTGCGCATCAGTTGGGAAGTCCACCACCTCGGTCATGCCTACGTCCAGACAATTCTGGCGAACAATAATTGCCGTGAGAGTTGGCAGCTAATGAAACAATTTAGTGGAGTCGCTCATTATAGTACGAACGCTGACATAGACATAGATGAAAAAATTGCAACGTCTTCTGCTCCAGCAGTGACTCACTACCCAACTCCTCATCTGCACAGAATCAGTGGCATACAGACTCATCACCAATTGTTAATGTTGCAGCAATTCACAAGTAGATTACCCAGCTAAACGCAAGCCAATCAAGCGGACCTAACAGATTGTCTCCCTTTGTCCTTAAGAGGTGTGCAGATTCACTATAGTGACCGCTAGCTGAGTTTACATAATGGGCAAAACTAAGGCAAGATCGCAGTCTGTTGGAGAGCTGCTAGCATAACGCTAATACCGAAGAAAGCCACAGGTCAATATCGAACTATTGCGTGAACTTCGGTGGCTTTATATGTCTTCTGGAAATTCACACTTAACAATTTGTTAATCCAATCCCGTCTGAATGACTCAAATCAGTTTGCATACCGAAGTTTGAGCTCGAAAAAATACGCAGTGGCTCGTCTAGTGAACTCAGTGCTTTCGTTGCTAGACAGCAAGAACAAAGGCCCACGTGTCTACTTAATTGATGACACCAACGCCTTCGGTTGTGTAAATCGTGAAATCTTGTTGCAAGATCTCCTGGCTTCTGGTTTCCAGCTATCGATAGCCTTGTAGTCACAGGATTATTTGGCCTAAACTACTCAGATAACCAAGTTCAAAGGCAGGAGCTCCTTGTCCTTTACCACTATTTCCGGTATCCTTCAAGGAGCCATTCTGTCATCATTCCTATTCTATAACTACGTTGGATCCTTCCCTGTCCCTGAAGAAGCCATAGTGTTAAAATTCTCCGAAGACCTACTAATCGGAGCGAATAATCTAACTTCTGCCTTTTTGACCATGCTACAATTTTGTTTGGATAAAATCGTGAATTGATCAAACACCCGCGGCCTAACGCTGAATGTTTCCAAGAGTAATAATTTACTGTTCTCGTTGCAAAAGGCAGACGGTTACCAGAAACAAGTATCTGACTGTTCCTAACATTACATCATTGGTGAAACTCAGAGCTACTCGATTTCAATGAAATATCTGGGGATCACTCGGAGCCATGATTTATCGTGGTCAATTCACGTAAATAAGCAAATTTTCGTCATACGCTTTCCATCAAATTCGTTCATCGTTCCATTTTGGGACACTTTCCACCTGTCTAGATTGTGGTACGCGGTCTCAGGGAACTATCCGCTGTGTAAAACGATGTACGCGAAGCTCAGTGGCCTAAATATATGGAAGTAAGCCTTCAGTTACTGTATCAGCTTTTACTCCTATTTCAATCTATACTTGCGTGAAGACTCCAAACCAGCATGAGACCGATTGTGTGGGGAAGTGTTGGGAAAGTATAGCACCGAGAATCATCAACTCATCAAACAGGATTTCCAAAGTAATAACGTCGCATATACAACACCCACTAATGGATATTAGGTGCGCGAATTCATAAAGTTACATAATGCTACCACTTATGTGGCCTAAAAGCCCATATGAGCTGTATCAATAACTATAAAAAGTAAATTTTCACCTGGAGGAGACGAGGATTTAAGTGGTACAACCAATGTTAATGCAGCTGAAGCTAATTCTCCTTTCCAATGATTGTGTATTGGTCAACTCGATCGAAAAACTTTTTGGCGTATGCTTTACAAGCATCTGATGCTTTCGCATAATATTCTATCGACAAACGCCGGAAGCTACTCATAAATTCTATCTTAGACAGTATAAACATCGAGTGAAGGTAAGAGGATATATTAATTAACTGCATTCTACGAATTTACTATTAGCAATAATGACAAGAGCCCCATTTTCCGTTGAAAAAGGCTTGGATAATATCAGCAGAGCTTTATTGTATATTCTAGTAAAGGAACTGTTTTAGAGGCGATTGACGCAAGTAAACCAGATTGCTTATCTTAATAATTTCAGCATTAATATATGGTGCCTCCTACTGAGTAAGTGCAAATACGCTTCTTTCAGTGATTGAAACAAATTTACTGGAGTACCATAAGGCTCTTTTCATGTTTAATGCATCTAACACACGAAGTTTCAGTCGGTTAGGCTAAGATTTGATACCCTATTACAGCAAGGAAGTAAGCGCTGTAGCTTTGAAGACTGGTAGTTCAGGTTGTTCAGATGGCGGTTGAACTGTACGCTGTGTGGCAATTTTGTTGCAAAAGTTTCCTCATTAATCGAGATGCAATCATTGCGTAGTTGTGGCGTGCAGTAGCGTAGAGGAGCCTCGGTGAAGCGCTCTAACCTAGGCTTCTCTACGCTACTCCACGCTACTGCACGCGATTCAAATACGCACTGAGGAGGTCACCTAGATTGGTGACGAGAAGTTTGCAACAAAATTGCTAAGCTCAGCGAACAGTTAAACCGCCATCAGTAAGTGCTATGTCTAGGGCTCATTTCCATTAGGACGAAATATTGAATGAGGACACATTTTAGAACATTCTTAACACAGTAATTTATCTCTTTTTTGGTTACACTGCCCTTGTTAATGCTGTCACCAAGATTCACGTACATTATCAGGTGCGAAACCCAGGGAAAAGAAACTATCAGTTCGCAGCAGGTGGATTGGAAAAAGCAGCCTGGTTTTCAGAGCTCTTAAAATCCTTCACGGTTGCAGAAGAGAAGATCAGTTCAAACGACCATTGTTTGCTAATCTATATTGGTCAGACTATCCTACGCAATTCTTTTCGAAGAACAGAGCCTATAATGTGTCAAACCATTAAAAGCATTTCAATCGAATTTGTATTCTGTTAGTCTCACTCCAGCAGTTTTACCAAGTTTCCCAAATGCGCCTTGCAAGTGTCATTACTCGCCGGACCAAATCAAGAGGCTGCTTCTGTGGTAATTTTCAGTCTGACATGCGGACGTCTGACAGATGATAAGAGTAATCGTTCACTCAAAATCTTTGAAGGCTTGTGCAGCAAATGAGAGATTATTGTATGAGGAACACACTTATATTCATAAAACAAAATTTGTACCCGTCCTTCAAAACTGTAGTAGGAGCGATATCCTATAATACATTATGTATTAACTTAAAAACCTGTTTAAGTTGAGACAGGAGGAATGCGGCTGGACAGAAAACCCCATATTTTAATTAGTTTGCAAATATGTGGCTTTATATTCAACCAGTCTTGAAATTTTAAATGCTGTGAACAGTAAGAAATATATGTTCTTTCTGTCTAAACGTTACGGACTAGGGCTGCATTATTGCCGTTGGCATCGCGCGCAAATTCCTTACTTTGGTGGCTCGCCTTGGGGATCCGTAAGACGGATGAAACATTCTAAACTTAAGCAGGTGTGCACGGCGGTTGTTTAACGGAGTTTGCAATAAACTATAACGTATGTGTGGCAATCCGAACCTAACAACATTTGCAGTCATTAGATATGATTGTGAAGCGCTGTTGCAAAGTCGTGGTTAGAATGAATAAGAATCTTCTTAAAATGCGAGCCTAACTATCCGAAATTTGTGCAGTTGATACATACAGTACCTCACTTGGCATTATATAGAAACATGTAATCAGATAAAATTTTGCATAAGTACTTACTAAAATCAAATGGCTCCATCTTTTTCATTTAATCAGAACTGCATGAGATCCAATATACATTGGCAGAGGTTAAGTGCAATACTTTTCCGTTGTAACAAACCCAGTAGTTTCGCTTTAGCTCACGGAAATGCACTGCGAGACCCTAGGGTGTCGTGTGAACCGCATAAATACTGGTCTGTATTCGCCAATGACGAAGAGAGTTGCAAGCATATTTTCCATTGGTCCGTGGACATAGTTCAAAAATCAGTGACTTGGTTAGCCCACGACTAACGAACCGAGTTGATTCGCAGCGGTGGATAAAAATATTACGGAATAAATACGGTCTTGCATAAACACAGCCCATTTTAGCATTATTAATTTTTTAATTTTTTAAATGCTCCAGTTCACTTGACAGCGTCAACTGGATTCTACTTACTTGCAATTGAATGTTCTTGGTGATTGTGACTACAAGTTCGGGTACACGAGAAAATATAAACTTTGGCTCTTATTGCCATGAAAAAATGAGATTTTATTCTTTGTTTTAGTTTTGATACCTTAGCTTTAAATTTGGCATTAATTATTTCATTATTTTTAGGATTAAAATTTACGTTCAGGATTAGTTACCCACCGCGTCAGCAAAATATGTACCAATTTTCTGATTTTTATAAGCCGGTTACGTCCATGATGGGTTCCACTGCAGTGAGGACTGTCATTCCATGACATACCCATCTTGAACGTGAATAGCGGTTGCACTAGTTAGTGCCACGCAGCGGTGACTGACTGCGCACATACTATATATTTTAAGCAAAGACGCAATGCATTGAACTGGTGGAAGCGGTTTGTTGCAACACAACAAATTTTCTGTAACTTTATCAGACGTTTGTTCTTTTTCATTGTTGAAAAGTTCGTCTGATAGTTGAAATATATCCTTAATATCGGTATTTTTTCATTGGGCTTGTACGGCGCACAGGCATTACGCCTTAATTCTCTTTAGATTTTAGTCAATAGACTAAAATGAATTAATTATTAATTATTGTTGGCTTATGCTAATTTGTTGCGGATGCACCAGATGTAAAATAGTGCTAAGATGTAACAGAGGCTTCTTCGCGGAGGCTTGAAAAAACGGGATTGCCGCGGTGCCAACAACAGCATGTGCCAAAATCCAGTGATGAAGGCATCAAAAACGTGACTGCAACTTATAGAACCTCTTGGAATCCTTTCGCCATTTAGATTTATTTGTCCCTTTACAGTGAATTCCAATGTCTGCTTAGTAAAATTATTTAACTGTTGACATATTTTCATAAACGTCTTCTTTGGAAGGCTTTCGCCAGTCACCACTTTTCGCACACTTTGTCGCGTTCGGATTGATGAGTTGTAATTGACGAAGTTCTCATATAACAAGTAATTCTGTTTTTTCCCTAGATGTAGTGTTTCTGCTTGTCGAATTCCTGCTCCCATACTTGATATATTATAGAGTGACTATCACGCAACCTCTTGATAACGTGGTTAACTGTGTTATGCAATTTTTTTCGCCTTTTTGTAGCTTTTTTGCTACAAAACATCTGCTGAAGATTAAAAATTCTCCTATGGATTCTGTTTTCTTCGCGGTAAAAGATGAAAACAGTATGAACTCAACATCACTAGGTATGTGAATAGGAATCTGATCAAAAAAGTTATTACGTTTAGAAAGCTGACAAGAACTGAATCTTTTGAATCAACTCGGAAGCTAGACAAAGCGAGGACAAGTTCAGAAATCACATACTTGCAAATTGTTGTTTATATAAATTAATGTTGGTTTTTAATCCAACTTAAGAAGTAATTATTTATCACCCATTTGAGGCAGTATATTTCTCAACTATTACACCCGTAGACAGCTGAAACATCATTAAGCATAAGCAGCTACCACGATGCTCATTCACTACCACGCATATACGTCTACATGCGTTTTGCACCTAATATCTTTCCTCACGGTTTCGTTCACGCAAATCTGTCGATTCTGTTGCTGTATTTCCTCATGATTTTCTCAATAAAAGCAAATTAGATATCAATCCGCCTAGACATATTTGCATTTCTGGGAATACGAGGTGTCACGCTACAAGCGAAATCTCGTGCGCATAAAATTAATATGTTCTGCCTCCACTTTCTCTCCTGTGTTCCCCAGTACCAAAGATTACGATATGCATCGAAACTGAAGCAAGATCCCAATAGCAATCCAAACTAGTTATTCCGTTTAATTTACTAATGTTATACTTTACTTTGATTCAAACGGTACCAGGATGGAACAACTATCGAAGCTGTAATTATTTACATCCGTCTTAAAACGCAATGGAATTCACTTATCATTTATTTGATATAACGCAGATCGTGGCTTGCTATGCTGATAAATTACTTTCCTCCAATTTGTCAAGCATAGCGGCTGCTTAAGGTTATCCTATAGTGCATTGTATTTTGCTTGGTGCTGAAGCGAGTATCATCCAAATGAAATGAGGCAATCAACGTATCAAGATGTCTTTTCCTATTTACATCTAAGAACAGGAGTTTGTGACTTGCTGTCACATCACTGAATATAAAAAAATCAACAAAACATGTATGGAGTAAGCATTACTTCCCCTACTAAAATACTTAAACTGTTGTTGTTAATCATCAGTGTGAACTACCACTCTCTCATCATTTGTCCGCACATGTACGAGCAAATGGATGCGCGAAATGACTTCAGGAATGCTTTTAAGCGCGTGTGATAATGATCGAACTTCTCCATAATGTTGGTTTCTTCTATGCGGATGCATAACCGATAATTTATCAGATTCTTGAGTAGCCTATAACTACCCAACGTCATTTATCATTATTCCCGTAAGTGTACCATTAGATTTCTCAAGCAACCTAATTGTTTACCAGATGGTGTGAATAAAGCGACCCATTTTGTCTGCAGACCATGTCGATATACATAGGGTTAGCACAGTTGTGGATGAAATGATTGGCATCCGCGGACTAGAGATAAGAATGTTCGTGTCCGCATTGGTAATTTGTTTTGTAAAAATTATTGTCAAAATGTTAAGCCATCCATATTTAATTTTTGCCAGGGGATAACCATGTGGAGATTGCTACACATGACAGGAGTAAGATTTTTAAGGTATCATTGATGTTTCCCTCCAGTGGTTTTATCATGTTATACAAAAAATTAACGAACACGGTCTGGTACTAATTACTACCGATTTTGATGCGTTTCATTCGTTTTCTGATTACAAGAGAACAAGGTACAAAGAGGTATCACATCAATGATGTAGAAAGCTCTTTACATAACAAAATGGGCCAATTTGTCCTTGTAACTTAGGTAATATAGCTTAACTAACCTATCGTTGTAGGACGTTGGCAAGTGTAACCAAAGTAACTTGGAAGTGTTATTATGAAGTCCATCGATATTATGTACACCAGATGAACTAAGCGCCAAAACTTGGAAAGCCTGAAATGCTCTCATGTTGCTCAAGCTTTCCACGTACAAGTAAACAGTACTTTACAAATAATATACTTACAATAGCCCCATCTGTTTATGAGAGCTGTGAGAATTTCCTAGCTTAATTCGCAGATGCTGGTGAACTTTAAACATCTACCGTGCAGACAAGCATTTGGGATAACTGCATATGCAACACTGAGTAATATTCGCTAAAATAGTGACAAGTTCATAAAATCTGTATCTCCAACTGCAGGCATGTTTAATTTATTGGTCACTTATTGGGGCCGAGTATGCGTAGTGCGTCACACGTTAAAATGGCTTAGCGAAAATAGGCAATAAAACAGAAATGAGTATTGCAGAATGAAGTGGCAAAGAAGGAATATTCATCACGATACCTAGGAACATTATTGTAACCGTTGTGGCTGTCATGGTTTCGGAAGTCCTAGTTAAACAAGCGGTTAATTTATTAGTTGAATAACACTTCGCATTTTGCAAAGGGTATAAACTTGTCACAACTTAAAGAATATCATAAGATGTATCGCAGAGCACCAACTTTAAGTAGTTCGCCGATGAGCCAAGTGGACTTTAATGACCATCAGCTAACCTATTGTAAGACCTCACCTACCCAAAGCTGACCCAACTACCGTTGAATGAAATCCGATACAAATTTTTATATATGGTAAAGCTGTTCTTAGTCCATTTACAGTAGAAGTCAACGGGACCCAGAATTTGTTTAGGATTCTTAGAGGGGGGAAACGACCAACGTTCCATACATTATTACAACAGTTGTCCTTTGTAGGCAAAACTCGGCTGGCTAAATTGATTGTTCGCCGTGTTTCCAATGTCAGCATATTAATTTAAGTTAAAATTTATTCGTTAGTTCAGGAGACTTTAAATTTAGTTACGTTTTACTCTTTATGAAAATCTTATAGTGTGTTTTATTCATGGGGAGCCGAAAACAAAAACTAGAGGAGCATTTTTGGTTTGTTTCCAGGCGGTGTGTGTATAATAAAAATTATGTCACCGTTTCCCTTCCCGCATCAAGAAGTCAGTGCGAGATCAATGGTTCAATATTGATTCCTGCTGTTGTGTACGGACAGAACATCTTTTTATCTGAGTGAATCGTATTACTTTTTGCACACGCAAAATACGCATACTAATCTTGTTTATCTGGGCATGTTGGAAGGTGGTCCGTTTGTGCCATTGATTATTTGAAGGCAATGAATTATGTGCCAGTTTTTTGGAAACCTCATATCTGATAAATTCCGAAATTACGAAGAGGGACCAACACTTTTAAAACGCTTCGGATCTAGCTCTCCGCATGTATTTGTTTACATGCTTCTGTACTACATAGTACACATCATAATCAATATGATGCAATAAGCCTTCACTGCAAAAATGACAAAATACTAAATCACAATTTTGCTTTTTGCCTATTTTTATACAAATAATAGGGGCTCAGTAACCGTACCTGAAAATACTCACATTTGGCATCCGATGGACGAAACATTATCAGTAGTCCTCCATGCAATGTTTAAACTGTTACAAATTGTTAGATAGCGCCTAATATCCACCAATGAAAACCAAACGCTTTGATTAAATTTAACACATACAAGGCGCGGAAGAATAGAGGACTAGAAATGCAAGATCCTAACTATTGATTTAGTCCCTGATATATGACTTTTGCACAGTCATCCATTATACATCTGCTTTCAATCCGTTACTGAAAAGCAAGTTGTGCAAAATTTATATTTAGGTCGCAATAATCATTGATTGTATAGTTACTAACCTAAGTAACGTAAGCCTAAACTCATTATTAGCGTTCAGGCATAAAAAAGTCGGTAGGTATGTAAACAGCATAATAAGTAAATACTTTCTTGAATCACAGGTAAACCTAACCCCACAACTATAAATGTGGTAGGTGGATTTCTTCATGCCATAACAAGGTACGAACACGAACCCAGTTTTAAAACTGCCTCGAAAAATTTCATCCGAAGTTTGCTAACCTCAGAATAAACTAGCCAATTGTGCACAATAGCAAACTGAATTACTCTTTGGTTCTTTAATCCATGTGGTGTCACCCTAACGGCAAAGTCGTACTTGAGTTTGTCGAAAAACTAAGTAACTTGTAGGCAACGAGTGAACACATAGGAAACTTCAAAATTTCTTTCAGTAGCAATAGGCTTAACAGAACGTAAGGCGCATTCCTCCCCATTGGACTTAGCTTCAATACTACGGATGGTTATTCAACAGGTCACTTGTGGCTTTGAACTTCACGCTGTGGCTCAATACCGCCAGTGCCCAAATACTCCAGAACTAACCATCTCCAGTCCGATTGGAATAAGCATGACTATGGCCCCGTCCACCTTTGTTAATGTTCCAAAATTGTAAGACATAGACACTAGCACTAGTTGCAACTTTGTTGCTGTCAATCTACCTGGATACCTAAACATTTAGGTACAACTACCGGACCCAATATACATAGAAATGGGAATTTGTATTTGTGGAGCCTTCAACGATTTTACACGGATAAACGGAGCTGTCGACCACGAGCTAGACTGCATAAATTGTAATTAATGAAGCATATTGTGTGCCATCACTAATCTGCACAAATGTTCAACTATCCAAGTCATAAGGCTCAATTTAAGATGATTCGGTGAGGGGAATACCTGGACGTTCATATGTGGAAAACTAGGTGTTGTAGCTAAGCCCTCCAGCGTGTCGCGGGCTACAAGCTAGTCAAAATCAAAGCACTGTGGTGTGCCAAGAAGTCCCCAATTTTTATCGAATTCCGCCAAAGTAGCTGATGCAAATTTTTTAACGACTGTTCGCTTCGGTATCTTCCCGGATATTCCGTTGAGTGTGCATAACGAAGTGAAGCAGCACAATGACAAATTACGTATAGAATCCTTCTCCACGACCGCACTTGATCATACAGTTCAGCAACTGGTGTACATAACAAGTGCGACACGGCCACTGACGACCGGCAGATGTGTTGCCAAATCAGTGAGACCTTGTCTTTGGAAACACCTCACAGCGCAATCGCTCTCGAGATTACGCGGATCCCAAGTTACAAAGGATGTGTCCCGAGGATTCAGAATTGGTTTCTCCAAGCCAGACTGATGTCGACATAGGTATAGTAGTGCTGGTATGTTGGTAGCAGACAAGTGAGTTCCAAAGTATAGCACGTTCTGCTGAATATATCTAAGAGAGCAGCATCTTAATCAAACCACTTCCCGACAACCTTATAGGAAACCCTACTAAGCTGGTGACGAAAATTGGGAAACCATACCATAAATTACATACGAAAGGGTGAGCAAAGAAAGTTTTGCGATAACCACATCTAGCCAAAATGATTTCGCCACCGAACTACCTAAAATCGATTGTTGGCAGACCGTTAACTGCGTCATACCAGCTCACATGTCTTACAACCTATTAAAGGTAATAAAGAAACTACAATGTAAGTACAGCAACGCACAATGACGCCGGTGGCTACGCCAAACACCATACGCCTGGGGTCTTATCAGCGTAGATGAAAGTTGCTTTCACTCAAAATTTACTGACCTTACAATTGCGACATATCGTTTGTCACTTGTACAAAACGTTTATCGCGGAAAGGACAGTGAAGTAATTTTGTAATACACTATTGACATTCGATGCGAACCGGTGTAGAATCCAGAAGCGCTGGTCATTGTCTCTCTGTGATATCCGATTGCAACTGGGAACCAAAGCACTTGCTTCATGGGAGTCTTTTTATCGTCATCAATCTCCACGCTAGAGATGGAATCCCACCTGATATCAACCTTGATATGAGCTCTTCGACAGCGATAGAGCCAAGTTGTACCTCAAGTTAATTCATTGTGTCCAATGAACTTCCGGCAACCCGTTGTCAAGCTATTCAAAGCAGACCTGCAAATGCGTATTCTCAGGTTTCCGACTTTCCTCCTTGTACATTTATCCACCGGATTAATAGTAAAAGATAAACCATCCGCACTGGATTTATTGATCAAGAACGAAGAGCTCATGACCAAGAAGCCAAAGATGGAAAGTTCTCAGAACCTGAGTAGAACGTCATCATGCGACCCTATGTTTCATACTAATAATCCACAGTGCACAATTGACTTGTTACAGTAAGCACAATTTATGACGTAATAACAGAACTTATTAGAGAAGCTTTTTGCGTTCTTTTTAATAATGCTACCATTGGAAAACAGACCTCATTTTTGCAAGAGTTCCTTAGATAATTTGAGGAATACCCAAAAACGCATGACTGTTAGTGACACAGAGCAGAAAGTGTACTTGTTCTCACGGACAATTGTGGTACACTAATAGTGCTTAGTGGCAAGGGTTCTTGCCAACATTACGGTTTTGTTCAAACATGTAAGCGTGATGGTCCCTATTTATATCAAATAGAGGATGCGTTCAGTCCGCTGCTGACGCGGCAATTGCTGTACGGCTATAGTACGCCTTAATATTCTGATGTAACAAAAGCGTATGTCATAGACTAGTCATATATCCTGGATGCCGGTACTTACACATGTCACTTAGAGTGCAGGAACTGTTTTGAGAAAACTCTTATATTTGCGTACTCCGAGTTGACAACATTCACCATAAAACACTGCAGGTTGCAACTAGAAAAGACAACCGAGCCACTAACCCCATATTTTCAAGGATGTTTGGATGAACAGAAGATTTTTAGCTTGTGGAAGCACTTTGTCATTGACTCGATTATCAAGGGTGCTAGCAGTTAGGAGCGTGCAACTATTGCCTAGTGAGTCTCCTCCCAGAAATCACAAAGTTGCTAGTGTTGATGACGGCTTGTTCCGGAATGGACTTGACAGAAAGATCTAAATTCAAAGCAGCAGAGCAACATGCATTACGCAAACATTGAATATGTAAATTATCATGTCAATTGCGCGTGGCGTTTGGACTGGAGCAACGGATTCCACGGCCGGTGCCAACCCCACTTCTATCAAACTTTTCAAAGGCTTCGAACACTTAGGTGACAGAATACTTCTCAAACAGCTGCAAAATTATGGAAATAGTAATCTCTCTTTTTGATAAGTCAAAAAGTTCTTCAGTGGCAAGTTCGTGTCCCGGTTTGGTACTCATTTTCTGATCCTTTTGACGTGCAATGCAGTGTTTTACAAGGATTAGTGTTGCAGACGCTCTTATTTTTGGTTTTTAGTGAATACCTTGAGTACTTCACCAAGTCTAATTTCCTGAATTATGCTGGTGGAATGAAGATTTGGCCGGCGATGGGCAATCATGAAGATCACGATCTGCTGCCACGAGACTTAGACCGGTAATTTGCATGGTCATAGACAAATCTACTTCCGCTCAAATTAAACATGTGTACAATAATACGTGCACGGCACAAGCCCAAAATCGCATATGGGAACGGAATTGCGTTGCAAGGCTACCACGCTTGTTCGTAGCAACTCTTGAAAATGTCAAAAAACCGCCAGCCGATGTGTTATTCCCATACGATCTGCGTATTGCAGTTTCGACTCTCAAATCATCCCTCAATTGCAATACGTTATTCAAGCCTAGCAACACTGGCTAAGGCACGATCAGGATGCACTGTAAAACACACAGGGAATGGGTTTTTACAAAAACGACTGAGAGCCCTAGCAGCATACGTTGGAACTTGTTACCTTCTACTAGTTGATCTAGTTCTGGTGTCTCAGATTCTGAAAAGGCCTAGTCACCTTTGTCATCATCTCCTGAAAATGGGTCCTAACACAAAACTGAGCGACCATTAAATGAAACTGGACACTAGATCCAGTCTGCTGGAATACCGCTAGAATTATTTTTTTTATTGGTATTTGTCTGTCATGTAAGGCTCTTCCGACGTATTTATTTATCCCCACATGGTTATTCATTTTTAAAATAGACTCCAAGATTCTGTACCTCATTTGGCTTACGTGTAATGAATTCTGGACATCGAGAGGCTACAAGACCCAGAAAAACATTGTGTTTATACATCGGGATGTATGGATTTACATGTTTGGTAACGTAGAAATTTGGGTGTCCACAAATGCGCGTTTCACATGGCCATCACATTTTCCAACTTATGCAATCCACATAAACTATCCTGTGGGTCTTGTAAATTGCTGTTTTGCTATATTATTCCCTTGATTAAAAGTGGTACTACGTAACAATATGTTAGATCTTATTTTACTTAGCACATCAAGTCCACTTCTAATGATATGGAATAGAAATAGTATGCGGTCTTATTTTTTATATTTCTACTCGTTGATGACGGTTGCTTAACATTCTTTCACCTAGATTATGAACGCGTTTCGTTGCTGCTTTTCATCGGACAACTATGAACCTGCGTGCTTAATACCGTCTACTTAAACGTTTGTGTTCAGATCGGATTTTGCATTGGTTTACATTCGAACAGCTTTATTGTATTCATGTGGTCTTGGACAGTAATATTTAAAGCAGGTCAAAGGACATTTTTTCTGGGGCTAGTTCGCATTGCACCCATCTGCTGACACCCTTCCCAACATTTAGCGTTAGAAGAGAATGTTAGTGGATATTGGTGGCATCAGCTTTTCCAAGCTTACATAATTTGTGTTGCCAAATTAAAGGAAAGCAAATTATCTTGTTTCCTATAGGTAAAAAGCCGTATTCCAATGGTAAGATTTAGAGTACTAGAGAAAAGTAGAGCATACGAAACAGTAAAACATTTACTTGGTTAAAAATAAGTGTGCTGGGTGCATCGGATGCTCTCTGTGTTATTGTCGCTAATGACATATCTCGCTGGTTTCAATGTGCATGATTCCAAATACTTTCCCAGCCATTACTCATCGAATATGAGTTTGCACCACTTCTGAAGTAAGTGCAGCACGTTAACACAACATCCCAATCTTGATTTGCAGGAACCACACTGCACGGCTTTCAGGATAGTTGATAACGCCACACAGCGCTGCCAAAGTTTTGAAAGCTGGGTCAATACCTTTATTTGGGCAAATCCCATTTCTTGCGCTACAGAACAATTCTGCGATTTGGTTGCACAAATACTTTTAGACTTATTCTGGTAGGATAAAACTTTCCAAACTAGATTCCAGGACGTTTCACTGTACCTGCTGGACGTAAACCGGTTATCCGAGTTAATTTGTTGTTCATTATATTTGGTATTCATCTCTTTGTTTAAATGTTCCTCGCGGCCAGGAAGAAAACGGTTGAAAATGATGCCAAACTAATTTTTATTGGTGAAATAATGATTAGACAAGAACAAACTATGGCAAGAGTGAGGGGCGAGCTAAATTGTGCAGGCACTAATCATTTGAACTAACTGCGTTCATAACATTTTCCGTTATTTGAACAAACATTAGAAGTAAATTTTTATACGGATGAAGGATGGCCCCCTCAAGAGCTCAAAGCGCTCTTATAAGCTTATCATTTTTAGAATCATGGGCAACGGTGAGACAGCCAGCTTTCTGATGTAAGACGAAGATGGATTGACCGGAAATTAGATTTCTGCAGTGTAGACAAAACTATTATTAATTTAACATCCAGTAGGATGATGGCGCCACTGTTCGATTCGAAAAATGTATACTATTGTAACTACACATTTCAATCTGACGTGGAAGACTTTCCTATTCATTTGTATTCCAGACTTCTAACTTCAGCTGTCGCACTGCCATATGAATGTAACAACTGAAAAGATATATGCTATTTGTTGTTTCAGCAACCTAGTTTATTGAGATGTTATTGGTCAAGACCAGAACGTTCGGAATTCTTTTAAAGGAAAATTTAAACTTCGGGAACATGAAGAATATTGCGAAATGGAGAGATTGTACCATACTTTCTATTGGCTGGATGCATTATACGGATGACCATCAAAGCTTATCTTTTCGGAATAGAGGAAATCGATCGAACCAGTGGCAGGTTTTGGTAGGAATTCAAAAAGTCATCAAAGGAATGAACAAATTTATCCTTCCAGAGATTATTATGCATCAAAATCTGACGCAGTCTATAATGTCACATTAATGAATTAGTCTACGTTATCTTTAAAGAACTGATGACTAATAACTTTAGAAGCAAATGAAGCAATATCAAATATTACCTGTAATACATGATTTAATGATGCTCATAGTTTACTTCTGCCTACTCTAGAAAAATGCCTGAGAAAGCACTAAACTAAGAATCAAAAATATGTGGCCTCATTTTCCTTAAGCCACTCGATACATAACCCTCAGATAACTGAAAATCATTGTGCATTTTATCCAGAGGTACCTATTATTTTTACTGCGCTGTTTGACATATCTGTTCTCTAGTAAAATCCTTACATTCTCTTAGTGAAGTTCTGTGCAGCAGTAGAAGCTAAATTCGCAACGAACTACAACAATCATTGCTCATGACGCCAATCCAAAAATGAACGCTTCGACAACATCGGCTGAGCAATTTTCACGCAGACGGCAACGTTGCACGCAGTAGTACGTTCGTCACAACAAACGCAGCCAATAAATCTGCGCCTAGTGGTCAGGAGACATGATTAAAATTCCCATCGAAAATCATTTGACCTATTGCGCCTGTATCCTCATGTGAACCAAGACTAGCGTTATTAAATGCATTGGTATTAAACCCCGGCAGGCATTTTTCACCGCTTTTCTGCTTATCATACAGATCATTTATCCGCTCGCAGAAACAATGGTGAAAAGGACATTCACAGAAAACTAACTCTATTGACGGACGCACTCACACGCCCTGCCGGCCCAAGAAAAGTTAAACGAAATTGTCACATACTGATATTGATTGCTGTTATGAACTGAAATGTTCTAAGTCATCGTTATCATCATCATCAGTATACACTTTAGCTAGAGGTTGGAAACACCCCAGCTACTATGCTGCAATAAATAAAAGAAAAAAAGGGGAGAAAAGACGCAACTGGTGCAAGCCGGCTGAGCTATCAGCAACGGATGGGCATCGTTCCGAAATGCTGCCAGCCGGCTACTGTGCATCAAAAAACAATTACTATGCAAAACTATATGAGGCTAAATAGTGAGATCGTGCTTGGAGGAGGAGGTTGATAGCGATGGGGTGGGACAAAGAAGCTCCCGGAACGAGCGCCACTGAGGTCGGCTCCTAGCCATATCAACATACGTATCTAGCCAAACGTGTTCATCGTCTTTCGGACCACAACTAGGGAGCCGAGACGCTCCATCCGAGGTTAGCTCCGAAGCGAGGACCTTCATTTCTCTCGACCAAGTCATCGCTTGGCCACCTTTCCTCTTCTTCCACTAACACCTCCGGCGCGCAAACAACGCACGTAGCGGGAGTCGGTGGACGGGCATGCTTAACAACTGGCCGAGCCATCGGAGCCTGGTGCATGAAATAACGGTGCTGAGCGGTTAATTTCTTTTTTCTGTGCCGTAAACTAGGCGTCGAACACGCTCGTTGCTCACGCGGTGTTCCCGCCAGATGTGAGCTAAATTGCGAATGCACCGGTGGTTGAACGTAACTAGCCTCTTCAGATTTGCTGCTTTAAGCTGCCAGGATTCACAACCGTACAGTAGGGTCGAACGTACCGCTGTATTGTATACTCAACCCATCAAGGCAACAGTGACGTCATGCTGGCTCCATAAGTGGCGGTTAGCAAAAGCGCATCGACCTTCAGCTATAAGGTTAGTGATCTCATCTTCAATCCCACGGGCGGAGATAAAAATTCTCAGATAGTTGAATTTTTGAACGACATAGCTAATCCCCACCTAGGGTCAGCGAAAGAGGCAGTCCAGACAGATCTTGAAGGAATGCTTTGTACTTCGATGGTGCTAAGCAAATCCCGAAGTGAAGGACAGCCAGTGCTAATAAGTACAGTGCCACTTGGCACGTTTGTGCGCTGTCGCAGATTAGGGCAATACAATCAGCATACTCTAAGTCACGAAGTGGTTCTCCTGGGAGCAGATCCACACCTTCTAATTCGGGTCATATGAAGGCGATTTCCATGACTTTATCAATAGCGAAGTTGAAGAGGAAATGTGACAGCGGACATCCTTATCTCACACCTCTGGAGATATTAAAGGGCGACGACAGCTTACCGTAAGCCCTCACTATGCCCGAGCTACGCGCATATAATGCTCGGATAATATTTGCATATTTCTCAGGTACACCCATCCTGAGTAGACATTTCACAGTGCACGTCTATCCACCAATTTGAATACACCTTTGATATCGAGGAACACGACAACGGTGGGCCGCCAATATATGTGACGTTACTCCAACAACTGACGCAAAGTGGATGTGGTCAAGGCAGCCACGACCTCAACGAAATCCGGTTTGCTCTTCACGAATATGACTTTCACGAGTGCCAGTCAGTCTGTGAAAAATGACAGAGGCAAGTAATTTGGAGGCGATGGAGATCAGACTGATTCCTCTATGGCTGCCGCATTCCGATCATGAGTCACCCTTGAAAATTAGGGTCATGACGGAGCTGCTCCAGTCGGTTGGGACGGTTTTCTGCTCCCAAAGTTTCATTAGTAACCCGTGTAAATCATCCTCAAGAGCAGGTCCCCCGAATTCGAAGTGGGCTAGAGGAAGACCGTCTGGTCCCGCGGCTTTATTTAACTTCAACAGTCCGATCTCACGTTCGACTTCTGAGCGAGAGGGTAGATCAGAAGGGACAACCCAGGGAGCAGTCCGATCAGTAGCCGGCGGAAATCTAACAATTCCGACCGATTAAATTGCTTTTCAAAGTTTTCAGCCAAACGCTCCAAACGTTTTGACAAGTTGTGAATAGGCTGTCCACTATCGTAACGTATAATTTCACTAACATCAGTTCTCATGCTGCCGGATTACTGTATCAACCAGAATAATTTACGCTGGTTACCAAGGGCAGCGGCCATTTCCATCTCTGATGCACGATGAGACCACCAGGATTCGCGGTCTCTCTTCAGACTAGCACGGAGTTTTGCCCGGAGCTCTTTGCGGGTTTGATTGAGTTTGCTTACAGCCGGAATATACCGGCGACCATCGATAAGTTCCAGAGACTGCGAAGAGACCCAATGTCCATGTTGGCGATTAGACTTACCATATGAGGATTTGCCTGCTGCTAGTATGGTGTGGTGAATATGACACCAGTAAGTTTCAGTTGCATCCAGTGAGCGTTTATCCAACTCGCATGACCGCATATTTTGATAGAAATTCAGAACAGCTGGTTTCGCTAATTGGTTGGTGTCATTTCGGTCACAACGTCCATGTGGGAGTCCGTCAAAGCGCATCCGCATGTCAGCACACACAAGTGCATGGTCGGTGTCTACACCTGTGCTTCAAATCGAGTGACAGTTCTGGACGCAGACTCTCCATCGGTAAATTATCGCAATGTGATCGATTTGCGTCTATAGCTGGTTCGAGGCTAGTGGGCGCCAAGTCACCCTCCGGCGGGTGCTGTGTCGGAAATTAGTGCTCGCAAGAAATAAGCGAACATCTTCAAACAAATGAAGTAACCGCTCACCGTTATCATTAGGGATGTCTACACCATGTTGGCCGCCCAGATACAATTCATCAGTAGATAATTTACCAAATTCAACGTTCAGATCCGCCAACATGAACATTGGGTCTCTACACAGTCTCTGGAACTTATAGATGCTCGCCGGTATATTCCGGCTGGAAGCGAACACAATGAAACTCGCAAAGCGCTCCGGGCAAAACTCCTGAAGAGAGACCGCGAATCCTGGTGGTCTCATCGTGCAGCAGAGATGGAAATGGCCGCTGCCCTTGGTAACCAGCGTGAATTATTCTGTCTTATACGGGAAACGGGCAGCAGGAGACTTGGTGTTAGTGAAACTATACGTGACGAGAGTGGACAGCCTATCCACAACTTATCAAAACGCCTGGAACGTTGGGCTGAGCACTTTGAAAGCCAATTTAATCGGTCGGAATTGTTAGATTTCTCGCCGACCAGTGATCGTCCCACTCCCTGGGCTGTCCCTTTGGATCCACCCTCTCGCTCAGAAGTCGAACATGAGATCAAACTGTTGAAGTTAAATAAATCCGCGGGACCTGATGACCTTCATCCAGCCCTCTTCAAATTCGGGAGACCTGCTCTTGTGGATGATTTACACGAGTTACTATTCAAACTGTGAGAGCAGGAAACTGTCCCAACCGATTGGAGCCGCTCCGTCATAGTCCCAAATTTCACAGGAGGCTCATGATCGGAATGCGGCAGCCATAGAGGAATCAGTCTGATCTCCATCGCCTCCAAATTGCTTGCCTCTGTCATCCTTCACAGGCTGACCGCCACTCGAGAAAGACAGATACGTGAAGAGCAAGCTGGATTTCGTCGAGGTCGTGGCTGCATTGTCCACATGCACTTTTCGTCAGTTGTTGGAGTACCGTCACATATATTGGCGGCCCACCACTGTCGTGTTCCTCGATATTAAAGGTGCATTCGTTTCTGTGGGATGTCTACTCAGGATGGGTGTACCTGAGAAATATGCAAATATTATCCGAGCATTATATGCGCGTAGCTCGGGCATAGTGAGGGCTTACGGTAAGCTGTCGTCGCCCTTTAATATCTCCAGAGGTGTGAGATAAGGATGTCCGCTGTCACCTTTCCTCTTCAACTTCGCTATTGATAAAGTCATGGAAATCGCCTTCATATGACCAGAATTAGAAGGTGTGGATCTGCTCTCAGGAGAACGACTTCGTGACTTAGAGTATGCTGATTGTATTGCCCTAATCTGTGACAGGTCCCAGACGTGCCAAGTGGCACTGTACTTATTAGCACTGGCTGTCCTTCACTTCGGGATTTGCTTCGCACCGTCGAAGTACAAAGCGTTCCTCCAAGATTGGTTGGACCGCCTTCTTGCTGACCCTTGGTGGGGATCATCTGGAAGTCGTTCAAAATTTCAACTACGTGGGAGGATGTATCAGCGCCCGTGGGATTGAAGATGAGATCACTAACCTTATAGCTGAAGGTCGATGCGCTTTTGCTAACCTTCGTAACTTATGGCTCCGGCGCGACATCACTCTTGCCCTGAAGTGTAGAGTGTACAATGCAGCAGTACGTTCGACCCTACTGTACGGTTGTGAAACCTGGCCACTTAAATCAGTGGACATAAAGAGGCTAGTTACGTTCGACCACTGGTGCCTTCGTAATTTAGCTCACATCTGGCGGGAACACCGCGTGAGCAACGAGCGTGTTCGACGCATTGTTTATGGCACAGGAAAAGGAAATGAACCGCTCAGCACCGTTATTTCACGCACCAGGCTCCGATGGCTCGGCCACGTGTTACGCATACCCGTCCACCGACTCCCGCGACGTGCGTTGTTTGCGGGCCGGAGTTGTGGATGGAAGAAGAGGAGGGGTGGCCAAGCGATGACTTGGTCGAGAGGAATGAAGGCCCTCACTTCGTAGCTGGCCTCGGTTGGAGCGTCTCGGCTCCCTGGTTGGGGTCCGAAAGACGATGAACACGTTTGGCTAGATACGTATGTTGATATGGCTAGGAGCCGACCTCAGTGGCGCTCGTGCCGGGAGCTTCTTTGTCCCACATCATCCCACTTAGCCTCCGCCTCCAAACACGATCTCATTATTTAATTTTATATAATTCTGAATAATTTTTTGTTTGCACAGTAGCCGGCTGTTAGCTTACCGGAACGATGCCCATCCGTTACCGGTAGTGTATCCGGCTTGCACCATTTGCTTTTTTATCTTTTTACTTTGTATTGCGGCAGAGTAGCTGAGGTGTTCTCTACCTCTAGCTAACATTTATGATGATGATGATGATGACCATCTTCTCTTTGTCGTTCTATTGGCGTTAGCAGTGATTACAACAAAGGAGACACCACGTCCAAAATGAAGAATAATATGATAGTGTTTTCTGAACCTAATATGGACCCGATAATAAGCACTCAGTTTGTCCAGAAGGTCAACACCGCCCATGAACTGAAATATCTTGCATGGGCTGTTTGATTTCTTTGGAATTTGGGACAGCAGCTTGCCAAAATGCAATTGTTTATGTAAACTGTTGTTGTGGTACCGTTTTCTATGATAACTTTGAGTGTTTGCTCTTTCCAGTTTATGATGATGGTTTTATCGCAGCTGGCATTTAAGAAAAACATGTGGTTGTTTTGATGCAGCAGCAGTAACTGGTGGCCTGCCTGCAGGAGTAGAACTGATGCAAGCAAGTGCAGTATGATATTTATCCCTGCGCACTTTTTCCTTCCTCTCTCGTCATTTGAGCAACAGTTACTGCTGATTCTATCATCAAACAATATTGACTGTGTGGAGAATAAAGGCTCCATCGCTATCAGCTTTGTCAATGAGATTAATATCCTCAATTACAACTGGAGGAATACTACTGCTCGGTGCAAATCTGACAGTTTGATTGCTATAATAAATTGCTCGGTAGACAGAACAAGTGGCGCATGTCAATGCCACCGGGGAATGACATTAAGTTCTGTTCTGTACGGAGAGATTGAGTAGTGGCAACGAATTTGTTAGACAGTGCATTCAATCGACTCGGATAATCTTGAAATAATCAGGGGGAAATTGCTATCCACAATCCGAAGTTTGACTGCTGAGGCGTAAGAAATGGCCAAAGCTAGCATCTACGTAAGCAAAGTGGAAGGAGTAGAGTTATAAAGTGTGTGGCAGCCTTCTTAACCCGACAAGTCTTAGGAACCTTGACGGACTGAACGGTGTGAGAACGTGAAACCAAGCCACTCCTACCCTATAACAGGCATAGACATACGTGTGATGACGTCATAAAATGAACCAGCTGGTATCTTACCATACCTAATGTGTCCCTTAGAATGACGCTTTGACCAGTAGCGTGGTTGCCATCTTAATTGCATCTCGATCGCCGCGACTGTTGTCCCAGTTTGCCACAAAACCGCACCAATCACCCACAGGTTCATTTGACCTGGCGAAGTTTGTGTGTCGACAGTGAAACGTTGTCATCTAACTACAACCGCTGCTTTCACGTCCTACTAAAATCATGAATTCTTGAGATTTTCCAAGCATATATGATGAAGCTGACGAGTGTTTGTGCACACACATCATTGGCTGCATTCAATTGATCAGGATAGTCTCAGGGAAACAAAGAAATCGCAGATTAGTGGCCCCAGCAGAAGTTTGAACGTGGTATGGAGTCGGATCCGGCACCCAATAATCAATAGGAGTTGACGTATCGAAGTTGTCGGGGCCTTACACAACTGAAATTTTGTAAAAAAGATTGCGGCTAGTTTATTTCACACGGAATCCACTTTGGTAATTGTTATTTTATCCGGGAAGACAATGTCTTGTTGGTTCTGGTAATATAATTGCTCCGCATTTATATGAGAATTGGTATATATAATGAGAGCTGGTACTGATTGGCAGAGTTTCCTTCGGCTGAGGTACCGGCAGATTGTTCGTTGGTTTGTTGATGACGACTTGAGCAGCATAGTTGGTTCCATACACAGCAGCGATCAGGCGCATATTGGTTTTTAACTTGAAAATTCAACTTTGCAAATTAATTTGACATAAAGGTTTTCTTGCCTGGCTTCTGTACCAAGTCCTTTGGTCTCCGTAGTTGGCTATGCTTCTCTATAACTCTTCGTGGGTACTTGTTTAATATCGGCGGGGTAGAAATTCCTTCTGACTCATCGGTTAGACAGTCTCCCAAACAAGGTCAGCGCACAGGGTTAAAAAGGTCTTCACATGTGTCGGCTTGTAACGCATCTGTTGAATAATTGTGGAAAGCATGTGATGGCATAACTATGTTGCCTTCTGGTAGACAGATTGCCCAACCTGTCATTCTTCTTTGTGACTGATTAGAGGATTCATAAATGGCAGAAGATTCTCTTGTTCAAGCTCGTGAGTGACGCAAAATTTGGTATGCTCACTACTGAAGCGCTCAACGAAATGGGCGATTTGCTGCTCTAATGAACAGTTAGTCAAAATATGAGCAGCCTAGCGCCTTTAGTATGGCAGCTGATCAGTCACGGTGAACATTCTTTTTCCATCGTGAGAATGTTGAGCTCAGACAGTAAATGGCCCCTTGGGGTTACCCATTGTCATCTCATTGACCTGACGGTATGGCATGTTCTGGAAATAATAATCGACTTGCTTTGTGCATAACAGCACGGAATTTCTCAGTAACTCACACAAACTCGTCAATGAACAGCCAGAGTGTTCAGCTACTTTGCACTCATAACCCACATTCCCATGTAGATGGATTTGAGTGAAGAGAGAGTTCACATCCAGGGAACACATGAACTTGTCTTCAGGTTGATCCCATCGAAGTCACTGGTGAGTAGAACTGAGTCCTGTAGCATGTACAGATTACCAACTATCTCGGTGGAGAAAGAATGCTCACCAGCCAACAGGCTAGATTATGTTGGGGGGTATTCACCATCAAAAGGATTGACTGAAGCGGCACTCCACTCAGGTGTGTTTTGGCAACCCATACAGCTGCGGATTGACCTAGCAATTGCACATGAAATGTGTAGAATTAGCACAATCTATAAGATGATTGGGGAAAAGCTTACCAAGATGACGCATAAGCAGGATCAACGCCTCAGCAACAAGACTACCTACTTGAGTCGTTCGAATTTGCTCGCATTGTTGAGTACGATGTCTATGCTGTACGTGTAATCAGGCTTGTTTATTATTGTTGCTCCCGCATTACAACGACGTCCTTAGCACGTAGTTCACGCAACGCTCGAAGATGCCTGGTATAAACGCACAATTTTTATTTATTGGTGCTGTGTTGAGATCATACGCGACATCAGTCAACTTGTTCCTAAACAAGAATTACTTAGCAGGGCTGGTGGGCTGAAGCTACTTGAAATGTGCTTAAAACTTCTGAGAATTAGCTTTAATGAAAAGCCAAGTTGGTCTTGTAGGCGGGTTTTCTAATTGAGTCCAAATGACAAAGCCTGTTGTTGCAGTGTGTCAAGTTGGAAAGCCAATAAATTCACCTTGTATCTACTGGGATTGCGAGTTATCAGCTCTTAACCTTGGGCAATCGCCAGAAAAATTTAAGGTGAAAGTGAAATACAAATTGGATAGATTGGTTAATTTGATCACTTGGAAACACCTATATATATTTGTAAGCATCTGATGTGCCGTTTGTAACGAAGGCGTGCGATAGAGTATACGAGGCCAACAATCGAAGAAGAAATTCATCATATTGATTAACGCCGTGTAGCTTAACGACCTTGAGACATTTCAACAAATGTGAAGGTACTTGTCTGACTCACTCTTGAAGGAAGAACGATACCAGATCGATAATAAGAGGACATGCCCATATCACAGCTATTGCGGTAGCAGACATGTCTGCCGGCAATTGGAAAAACTGCGCATGTTTAGTGCACTAGGCGAATAATTAAAGAGAGTAACTCACGAATCTCGTAGGCAAAAACAAGGATATAAATATGTAATGACACTGGACAGGAATTATAGGTTTGCTACTCCAGTGGTGATATTCACTAGATCTCACTTACAGCAAATGCTGCTGTTTGTGGTCATCTACAGCCTTGTGCAATCATTTGTACATTTGTTCTCCGAGCTTGGCGGTTTTGTCGCAAACGTTTCACCACCATGCGAGGTGGCATCCTCAGTGCAGTGATATTCGGCTTGCAATCTTAATAAATGAATCTTACATCCATGATTGACTTGCTGGTGACTTTTGAACGTTGCAGTGTTGATGTAGGTCCCGCGACCTCTACCCAATTTCCTTTAGGCTAAAGTCGCAGCCCGAGTTATGCTGCCTTAAACCGCGTGACAAAATGTTCCTTTTTTCTTTCTGTCGTAGTGTCTCGTATAATGAATCGATGTCCATGCGCATGTTGATTGAGTATTTCGTTGAGAACCAAGCTTCCAAGAATTCTTTCTCTTGTTTCACCCCGTGCCAGGACTTCTGCTTTGCTCCAATCGAAGCTATGTCCTTCTTCATCTACATGCATTGAAACTAGCAACGATGCATAATCTTTTACACAGCCTATTTTATGTTCTCGTATCCTTGTTGCCAGTTTTCTTCTCGTCTGGCCAACCTACTCCCTTTCGCAATCTCGGCAAGACATTTTGTATACCACCTTGCGTTGTTCATATCCCTGCAGTTATTCTTTTGGTTTTGAAAGGGTTTTGCTCAACGTGGAAGTTGGTTTGCGTGCCACGATGAGATGATGCTGTTTGAATAGTCTGGCTGCCATTTCTGATATATTCTTCACATAAGCCAGAACAACCCGTTTCTCCGTTGTCTTTGTTGTTGCCGCTGTCGTTGTTGTTGTTGTAGGCTGTATCTTTTCGTTGTTGTGATTCAGACACCTTCAGATGAAGCCTCTTGGGTATCCGTTGAGTTGGAAACATTTAAGTAGGTGCTTTTCTTCCTTTTGCTTTGCTTCTGTGGTACTGAGTGTGTTTACACACTTGGAAGCAGTGTCCGCACACAGCTTATTTTGTGGCATTTCGGGTGGTTGCAGTTAAAGTTCAGAATTTTTTCTGTGTGTGCCTTTTCTGCAGACCGATGTTTGCAACTCGCCTTCCATGGTTCTTGTTACTAATACGTCCAAGAAAGTGAGCTGGCTTTCCTTCTCCGGTTCCATTGTAAATTGGATGCCTTCCATGGCGTTATTCAATAGCTGTTGTGCGACTGTTATTTGGTTGCGTTTGATTATCACAAAAGTGTCGTCCACTTACCCAACTCACAGTGTCGGATTGATGAGTGGTAGTACCTCCTCCTCCAATTTCTGCATAACCATCTCTGTGATGAGCCCTGACAAAGGCGATCTCATTGGTGTGCCTTTCAATTGCTCATAAATCTTTCCATTGAATGAGAAATGGATCGACCGACACAAGTGGAGTAGTTTGCATATATTTTCGGTCGTCATTTTTCTGAATTGTTGTTCACTGACGTTCAGCAGTTCCGTGATGACCGCTATTGCTGTCTGCAAGTTAACAGACGTGAAGAGTGCAGTCATGTCGAATGATATCATTGTTCCATCATTATATAATCGCAGGTCTTTGATCTTTTGCAGAAACTGCTTGGCATTGGTCATGGAATATTGCGATCCATAGGTTACATGTTTGAGGCTTCTCCACATTTCTTTCGCCAGGTTGTAGTTGGGTGTTCCCTGGAGAGACACGATTGGCCACAACCGTGCCTCATCTTTGTGCAGCTTTAGGAGTACTTAGAATTGCGCGATGTTCAAGTCGCCGGTTTTCATCCTGTCGCACTCTTCTTTCGTGATGCGCTTCAATTCCTGATGTTGATTCAATGTTTTGTTTACTTTGTTTGTCAGCTGCGAAGTTGGATCGGTGTCGATGCACTTGTAGGTTGTTGTGTCATTCAAGAGGCGTGAGGCTTTCTCAATATAATCCTTCCTATTCATTATGACAGTCATTCGTCCCCTGTCAGCTGGTAGGTTAATGATCGTTTCATCAGACTTCAGGGTATCCATTGGTTCTTTTTCTTGTCTGGTTTAGGCGTTGTATTACTCGTTGTGCATTTGCGACAAAACCGCCAAGCTCGGAGAACAAATAAACCATTGATTCATCAACCCGAGCTACCAGTATTTAGAAGCATTGTGCAACTTGTCAGCATTTGCTTTGGTTTTAACTGGTTGTTTGATCTTTCCAGGTGGAATGCGGCTTAACGAATATGCATTTAGAATTTCCATTCAAAATTGTTAGAGTTACTTAACTGGTAAATATAATCAAAATTGCGATTTATTAGGAAAATACGGGAATCTGATCAATCTGTTGAATGGTCCTATTCATTTTTTTAGCTGGAACTTACTTTGGCATGGATCTGCACATAGCATTGGTTATGTTAACACATCTTTTCTCATTAGAATAAAATTACTGGTGGTGCAACATATCACCCAGTCTGGAAAAACATTACCGTTGCCTTTAGCTAGAGACAATGCTTTTGATTTGTTTGGAACTGAGCTGTCCACTATACCCCAGGCAACTTTATCGCTTTCGCTTAATGTTCTTTCAACAAGTTATTTTAATCAACTTCCTGTCACCATACATTGCGTGTATACCCGGAAGCGCCAGACAAATGCATGAACACATTAATCAACTTGTTCCTCCAATAGTTTCAGGCAGGCGTAGATTGTCTCAGTATTTGCCGTTGAAACAGATTCTAATTAGGCATTGCTGTTTTGCCAATGGTCGTCTTGAATTACGTAAGTATATTTGGCTTGTAAAGGCTTAGGAATCTAACGGAACCCAGCAGTGTGTCGCATTTTCATCGCCTGTTTGGCATCTAAGTTTGGTTCGACAAGTTAAGCAATTATTTTTTGCGTAGCATATCGAAACAGAAAGCTTTTGTTGAAGAGCAGTCCAAACTTGACCTTCCAAGAAAGCTTTTGTGATCTCTTTGTTTCATTAAGCTTTGGCATCTTTGTGGTTTGGCCTCAGCATCCGGTATTGAGGTTTCATGGTCATTTTTAGGATCAGCAGCAGTTTGCCTATTGGAAATCATCCACAGCTTCTGGACGGACAACGTTTTACAGGCACCCACTTAGAAAACTATGTACAAGACTGTATATCTGGTTAAGGCTAATAATAAATATCTTGCTGGTCTAGTTGAAGCGAGTGTTTGTAGTTTTCCAAAGTACGCACAGCCAGAGTAAGTAACATGCTGCTAGTTGCACAGCGGTCGGTTCTTTTATGCATTTTTACTTGCAATAAGCACCACATAGCACATCCACATGGGACGTCGTTGAATTAAAAGTTCGGAACTTATACAGCCACAACACTCTATCCCAATTTTATTCTATCCGACGGCTTAAATAGCTAAGATAAATCTGCTAACTGCCCATCGTGCATCAAATATTGCCCCATATCCTAACTGATGTCAAAGCAAACCTACCCACAAGCTCTTTGTTGGGGCTGCGGCGAATGTGCGTACGGAAGCTAATTCAGGTAATGCTTGCTCAATGGTTAATATACATAAATTAGGGTCACTTAGCCGTCCATGATTAGATATACGCATAGGCACAAGGCACAGGTTTAACTGCGAGTTTGGAATTTAAGTGATTTATAAATGCTAGCTTAACAAGAGAAACCATAAGTACATGAACAGCGTTTGGTTTCTATCACCGGTGCTAGCTTGACACGCATGTAAATGATGAGAAAAATGTATGCATATGCCTTCGATGTTACTCGCTTCCAGCTCTAAACTCAGCGAACTCCTCAGTTCCAGGTAGACATTGCGGCAGATAAAAATGTAGCTGGAAGTAGTGGTTGATGGCTGAGCCCCGATAATCAGCCGCTGAATTCGGTCATGTGTAGACTGGCAAGACGGCATGAAATTTAGTTTTGTAGCTGCAATTGGTTTGGATGGCAATACATAAAAGGTGTTAGAATTTCAATTAATTAGAAGAAAACATGGTCATAAAGATCACTAGGACTGTATAGAGAAACGAAAACGGTAAAGAAATTTAGAGTTTGAAGTATACAATTCCGAAGTCTCTTCATTTCAGGTACTGACAATCGGAAAATGCACAACGCGAGAAAAACACTGAGTTTTGCGGATCCACATGAGATGGGCTGTTTGAAGTAAGAATGTTCAAAGAAAATGTTTGATAACAAGGCAAATCATGCATTGGTGGATTAGCCATAGCACCCAAGTCACATATGTTAGTCGGCATACACAAATTTCGAGATGGCTCATGAGTATAATGTATGTTTTCGATTTTCCTTCACTCAATGGGCGGGCGTCTAGCCACATATATCAAGCCGACTAACTCGCCTACTGATCGATTTTCAGAATGGATGTACACGGTGCAAAATTGGAAATAGCAAGGGGAACGCTGCAGGTTTGATAAATCCTGACAAAAACATGGCCGGACATTATGCAGCCAGCTGTATTGCTTAATAAAATTCAGAAAGAGACTTCTCCAAATTGCGTTGTGGCTAAGTTTCAAGAGGTAGTGACAAAGTGACTAAACTTTTCCAGTGTGTGGTCATCCAGTAAACGACGAGATCATCCGCTGCACGTTAGTAGGTAGTTCAGTCGCAGTTGGTATAGCAGATGGAGCAAGACAAGAATGGATATTGTCGCCCTTCGCTGTAGTGCCTCCATTGCAGACAGATATCGTTTTAGCCGGGACTGCCTAGCGTTTATCTAATGTTCCACATAGCCCCTAAAATACGCATTAAACATTTGCGTAGAATCGGCCGAACACCCTCCGTAAGATACCAAGGACAGGGCTCACAATACCAAATGTTTTAACATTTGAATATATATGCTCATATCCAAGCGGTCGAGGGTTTCGGTAACATCTACATTACTTGTAAAGTTTCAGGTTGCACAATCTGCTACCATAGTCTAACTGCCAAACATAATCAGCACGTTGGTAGTACCTGACGAATGTTGACGGGAGCTTTATTGCTCCAGCGATTTGATGTAAACTCGTGATAAGTAACCCAATAATGTAACAGTATAGATTGTCTCCATCATCGCTGAATCACTGGGAGCAGAATCCTCGGACGATAATCAGTGAGTGCACAACTTCGATCAACTTTAAAAGTCGGATAGTAATATCCTGAGAGCTCATGTCGCGTTCTTGCTTCTCTTCCAAGCAAATTCGAAATACGTTAAGTGCTACTTTGGTTAGTCTCAAAACTGTCACCTTTAGCACTTGTGGATAGTTGTCAACTTACGTGGTAGCAATGAGCGCACAACAAAATCAGCTTCCTCAATACAAATGCTGAACTTTACTTGACGTTGGTTAATCCTGGTTCATGGGAAAAAGTGTAATTGCACGCAAAGTGCTAGAGGCGAGTAGGAGTGTTGTAGCATATTGCGTTTGTGGAAGATTAGCTGATTATTAGGCGTTTTGAGTACACGCGTTTGCTGCCATCTGTGCAGAGACGCCACTCTTCACATACGCAACCTTTCCCCATATTTGTCAGCAGCTTTTTATCTGCCCTGGAGCGCCTCTCCAGGCAGTGCTTATGTACTAATCCGTTCACACGAACAAGTGTGACACAATAATAGCGCTGCGCTAAATATTTGTTCCAGTTGTCAAAATTATGGTTTGCAATGTTAACATAACATGCTGCCTGGAATAAAAGCTAGGACTTTAGCAGAAACAAATTATTATTTCCTACACAAGTTTGGTCAAGTCACTGAACATGCCAACGAAGTCACCTTATGTATTACCATGCAGCTTCTCCAACCAGTCTTGTTGATGTCTCATAAGGTGCGAATCAAGTTAATTTTTTCCGGTGCATACTCCGCATATAAGACACATTGTCTTTAAATATACCGAAATAATCACTCAGCCCTAGAGAACTCTCCACGTTTGGCATATCGACCATTAGCTCTTCGTTCGTGAGCGCCAAATCAAGTACGCTATAGCTAGTGGGCGAACTTACATAGCTGCAGAGCGGAATGCCTGCAAACTTACTTGCAAGTCGGCCTTGAATTGTCCACTGGAGGATGTCGCAATTTGTATATCGCGATTATCGAAGTCGCCTAGGTTGAACCAACTGCTCTGTCATTGGCGTAGCACCATTCCCAAGGCTAACCTCAGATGGTATTCCATCTATGTCAGAGTCCTCTACCTTTTTGAGGTTCCCACCCAGAAATCGGGTTCACTATAAAGAAAGCTCCAAAATAACAGGTTAAAAAGCTAATTAACTATTAACCTTTGCAATTTTTGTACTAAATTAAAGAAACCTTATCCTAATTTTTATTACTATGGTTCATATAAAATACCATCTGCTTTTAAGCTAATTTTATTGAGTGAAGAAGTGTTGCTGGTTAACTTGACTGTTGATTTTACTGTTGATAATACAATAAATATACTGGTATGGCGAGATGGAACCATTTCGTCTTATCTGCTCGCTCGCAAACTAACAACTTAATTATGGATCACGTAGCAGAAAAACCGAAGTGTTGCAACTGGTCACAAAAGAAATTACGTACACGAAAGATTAACGGATCGACGAGCTGGACTTTAGAGTCATGAGCCCCAAGCAAGCTTTAGGGAGACTGTTAGTTGTTTCTACACAAAGGCTGGGGCGATGCCGGTTAAGTGTCACAGCTTGGGCAAACCTCAAAAACTTCGATCACTTTGCCAGGTGATTCATAATTAGGGTGTTATTTTGCGAGTGAGCAGATAACACGAAGTTGTATGATCTCGCAATACCAGTCTTCTTATTGTCTTAGTTAGAATGATAACGGGAACTCACTGCTTTACATTTTTGCCATATTTTGCGCGCCTTCGTCTGAAGCACATCGTAAGTCGTGCTCCAAGTTCATTCAGTTCCTTGGGCTGTTGGTGATTCGTGATCAAATGTGGACATATGTTTAATGGCTCCTCATTTGATGCAACCATTCTTCCCAAGTTCGTAAGACACGACAGATTCCAACCACCGCCACTCTCTATCGATTCATCCGGAACCCTTATCACTTTTTTGGCCACTACCTTGTAAATATTGTCTCGCCCCATTTCCTAGTCGGATGACTTTAGTGTTCACTCAGCTCGTCAACTCGATTGCGTTATGAACTGTCGCACACGAGAAAACAACGTTCATAGAGCGAGCCTATAAAGCCACCAAACTTCTGTTCAGTTTTACAGGCTTATATACATATTTCAGGTTAGGAAGTTTATTACTGAATATTGACTAATTAACTGACCTCTCAATAATGGGTAATAAATTATGATTCGGTAGTTAGTTGCATGTTGTGATACAGCTTGATGACTCAATTATCGTACTTGTATGCAACCCCCGGTATAATTCTACTTGACCCCACTGAGTGTAAGTATCCCTAGGTTGAACACTGTTGGTCTGTGGATTAAACACTGGGGGCGATAAACGACTAACAATGGTCACGTATCCTTGTGTCCCAATCGCAGACGCAGCAGAGTTACCCCATGGTGACTATTTGCCGATCATACACCGATTCGTACTGCATGTCACTACGGTAGTACAAGACTACTACTCTTCCTTGCTGAGACCAGATCTGAACAAGGACAAACGGTGTATTGCAAAATAGACTCTGATGATTTCTGAGTGCAGTTTTGAAAAGCAACCTCAATAACATATACCGTTTGCATTGGCCGCATTTCGGCGAGCTTTTTCAGAGATATTAATGCAAATGTCTGAATGCAAGGAAGTTTCTCTTGTCATTTACTGAATCGAGTGACGTGTGTTTTGTATATGATGTTGACATAACTTTTAATATATCAGCCACCAATCTATTTTGTTTGAGACAGTTATAAAAAGCATTATGTCAGATCCAGTGGTTTGGTCAACCTTTGCATTTCATTACATATACATAATAAGTGGGACATTAAAGTTTCACTACTACATAAGTAAGGTTGTCCGAACAATCGTCGATACATGGATCCATCAAAAGAATCACGTAACGAGCTTGCTTAGCATACTTCAATTTTACGCTGAAGCCACAAAATTGCTTATGTCGCCGAGCTGCATTTCTTATAAAGAAGTTGAACTTCTTTCTTGAACATTAGTGCAGAACAACACAAAACACAATTTGCTTCAATGAAGGGATTACTTTGGCCTACGTTGAAGGAGACAACTCCCGATATCAAGTGCACGCCTCAGCCTAAACACACATTGTGTACTTTGAAATCAAACGCTGAATTTCGCTTAAGAATTTTTATCGCAGTTCACTACCATATCTCCTGTAAGATTCTGTTTGGCAGGGAGAAACGGTAATAAAAATACCAGCACTGCATGTGCGTTAGATGCTAATGAAAATATTACGGTGACATATTGGCCACCCAGAGTGGATAGAGTTAAACCTTTATTGCCACAGAGACCCAGTGAAAGAATTGTGATATGCATAATTCTGCGACAAAGTATGAGCAGTTGCGGCTCAATCCAAACTGCATAATCGGATCAAGATAAACATTCCATTCAGCTGAATAACGACGTAGGTTTTGAAATGCACCCAGTAAATTGGTGCTGATAACCAGTTAGTCTAATCGAGAACCCAAGCCCATTGACGTCAGATTTGTGAGCTCGGAGCTGTGATAATTCTTGTGGATAATTGATAGATAGTTCCTTCGCTTGACTGATTAAAATTCCAAACAGAAATTCAGAAGACGTAAACTGCGCGATCATTCAGTCATTGCTTTCAAACTCGCCATCCATAAATAAGGCAACAGACATCAATTTACAAAACGCGGTCAAATGAGATCAGTTGCTAGCCGATCTTTGTCAAATCGTATCGCCTCACGCTATCACAGTAGGTTAGGAATAACTTTCACCTATTTCTGCAGACAAATCATCAGCTGTTCTCGATTGATGGCAATAGCTTGTAATAGTTTAAGAATGTGGAGCCGTTGAATACTCATAATGACGGTGTATGACGCATCTGAAGGTGACGGTTGGCCAACGATTGACAAGTTATTGATATCATATCTATCACTTGCAGGATTTGTGCCTGACGGAAATGCACGAAATGACTTATCTCCTCCTCTTCTGAATTTTCTGTTTGAGGTTATAAAGGTAATTACCTAATTTAAATTCACTTGCAGTAGAAGCAAATACTAACATTTGTTTTGTTGTGTGCAAGGGCGGCCCAGTTAAGTTCAGATAATGAGATAATAGAAGTTGCTACCGGACAGTTATATAGAAATATCACGTAAACGTTTATGAGCTATTTGCTATATACCCTAGCATGGCAGACATAAATTTCTAATCACCATTCGTTGTTATTTTTTCCTTTTATGGAATTTGTGGTCGATTTTAGCAAAACAGCACAAATCACTGGGGGCACATTATCTTGTCTCTTAATAACCTTCTGTCTCGCATGGCTTAAAAGCGTTTGACACTCTATTACGCATCAGCTAGGTGGAGGCCTATTTTGGATTGACCGACGACCGAAATTGCCGCGTCCTTTACGCAACCACAAAGTTCTAACCGTCAAGGTTGTTAACACACTTTTGGGCTTTGGAACAGTTTGGAAAGTGAACGACGTCTTGGTCGTACTTATTCCAGTCGGAATGGCGATGTTTGTTTTAGGTCCATTTCTACTAATAATGGTAATTATAACTTGATTGATGTTTAAAGCTATTGGTGAAAATTTTCAAATGGCTGCAGAATCTCCCTCGTCAGACCTAAAGCAGTTTGTATCGGGGTCTGGGGTTCATTATATTCATAGGATTAAAGTGAATTGAGCTTGGAACTCCTTATTTCTCACATCGTTGCTACCAGTTTTCTTATTTTTGAGATTTTTCATGCTCATCCTTGACCAGTTTTTGTCGATATACACTGGACAAAATCACAGGGAATCTAGTCTGCTATTGTTATTCCACAACACGCTTATCGCTTTTAGGACAGGAATCCTATATGGAGATTTTCCCGACAGGATGTTAGTATGCACGCTCCTATAACTGTTGTAAGCACCGATGGGTTATTCTCCATTGACAACAAGCGCATGGTGCTGTAGCAAATGCGGTCGCGAGTGCCTGACTCAGGCAGGCTTAGTGAGCCATCGGCGAGGCCAATTAGGACCCCCTACAGAAGCGACGACGGGTCCTATAGAGATCGTAGGCAGAACCAGCGCAGCGTTTGTAGGTAGGCTGCAATCGATTTATTAACCGCATGCTTGCATGCTAAGTCACTTCATTTCAGGTGGTGGGTTTTCAATTTTATCCTAACGCTTTTCTTTCTTAAATAAATGTCCACCTGTACGCTCTTCTATAAACCTGCAGAACTCGCTTAAGCCAATTGTAGTTAATTTCGATAAAATTTTCGGGTTTGTCTCATTTCCGTAAAATATACTTTCTGACCTCGTGAATTTTATCTAGGATCCTTTGTTAACAACCTATTTCATATGCTCATTAATTTAAGATCTATGTCATCGTTTCCTTATGCATTACTCGATCTATTTTCTTTGTTAGCTTTCTGTCAAGTAATTGACTGTTGCTTGATATCCCCGGTGTGGCTGCGCTTGATGTGCATGTTGACAAGGTGCCTACCTGTCTATTACCCACTACCTCGTCCATACTAGCTCCAGGAGACAGTTGGTCGATGCTGGAGGGGACGGGGTGCACAGTCTTTGTGGCCGTGCTAGGCTCAAAGAGCGGTTCCATGCACTCAGTGTGGAGCGGACTACGGTCCAGCCACGGCCATGTGTGCGCTTGATTCCCAAATACAGCGTGCTTGTGTTTGCCTGTGAAGGAGTGTGGGCCGGCTCCGTTGATGAAACGTGACTCCCATCCACATGCCTCTCGGTCCTATTCCTTCGGGTTTACACTGGATATGGGGTGTGTGGTTGGAGCTGTGGGTGGTGCAGCGCAAGCCACCCATGGTCCCTCTGTAGGCGCAGGCGTCCTGTGGCTGGCCACAGTGACAAGCAAATCCGAAACCGGATGCCGCCAACCATAATTGTTGTAGGGTTTGCTTCAGTTTCTTTCGATCGATCATCATAATCCATTGCTTCAACTCGTCGGTCGATCGATATCCGTAGCAGGTAAAGAGGTGTCACAGGGCCTTGAGATGTAGGTTAAGCAACAGCGTACTTCCCTCGGCATAGGACAAATAAGTCCAGATAACTTGTGCTAGATTTTATCTGGCGATCAGCAGCGTTGTTTATGACTGGTTATATGGATCTCAGCTACGCCTTCTGTTTAAGATCACAAATGTTTAAATAAGGCTCATGTTTTGAAAAACTGCTTACGTGTGTTTCTGTAGGAAAGGTAAAAGCGGACTTGCAAAAGACGGATCCTAAAGGTGTAGTGGAGTGATAAAAAAGTTCCTTAGGCTAGTTCAATTCAGTTTGTTTACAGGAGTTTGCTTTTAGAAATGGGGGAACAAAACTGGGCAGTGTACGAATGTAATGCAAATAGGGCTGCACGGTGGAGAAAATAACTGAGGATAAGAGAGAACAGAGAAACTTCTGTTCAGCAACATCACTGATGCATTATCCTTCAAACAATACTTAAGGACTCAATCTCCCATATTAAGCCTGTTAGCTGGCCTCGTATCCTCTTTTAATTTATTTCTTATATTACCGCAGACAAATGCAAATTATAGCCTGGTTGGCAAGTGTGCAACTTCATGTCGGTGCAAATATTTCGTAACCGGCGAAATCTACTTTAATTACCTTCGTGCTCCCAGTTTAAGACCTTTTAGTAATTCCTCCTATTGTATACCTAGCGTATTCATAAAGATAGCATAGCAAACACAGGGTCATTGAATAACACTCGTCGGTTGACTACGAACGCGCAAATGGCGTCATGAAAGAGCCCAAACAATGCCGTTAGTTTGGGCAGCGAACAAACTAACGCCTTATAATTGTCGGTACCGTTCATGACAACCATTTATATGCTCCAAGTATGACCTACTACTAAGCCAGTAATGGATATGTAAGACAATTTTCCGGCAAGTTTTGTTTTTTCGATTGACACCAATAATTCTGTATTCAAATTTCCGTGTCTCAGGATATTCTATATGTTATCCGATGCAACGGAATAAAGATGTACGATGAAACAATGGTACATAACCAACAAAAATTTGCTTGCCTGAGATGTCTAACAGGGTGACCGTAGTAGGGATTATAAAATAGTTTTCCAAAGCGACAAGAGAAATGGAAAAACTCTTGTTTATGTTGACTCACTTGAACACATATGCGGGTTTACTCACCGCTACGTAACGAAGAAGCCTGGTGAGCACAATCGTTGCGTTAATTGGTCTCTCGATGTAAACGGACAATTTCAAGTAAGATAAGTGGGATAGAGTATAGTCCGATTGCTTTTTAAAAGTCGGTAAGGTAAGGTTGAAAATAACGTGAGATAGAAGAGCGTCCCATCCTCTGGATGGCCGGAGGTAGAAAGGTTTTGTCGGCATTCAAGTCGACTGTGGTGTGTGTCCAGTTTGATCTGGTGGCCTCTCAGTTTGGTATTTTGATTTAGTTGAAACAGATCACGCCAAAAGCACTCATGTTTAGTCAGTATTTGGAACCCCCTAATAAGGTTTCCTCGTAGGTGCCGCTAAGCGCTTCTATACAAGCCAAAACTTGCAGTCTGCGTGGGTAAGAGGGTTTAAACATTTATTTACAACTTTCCTTGCCCTATGTAGTGGGGAGTAACAGCATCGTGTTTGCGCCAATTTCACCAGGCCTGGATCGCCAACTCCACTTGGGGCTTTATACAAGCGTACAGCATTTATAGAAAGGGTGATTGCTTGAAATTCCGGAAAGCGCTTTGTAGGCGCGAAGTGGCTTCTACTGATGCTTTTTCGGAACGTTCCGAGCAGTCAGGCTAGTCCTGCATCGTTACACCGAGTTAGCTTTCCTTCGCAGTGTTTTGCAGCCGCCGCCCCCTAGTCAATTATTTGAGTAAGTGGACGTCATGCGCTCATAAATTTTTATTTCGCATGTTAACTTTCGGCCGGTTTTCGAATGACCATGTGTAGGCCTTTTCAGCAACTCTTTTTGTGCCGCGTTTTCATCCACTGTCTGGATGTCATTCCAGGTCTTGACGTAGTCTGCAAACATTACGAAGTCTGACTATAACAACCTTGCAGTGTTGCTTATGAATACTAGAAGCAGTAGTAGTCCAAGTACCGATCCTTGGGGCACATTGCACTGGGATTCAATTGGGTCGGAGATGGATCTACGGGCTCTTGCTTCAACTGACGTTGAATGAGGGAGCTGCTTATCTAACCTAGCACAGGGCTACCTATTCCTTAGCTTCAAAGATTAAGAAGAAGAATGCGGTTGTTAGCTCGATCGAATGTCTGCGGAAAATCCAACTATTTGACGTCGACAAAGTGTCTGGCATCTACTGCTTCGGTCCAACTTGCTGTGATTAGTAGCAAGTTTGGAGTGCGCGACAAATTTCGGCGGAAAACGTACTGATATGCCAGTATGATTTTATTGCTCTTAAGGTATCCCATGGGCGCGTCTGCCTTTATATCTTACATTAATATTGATAGCACTTGGAAGATGATACATGGACGGTACTTAGAAAATTCCACACCATTACCACTCTTAACATTTAACACGTGGTAGGAACCAGCATTTCATCAAGAATTCTTTGGATGAACAGGGCCAACGGTACGGCAAGGTTCATGGCGAATTTTTTTAATGCCTTCGGCCTGATGTTGTCCACGCGTAGGGACAGAAGACTTTTATCACGTTTGTAGCAGTGAGAAATATGTGACCTAATTCTGATGACGGAGTGAGCTGTGTCATGAAAGAGTGAGATGTCAATTCGCTTTGGAAAATGCGGGTAAACCGTTGCCGAAGTTCGTTCGCTGCGTCTTGTAGGACAAATCCGCAGCGACGTGTACCAAAAACAGGTTTAGTTGAAAGAACGTCATCTGTATATAAGTGCTTATTTAACTGTTTCTCAATCCAGTGAAGAAGCAGCTCTACTGCAATGAGCAAAACCGGTGGATGCATCATTAAATCAATGAATACCAGCATGAATAGTGCGGGTGTGTAAGGTTGTTGATTGATTCGTGTTAGATCTGCAAGCGCAAATAAGCAGAAGAGGATTGTATAGGCTTGTCAAAATAGCTACGCTAGTTAAGTGCATATCCTAAACAACATGAAATGTTTTGCATCATTTTTGACAAAGTTAATAGCGAAATGCCAAATTTCCAAGAACCTCCACTCTTTTATTCTGCCCAAGTACCACTTAAATTCTTTGGAAATTGGTTAAATCAGACTCTGTCTCATGAATGTTGCGAATATTAGTGCATAATTCTGACCTCTCGTTTTCTAAGCGACTTACTTTCCCATTTGAGCAAACCTGCTCTCATTGAAACATATTTTGTTAAACTGCTACGAATTTAGCTAACAACTTTCCACTTGCATTCGATAAGTTGCACTGATTTACTAGCTGATATTTTGCAATATCTTGAAATTTGCTCGACACCGATATGTTAATGATAAATTTCAATAAAGTGCTTAGGGGAGTAACAGGTGAAAGGCAAAGCAGGCATCTGTACTCTTAACATGCATTTGCACTTCTGCGACTTTATTTATTGCCCTTTATTTGTAATCAGATAATGTGGAAAGCAACGGCACACAACAAAATTGGTAGGTGGGTGCGAAGTTGTATTAATCATTTTAGCCATTCTGAAAAATATTAGTGTAACATAAATCAGTGCAAAGCTATAATATTTTAATGATTACAAGAGTTGTACTGTTGTATCCTAGCACCGCGAATGCAATGCGTCCGATTACTTAGGGGCTTAATTAGCGAACACTTGGTCAAAAATACTCAAATGACGGTTACGGTAGTTAGGCAGTAAACGCAACCTATACAACGTGCAGTTTTAAAGCTAGTGCCAAAAGCTCACCAAAGGTCAACCACAATATAAACATTAATGACAAATAAACACCGCCCGGGAGGGAACAATTAGTGGATAAACATTTCAACCCCGGTTGTTCGATAACAAATATAAAATGTGGTGACCGAAAACGTCACTTCGAGTGAAATGTTTGAACGTTAAAATTAATTTCCTTAAAATATCCTCATAAATGCCCATTAGCATACTGGCGCAACTATCCCAATATGAAATCATTCTGATGTGTGTTTTCAATTTTTCATTAGTTGACATGATTAGTCCCTTGGCTTATTCGGATGTTTACCAATACTGTGCTCATCGTTAGAAAGATATAATGTTAATATTTACATATGACCTCTTACATCTTACATCCTTGTGCCAAGCGGTCAGACAGCTAAAGATCAGAGAGAGAGAGAGAGATCAGAGATTATCACAATTAGTAGACAAAACATCATGTGGTTCGAAATATCATGGTCGAATGCACAATCGCTCATTCTTCAACATAATGAAACACAAAGCAACAACGATTACAATCTGTCTACTCGAATACAATGGATGCTGTTCCTAACGGTTGCTACAGTAGTGCTTTCAACAATGTGTCTTCAAGCATAAAAGTGAAAAATCTCTTCGTGCATTAGCGTTAGATACGAGCTATCGGGAAGCGTTTCGGATGAATTATGCTGTAGCACGTTTGTTATTTCGATCGGGGGGTCGAAAATACTAATGGGTAACTTATACGTGACAAAGTGAGAAGCTTAAACACGTTGGTGCCAGCAGCTTGTAAACTGATCTGTTTTACGTTGGCTGACAACCGAAATGAAGGACAATCTACCCTTGACGGAATATGGCAACTGATTGCTCTTACATCCGGTTGGTTTGTACCGATCGTTGCATCTGAAACCGTGGCGTTTTTACACCCGTGTAATTCGCATGCACTTTAGACAGGTCGCACAAACTGTAAAATCCTAGTCTGTATCCATGATGGCCTACCGATAACTGTTTGATTTGTTATGATCATTGTAACTGAAACCGGGAACTTTGTTCTCTATTGTCTAATTCCAGTTCACAAAACAGGTTTTACAACCCAAGAACCGAGTGACTAGTTGGCAAAAAAGCTCGTTACCTCAGTCAAAACAAGAAACTCAAATAATAAGCAGGAAGTCACCGAAACGCTGGCGAAACATCTTGTATATAACTCGTCCGATAGCACGGAACAAATGAAAGGCTGATCATCTGAGATGAAGCTAAAGCCTAAATCACACGTCAGAGTAAAAGAGCATTCTGCTGATAGTTCTCATAAAGTTTCTCTGATAGAGCATAGCGCAGTTAATGCAGAATCGCCAGCTAAAACGATTCAAACGATTGCTGCGCTTGAACGTCAGTTGTGGGATTAGGGGAAAGGTTTGCATCCCTGAACCAAGTCCTAGAGCAACATAACGCGCTTAAGTAACTTTTTAACACACCAGATACACCAAAAATGGAACACCTTCGATCCGTTGGGAATTTTATACAACATGTTGCATTTGCGGTTCATGAGCACATTAAACGTTCCAGATATATAATAGCATTTAATTTACCAGAAAACTTATCTCGGAGGCTATTACCTCTGCAGTGGCCAACGATTGTCCTATTGAAAGACCGAAATTTTCCTGCGAGAGGCTGTGAAAAATATCTTCGAAGCAGTTCTGTCCAATGCATTTTAAATTTTCAAACGAAACAAGCTGAAAAATTCATTTGTAGTATGAGCGTATTATCTCTTAGGAATGATTACATATCCATGGTACTGAAACCAGATTTAACATAACTGCAAATATGCCTATTTCCGACAAACATCTTGTGACCAGTTTGTTCCGCTACCCACGGCAAATCAAAATCTTTCCCACTTGGTCGACCAAGATGACACTTTGACCATCATTGTAATATTTCTTGATATCCAAAAGGCCATTGACCGTGTCCCACACAACTTATTGTTGCGGAAGCTTATGTCCTAGGGGATCACAAATTTGCTTCTAAAGTGATTGTATTCCTACCTCTAGGGTAGAAAGCAAGTAGGCATAATTTGTAGCTACGCATCTGAAGCCACCTCAAAATCTAGTGGAGTGATTCAAGTTGACGTGTTAGGCACGCTTTTATTTTTAAGTTATTTCAATCATCTCATTGATCAAATCTGGAACAGGAATCCATTCCTCTTCGCTTATGTTAAAATTGTGTATTGTTACGCCCTTGGGCAACGTAGTCCTAATTTAGCCCCTATTCAGTCCAACTTGTCAGCATTGGAGCACTGGAGTAACTCCTGGAAGTTGTCCTTTGCCACTGAAAAGCGGAATCTATTGTACCACGGCTGTGACTCTTCTCCGAACATCTTAACCTTAAACGATACCCCTATTTCTGTGTGTGGCGCAGTCCGAGACCTTGGTCCGAGATATTCTAATTCATTTAATTTTTCAGAGCTGATATACGGTTGTAGGCTTCTGCCAGAAAAATGATTTCCTACCTAAGTCCCACTTATCTTGAGGGATTCCAGGCCTCAAAACTTCAAAATATGTGTTAAGCTGAACCTTGTGTACTGTACGATAGTGCACGGTAAGCGGAGAAAAGTGGATGTCATAGCCCTAGAAAACATTCAACGATCATTCACAAAGTGGTCTTTGAACATGCCTGTCACTATGATATACCGTGAGCATTGCGGGGCTCTAAAACTGGAGCCGCTATGGCTGCGCATAATTGAACTTAATCTGTGCCTTTTATACCGCTTACGATTCGAAGTAAGCTTCACTGCTTAGTCACAACTCGAGTTTCAGACTCATATGCGCTATGAACTACGAAACAACGAGCGCACATTGCAAATAAAAAGTCTGGCACCAAGCTACACTCTAATTTTTCTCCGTAAAATATGCATTAATATAGACCAAACTTCCATCGAGTATTAGAAACTGCACGACCTATGCGTAATTCATACGCATGATTAATATTCACCTGACTGTTTCAAATATCTGGTCAACACTTAGCCAAACGATGACTCTAGATGATTTGGATGAGAAGGTCCTGAATACACTTGAATGTCGCTATGTCCACCATTTTGTCTCAATATTAAAAGGTTAGCCATATGTATTTAAGTTCTTGAGTATGTACCTATAAACGATCTTACCCCTATCACTCCGTCTAACCAACTTTGTTTTCTTTTTGATGCACTGGTTCCAAGATGTACTACTCCTTTCAAGCTGATGTTTGTACCATCGTCGTCACTCGCCAAGTTTTGCCATCAAATTGTGAATGGCCTATGGGCAAGCGATTGTATTCATTATCATGTTTTTCAATTCCTCATACAGTATATTCTTCCTTGTTTCATTGTTAGCCATGACTAGGCTAATTTCCTGTGGTGACGGATTACAGATTTCACACTAAAAGGTTTTATCCATGCAAATCAAACTGCTACTGACTCGCTGGCTGATAGCAGAAAAGCACCATAACTGATTAATCCGCATGACGGAACGAGCTGAGGCTTCATCGCTCATAACGTATGCATAAAACAACCCTTATAAAAGATATCCGCTAACCAGTCTGATGGCCTATTTACTATTTTGCCACACCGGCACAGATCCAGTTGGAAATGTAGGTGAAACCCATCGAGGGAATACCATGCATGGAAGTAGGTCCCCTGGGTACATTTGCATGGATAGCAGTGGTGCTACATCCGCGAAGCACTCTGCTGACAATGCCAATTACCTGACAAGAGTTCCGTCATCACCTAACTACAAGAGCTGCGTTTCAAGGCTAATTAAAGTAATACTACACTCCGAAGGAATGACGCAAGTTCTGTTGGATAGCTGGTTAAAGTTTCAAGATAGGCTGACAACAGATATCCGGCTAAAGGCAGCAGGCGAACGACCAAAAGTCGGAAGCAATTCAATGGAACTTGCAAACACAACAAATTCCTTATTTGCACAGTCCTGCGGAGAGACCGACATACCAGAGCCCACGGCACACAGGAGGACAGAGCAAAGCACGAGTGAAATGTCTGTTCAGGAACGCTCAATAATACCATGCAAAACGACTGAAATACATAAACCAAAAAAAGATTAATTGCCGGCCACCTAACGGCCGGCTTAAAAACTAACACAAACTTGACATCTATCAATGAACACCTAACAACAAAAGCCCTATCTTGCATGTACACAAACGCCCAACGCCTTCTAAGCAAGTTGGCAGAACTTAGAGAACTCCATGCCTCACAACCGCGGGACCTCGTCATGATTACAGAAACATGGTTAACCCCTGAGATAACCGACTCTGAGATCAATTTACCCGGTATGTCGCTGCTTCGGTCCGATAGAACCGGAAGGGGTGGCGGTGTTATTCTTTATTATACTACAAACCTCCGATGTGAAGTTATCGACCACCCGGAAATCCGAGCTCCCGATTCGCTTTGGTGCCGCCTTTGGTTGCGAAACAAGGACACACGCCTACTAGCCGTGATTTATCGCCCACCAAACTCAACTTCGGAAATGGACTCCAAACTGAACCACTTTTTCCAGTTTGCTTTGAACAAGTCATACATCCACATTATTATCGCGGGAGACTTTAACTTGCATGACATAGAAACGCCGGCAACCGACCGTATGCAGTTTAAAGCCTGCTTGCAAGAGCTTATTGTTAGCCATCCTCTTTACAACCACGTAACCTTTCCCACCAGATTTCGAACTGCTAACAAGCCGTCGATACTGGATCTTGTGCTCACTAACGAAAAACACATGGTTGACGGGATAGTTACAAGCACACCACTGGGTCGTATTGATTATGTTACTCAACTCTTTGACTATATATGCTATGCGGAGTACCCTGAAAAGTAGGAGGATAAAGTGCATGCTGTCACACACTACAATGTGTTATCTAAGCTTGTTAAGGATACCTCTTGGACTTTCTTTAACGAATGCCCCCCGGATGTTGCCTGGGAAACACTTACAAGGACGTTAAGTACACTGGTAGCGCACGCATCAGAACAGAAGTCCTTCCAACTCAAAAACAAGCGTAAGTCATTTCTGAAGAGCAGAACACGTAAATGCATGTCCCGTAGGGATTTGGCATGGCGAGATCACCAGGGCTGCCCTAATGCCGAAACCTGGACTGCATACGTGACACATCGTAACTTCTGTGTGAAACTGATCCGCGAAGAAAAGGTCACTCAACAGCAGAAGCTAATGAAGCCATTCTGCATTAACCGCAAACTCCTGTATAAGCACGTTAACGGCCTTCGAAAGGTAAAGCGAGGGGTTCCAGCACTAGTCACGGCTGATAGATGCACGCGATCAGCAATGGAACCAGCTGATCTCCTACGGCTTCATTACTCCCAAACTTTCCAGAAGGTAATGAGCACAAAAATTCTCCCCCTTTCTAATACTCCACCATCTGGTTTAGAAAACATCACCTTCACTGCGGAAGCTGTGTTGAAGAAGTTGTTATCCTTGCGTATTCACAGTTCTCCCGGAGCTGACAAAATCCGACCAAAGGCTCTACTGGCAGTAGCTAGTGATCTAGCAGCATCACTGGCTGTTATCTATCAGCGATGTCTAGATGAGAACTGTATTCCACCAGTATAGAAGCGACGGGTCATCATTACTATCCATAAAGGAGGTAGCTGCACTGATCCTGCCAACTACCGCCCAATAACACTACTCCCCGTACTATCCAAAGTGATGGAATCAATCATTGCATATGCGCTGATGCAATACCTGGAAAGCCACAATTTAATAGCCCCAGAGCAACATGGGTTTCGTCAAAAGCATTCGTGTAATACTAACGTATTAATTGCACGTAGTGGCTGGACTGAAGTTGTTGATGATGGAGTGGGGGTCGATGTCCTCTACCTGGACTTTTCAAAAGCTTTTGATTGCTTAAACCATCGCATTCTCTTCCAGAAGGTTTTGAATTACGGCATTGGCGATCCAATCCTGAGTTGGATTAGCAATTTTCTACAAGAACGACGGCTAGTGGTGAGAGTCCGAGAATCATTTTCTCATGTAATCGATGTGGCATGTGGAGTACCACAAGGCTCGGTTCTAGGACCTCGTCTATTCTTGGTGTTCATTAATGATTTGACCAGATCAATTACTTCCGCTTTCCTATTTTTCGCTGATGATATCAAGATATGGCGAAGGATCAGAGGACCGGATGACCATGAACGGCTCCAGTGCGATCTTAACACAGTGTCGAACTGGTCACTTCAAAACGCCCTATCGTTCAATGTAGACAAATGTCGCGTCGTACAATTACGCCATAGTCATAACTACACCTATTCACTTGGGACCAACGAACTGCAGAATAGCTCCCAGGAACGTGACCTTCGTGTGATTGTACAGAGCGACCTCAACTGTTCAAAACATGCTGAGGTGGCTGCATAAAGAGGCAACCAGCATGTCGGCATGCTGCGAAGTGCATTCGGGAGATTTGACTCATCCATCTTCCCAATGATGCACAATTCCTACGTGCGCCCGCATGTTGAATACGCTACCCAAGCTTGGCAACCTTGGTTGAAGCGCGACCTAGAAGCGATAGAGGCACCACAACGGAGAGCAACAAAGAATATAAAGGGCCTGCGCTATCACTCTTACCACCGAACGCTGAAGTTGCTGGAAGTTTTCAGCGGACGCTATCGAAGGCTGCGCGGTGATCTCATATTAGCGTACCAGATACTGAGTGACCCCAACCACGTATGCCGCTATTTGCTGAAACTTAGCCACAACACGCAGCTCAGAGGTAACTGCTTAAAGTTGAGGGAACAATATAGCCGTCTAGAGTGTCGACGGAATTACTCTTTCCTTTGGGTTTGCAAACCTTGGAACGCACTCCCAGGCTCAGTTGTATCCTCTCCTACCTTGAATGTTTTCAAAAAACGACTAGATGTTGCTCTTAGCTCCCAACATTTTGTTACCTAGGCTCCTGTATTGTGGATTACGTCAAGCATATTCTCAACAGGATTTATGTATCAAATGGACTTAAGTGAGCGACCATATTTTACTTTTCTCGCTCCTTACCTCAACGATCAATGCACCCCAGTGTCTTTCTGAACGTTTACGCTCGATAATTCATTTTAATTTTGATGTTAATTATCAAACTATTCGTCTCGGCAGACCTTCGATAGATGACCCAGACGTATTTTGATTTCATCGTATTCACCGCAACCATCCTACGGGACGTGCCAAGCACTTGCTTTTATCCCGTGATAAATCATGGTTCATTGTTCGTTGCATTACTTTATTTGAACTATCCGTGAAACCCACATTTGTTATTGTTTCTAGATTCTTAATCACTGTAATACTTTCAAACTGCTAAGCACTTCGAAAAACCCATATGGGAACCAGTGTACAAAACACGTAAAATTAACTATATTATGCGATCTCGTTGTACGAGTTGATCAGACCACTCAATCGGTCTGTGCCTCGCCTTGTCGAGGAACAAAACCTTTTTGCTTTTATTTAGTTAGGTCACGTTATCGTAACTTGACGACGCTCGGAGTGTATCGCATTTCACTGACCACGTTCTTCAAACCAGGCGGAATTGTTTTCAGGCAAGTATTTTACATCACTGCAAACTGCGACTAGAACACAATTTTTACGTACCTGTGAAGCGCCTGTCATTTGAAAATCATTTATGTGTGTTTTAACGCCTATCATGTCTATAGGAGGGAGAGCCTACGGTGCGCTGAGGCTGGTGGTAGCTAGATCCTGAAACATGGTCTAAACACTGCTGCTACCTTTGGGCCATGAGGTCATATACTGGACTTCTCCTCGTGACGACCTCTGGGTGTGAGTTGGATTAAGCCCTTCTCCCTGCTAAGATTCAGGACACCAATCCGTATGAGTCAGTAAACTGACCGTGTGTTAGACCCGCTGCCTTTCGGGTCTACATTTAATCGAAATCTTTGGTTGTGGACCCGAGTCGTTCTCCTGTAATGTGTGAGCGCCCTGCCAGTATCTTAGTCCATCCTCTTAAGAGGTAAGGAAGTGGTCGATGACCTTCTTCCTAGCCATGGGAGATAACAGGTCTACAAGTCATAAGCTCACATCTATATTGACGTAGAGCACGAGCACCATGCGTTGTCTCTGACTGTCAGAGGGCACCTCCGGGTGTTCAGTGGTTTTCTACTGCCCGCCTTAAGCCAGGCATCCCCTGGTTAAATTGGTGCAAACCCGCCAAAACCCACCTGCGTCTGGTCGTGGTCGCAAGTATATCCTACTACGGTCGGAACACAGATATGAATCATACCTGTACCTTAAAGGCTGCGTGTGACAGACCTCAAGCAGATCATAATCTGTTACTGCAATCATTTTTGTAAAGTGGATCTGCTCCCCTCTGCAATGTGGGTTAGGCTATTGAGCCAAAGGCTCCGGGTGGAGTCTCTCAAGCAAAGCCCCGAAGCCCAACTGCTTGCGATTGACTGCCAATGCAATCGCAGGCATGCACGCAAAGCACTCAGCATGGGATGCTAGAAGGTGCGCACACTACGGGACCGGAACTTCAGTGAGCACCCCATACGACGCACTGCACTGGTCGCGATGGAGCTGGCGCGTTACCACATCGAGATTGCGGCGCTCAGTGAAACTCGGCTCGCTGAGCAAGGTAAGTTGCATGAAGCAGGTGCTGGCTACACATTCTGCTGGGTGGGCAACGCCGCCTCGGCACCACGTGATCATGAGGTCAAATTTGCAATATCCGATCATCTCCATGGCCACCTGGAGGGTGAAACAACAGGCATCAGCGCACGACTGATGACTGCTCGCCTACGACTCGGAAGAGGTAAGTTTGTCACTTTTATAAGTAAGTACGATCCGACCATGTGGTATCCTGATGACACGTGTGATCAATTCTACACGCAGCTATCCTCCGTGATACGGTCTCTGTCGAGGAGCAACCGACTATTTCTGCTGGGTGATTTCAACACGCGCGTTGGACGTGATGCATCGGCGTGGACAGATGTTATCTGTTCGTATGGCATTGGTTCAGCGAATGCGAACGGTGGCAGGCTGCTTTCACTGTATGCCATTTACGGCCTGACGATCACGAACACTTGGTTTGCACTGAGTGCGAGTGATATAGCAACTTGGACGCACACACGGAGTGGTCACGCTCACCTGCTCGACTATATCATCGTAGGTCAGCTTGAGATGCGCGAAGTGCGCATGACACGTGTACTACGTGGAGCTGAGTGTGGCACTGAGCACAAATTGGTGTGGACCAAACAGCACATATGTTTTGGTAAATTTATGTATCGCACTCCCGCGGTGAATCGGCGCAAAATTAACATTCTCACCCTCGGTATGTGGAGAAAGTTATTGAGCTGAAGAAGGCGATGGCCGCAAGCCTGTGTGATGTGGAATGCATCACTACATTTTACGACCTATGGAACTATATTTGTGACCAGGTGACAGCAGCTGCCGAGGAGACCATCGGGCGCGCAAACTGTAAACGGCCCGATTGGTTTGATGACAACAATGTGACGATTAACGCATTGATGTGTGAGAAGAATGCAGCATTTGCTGCACATGTAGCAGATTCCAGTAACTTGGGAAAAAGAGAAGTTTGGCAGATTTAAACGACGACTGACCCGAGAGCTCCATTGCATAAAAAATGCATGGTGTACGGAAAAGGCGAAGCAGATGGAATGCTACGCCGAACGTCGCCAACACAAGGAATTCATTGACTTCTCGAAGGCAGTGTATGGACTGAGATTGGAGCAGCTGAGGACGCTGATCGATGGTACTTCAGGCGTTACAAGCACACAGACTGCAAATTTAATGCAGATGTGGAGAAACCAGTTCGATCGTCTTTTGAACAACCGTTCAGAGATAAATTGGCCTAATTTGAACGGTCGGAAGCAGTATGATGTGGAGGCGAGTATGGCGGACAACCTGACATTCGATGAGATGCAGAGATCACTTGCTCAGCTGCAAAACGGCAAGTGTGCCGGGGCCGAGGGAAGCCCGCCTGAAGTATTGAAACAAGGCGGATCCGCGTTGGGGACTGCGCCGCACCACTTGGTGCAATGCGTGCTGATGGAAAAGTTGCCTCCTGAGCTGAAGGATGCCCTTCTGCTACCACTGTAAGAGGGCGAATGGAGCAAGCAGTGTTGTACAAATTAACGTAGCGTTAACTTGCGGAGTCGTGTGGACAAGTTGATGGCTCGATTCTTACTCAACCACCTCGTCAGTCAGGTTGTGGAACCTAACTTGGCCGAGGAGCCGTGTGGATTCCGTTCGTGACCCAGCACTATAATTTTGGTGGTTGCGGCTCGTCAGTTGCGGGAGAAGTGCAGAAAACAACACCAGCCGTTATACTCGCTTTTTATTGATTTCACCAAGGCATTTGATACAGTGAACCGCGAGGCATTTTGGCTGATCTTGGGTAAGTTTGGTTGCCCGCGTAAGTTTGTAAGTTTAATTGAATGTCTGCACAGCGGCATGCTGGCAAGGGTGCAGCTGAGTGGAGAGACCTCGGATGACTTTGCAGTTGTCTCTGGTGTGAAGCAAGGATGTGTTTAGCTCCTGCCCTGTTTAATATATATCTTCAAGCAGTGTTGTCCTGTGCTTTTGATGCGGCTTGTGCTTACGGTGTTCGTGTGGAGCACCGTATTGATGGTGGGTTGCTGTACATCCATCGTTTCGGTGCGAGAACTCTAGTCTGTGAGACAACTATCCATATGTTGTCCTTTGCTCACATCTGTGCGTTGTTTTCACACAGCGCGGATGAGTTGCAGCACATGACTAGTGCTCTGGCTTCGACAGCGGCCAAATTCGGGCACCTCATCAACCGAAGCAAAACTGTCTGTCTGTTTCAGCCTTCATCGGAGGTGCAATCTCGAATATTGTCGCGAATCAGCATTGGTGCTGAAGTATTATAAACCACTTCCATCTTCTGCTACCTTAGAAGTGTGATGTCTACTGACTGGCAGCTTTACGGTGAGCTTTGTATCGGTGTCTTGAACGCAGCGTCGGCATTCGGAAAGCTTGAGTACTGAGTGTGTAACAACCATCAGCTTACCGTTAGCACGAAGACGATGGTGTACAAACCCATGGTGCTGTCCGTTATTCTGTTCAACAATGAAACGTGGACGATGTACCGTCGAGAAGTACGACATCTTGAACGATTCCATCAACAGTGTTTGCGACGGATTCTGCGCATCGGTTGCTGCGACAGAGTTACAGACATGGAAGTGTTGAGCCGAAGTGTACTGTACGCAGTGGACTGCATTTATTTTGCTGAGACACCTGAGTGGACACGGTCATGTGTGCTGTATTTGTTCGACGGGGATACCGAAAAAACTATTCTATGGTCAGCTGAGTATTGAGAAGCAGCATGCGAGGAAACCGAGGCTTCGTTACCAGAACGTGATCAAAGTGAGACGCTGACGTTCTAATCTTGATTACAGGTCATGGGAATCGAAGGTAGTTGATCGGGTGCATGGCGTGATGTGATCAGGAAGATAGTTGTCGAGGTGTAAGAGGTAGCCCTCGTGCAGGTAATTAAGAAGCGGTAATTGCGGAAGGGACAAGCGCCGATGGGTTGTAGTCCATCGACATCCAGCGCATGGTGCTTAGTCGCATGCGGTCGCGAGCACCTGAGTGAGGCAGACCTGGTGAGCCATGAGCGAGGCCACACGGGGCCGCTACCGAAGTGACGACTGATCTTACAGAGATTGTAGGCAGAACCGGCGCAGCGTTTGTAGGTATGCTGCGATCGATTTACTAATCGCGTGCTTATATGCTGAGTCTCTTTATCTCAAGTGGTGGGTCTGCTATTTTATCCTACTGTCTTTTTATCTCATAGTAATATCTACCTGAACTATCTTCTGTACAATTGCACACGTAGCGTAAGCTAGTTGTAATTAACCTCGATAACATTTTCGCGGTTGTCGCATTATCTTAAGACATATTTTCTAGCGTATCAAAATTTTCGCGAATTTTTGCAACCAATTTATTTCACACGCTCATTTAGTGAAAAATTAGGTCACAGAATCAGTATGCATTATTCCAGTTATTAAACTTGATATCATCATTTCAAGTGATCGGCTGTTTTTTGACATCCATTGTGTAGCTGCGCTTGATGTGCATATTGATAAGGGGCCTACCTGTATATTACCCACTACCTCGTCCATCTGGCTCCAGAAGACAGTTGGTCGTTGCTGTAGGGGACGGGGTGCACGGTCCTTGTGGTCGTGCTAGGTTCGAAGTTTGGTTCCACGCACTCAGTGTGGAGCGGACTACGGTCCAGCCACCGCCTTGCATGCGTTTGATTCCCAAATACAGCGTGCTTGTGGTTACCTGTGAAGGAGTGTGGGCCGGCTCCGTTGATGAAACGTGGCTCCGATCCACATGCCTCCCGGTCTTATTACTTCGGGTTTATACTGGATATGGGGTGTGTGGTTGGAGCTGTTGGTGGTGCAGCGCAAACCACCCATGGTCCCTCTGTAGGAGCCGACGTCCTGTGGCTGGCCACAGTGACTTGAGAATCCCAAGCCGGATGCCGCCATACATGTATGTTACTATAGGTTTGCAACTAGTGTTATTGTTGTCGATTGACTCCCGCAAACGAACCCTGGTACACTAGTTATTTGTCGGACATCCACCGTCTGAAGTGCAATGATGTAATGTTACGGACCGTGTTGCAAAGGATATTTTAAAACTAGCTATACAACTGATGTAAATCATTACCAATTTCCACACACGTAAACGTAAAATTGCCTGCAGTTAAAGCTGCTTGACGAAAGTAACGGCCTTACGTATAAAAACATGATCTATATATACAATAGCATACTATTTCTTCTAAACAAGTGCACATTCGTTTTGAGGTTATCGATCACCCGGCAATGGTGTCGCCTATGGGTGTGAAACGATGACACATATCTACTAGCCGTAATTTATTACCCACCAAACTTGATGTCGGAAATGGAATTCATACTGAACCAAAATTTCCGGGTTGCGTTGCACAAGTTTTACAGCCACATTTACATCACTGGTGACGTTAATGTGGACGACATAGAAATTTCAGCCACCGATGGCGCGTAGTTTAAGAACCGCTTGCAAGAGCGAATTACTAGCCAACCACTGTACAAACACGTAACCTCTCCCATCAGTTTTTAACTGCTAACTAGCCGTCGATGCTTGATCTTGTGCTCAACAGCAAACAACGATGGTTGACAAAATGGTTCCAAGCATGCTACTGGGTCCCAGCGACTATGCTGCTTACTGTTTGACTATACATATATATATATATATACGCAGTAAATCCTGAAAAGCAGAATGATAATTTGCATACTGTCATGTACTATACGTGTTATCTACGCTTGGTAAAGATACATGTTTGACGTTTAAATAGAATGTCCTCCGGACGTCGATTGGAAAAACTCAGAAAGGCGTTTAGCACACTGGTATCGCACGCGTCGGAACAGTTCTTCCAAAGTAACAGCAAATATAAGTCGTTTATGAGCAGGAGAACACGTATATGTTTCTGAGGGATTTGTCATTATGAGCTCAGAAGGACTGCCCGAGTGCCGAAACCTGGACTGTATACGTGACACATCGTGATTTTGTGTGACATTGTTCGCCCATTATAACGTTACGCATCAGCAAGAGTTATTGCTGCGATTCTGCATGAAAGACAGGCAAGTTAATGGCCTTCGTAAGATGAAGCGCGGAAATTCAGCACTGGTCACGGCTGATGGAATGACGCACGCAGAAGTGGAAACAGTCGATCTCCTACGGCTTCATTACTCCCATACGTTCTAGCAGGTAATGAACTCAAATATTCTCCTCGTTTCTATTACTCCACCGCGAGGTTTAGACAACATCATATAAAATGCAGAATCTGTGTTTAAGACGTTGTTCCACCCTGCGTATCCGCAGTTGTCCTGGAGTTGACAACAACCGACCGAAGGTTCTGCAGGCAGTAGCTAGGGATCTAGCAGAACCACGGGCGGTTTTGATCAGCTATATGTAGAGGAGAACTATATTTTACCATTCGGGAAGCGAGAGTTATCACTTATATTTTAAGGGTGGTAGTCTCACTGACTCTAACTACTATCATTTAATAACGCTACTTCGTGTACTATCCGAAGTTATGGAATCCATTATCGCAGGTGTGGTGATGCAGTATCTGGAAAGCCACAACTTAGCTCCATAGCAACAAGGCTTTCGTGAAAAGCGTTGATGGGCTACTAACCTAATAATTGCACGTATTAGGTGAAGTGAAGCCGCTGATGACGGAGCAGGATTCAACGTCATCCAGCTTGCCATCACAAAAACTTTTAATCACCTATACCATTGAATTCTCCTTCAGAAGCTTCAGCACAACGGCACTGGCGACCCAATCCAGAAGTAGGTAAGCAATTTTCTACACAAACCTCGGTTTGAGATGAGAGTCCGGAAATCTCTGCCAATGCAATTGATGTGGAATGTGGTGTACCGAAGGATTGGTGATTGGGCCTCGTCTAATTTTTGTGTAACTAAAAGTTTCGCGTAAGCAATTGTTTCAGGTTTCCTATTTTGTCCAGATGATCTCAAGAGCTAGCAAGTGATTAGAGAGCCGAACTACCAAGGAGGGCTCTAGTGGGATCTTAAATTGTTTCCGAACTGGTCAATTCAGGGCGCCTACAATTCGAGGCCGAGAAATTTTGCATTGTCTAATTACCCCATAGACATAAGTACACTTATTTGCTTGGGGCACATGGATTGCTGACTAGCTCCCAGGTAGGTGACCTTAGTGCGCTGGAAGAAAGGTGAAATTAATGTTTTAAAACTGGTTGCACTAGCACATCAACCTCTTGAGTAGGGCATTTGGGAGATTTGATCTATCAAGTTCCCCAATGATGCACAATTCCTAAGTGCGTCCTCACGTTTAATACGTTATCCTTGCTTGGCAACCTTGGTTGATGATTGACTTAGTGCCACTAGAGGCACCACAACGAAGATCAACATAGAATGTAAAGGGCCTGCGACATCACCCTTGTTACCGAAGTCTGAAGTTGCTGCGATTTTTCAGCGGAGGCTATCGAAGCCTGCGTGGCCATCTCATATTAGCGTACCCAACATTAAGTGATCCAAACCACTACGTTTGCTGAAACTTATCCAAAATATGCGTCACAGAGGAACTGTTTTGAAATTAAGGGAACAATATAGCGGTCCAGAGTTTCGACGGAGTTACATTTTAAATCGGGTTTGCCAACCATGTAACGCTTTCCCAGTCTCAGATGCATCCTCCCCTACTTTGGACATTTTCAACAAGGATTGGATGTTGCTCTAAGCTCCCTGCACTTCGTTGCACAAACTAAACCTAGTTTATATATCGTTAATCCTGCCGTTCCACTGGATTTTATTTGTCACATGAAATCAAGATTGCGATGCATAAGTGTACTACCATATCTTAATTTTCGCACACTTTAATTCAACGATCACTGCCCCCGTGCATTTTTTCTGCTTACACTCGATTTTTATTTTACGCTGACATTATTTATTGATGCATTTATTTTAATAGATACTCAGTGGATGTTTAACATAGATTTCTACTTCACTGTACTCACGCCAACCATCCTACGAAACCTGTCAATCACTTGCTTTAATCATTTGATAGAGCTCTGTTGTTGGCTGTTTAATATGCAATTAAAGTTGCCAAATCTGGACGATCGGTTTTACTATGAAAAAACCGAGTTCATTGAATAAACGTAGGATGAAGTATGCCGCATATGTTTTACAATTATTCCGGTACAATCGTCTGACTTGCGTATCTGGTCCTCTAATTATGGTCGCTTCAAATAATTTTGCTTTTAACTAGAAAGATGTCGCCACGCAATTGCAAGCCAACACACGTGTCAATGAAATTCATTTTAACAGATATCCACAAGCAGTAAATTTGCAATCTGTTTTTACATATTTCTTTATATACAACCGCATTTAGGACTGTTACGCTTCACTTATCCAGGAACACAATTTTGCAAAGATAATCTTTTCGACAAATCTCCTCAGGCATTTACGATTATAAAATGAAAAGGCAGAACACAAATGGCTGATGAAGCCCAAGAGGTGGGAATGATGGAATCACGACAAACAGAAACGCAAAAGTCTTGATTCATAAAGTACACTAATAACGCATGTGACAGAGCACTTCTTCGTTGATTGGTGGAATGCCAAAGGCTTCCTCCAACCACTGTAGGCGCGCGGAGTGATAAAATTTGGTATGCTAACTAGGGTCAAGTTAGAAGAAGCCCTTTCAGAAAGCCTTCTGTTTGTATAATTTCGGTTGAAATATTCTAATCACCATCGCTTCGGTCGTCCGTAAGATTTGCTTCCTAAGACCTTTAGTGTACCGTGACTGTACTACATAAAGTACTTAGAAGGCATTAGCGGTCCTAATTCGGTGTCCGCTTTCCACCAGATGTTCCAGGATGGAACTGTTAGGGCGACTGACGATGCCTTTCAGCAAAGCCGTTGGGCAGTGCTTCGCAATGTGCTTAGACAGATGCGTGGTTGTGTATCCCACGTACCTTGCACCACAGGAGCAGGTAAACTGATATAAGATGTAACCTTGGGACGGAACCCGAAGTCTGTCATTAATGCCTTGGGCTAAAAAGGGAGCTGTTTCCCCACGGACTTGTGGGTATGCGGCAGGGAAGGTTCGAGCCAGTGCACTGGAAATTCTTCTGGTCAACAGATCAAAGACAACATCGCCTTTAAAGGGAACAGATGGAAACACGTTCCTCTTAGGGACAGTAGTAATCACTACACGGCTATCGCGGATCACTGCATACTTTTTGATGAATGGTGTCGGATAACCGTTATTTGGCAGCTTTTTGAGAATACGATATTTCCGGCCTCTAGCGTCTCTTCGCTGCAAATTTTCATAACACGCAAATACAAGCAGAGAACAAGATTACGTTTGTACCTCATGGGTACAAAGCTCAGAAAACGTGTATGTTGCCCTACCTAGGTGACCTTCCGGAATACACTTCTTTCCAATGAAACATCATTTCTTCGGCTTAGTAACACGTCCAAGAAGGCTAGCTTACCATCTCTTTCGGTTTTGATAGTAATGTTCAACGATGGATGAACACCGTTTAATTGGTTTAACAAGTTGGAAACATTAGTGTTTTAATCGTAGATTATAAACGTATCATCCATATAACGACAATAGAAATCAAACGAAGCGATGATAGGTCGTATAGCTTCACTCTCAATCATAGCGATGAAAATATCACCAAGGAGTGTTCCTAGGGGACACCCCATCGCAACACCGTCAATCTGTCTGCAGTGGACTCCATTAAATAAAAATTGTCTGTTGAAGGTACACAGTGAAATTAATTCCTTCAGTTTCCTCACCGGAATACCCACATCTATGCTCTTTTCTTTCATGTAATCACATAAAATATTGACAGGTTCTATCAATGGAACATTCGTAAAAAGTAACTCAACATCCAGAGAGAGCAACAATTTGTCATTTACTTTCATGGATTCTACTCGTTTCACAAATTCGAATGTCTTTTACAGTGTAGGTGCATAACTCCTTACGTACTGTTTCGAGCAAACACCCAAGCCATTTCGCAACCGAGTGAGTAGCCGAGGCTGCCGTGTCGATTATCGGACGCAGAGGGACTTTACTTATTGTTTGCAGGCAAGAATAAAATTTCATCTATAGGATGGCAACAATGCAAATCCTTCGGCAGTCTCTCAGCACAGCGAGCCGTTAAGTTACCTTGTTTCACAGCATGGAATTTCCTACTGTCTGACCGGGTTATAAGAAAAGAAGTGGAGCAGCACTAAACGAAAATCCTTTGATGGTTAACTGGTCTATGTTGTATACTGACTATATGGTTCCGACGGAATTTATGAACTCTGCGATTTCAGCCAATCTCTACTCTGTTTAATTGATAATTAAATAGACATTATACTAAAAGCAGCTTGATATCTAGCTACAATGTCATTATCTACTGTCGCTGGCTAGAAACGTGTTTTAATTATTTTTCTCACTGAGAATACGTGACCACCCAGAGCATATGCTGGTTTCTACCGTGGCTCTAGGAGAATAAATGTCGTAGTTAAAAAGCGATTAGCTCTTAAGTTATTTCTGTATAGGTAAATGTCGGCCGAACAATCTTGCAAGGATAACACTGGTGGGATTACTAATCTTCTGATATTAATTGGCGGGAGTGAACGCTGAACGGCTAAGAACACCTGTAATTTGTCCCGAATGCGGATGTCCAGTCATAGGGGGGTATTTTCTAAGCACGGTCTATCCTGGGGAGTAAGACTGTTGGGTTTAGTTGGTGCATTGCAATACAATTTACTGAAGCGCAATAAAATGACACAGTTTACAAACGCTAAGATATCTTTTTGGTAACCTCATAATTTTATTTACTTGCTACCGCCCCTAGAAGTTTCGCGTCAGTAAATGTCATCGCTATCCCCCATTATGCCGTACAAAAGGAAGATGTCCCTGAAGAGCACCTTTCAATAATTCTCATGGTGAGAAATACGGCCCTTGTTCGGGATCTAACAAATTTCCCATTTACACAAGCTTTATGTTTACCTGTCGTTCTGCTCAAATTAATCTTGCAGTTCCTTCGTATTCATGACAATCTCTAACTCCTTGTCCAACTAGACTGCAGTAGCATTTACTCCATCTTTTCAATATATTAACCCGGTTACCAAACTCCCGAAACTACAATGGCTGATATATTAGACGGTTCCACTACGGCCTCGTAGTCAGTGATATCTTTGACTATGGACATACTTGCTACAAAGTATAATATTGCGGTTGAAAATCATTCAGTCTAGTTGTTTTACCTGTTGCAGGACGAAGAGCGCACAACACCCAACAGAAGATTGCCGGTCTTTTACCATCAACGGACACCAGCAATACAGCAGCCAATGGCTATTTACTTGCTCATTTATTGTAATGGACTCTCATTAATTGAAAGCACCCTGTCATTTGACGTTATACTTTGTCATTGAAGATTTCCATGAAGTAATCACGAATTGGATTTTCGGGTTTTTTGGAGCACCCGCTGTGTGTCTTGGATTGCAACGCGCAATCTCACTAGTGGTGGCGGCTGACTTGGAAGTCAGCCTTGATTGATTATACCGCTAAGTACCAAAAAAGCGGGATCTTGATAAAGCTATAGTTATATCCTAGTGAAATATTCTGGCTGTACCCACGGACTTCGCAGATTTTTGGATCAGCGTGTGCTGGATACTACTTATACCTCAGATTACTGTGTTATCATCATTTTATCTGTGTGAATGGTGCACTAATATTCTTCTTTTGGCGTATTTTCCAAGCGGTGCAACTTTGGAAACTATTCTTTGACTCATACCGGAGATCCCATTGATTTGCCATACTGTCACTGTCCGCCATTTTGGATTTGCTCTAGCTTGTGATGCCGCCTCAAGCTACATGTGGTCCATGTTCGGAAGTTGTGGGAAATAAGGCTCATGCACTTCGGTGCTTCGGCTGTGAAGTTTTGTTCCATATTTCGTGCATTGGCTTATCCGTTGACATGTTTCGAAAATCGCTCGGCATCCGACATCGGTTTCTTCAAGTTATATGTGATAAATGTCACGGTACAAGACATCAGAATACGCAGAGACCGCAAACAACTACGGGAAAATCTCTCTTTCAGATAGAAACAAACCGTTCAGTACATGGGTTCAAACGTCCTCGTGAAAGTACCTCTGTCACCTCGCCTTCTATTGTCACTCTGCGATCTGCACCACCACCAGCGTCTTCGACCCCGGCCGAGCCCCGGGTTCAATGTACCCAACCGATGGAAGACTCAGACTCGGAAGCTACGAAATGCCACTTCACTGATCGGTCCGTGAATTTCTCGAAGCGTGTCTGTTAACTTCTGAACACTGAGGATCCATGTACCACTCAAAAGCGCAAGGGCCCATGTAATCGAGTTCAGACGTCACCTGCTGATAAACAACAATGCAATCAGTTAAGTGCCTCTAGTTCTGCTCCCACAGGTTCATCACTGATTTCGTTGAGGCGTCATAATCTCATGGTCTTCCACGTACCGGAGTCAAAAGATGAAAACTATCAGATACGTTATGATCAAGATGTTGAATTCCTCCATGGGCTCATCGATAGAATCTTAGGTGTGGGCGCAGGCAGTGTGACGATTAAACAAGTAATCCGACTTGGCCAGAAAAGTAACCAGTCATGTCGACCTCTGAGAATCACCTTTGAAATCCCAACATGCCGCAGCTCATACTGTCTCGTCTGTCAAGGCTGAAAGGCCTAAAAGTTCACATCCGCCGAGACTTGGAACCCTAAGACAGGGATCGTTTGAAGATTGCGGTCATTGAGCTCAAACGCCGTACAGAGGAAGGTGAGACTGACTTACAAATTGTAAATTTTCGGGTGATCAAGAAGGGTGTACGAACCCGTATCAACCGGTTGCTCAACTTACAGGCACGTCCCGCAGTGCCTCCAACGACCTCCGTGTGGCATTCGCCAACGTGTGTAGTCTAATGAACAAACGTGACGAAATGTGCTACTTCGATGTCTGGAGGTTGTAGGACTTGCAGAAACTTGGCTAAACTCCCACGTCATACCCCAAGAAGTCGTGTTGTCAGGATACTCTTTTTTCCGATGCGACCGAAAATCAAAGGCTCACGGTGGTGTCCTGTTGTACATAAAATCGTCACTATCTGGTAAACTTACCAGCATCTATTGGAGCGAGGATAGTTTATGCGAGCATTTGTGGTGCACAATCCGCCTCAGGCGCGCAGGACTAATAGTAGGGGTTATCTACCGGAGCCCATTAAACCGTTGTTGCGATTGGCTACCACATGTACAGAAGCACATGAGCCGCCATCAGTTCTTACTGATGAGGGATCTAAGTTTACCTAAGATATTTTGGCCAGACGTTCGACTTCTTCCCGGTCATGGCAACGTTGAGGTTCTATTCGCTAAGATGAATATTGAAATCGGGGCAACGCAACATGTCCTGCAACCGACGCGCGTAACTCCGTACTCGTTATCTTCTCTGGACCTAATGTTTACGAGCTGCGAGCAGAAGCTGAACGAGATCAGAGTCACCGAACTTCTGGCGAACAGTGACCACTGCTCCATTATGGCAAGCCTAGAACTGTCGTTACCAAATTACAATCAACGGAAGCCGATATTCAACTATTGGAAGACGGACGGGCTCGTCCGGGAGGCAAGTCACACTGATTGGACACTACCACAGGATGTGTCACTTGAGGCCTGTTGGTCATTTATAAAGAAGAAGCTCAACTCGCTCTGTACTCGGTTTGTTCCCCTTAAGTATTCAAACATCGGACCTGTCAAACCGCATTGGTTTGATACGGAATATAGACAGTTAACGCGACGGCGTCGCAAAATTTGGGATAGATACATCAGCTCGGCTTGTGATGAAGATTACACGGTGTACAAGAAACAGAGTAATTTATGTAACGCCGCAAAGATCAAGAAAAGCCGGCAGTTCGAAGAGGAGCTAGCATTCTCGGCCACAACGGCACCCAAAAGAATATTTGCCTACTTGAAAGGTCAACTGAAACCTGGGGGCGACCCATCGGTCTTAGAGACCTTAGACGGAAAGACGCTCATTTCAAGCGCGGAGCGTGCGGACGCCTTTGCTACGCACTTCCTCACTGTATTTTCCAATAAACTGGCGGCGGTTTCAGTACCGGCACAGGTTGCGCAAGCCTTGCTCAACAGCCTATAATGTGATGCAATTGAAGTGTAGCAGCTACTCGTCAACCTCGATGGTGCAAAGCCCCCCCCCCCGGACCAGACGGACTTTACCCACTAATACTCAAGTCTCTCTCGATTAGCATCTCTCCAGTCGTGACAAAACTTTTCAATAAATCGCTATCTGAAGCATCTCTCCCGAACGACTAGAAATGCTCGATGGTGTGACCGCTTCCCAAGCGTGGTGATCCCAGTAAAATAGAGAACTACAGACTGATCTGTTTGACTTTGGTATTATCCAAAGTTCTGGAGAAGGTTGTGAAAAGTGTCTGCCATCGTTCTTCGAATCGATGAACGTATTGACGCCAACGCAACACGGCTTTACAAAAGGGCGATCCTGCATCACCAACTTGATGTACGCAAACCAACAGTTGGTACGAGCTCTCAACGAACGGACGGATGTTGACGTGGTGTACATCGACTTTAGTAAGGCGTTTGACAGAGTGAACCACGAGGTACTCCTTCGTAAACTGAGGGCAAACGGAATCGGTGGCACGTTAATTCAGTGGTTATGCGAGCTAATTGTGGGGCGAAAGTTTAGAGTACAGGTCAATGACTACCTGACAGACTGGTTCCCACCGACTAGTGGCGTGTCTCAAATACTGTACTTGGGTCAGTAATATTTTTTATTCATAGCAAAGATTCTCCGCGGCACCTCCAGCCACCATGTGCCCTGTTTGAAAATGATTTGAAAATCTGGAGGACCACTGAGAACCAGGACGACTGCGCTCGCCTCCAGCATGATTTAGAGTGACTGTCAACGTGGTTCACTGAAATGGAACTCACTTTTAACGCAAGTAAGTCGGAATTCATCGGTATCACTAGACGTCCAGCCACTCGATCATACACATTGGACGGCCAGTTGCTCCATCCCAACACATCTGTCAGAGACTTAGGAGTTCTCTCAAGACATGATATGAGATCATCAGAAAATACAGAGACATTGTACCGTGCGGGACTTCGTATGCTCTGGGTATTAAGACGCAGTTTCTCCACATGGTCTAAAGAAACCGTCTCTCGTCTATTTACCTTGCTCATTAGACCAATCTTTGAATACAGTGCCCCAGCTTATCATCCGATAACACAATGGGAAGCTGAAAAGCTGGAGAAAATACAGCATATCGTAACTAGAATGATACCGAGTCTACAGAAGCTTCCGTATGAAAAACGTTATGAAAAGCTCGGACTGTACACACTATCCTGTCGCCGAGTAAGAATTGACCTTATTATGACCCATCGAGTATTACCCTTAAATCAATTCCCCATACTGCGGCCAGTATTTCACCTGCGAGAACCCTGTAACACCTGAGGACACCGTTATAAACTCAGGGTCCCCAGCATGAAAAAGGTTTCACATCAGCTTTGTATCGAACGAAGAATCATAAAGTTATGGAATACACTACCTGAATGATAAATATATGCCGATTCTGTGAAGTGTTTTAAAACCCGTATTGACGATTATTTCGAAAACCAGTGCTTTTGTGAAACGATGCACATACAACGCCAAAAGTAGACATTGTGTGCCCGGAAATAATAACACTAGTACAAATTCCTAAACGACAATGTATAAACGACTAACGGGCCAGACAAAACTGCTGATGATTTACAACTAAATGTTTTTGATTTTTCGTAATTCGATAGAGTTGTACAGAAACCTTTCTACTTGCTCTTAAATGCAGCCTCAGTCTCTATTTACAATCGTAAATGACTTGAAATCCTCTGTTGATAGAAACAAATATGCTCCCGTAATCGCGGTTCGTTAATACTCTTAAGCTTAAAGATATTAAGTTGCCCATCGTATCCTGTTATTGCAACTGCATACCTAGGTGTATTTCTTGTTCAATTCGTCTTTTGCAGAAGATATCTAGTTATTAGTTAATGCTTTTATCTTGAATTTGTTACAACGACTCTAATTCGGGGTACTGCTGCTCAATATAATCTGATGTGGTTAAATCCCCATCCGCCGCATATTGCCTGCATTAAGCAGCTCGAGACACCACTTTAAAGTTAACGTGATCGTAATAATGCTTTTCCCTAAGCTAGGTTCATATCAAAAACATTCAGATAAATAAACCAAGGACATACTGCAATAGGACGAACGAGCATTGCTTAGGCTTTAGCGTACGTGACTCAACTGCAGACTTTGGGCCGCAGAAATTAAAGTACCTAACAGAATAACGTTGGGTTACTACGTTGCTTGTTCCCGCATTCATTCAGCAATGTAATGCTTGATACGATCAATCATCCATCAATCTAACTGGATACATATCCTTAATATTTTGTGCACTTAACTTGTCCCCAACGAACGGTCGCCGCTGTTTTCATTGTCCATTATTTTAATCTAACACCAGAATTCCAGCCTGGACCATGTGTGACAGAATCGTGCTCAGGGGAAATGCCTTAAAACGTTTTTGGTAGATACTTATTAGGTGACGATATAGTCACACAGGTTAGGATTCAGCGTTCGAGTGCACTGAGTTGGAAGTGTAAGAAATATGAGGTTTGCGCTAAGTTTACTTGAAATGTAACAGAGTATCTTCAATGACTAAGCTGATCTACGATACATTGCCAATGCACTGTCAGAATGACGTCAATTTTCCTGAGACAAGAGAACAGTCAAGCTTGCACGCAATTAGCTTACTGTATCTTCTACCTCCTGCCGAATATCTACCGTGCATATGTGGAAACAGTATTGGATCTCCACGCTAGCGCACCGAATTCCGCCTCTGAATTGGCCGTCCACCACTGTCCCATCGCTTGGCTTATGTTACTCCTAGGTTGCAGAACTAGGTTGCATTGAACTATTAGTGAGCCACGAAGTTGCTTTCATTCAGCTTGAGCATGTATTTGTCTCTGTCTCCAAATCGAAGGCTCACAGTGTGCTCACAAAAACTAGGCGTTGGCATCTTTGGTTACAAATTTTACAACGCCCTATGTCAGACCTGATGTTTACCAGGTTTAACTGATTAATCTGCGTATGTGTTTCAACAAAGGTAATTGAATGGCCTACATTTACGATCTACCTATAGGTAATGTTTTCTTAAGAATCTTCCTTTACGCAACTCTATCATTAGTTAAAACAATCTGTGGGTGCACATTAAAAGAAGAAACCCAATCTATAGTTATATGCCAGTGTTTAAGTTGGCTAAATCAAATTCAGCTAATCTTGCCAGTTGAAAGATATAGTGGAGCCAAACTCAATCCCAAGCATCATTCCTTCGCCACATATTGGATTAAATGGACAAATATTGGATGCGCGTGTCCCTAGCCGAGGCCACAAGCTGATGCCCATCTAACATTTTTAACATCACAGTCGCAAATAACGTGCGTGAAAAATGAATATTACATCGTTGAATAATTCCAAATCAGCAATTATCAACCCCTGTAATTTTACAATAATAACTAAAACATTTAGTCTTGTACCATTGTAAATAACTGTTTCATTAGAAACTTAGTTCGATGGTAATAAAAATGATACGCATCAATTAATGGATGCAGTAACCGGTCAAGATACAAAATATAACCGCGTAAACATACCGGGTGGCAGCAAACTTTCAGCATATAGATTTTGTTTCTCCAGTTGGGTTATTATGTGTTAGCGCACAGCAATCATGTAAAAGCAAAATTTTTGCTTACCTGAAACACAACTTTAAGCGTTTCAGTTTAAAAATAACAAAAATGTTTTTCTTTACCCTTTAATTTCTAAAGTTCCTGTTTTCAATTACTCTGACTTTATAAATGACACATTTAGTGGATGATCGGCTATCTGAAGTGGATAGCATCGTCCACTAGTCAAAGGGGATAATTAAGCGTGAAGTTCGACAATCTCCTGACATCCAGCGGGCATATATTTTTCAAATTAAATTTTAAAATTTACGTGAGCTAGTGGTTATTTGTATTTTTTTTACTTTGAAAGAAATCGCGGCTACGGAATGTGCGTTTTTACCCATTCCGCTGCTAAGGATCGCATTGTTAATTGGTTGGCTGTAATTAATCCGTACTTTTAATATTTCTGCACTTATCTGCACCTCAAATTACTACCTCAATCCACTTCTTCCAATGTGGGACTGTCATATTTCAATAAACAGTTTACCTGGCAGGCGAATTCTTGTCGGCTGCAAGCTGCGCAATATAAATGATATTATATGGCAGAGGATGCCATGCGACCTACTTAAATCTTCCACTAGAAAAATCGCGCTAATTAATCTGTGATTTGTACACATGGAATAGAGTTTTCTCTAGAAGTTTGCCACAATAAAATTAGCATGAGGCATAGCCGCACATTTCAGGTGAGCAAAATCATTAACTGGGGAACGTGAAGAGGTGAAGTCACCAAGTACATTAGTATCATGAAGCTGCGGAGGAGAGTAAGACTGGGAAGTCACCACCATTTTCCACCTATTTTGCGCCTAAATGAGAACAGCCTCAGTTAAAGCGCATACAAATGCCGAAAGCTATTACTCGACAAATGTCCGCCTGCAGCATGGTTAATTCTGATTATACGAATAGTGCAGTCGACTTCATCGTGGGATAGTCTCATGGGAACTAATAAATATCAGTAATATATGGAACCCTTGCATCATAATATCGCCACCAAGTCCTTAATTCCCACGATGTTACACACGAACTCTTTTTAAACTTTTAAGGATTGTCAATGCTAAAGATAATTCGTTCATTGACAGCTGAGATGAATATGCATGTGCTCCTAATGAAGTGCTTTTGATTGCCTGTTCAGTAATTGGAGTTTAGTAGAATTATGATTCCTTGTAGACACACGCTTCTTGCACGTAACTCCTTTTCCGGTATCCAACACCGAATACCCATCGTTTAACTGAAACACGAGACGCATCATTAGAACACAATGCTAATCTTACGTTTCGTAAGAGAATTCCATTAAGCAAAGCAGGCTATTTCAAGCAAAAAAGGCTTTCTCCGTATGATAAAGCAATCGACTTATGTGACTATATATATATATCTGTAAATTGGCATCCGGTTTCGGATTTGCATGTCACTGTGGCCAGCCACAAGACGTCTGCGCCAACAGAGGGACCATATGTGGTTTGCGCTGCACCATCCACAACTCCAATCACACACCCCATATCCAGTGTAAACCCGAAGGAATAAGACCGGGAGGCATGTGGATCGGAGCCACGTTTCATCAATGGAGCCGGCCCACACTCCTTCACAGGCAAACACAAGCACGCTGAATTTGGGAATCAAGCGTATGCAAGGCGGTGGCTAGACGTAGTCCGCTCCACACTGAGTGCATGGAACCAAAATTCGAGCCTAGCACGACCACAAGGGCCGTGCACCCCGTCCCCTGCAACAAGGCCCAACTGTCTCCTAGCGACAGTATGGACGAGTGAGTAAATTACAGGTAGGCAACGTGGTAACATGCACATCAAGCGCAGCCACACCGGGGATATCAAACAAGAGCCAAATCACTTGAGAAAAAATAACAAAGAAAATAAATCGAGTAACGCATAAGGAAACGGTGACACTGATCTTAAATTAATGAGCATGTGAAATATGCTGTTTACAAGAAATTCGAAATACGTTATATATATACATATATATATATATCTGTTTATTAGCATCCGGTTCCGGATTTGCCAGTCACTGTGGCCAGCCACAGGAAGCCTGCGCATACGGAAGGATTATGTGGAGCTCAGGCTGCACCGCACACACCTCCAAAAATACACCTCATATCCAGTGTAAACCACAAGGAATAAGACCCGTGTGCATGTGGATTGGATCCAGGTTACAGCAACTGAGACGGCCTCCACTCCATTTCAGGCAAACACAAATACGCTGTATTTTGGAACCAAGCGTACACAAGACGGGGGCTAGACTGTAGTGGGCTGCACGCTGAGGAAAAGGAAAGTGCACTCCAACCCCTCTCGCAATAACCAACTCTCTCCTGGAGTCTTTATGGACGTGGTACTAGGTCATAGACAGGTTGGCACCTTATCAACATGCACCTCAAGCCCAGCCACACCGGGGATATCAAGTAACAGCCAAGCACTTGAAATAACATCTCAAATAGAATATCGCTTTCAAAGCATACGGCTATACAGACATAAATTCGCTATATTAGCGTATGAAGTAAGTTGGTTAGCAACAAATCCGCGATAAGTATTAAATGTCCAAATGTTACTCAAAAATGCCACAAACGCAAAAGTTAATGAAGAATACCACAATTATCTAACCAACGAGTAAATGTTAATAGAGTATTCAGCTAGGCAGGACCAAACAAAGAAAGTAGAATGAAATTTATCCAACTTTAAAAGACCTAGCTTAAGCGTGAGTTTGTTTAGCCCAACTGCGGTGAAGAAGTATCTTGTACGCAACATCATCCTCAGCATGGGGTCGACATGGTTGGCGACATCCAGTTTCGGATTTGCCTGTCAATGTGGCCAGCCACAGGATGCAGAGGGACCATGTGTGGCTTGCACGGCACCACCTACAGCTCCATCCGCAAGCCCCATATACAGCGTAAACCCGAAAGAATAAAACCTGGATGCATGTGGTTGGTAGCCAATTTTCATCAACGGAGCCGGCCCACACTCGTTCACATATGTATATATGTTTATATATATAAACATGTATATATATATATTTAAATATGCATAGCCGTCAGTGTATACAGTGTGTTTCTGATATTGTCACTAAAATAACTTTAGAACCATTACAAATAAAAAGGTATTCACTGAGCACCGAGTCGTCAATATTTTTGTTTCCAACGCTGTGTCATTCCAACGTATAATGTTCCTATTTGGTTGTGATGGGTGGAAAATTCTGGATGCTATTCATCGATTAAGCCTTGAGTTCGTTAAGGATAACAGCTTTTCACATTGATTAAAATTTAGTTACTTGTGGCTGCTTTACGGTCCTACGCTCCGACTGTCTTTGAATATGCGGAATCAGAATATGGCGAAAGTTATTGTTAATATCTTTTACTAGAATACTGCTCGAAGCTTATAAAAACAATGACTGGAATAGCGTAAACATGAAACAAATAATTCGCTCATTAAAAGTAATATATATCTATAATGATAAATAATGGTCATCCATAATGAACTTGGATGGGGCACAAATACAGGAACTGGAAGGTTCTTTCTAACTGGTCATTGGCAGCATTCCTTTGCTCATTATCTGAAGTTTACTAGACCGCTATTGCATACATTATCATTTACATAGTCATCAAATTAATTTGCTGCAGCGAATCAAACGCACTAAAGATATTAGTTATTCACAAGATTTATTGCAGCCAATTTGGAAGGATTAGCTGCCGGCTCACAATTTTGCAGTCAATGGACTCACGTTCTGCATTATACTAACTGCTTATCAGCACCGATGTACTGGGTACATTTCTGAACCTATATCGGTAGCCAACTAGATGAAATGTATGTCGTGGTCAGATCTCGCAAATTTGCCTAACCTGCAGCATCCTATACTTTATTGCAGATTTGTGGATGTCTAAATTCTTTCACTAGGTCTCTGCCGCAATAAAGCTTCAGCTCTCTCTACTCTGGGGGGCCAATATGAAATCGTGATCTCTGCATTAGCATCCAACGCATGCGCAGCGCTTGTATTTTAATTGCCATTTATCAATATCATATGATATCTCATAGGATATGATGTAATAGTGTGTTGTGATAAAAATGTCAAGTAAACTCCTTATTTACTTCAAGGTACACATTGTATGTTTATGCTGTGGCATGCGCTTTATTTTGGCGCCTCAGTTTACTTAAAATTAGACCTAGGTATTCCGTTCATTAGATCACATACTTTTCTGTAGAGGTTTGCACTAATGTTCAGGACTCAAAGCCAATTTCTTTCTAGGAAATGCAGCTTGGCGACGTAAGCAAATGGAGATTCCTATGTGATATGCTAGTTATTGTAACCAATCCCGCTAATCTGACGCGGGTCACTCGTCATCCAAACCTAACACCCTGCGGTAAGCTGAGACTAGTCTGCGTTGTGCTGACTTCCGCAGATTAAGCATAGCGCGTTCTGCTATCGACAGTCCGTATCGGTAATGGCTCCTATTCCGGCTGCTCCTTTCCAGACATCCCGAAGTGCTGCTTCTGAATATACCAAGAGGGATCCACCAACAGTTTTTGTGGTGTCCCTGAGGCTGACCAAGTGCAGTGGCATTACTTTCACCTGTCCTTAGAATTCCTGGTAACTAAAGCAATCTGGGGGCTGTCCGGATACATAAGGTACAACGAACGTGACCCCGAGATTGTAAAATTGTGCTGGAAACCATGCAAATATTTGCAATGTTATTGTTGCAGTTGGGTGCATTCAACTACGGATCAAGGCTGCGTCTGCTAGACAAACACTTGAGGTGGGCAAGTTGATTGAACCACTTGCATGTAATGAATCGGGGTACAGTAGGCATCTATGGGAGCAATCTTTTGGGCATATCCGGTAGTTACCTTTAAAGAAATCAGCAAGGAGCAATCAATGTAGTCGATGGAGCTGAAGTGTTACATTCTGGTCAACATCATTTCTAAAACACACCTCACCCGAATCAACAGTTATCAGAAGAACCCTCTAGTCTGTACACAATTGCACAAGAACTCCTGAGCAAGTTCGCCAAAATGCCGTTAAGTTACTCACTGTATACTTGGGACATGTGCTTAGTAATTAAACCGCAGTCGCGCTCAGAAACTACCAAGACCTTATTTCCCATACACGGTAGGTAACGTGTTCAAAACGATCGCCCAATCAAGGAGGTGGGGTACTTCTGTACTACCGCAATGACATGCAGTGTGAACCGATGGATGATCCGGAAACAATCTTCAAGGACTTATTCCGCTGTGTTCGCAACAGGAACGTGATGACACTTTTCTTCTGGTAGTCGTTTTCGCCCTCAGTGTTCAGCTCAGTGAAGGACACTCGTCTAACATTAAGTCTTGTAAGCCTTCTGTCGCAGCGATACAACCATAGTTGCTCCCCAGGTAACGTTAATGTTCACGATATGGAACTTCGGGAATCTATCTGCGAGCAGTCTATGCACGAACTGAACGTGTGTCCATAAAACTATTCCGCAATTCAATCACTTCAATGAATTCACCATGTCCGGAGTGAGATGCAAACCGTCAGTCCTTGAATTAATGCTCATGAACCATGAACTAATAGTCGATAGCCTAAACAATGAGAGTTCTATATGCCTGCGTGTTCTTGTCACCCTAATTAATAACAACATGTTTCATTGACGAAAAAGTCACGGGAACACATTGACGTGTTTCACACGATCACACATTAAGACATACTAAAGTAAGTTGATGAAGGATCGATCTGGCAATACGAAGTTGGCAATTTCCGTCGTCGGTCTCCGCCTGTGTCGTAAATCCTGCCTCCAGGTTCTGCTGGAAGCTTATCATTCATTCTAAGGAAAACTGGGGAAAGCACGGCATAAGGAACATCATTAAAAAAACCCTATTTCTGAGGACTGGAGCAAATATTTAGCGCAGCGCAATCGTTGATCACAATTGTCTTTATTGAAAGACTGGTGCACAAACAGTGCCGGGGAGGTGTTTCTATGCACATAAAGTGCTGCCGCGCGACCATGTCAAAAGCCTGTGTAAGTGAAGCGTGGCGTCACTCCCCACAGCAGGCAACGCATGTACCCAAAAGGTCGAGTAAGCAGCTTGACTTTTAAGATTACAATATGTAACCATAATCCGACGCCTCTCTAGCTACCCACCTATGTTATTCGCCAAAACACCAGGATTTACCGACCTCACTTATAGTTCAGCGACTATATGGAGGAAGCTGCTAGCGTTGCGTATTCACTGTTCCCCCATGAGTTGACAGGTGGTAGTTGCTAGGCTAACCAACGCATTATCTGCATACTTTCATCGGTTGCTTGGATGAGCAGGAAGAACGCGACATGTGCTATCAGGATAGTACTTTCAGATTTGTAAAGTTGATTAGATTTGTGCACTCAATTATTTTCCCCCGATAATTCCGCTCCCAGTGACACAACGATGATGGGGACGATGTATGCTGTTAACTTGAAGGGTTAGTTATCACGAGTTTACATCATATCGCTGGAGTAATACGGCTCCCATCAGCATCCGTCAGGTACTACCAACGTGCTCATTACGTGTGGCACTTAGACCTAAGTGGCAGATACTGGGGCTTGAAACTATAAGAGTAATGTATACGTTGTCGAAACTCTCGATCGCTTAGATCATAATAAACATCTTCAAATGTCGAAACATTTAATATTGTGAACCCTGCCCTTGGTATCTTACAGAAGGTGATCGTGCGATTCAACTCAAATACTTAATGGGTATGTTAGGCCTTTTGTGGGATATTAAATAACGGTTAGGCAATCCCGGTTAAAAAGCGATCTGCCTGCAGTGGAGGCACTACAGCGAATGGCGACAATACCCATTCGTGTCTTGCTCCATCTGCTATACCACCTGCGACTGAACTCCTTAATAACGTGCAGCTGATGATATCGCCGTTTACTGGATGACCTCATCCTGACGCATGCGAGATTGGAAAACTTTTGTCACATTGACCACTACCTCATTGAACGTAGCGACCCCACGATTTATAGAACCCTCCGGGTGATGTTGGCGACGTAATGTAGCCGGCTGGATTTTGGAAGGCCGATTTGAGTCAGGATTATTCAGCCTTGTGTTTCTCTTCCAAAAATTCTCAATACTGCACCTAAAATATCTATTTGACTGTGCGTTTTACCGCATGCATTACGTGACTAGGCTCCCGCCCATCGATTGTTGACACATCGCAAGTACACATTGTGCCCACGAGCCATATCGAAATTTGTGTATGGCGACTAACATGTGTGAATTGGACGCTATGGCTAATTCACCGATGCATGATTTGTCTTATCTTCAAGTGTTTCCTCTGAAAATATTTTGTTCCCACAGCCCATCTCAAGGGACTCCCCAAACCCTAATATTTTTGGCCGCATTTCATTATTCTAAATAGGTTAATGTTTGAATTTTACTACACTTCCTTTTTCCTTTAAATTTCATGGTGAATGCAGTTTTTCTCATTTTGCCCTTATTGAATACAGCTTTGAAATCTTAAAGAATACTATAACTGTCGTTCATTCACTCATGTTAAATCAAATATGCATATTCCCTTACGTATAAAGCATAATTTGATAATGAAGTGGCAGTATTACGTTTGTTTTATATTGGCTAAATAGCACTGTCTTCATCGAACCGGAAATATTGCCGTTTAATCATTTTTCAGTTATACCCAAGTTTAAACCCAATTATAATACTGTATGGTTCGATTTAAAGCTCACACCACATTTGAGGTAACATGTGAATCTTGTTATGCGTTATAAATCCTTTGTCTTGTCCTCGCATGTTGTACACTGCTCTTGTATATAACAAACGTTTTTCACCTTTCATTGCTGGACAACATATATATTGAATACAAATCTCATAAATACCTTAATGATCTGGCATAAAATTCTCAGTGCTGTTTTGAGCGGCACTTTCTGAATCGTTTTATTTTGGAAACCCCACACGAAATATAATATGCAGCCTTTCTAATGTCGCCAGCACATTTATTTCTTTTTTAGAAGTTTCCTATTTGAGAGAACAAAACCTCAACAAGATGGTCATATGTTTTAATATATGCAGTTTGCGAAACTTAAATACCTGTCTACTAAACAGCCAGATGGCTCGTATTTGATACAAGTTTACGCCAATATGAAAATTATTGGGTTTCTCTGTCAGGCGAACTAGCCTTTCGGAATGTCATCTAGTAAATCCCTAGCATATAATAATTATGTACCTGTGCAATAAAAAGCATTGATTATCATTTTTCTGAATCGATAAACAAAAATTGGGAATTTGCCTACAATGACAGGGGGTGTAAATGCATAACTAAGCCCCAGTTATTTTTGGCTGCTGTTATAATACATGAATGCATTCTCCCTAATTAAGGTACAGCAATAGTGTCTACAGATTATTTTCCTCAATCTTTGCAACCTTTGTTTAATCTGCGGCAGAAATCGATATTAATCTAGTCACGTCCATACAATAGCGTCATCCTTCAGCTTGGACATGTCTGCCTCCAAATACTTTCATACAAACAACCGAACGAATGTGCCGTGGTACTCGTCCTTATTCTCATTTGTACGCGGTTTAGCATGATTGGATTAGTCGCGCTCACAGACTATCGACTGATTCGCTGGTGTCACTTAGAGCAGGGAGGTATCGCTCTCCGCTCGTCAACACGCGTATCCAAAGCAAGAGGAGATTTGGTGACCAAGAAAACGCTGCATGCGTTAACCTCTAAGTTTTTATATGTTGATCTGCTGGTGCTATATGTTGTACCGAATAACTCTCAATCCCGTTTCTTGTTTTGTCACATCTGTTAGTCATTTACCTGCGTACTGAACTGGGGAGTTGATGCAAACCCTGGTTAGTTTCACTAGCTTACCCTATACCGTATTCTCGAGAACAGAACCGGTGCTATCTAACAAAATTTTCTTATGTGTCCATGTAAGACCACGTTAATGCTTATCAAATTTAGTAACCAGTTAAGCTAGTACACCTATAGTTGTTTTGGAATAATTACGTGCAGGATAGTACAAAGGAAATGGTGAGCCTTGTTCAAATAAATAATCCCAGTAAGTAGAAACTTGCTCACTATGGGTGTCCTCGTAATTAATATGGCATTAGCTTTAACTGCACAGCATGTTATTTTAGCTATAACCTTGCCCGTTCAGAGTGGTCTGGTTTAAGTTGAAAATTTCAAACTCTTCATCCTTCCTACATTGTCTCGTGGTACAATCTAAGGCGCCAGTTGCACGAATTAGTGACAAAAGTATGTTAAGGTCCATCTTCACACACTTATTGAATGGGAAAAACAGTCAGAAAATCGCAATGTGTGGGGAACTAAACAGTAAATAGATGTTAAATGCTCTAAACCATCATAAGATAAGTGACCATATCACAGTGTAGAAATCCAATTATTTATACAAGAACAGGTTTTAAAATACATGTTCCGTTCAGTTTATTTCGGTTTTCACCGTTTTAACAATACCATGGGTATAGAATATTCGTGCATTACCATTCATTATTCCTAAACCACCGCAAATTTGGTTTTTCAAATGCACCATTTTCGCAGATATTTCGCAAATTAGATGACCGTGTTACGAGCATGTATGCGTGACCAAAGAGTTCAGTTGTTGAAACTGATGGGTTTTCTGTTCGATACGTCCTTGTCAACTGTTTCCGGATGTTTCACTGGACCTGGGTTTTGGGTGAGTAATCTTCATTTTGATAGCTACGGCATCCATTTGTGATCGATAATAGGCACTGCAGTAAGTGACCATTTTTTGTACCATCATTTAACTGCGAACTTTGGGCTCACTGGAGGCAATTATCAACTAGCTACAATCATCCAGTTAGAAGGAAAGTGATACCTACTATATCTCCGAACTGTTCAAAAAATGATATCTACGAGGTTACTGCTCATTCCAATTACTGATAGAGTACATATTTCTGGTACACTTACATCAGCAGTGGCCTTGTGTTCGACAAGAAGGGAGTGTCAGTTAAGATGATTAATATTTCCCTTAGTTAAGTTAAATTAAACTGCTTTCCTCCCAATGGTGCACTTTACAATGTTTGCCAAGCTTATCGATAGTTTCGCTAAAAAAGAAGTGTATATCATGCATAAGATAACCTTGTAACAAAATGATCTATGTCCTAATTTCACCAATAAAGTATTTTTCTATCAGATAAATACAGGAAGTGCGGCACTTGTAAAATGCGGGCAGCGCGAACAAGTTTTATCTGAACAGTTATAACTGAATTTGTTTGTGATGATAGCAACCGACAAACATAAAACACCCGCAATGAAATCAGAAGAGTAAGAAGACGATATGTGTGTACGAAATGTGTTCGATAAGGTTCAACTCAAGTGAAAACAGAAGCAGAGAAACTGTAACTCCATATCCGTTCATATAATGCTATAGGCGCATTCGAATTTACTGTTATGTGTTTTGGTCCTAGATCTGCAAGATTATCTTGTATCTATTCCCCCTTAGTTCATGAGTAGTATAACCAAATGAAAACCAAATTTTTCCGATTATTGTAACGTGTTAGCAAGCGAAGTGAATAGCGTCGTTCTATTTTAATTCGTCTGGGGAAACAAAGTCCTTGTGTTCCTAAACTCCAGTGGTTAGTCCTTATCTCATTGCTCGGCTGGGCAGAAATTTCCAAAGCTGAAACTTCCAGTGGGTCTAATCATAGTTGTGTGACAAGGATACACATTTTGGCGGTGATAGGCCTGCGAATGGTTTTAGTGAATCGCTTAGACAGTCGTGTTGGGCTTGTTAGGGTCTCGTATCACAAGCGCGATGCGATATCTGGGGTGTATAAAAACATGGACTTATCTCACATAGCAAAACGAAAATTCACCTGCTTCTCTGGGTGAGTTTCTTGTTGTCCTGGTTGAAATACTGAACCTTTTCATGCAGTGAATAATAGACATTTCAGGAGTGGCAAGTAGCTTGATACTGCGGCGATTTTTGCTGTCTAGGCTGGCAAAGATTGCAATGATATAAGCACAGTAAACTGAAAACAGTAGTCCCCACACTTTGTATATTTCGGCAGCATCACCTGAAATGTAATGCACACATGGGCGTATATTGTGGTATAAGTACTGAAATGAAAATACGGTACCGTGTAACGACAATAGACTGGCCGAAAGCAAATATGTAGGCACTCATTGTACTTAATAGCGCACAGTATAAATATATACATATATATATCCATCACCTTACCCCAGGATACTACGAATTTTGGGAAAAAGGAAGTTAGGGAGTTCAGATATGTGCCTGCAATTTCCGTTAATACGGTGTGTTCTAGTACGCCATGCAATTCGTTACAACCCTTTTTCTAAGCAGCGTAAATTTCCACCATGGAATTTCTACTTCAACACACGACTAACCATTTGATCTTGCTGAAGTAAGGTTAGATCAGTGAAAAAACCTGTCGAGAAATCATAGACAACTCAGCCCCTTTCGTTTTATGATCGAACTTAGAAACTTTCCTGACCAGTTTGGCATTTTTGTAAATTCTGGAATAATAGTCTCCTATTTCATGCGGAGCAGCAACCCATTCAGGAATTTGGATGCATAAAATACATATAAACGTCATGACAGCTTACCTTACAAAAAACATTTGTCGGTGGCGGGAAGACACTAGTTCTGCTTATCACTGTTGATAACGTAAGTGAAATTATAAAAAACTGGTGTTTTGGATAATAGGTAAAAATTGAAAACGCAACTTCACCTCTTAAAACACTTTTACCTTCCTATGATCGAATTCGTTAAAGAAAAATTGGATACAGTCATTCGCAAGCACTGCGGATTTGCGGATGAGTGAAAACATTTGGTTTAGCTTGAGAATGACGCTAAACGTGTTGTATGGTATTCATCAGAATCGGTAGTTTTGAATCCAATGCTAAGATATGAGAACCAGTTTAAAGTCAACATGACAAGTGATATAGGATTTGTGCATTTTAAATAAAATGTTTCCCGTAATGAAAGATACTCCAATAACTAGAGGCAAATTGTTTTGTCAGAGGATTGTAGCGAGTTACCAGAAAAAGCTGATCCATGCGTACGCTACATTTATCGAAACTTCTCAAACCGAGCTATAAATCGATAAATTCTCCCGTCTACTGAATTCATTTTGGTCTCTCCAGAATAAATGCTATTATGGTCGAAGGGTAAACTGTTATATTTTAAAGTTCAAATTTATCTCCCATCTTCTCTACTGTATGTTTTGCTTTTTAACACGTTGTACATCCGAAGGCCGCGCCTCAAGCTCCCGTGATAAAAATGCAGTGAAGGGAGATACGTGAGTTAGCTAGGCATAGACCCACCTCATCACCGTTTGTACGCTTGAGTTAATTATAGTGCACAGATGAATGTAGCGACTGATAATGTCTGGATACCGCAATGTCAAGACCCTCTTTTATAGGCAGTGCATTCACCACCGACACGGGTAAAAAGGTACAAAATTTATATCCATTTGAGAATAAGAAGAACGCCGTAGATGTCAAATATTACAGTGAGTAAGGAGAATGGTAATTCAAAAGTGGTTGTTACTCAAATAATGAAAATATAGCCCGAGTGAGTTTATGGTCTCGCCACACAAATAGATGCATGACAAAAGTAAGTTATGAATATGGGTTATAGTTGAAGTGGATCTACCGTGAATTAGGTTATAGCACGGGAATAATGATTGGCGGATTTTTTTCTAAACTGTTGGAAACACGAAATAAATTGTGTAGTTAATGTTAACTAGATATGTCTATCAATGTTTGATTTTGCCATTCAAAGAGGACATGAACTTTCCAACCGAAATTCCTATAGTTTAGCCACGCGATTTCAGTCGTTGTTAAATTGCTTTGAGTTAGGCCTGAGTTCAAAAAATTGAGCCAGCTGCTTTTTGTAAACATATTCAACAATATTTGTTCTGCAAGCTGAAAGAAAGGAGGATGCAAGCAAGAGAACAGAATGGCAGATATATCAATACGTACGGGTCAGGGTCTTAATCTTTAAAACTAATAACATACAAACTAATTAACTATTTGGGAGGCAAAAACTGTCGCTTTTTCTAACTATAAGGCTGCAAATGGAAACACCGGAACAATGGAATTGCACAGGTACCATCCCATGGCAAGAGGAGCCTCGTAAAATGGTCTATGTGAGGACGTCAGTTAAAAGAAATAAAATGACAGCAATGCAAACAGTACGTCTGTGGAAAATATTTCTGGACGCACAAAGAAAATTCTAACCTTCGAATGAATGTTGCGTACCTCATTTTAAAGAGAATTGCAATGTATCCTACATTTAAATATTATCTGTGTGATGCAGTATTCATGATCATTTAAAACGCGCTTATTATATGGATACTCGGTGATTTGGTTATTTGTTGCCTATTTTTAAGAGACAGGAGGAATTTCTCTTGTTTTCTTAGCTACCTTATTTATCACTGATCTACACGAAAAGGAATGTATCCTGGTGCTTTGTGTTAAAGTTCGTTTTACCTGGATAACAGCATCTGTGTTGTAACAATTTGTCTTACGAAAATATTAATAATTTGTCAGGAATATCTTTTGCCTCACAGTGGACGCACATGTAAACATCTTTCTTGCCATTTGTACAGTGACAAGACGCAACATCAATTATGTGGGTATTTAAACTGTTACTTTCTTACCGGCACGTGACACGTGTTTGGTGCTTCAGAATGGTCAGAATGTCCTCCGATCATGTGTATCGGCTTTGAACACCGTTTCCAAATGAGTGGTTCTGAATCATTTCAGACAATTATGCAAAACATAAGTCAATGACACTACAGTTGACTTAAACAGAGTATCATATATTGTGTTCACCAAAAAACACAATAGATTCTGAAGATTTCCTTTGATGTGTCCAAGGCAAGTCAAGTCAAAATAAGGTTTCTGAACCCTAATGGGTATATTTTCACCATTTACACCACAACTGTGAACACATAGATGATAATATCAATATACATGCTTGGGTAGAAACGTGGGAAAAAAGCAGAAATGTTACTCTAACAAGTGTTAGTGACTTTTGCTGTGTCAAGCTGCAAACGTGAGAGATAAGGCAAATCAGTATTAGGATACGATGATCTACGGGAGAATAAACTTCTGGATTTCCTGCGAGTAGAAGAGAAAGAGAGAGTTTTAGAAAGATCCTTGTGAAGTGCATGAAACCGGTCAGTTAGTAAAATAGACGAAAAATCATTGCGGAAATCACGGTGTCTCGAAAGAATCAAAACAAATAAAAATCTCTAGATAAGCCGCTGCTTCTAGTAATGTGATTTATAGATTAAAGCGACAAGCGGTAGTCTTTCTGAAGCAGTCCAGTGAAAATAACAGGAGAGTAGTATAGCCAATGGAAAATAATACAAGGTGTCACAAACCTGAATACTGAAACACGAGTTACTGAAAGTACCTTAAGTCTGTAGGCATAAAAATATTGTTTGCTAAGTTGTTGAAACATTTTACGGTGGTGCGTGGACCAAAAAAGGTTCTAGCACAGAAAAGGCAGAGATACTTTACGGTGGAAGAGCTGGGTATGGCATTTTCATTCGCAGCAAGAGTGGGGGAGAAACCTTGTAGGGACTGCAAGTTATCTTTAGGTAGAAAAGAAAATATTACATCCCTGCATTTAGAAGCATTAAGCGTAAGAAATCTGGAAGAAGACCGTCCCACCAGATCCTTCAACCCACGTTGATGTGATGAGGAATCCTGTTTAGTAGGGATCATGCATCCTAGTACAATAACATTAGCATATCTACACCCTATAAACGTGGTTTGTATTGGGAGGTGTTCAACGTACAAGGAAAATATATGTGATATGATCGCTCCCTGTAGAAAACCAATGTCGACACGGAGGACAATTCCATATCGACAAGGTTAGATCGCAATAGTCCCACTGAAGTCTCGCCGTATTCGGCAAGCTAAGCGTAATGTACTTTCCACACCACCAGCAAAGCGAATGTAATGCGAGGCCCCAAAAGAAAAGCGAACCTGTTCCTCGGCTCAAACTATACTCATCGCAGAACGAAGTGATAAATTGCATTCTTTAGAATCACAACTTGATGAGATGAGAAAAACGCTGGCATTATTTGAACCCCTCAAATAACACCTGATTACGCTTGATTACATCATTAACCAATTGGAGAAGACTGATCCTGTTCTAACAGGAAAAGCAAGGCAGTTAATTTCCTCTGTAGTCTTTGAAGCGCGGGAACAAATATGTAGAGCAAAACACTGTGATTGTTTTTAATATTCGGACAGGCTGAGTCTGGATGAAATAAAACTAACGATACTGAAAGCTTTTAACATGTCTAACTTTTACTGCAAATTCCAACGTTTGAAAAAGAAGACACCTACACATTGTTGTCCAAGCGTGTTCAAATTTGAGCGTGGAAGTCAATCAGCGAATCCTCCTTTGTGGACCATTTATATGCTAATGCACTCAATTTAATGGCATTTTGAGTAAACCAAATAGGACACCCCTTTCATAGTTCCGAATTTGGCACAGTGCTGCGAACACCGGACAAAATATCTAGGCTCTTCGAGAAATCTCAGCCAAACGTCATAGAGACGAGCGCATCAAAGGTAGATGGTAGATGCATTGATTTAGACATCGATAATCTTGCAACCTTGTCAGCTAGCTCCAAAGCCGTCCTTTCCTGCTCCACTGAAACACCTTCGGCACAAGGAAGGGATAAAGCAGGTTTTCCTAATCTTTATAATAATACTCACATTATATCAAGCCCCTTATGTATAAATATTAAAGGAAAGTTTAAGTGCTTAGAACAGTGAAATAATGACAACTGCTTATTTATGTCACAACCCAATGCAAACCAACAAGTCATGTTCAAGGATAGACAACCTGATGTAATTCATGGTCCGCTGTCGACCAAGGACGACTTCTCCAATACAGGGACTTGGGTCTTTAAAAGACGTATGGATACTAAATACTTGGTGGCATGCAAAATTCCCTATCAAGCAACCTTCTACAACCATCATGGCAAACAGAGTACCATGTTGAATAAGAGCAATACAACTGTATCTTTGCTACGCCTAATTGTCATCTTACACTCCACAACAATTACTGGAAGTGCACAGATAATGGAAAGATGTCGACCAGTAGGATTACGTTACCACCCGCGCTTTTCCATGTGCCTTCAACCTCTTAAAAGGCTTCTTCCAACAACCACTTTTTAGTGGCGACGGGAACGGACTCGTATCCATTCTCATCTCAGATACATTCAGCGGAGGCTAATACCTTGATCCCACTCTTCCTTCAATTTCCAAGATGATAAAGCTAGTCTACTGTCAAACCAACGGCAAACTAAGCATGATGCCTGGGTTCCCGTCGTGACCCCAACTATCTAGATATAAAAACATGACATGCCACCCTTATCAACAAACGTTCTAATGGCTAACTCAGGCACACCATACTCGAACTTACCTACCATGTGCACCATGCTCGAACGCAAAGATTCAGACCATCACACAACGGGCAGCAATCATTCCCCAATTCTTAGTACATTTTCAGTGATTCTGATTAATGCCAGATCCATAATCCACAAACTTCATTTTATAAACACACTATCAAAGTTCATTATCCCATAAGCGATCTTCGTCAATAGGACAAGGTGTTGTTCAGGTACATTTGACTCTACTCTGATGATTCCAAACTACGACTTATTTCAAAAAGATCGCTGTGACAGAATTGGTGAAGGGTCTATTACACACCGACGCAAAATATTTACAGCTAAGCCTATAGACCACTCAAATTTGGAAAATATCCCTGAATCAATTTGACTGTCAGTTGCGGGTGTCTCAGCTTACACACTGCTTGCACGTATCTACAACCCACCAAATATGTCTAACGTGAGGATCACCAACATCACTTTTGCATTTGACTTCGCATCAGAGTTGCTACACAGCCAGAAGATTATTGCTGGCGATTCCAACCTACCGAAACTACGCTGGTCATCCCACCGTCTACTTTGCACGCCTCTTCTTTATTCTATCAGAGCTGGGGGTTAGGCACAATGGTTTACCAGTCCAACCAGATTCGCCAATGTATTGGAGTTAATATTCACATTGGGGATACCCAATCCACAGACCCAGATCTTAAAAAAGCTCCCTGGCAGCGACAATAATATGATCCGACTCAGCTCACAGATTAAAATGGTCACTAAACTCGCCTCTACAACGCCAGTTCCAACCCATTAGTTAAACTGGCAATGCTTTCAGCATTTCTTTCCTTTCTGCGACTGGGATGTATTTTTCCTCGCTACCAGTGTGTACACCGCTGTGGAGCAGTTCTATAAACAAATGCATCACACTATAGCCCTCCTTGCTCCACAAAGTATTCACACACCCCATTTCTCCAAAGATTACCTCGAGCACTTAAGCAGCAAGAAGACCAAAATTTCAGCTGCTAGCTACAGAAGGACCCATGACTATTCACTCGTCTTAAAAATGAATGAACTTACACCAGAGTCAAAAACGCGCAATTAACACGACTCAAAATGAAGAAGATACAGCCCTACGTACAGGCTGCAAAGCTAGGGAGCTTGTCAAAATACTGCATCGTAGAACCAGTGACCGCTGTCCTCTAATTACCAAAATTGTCGTTGGTGTTATTCACTCTATGACCCACTTGAAATCTGTAAAGTATTCTGCGACTTTTTTGCCACTACCATGAGTCGCAAAGCTAACCCGGTGCATGTGCGCACAGAGCTCACCGAAGTAAACCTCTTAAGCAGAGTCGATATCTCGCCCAACGCTATCCATTAAGTTATCAAATTAATCAGGCCATCTTACATGCAGGGATATGATGGCATTTCACCAATTACCATTAAACTAGAAGGACCTGATATACCAATGCTACTGATGAGCATGTTCGCTCTATCGCTTGAATCTGGTCACTTTCCAGACCAATGGATAACGTCATTTATCCTGCTTCGGCATAAAGGAGGTCCCAAACAAACGATTGATAACTACCGACCAATGCACCACACTCCGATATTCGCACGGCTATTTGAAAAGCTGGTCAAAAATGAGATGATGAACTTTGTTGATTCTACTGACCTGATCAAGTATTCGCAGCATGGTTTTCTCAATAAGCGATTGTGAACCACCTGTCAACGGCATTTACTTCATCACATTTCAGGGTCAATAATTCCGGCTATGCAGTAGTAATCTTGTTTCCTGACATATACCAAGCTTTCGACCGAGTACTGCGCAAGCGACTGTTGAAAAAGTGGCGGAAATTTGGGATCCGGGACTCATGGCTAGGTTGGCTATTATCATAACTGAGTGATCGTCATCAGATAGTCACTTTAGTTAATTATCGCTCTTCCCAACGTTCAATCATCAGTTGAATCATTCAAGGAAGCGTGCTCGGCCTCTTCCTCTTGTTGCTTTACATCTATGACATCACCACATCTGTAAAACATGCTATATCATTTTTATTTGTTGAGGATTTCGAACTAGTTTATAAGTTCCGACGTGACTAGCTTCACGGGACATTACCTCTCATTCAAGATGATTTACATTCCCTTGACTCATGGTGCTGCACATAGGTGATGAACCTCTTGGCTAAGAAATAAAGCCTTATGTCTTACGGCTGCTGCATCCCCAAAGGATCTATCATCCTAAACAATGAAGGAGTCCCTACACAGTTGTCCACGCGAGACCTGGGCATTAGGTACTCGTCTACCTTCAATTTCTCCGAACAAGCCCAATAAAAGTAGCTAGTGCCATACAGTCTATGTTCAATATATCACACAAAATACACATAACCAGTGCTAGAGTTGAGCTTTCCAAACTACTCACTCGCCCCATATGCGAATACTGCAGCATGATATACAGAGATATGAGAAAGAGTGACAGAATTGTTGTGGAGAACCTACAGAGGTCATTTGCTAAACATTTGATTGGTAGGCACTGAAATGGGTTAAGGCGAATGTTGCAATGAACTTCATCTCGAACCACTTTGTATTCGACAACTGAAGCACCATTTCGTGCTGTTTTTCAACCTGTTACGCAAAAAGACCCAATACAACATGCAAACACGCAATTTGCAACACTGCTCAACTCGAGCGCTTCGCAATAGAGTTTTTACATTGAATATACCGAAGGATAGCACGAATGTCCGTTCTAATTTCTTCCTCCTCAGATACATCTATCTGTGGAATAAACTACCAATAACACACAGGACATGTGACAACGTGGCAACACTTAGAAGCAAACTCGCCACTTACCTTGATCTAACTACCCTAAGCTTTATATTCAAAAGGGAAAATCCCTCGATGAGCTATTCCAAGAGGGGCCCAAAGCATATAAACACCAATGTTTTCATAACTAGGCTTTGACCTCAACTATCCGGAAGAAGGTTAATGCCTCAAACGAATATCCCAATACTCCACCTATTCACGTCATCCATGCAAGATCATGGATTCGTCTGCACAAATCGATCTGTGCCTCTAAAGACACAGTTTCTCTCAGCAAGAGAAATACACGTATTACTATTTATTAATATTAGCTGCAAAATAGTCACGTAACAGATTACACACATCAGGATGAACTCCATTTTCGGATAGCAGGTTTGGCAAACCTGACTTATCCAGGCTTCCCAAGGCATCCGAATAATCCAGAAAGAGAAACCGTAGGGATTAACATTTTTTGATCTAATGCAGAGGCTATAGAATGAACCACATATGCACTGCATCCAATGTAGAGCGCGGAGGTCTATAAGTACAATGCTAGATATCGTCTTCAGGAGCGGCTTAAAATGTCCATGGAATGAACAATCTTTCGAAAACTATAGGATCACAGATGTACATGCAATTGGGCGATACTTTTAAGATCAAGTTTTTAGTATTGGAGTGATACTGGCCGTTCTCTAAATGTCCGGGATCACACCCGTAGCGGGGCATGTGTTAAAGAGGACTGTTATGGGCAGTGTGAGAGAATTAAAACACACTTCAAAGAAAATGGTGTGAGAGCATCCGGACCATAAGCATTGGTTGCCTATAATATTTTGTATTCATTGTTGACGTTGCTTTTATCGAAGGGCTCGGCTGGACTTGAGCTAATGAAGGAAGGCAAGGAAGATGAGCTCAGTGAGGCGAAACAAAACTCTGAAATCATTTTATCCATATCCACTTTACCTCTATGGTTGCAAAAGCTCTTCCCACTGAGCTGCCTCAGAAGCCCTCATGGATAGCGACAGTTATGATTGCTTAGAACTGCTTCGACGTATAATTGTTTTAGTCAATTTATCTCGGATTTATGTGCCGTGGTTAAGTTTATGACAAGGGTAGCAATCTTCAACTTGTAGGCCCATTATTTTGTCCTTCGAAGTCGCTTAAGTAGTTGTGATGTACGTCTAGCTACTCTTAGATTCTTTTAACAAGACAACACATGTCGATGCTATACTTGATGTAGTCCGTAAGATGGTCACATTCGAGCGACAGGTCCTCCGAGAATCCACAAACATTTCTCTCCCACTACACGTTAGCCTAGCTGTGACTTTATGGATAATTTATTGCCTACATCCTAAAAGTGGCATGTGTAAAATTCGCTTGCTTAACAAGCATAGCCAGTGAGTTTGTTTCTCCGGTTCAGGATCCTAGCGATTTACTTACATTTGCTGTCTGTAAGCTTAGCAAGCATGCGCTACACGAATAAACTAAATACTAGCCGTTGCAAGATTTCGATGAAGCTGGAGATATTTTTCTAATAAAATGATCACGCTAATCTGGCGCTTACTCACCGAAGCTTGTAGGCCCATAGCTGATGCGTTTTATTTATTTATCAGTGTATCGAAAATGGATAGTACCATCAATAGTATGGGCTATCAATCTGAAGTTGTCAGATATAACGGGGTTCCATATAGCTGCCAAAAAAGCTCATCGGTTACAATTGTTAGTTGTACCATTCCGGTAGTGATCTGTTTGTGTTCTGATCAGATTAAACAAAATGAGTGTTGACCTACTGAACGACGAGTTATTTTAATTTTGGCATAAGTGTAGTATAGATAAAGTAGACTACAAACTGCTAGAGAGCGAAATAATCAGGTGCATGTTCCTATACGGGGCTTGTACAATGTCTATGAAACAACATTTATGAGGGTACAAAACAGAAACGCATCTCTGTCGTTTTGTGGTGGAAACCAGGGTTTTTTAGACATCACTTGGAATTCTGTCTTTATTAGGTTGCAGTGTTTATTTGCATCAATCGAGAATGTGGTGGACGGCGCGGCAAAATCTTTCCCTAATTCTGCACCTAGTTTCTGATTCGTCATTCATAGAAGGATTTCATCAAATCTACAGTAAGTCCGATATAGAATATACTACTGGTAAAGCCCTGAGTGTTAGATGCCTTGTTTCTGGAATCGTCAGCGTTGCGCATTTCCTCTGACTGTTGTGTTGCTCGAACCCGCAAATCAACTGTTGCTAGTCTGTGACTAAAACCCATGGGCAACAGGGCGAGCAAAGGCTATCATTACTTACTTAACAGATGTGACCTGGCGCATCTCACTATACCTATACTTTGCAACTTTGTCTAATACTTGGTTTTAATTAGCTATATGGATAAGTATGCAAAACCCTTTTACATCTCAACTTGGGAAGAGTGCCTATGCTTCACATAGACTAATAATGAAGAAGAGACGTTACTGAACGAACCAAAGTTCTCTTACCACAGAAACACGCCGTAGGTTTACATGCCCATAACCGGTGCTTTATAACTGACTGTATTTACAGAATTTTGTAAAAATTCTGCAATGCCTAATAATAATTACAAACCTTTAAAGAACCGATATGCATGTTAAACGTTACACATTTTGTCGGAGGCCTACTTGGAATAAAGCTAATGTGCTTGTATACAAAATCAGTTGCATGTTTGATATGTCCTCGTGGCAGAGTATTATGGAAGCTCGTAATAAGTAATTTTTCATCTGGTGTGACTTCACAAAATCTGCCCTTTTAGATTTCTGCACTTCCGCACTGGAACAATATGCTCTCCAATACAACGGTTCTCCGGGTGCGACCATTGATAGTGCCCAGACATATTCATCTAAAGTATGATACCTGTATACTAAACCACGTGTTGTTCTGTTCTGTTCTGTCTACAGTTAACTGACGGTGAATGAAAATATATATCAACACGTTCCGTATTTTTGCGGCACATATCAGTTGCTTTCGTCTTTGACTAGTACCGACACTAACCACTGACAGGAAGTAGCAGTCAGTCGCCGACGGTGGTGTAGCCATGTAAAGAATATCATTGCAAAGTGGAACGAAGATTACTAAGTTTCGGTTAAGTAGACATCCGCTTTAGAACCGTTTGGTTCAGTAAAGCTAACACAACCTCTTCAATTGCTCAGTACTGCAATGCACCAGGCTGTGTGCCCATTTGTAGCCGGTCTGGTACGTAGATAACCTCGTCATAGGATGTTGCAGTGGGACTTGACTGTGAAAGCGGCATCTCATGTGCATTACATTGCTTCAATACTAATTTGATGAGTCGTGCCAACAGAACGGTTGATATGGAATATTTTTCGCATTTTTCGCTTTGACTATGCCACTGGACGTGCGCTGTCCCACGCTTAGAGTATTCCCGGTTGACGTACCAGGCCCAACTGAATGAGTATGAAGCGTGAAGAGTTGTCCAACTATCTGTTGTTGGCACTAAACCTGGTGTCTCCAGAAAAATGCTGGTTGTCTCTGGAGGAGATGCGGCGCAAGTATTTCTAACGCTACGGTCATCAATCTAGGGGTCTTTCATGGAACACTCACTGGTAAATAATGCTGGAACTATAACTGGTACGCAGTTTCCCGAAGTTCAGCAGCAAAGATATTCGCTCATAAAGCATGTGCTGGTTGTTGCATTTACGGATTCACCCATACTTGTACTTTAGATCGAATACGTCTAGGTAGACACTGGAGGGGAATGTTGTGCATGGATGTGCAGAATTCGTAGCACCCAGGTCTGTTTATCATTCTATTTGTAATGTGTCTTGTGCTCTTTCACAGACATGGTGACAAGAAACTTGAAGACGAGAATACTGTAAGCTACAATGCAAATCAAGATGTCAGTGAAGACACGTGTGCAATGGTCCCCAATGGATTTATATTCCAATGATATTAATCCGCGGAAGGCAACATCGAACTACTCTGTTTTTAGTTTCGCATTCAAAAGACAAGAAAGGGTGGACACTTTAATTTTTCTCCGTATCCTCGTTATCGCTAACGGATGTAGCTAAATCCACAAATAACAACATTTAGCAACCCTGGTCACACATTCTATAAGCCTAATCAAGTCAAGTCAAGAATGCGCATTTATTCACTCGTAACGGGTAAGGATCAGGACATTCGACGTAACAAAAGATGCCATTCAAAGCGACGAATATCAGAAAAAGCAAACACAATGCTAAACATGATTTACCTGACAGAATTTCCCGGCCAGTTCTTGAATAATAGAGTTTTAGTTAAATAGCAGTGTGGTTAAATTGGGGATGAACGACAAACCATAAGCTTTAGGGGGGATATACTGCTCCAAACTTTTGGCTGGTGGACGAGTTAAATATGTAACCGGAAAGTGCAGTGTGAACAAGGCGGTCAATGTCTGGGAGTATTTTGAAACAAGTTTAGGGTCTGAATTTACGTGCTTCGATGCCGTTGTTATTGCCAAAGTTGGCATTGGAATACCACTGCAGCGAGACAAGTAATACAGCGACCTGTCAAGCAGCTTGAAATGCTTACACAGCAGGCCTGGAAAATGCACAGGGGAGCAGTAAGTTCAACGGGGTCGAATGCACGCATTGCTAAATTTCATAATCATGTTATGTGATACGCAGGATGATTGGAATCGAGCGAGGTAATACGAAAGTCGTCTGACTTTGGTGACTCAGTGTAACTCCACGACACTTGACTGGCATACAGAAGCTCAAATTGTAACCTACAATATGATGTTCAGGACTTCGGTGATAAGTTCCTGGTAACAAGCTGCTATACGAACGGAAGAAAGAATGTCACTACACTTGGACGCGTTCAGCGTCCAGCAGTGGGAGTTTGACCAATGAGCAAATTCAGCTAAACAGTTTTGTAGCTTGGTAGAAGAGACTGAGGTTTGATGACTCACGCCGATGATAACATCATCTGCAAATTCTAACAGAATGGTTTCTTCTAGAACAGCTATAGAGATCACATAAGTAGTAAACAAAAACAGTGACAAAATGAACAATGAACAATGAATTTATACGGGTCAATAAGGATAGCAAAATAGTTAATAATTTAAATATGAAACTAAGGACTTATCCTTTGCTTCGCTGTGGTCCTGCGATCCTCTTGGATTCAGAGCACCTACTGTTAACAACAAATAATTCCATGGTAAACTCCAGCTGTAGGTAGAGACGTAGTGTTAAGTAACAAATTTTAAGTGAATGAGTGCTTCGTCCAACCGTCTTTTAACTACTGTTATTGTTAGTGCAGAGACGACCGATTCAGGGAGAGCATTCCACGGGTGAGAGACACGAATGGAAAGAAATTTCTGCGGCACTCCAGACAACTGCATTGTTCTGCGAGTTTTAATGAGTGGCCCCTCAGGTTTGTATTGCTGCTGAGTTGCAGTAAAGGGCGGCACACATGATGTGGGTCTCGCAGAATCAAGTATGCCATAATCAGGTCGCCTCGCAGTCTGCGATAGCTTCCACTGAACAATCCCAGTCGTTTCAGTCTCTCCTGGTAGGAAAGATTGCGCATTCCAATTACGTTCTTAGATGCCCGGCGTTGTGGCTGCTCCAGTGCATTAAGGTCGTGTTTCAGCCATGGATGCCAGGCTTGAATTGCATATTCGACATGGGGGCCAACATACGCACTCTTTGAAGGACAACAGATGCTGCGGTAAATGTTCAGGATATTTTACAGTCAAACCTGGTAGCCTAAGTACATTTGGCAAATTACCCTTTAGCAAGAATAATATGAAAGCTTGAATACCAGAAGCCTGTAGAACTTGTAACCAAAAATTACAGTTACCTAATCCAAAAGCGTTGCTGTACTCTAGGAGGCAGAACGTGTGGATTTGGTCTTACTGTCTAGCGACGACAAGTCTCAATGCACTAGACAACGCAGCGCACCCTGTGTGGACTTTAAGCTTCTATAGGCACATTGTAAGGTGGGTTTAACAGAGATACGGCGAGCATGTTTTCAAGATTGATTTGCTCAATAAAACCTTCAAAGCCAGCGACCTAGATGTCTTAGACAGGTTGTTGCGCGTCCCTTTTTAGGTACTGGTTTCCTGCTGGCAATCTTTCAACCATCCGCGATTTATCCTTGCTTTAAGCGTATTGTGTATATTTCTTCCAGATGTCGGGCTAATGAATCGGCACCCCGTTTAAGGACGACAGGTAACACCCTGTCAAGTCCGCATGATTTGCCTTTTAACACCTAGGTGAGCTTCTTGTACAATGATGCGAGTTCGATAGAAGACAGTGAGTCGGTAGACTACTGCAACAGTTTAGCTGATGGGTCGAAAAACGAAGCAGAATTTAAGATTTCATGCTTCTACGTCGACGTTAGATTTCATGCTTTGACGGGTCGTTGTATTATCCGCACAATCACACTACAAGTTTTTTTTTTAGATTTGTCTGGACATAGACATTATAAAGTTGGCGATCTTCGTCCTTTACAATTGCAGAAAAAAACATCACTATAGTCTGTTCTTTACATTTGTATGCTCTTCCCTTGGGCTAACGAAGCTGCTTGAGACGCGGCGAAGAAACGTGATCAGCACGAAAGAAAATGGTTTCGATTTGACAGCAAAGATCATAACAGAAGCTCAGATAACTTGTCACTTGGTCATTGTTTGTCAATATCTATGTCGACAAAAAACTGTAGTATGTGGAAGTAACCATTTACCTTAGCCGAGCTAGGTTTAAAGGGCGGGAATTTTTCCATTTCCATCCGCGATCATTAGCGACTGGCATCCTTGTGGTCTCTCTTACTATAGCAACGGGGAATGTTTGGTCATAGCATGACCTGGATTGCCACGTGATCCCCTATTGCAGATCAAAAATATTTTTAAAGTTTCAACCAATACTAGATCCAGTGATGTCTCCAACTTGATGGGACGCTTTTATATATAATGAAGCCCGGAAGTTGTGAAATATGTGGTGTCAAATAGATAGAAATCATCTGCAAACATGCTCCGAGACTTGTTAATAATTTTCATAAAAGCAGCCGTGATATCATCGTAAAATTTGTCTGAGTTGGGACCGCTGACGCATACATAGATCGTGGCCAATAACATTAAGGGGTATGCAACGGGATATTTTGGCATACAAATTAGGACCAAGCTGTCGCTACTTTTAATAAGCAGCAGAATAGAAGTATCAATGATAAACGCGAAAACCTTGATAAAATAATGACACCGCCACCACGATTCCGTTGGATGCATGAGCAATCAGCAATAAAACAAATAAAGCGGTCGATTGCACCAAGCGCGTCTTTAACCACTTTTTGGAGCCATGTTTCTTGCAGCATAAGTATTCCAAGTTGTGCCTATTCACGACAATTGATATTGCATTGAAGCATATCCATGATTCCTAGGTGCGAAAGTCATTGCCGACTAGAAAAAAGCGAGCATGCTCACTCATGCGAACTTTTTCTTCCCCAGTGCAAATGTACACTCACACAACTTTTTTATAGGTCTTTTCCGTATTCGTTGACTTTTCTTGCTTTATTCCTGAGAGATCGGTTAACGTACTTGAATTGTGTGGAAATACCTGACGACTTAGGAACATCGCTGGCATGGGTTATCATGTCATGGATGATAAGAAACACAGCGGGTAAGTAAAACATTGGGAGTTTTAGTGTCTTCGAAATCCTATGTCAATAATTCCTTGAAAGAGAAAAATCCAAAGCAGGGCCAAATTCGTAGGTCCCGCCCACAGTTCTCTAACCGCATTCACAGCGGTGTCAAGCTTCAACACAACAATAACTTGTATGCACACTATATTGACCCAGATTAACTTATTGAACGCAACTAACCACTGACAAGTAGTGGGCCGTTCTCGCAGTCAGCATTTTCTATTCAGCCGATGTCCTCAGCAATAACGCTGTAGAAGCCAACATGTTGACATTAAAACCGTATAATTACTAAAGCGGTGCCCTTGGTAATACAGGTCACCAAAAGTCCTAACTTGCTGCAGTGACCAATGCGGCCAGTTCAAACGGTCGTTCAGTTGAACTAAGCGAGTTTGATTTAATAGTCACCAATTCGTTGACATCATAGCGCACGGTGCTCCACTTAATCAACGAGGCATGTAGCCATTTTATTTGCTGCAAGAAACATATGAAGTGCCCCTAAGGGACAACGCTCACCGATAAGCTTGCGCTAGGTAGACATCTGAAAGTATCGGGTGGCATTGGGTTGTTGTTCTCTCCGAAAACACTGCACGCAATAACAGGATTCGAAAGTGTAAGAGTTCATTAAGTGCCAGCAGCAAGCCATTAGCGGAGGAATCCCAATATACCTTTGAATCACGTACGGTCATAGTGATCGGATTGACCAATTTTCACTTCATTTCTAATTGCGGTCCACATTGAGATTTCGCGTCACAATGCATTCACGTAAAAAGTGTTTTGATAATGCTCCTTCCTAACAGTCGTCTACCATTGTGACAAGGGTTGTCCGCAACGGCTCAACAGATTAGGGGTGAAAAGTTTGACCCTCAGGTGTCCCGACTTCGAATACCCACTACCTTACCTAATGTGTCATGGGGATTGAGATCGATCTTTTAGTCTCAATTATTCTGGCGAGCAACGTCTATTATCTATGTGTTTCGTTTGCGGCCTCAGTGATCTAAGAAAGGAAGTATCGATTCAACATAAATCGCCATCCATATTTAGATTGCGCAAATGTTTTAAAACGACTCCACCATTCTGAGATTATATAATGGCATCAAATACAGGTTTCACCGTTTGGAAGATGGAAACACTTGGGTGTTCTTGCCTTGTGGTCTATATGCAAATGAGTAAACCAGTTGGATTTGTTAGGCGTAAAGCCGTTTGATCCAAAACTCTTCTTTTAGGCGAATGAAACTATCACTCGTTGCAAACATCTTTCAGGAGCAGATGTCATTTCCAGGACAAAAATCACAGTTATTTCAAAATTTTCAGGCTACGGGTTGCGTTAAATTGTGTTTAATCATACAGGCACTTAACGGCCTCGCTCAAACAGGCGTGTTAGATTTAATAAGTCATGGTTGGCCCATATGATATTGTCAGTTTCTCGCTTTGAGTTCGCGTATTTATTGCGCTCTAATCTGTTACATCTTTTCTTTGCACCAGCTTCTGCCAGCATATTCATTAGACGTTCATACGAATTGGAGTTATTTCCTGTGTCCAGTAGGCACATTTTGACAGCATTCTTACTTACGGATCGTTCTTAGTGTAACCCAAGCTGTTTTACCACGCTTCTTGCTCAAATCTACACGTGTAACTCTATTGTTTTTTAAAACATCTCACTGTTACCAAACCGCGTTCTGTAAAGTAACCAGCACGCTACCTGACGCTTCAACGAAGTCCTCTTAAAACATAATTTCTAAGGACGCTACAGCTCATTTTGTGGCTTTCCGTTATATTGGCCTATTCCCTGCACTTATTTTCTGACATCTACTCAATAAAAATCGTTAAAAAGCCAGCCTTGCCGCGGCCACTGTGGATGGATAAGGCACGCGGATCCCCTTGCATGTGTGTCTTCTACGTGAAAAATTATCACATACAATAACCGAGGATACCCGTGCGCTTTGACGAGGAATTTAATGCTCACTCACACCCTACCTCACTCGGCTGGTATGTGCAGCGTTGGAGTGCAACAACGGTAGCCAATGAATACTTTTTCACTAAACGCTAAACATGCAACATTGGTTCGGAGGGGCTGCATTCTTTCGCAAATGCCCTTTGTATTTCGCACTAAGTGAGGTGGAGTCAGTCAGATATAAACAAGCCGACAAAACAACCTAACTGATGCGCTCTAGATTTGCCAAATATGGATGGCCATTCAGATTGTCTATTGTGCATTGCTGATCATAATAAAGTATAAAAACAGACTGAAACAGTCCAGTAGATGTCAAGTATCAGGACTTTGTCAGTGGAAGTTAATAAGACATTTTGTTCTGCATCAAAGGCCTCTGAGCTCTGTCCCTATGTCAAATTGTTAGGTCAGTCCTACTAACCAACCACCCACGGAATCTGCGCAACCTACTTCAAAACTTGTTAAACCTTTAAGTACGCAAATCACATTCAAAGTGACTGCTTTTAAGTAGCTCCTGGATAATACACTTAATGAGTCGGTTACAACCTCGGCAGCCCGAAGCCGGATAAGAAACGTATCGATGGCCTCGATAAAAAAGCAGTAATCGACACCCGTATATCCATTTTCTGAAACACGCACGTGCGGTGCGATGCATTTTTCACGACACCTTTAGGTTCCTGTTGAAAAGACTAATGTACCAGTTACGACACACAAACGGACATTCGCTGGACAGAAACATAGTGCGTTAACACTCGTTTAACCGAACTTTCACGGGACCAAATATGGCACAATAGAAGACAAGTTGCCAGACAATTGCAGCCGGTGGAACTACATCAGCGATACCATTGTTATTAGTTTATTCAAAAAGGCTAAGTCGTGTAATGTCTTAGCTAACTTTTAGTGAACTAGAGTGAACCTTTCTTTTTCGAGTAAAATTAAACTCAGCATGACAGAGCAAATTCTACTATCCGCAGTTAGGCTTCGCAACACTTGATGTTGGAAACGCATGCTACTCGATGTTCCTTGGATATGGCTCGTAAAGCAAAGGACTAATCAATTCAGCCTTGCTACATTTTTGATCCTAGTGTTCCTGAAGTACCAGCTTCTCCTGATCATGAAGCGAACAATTATGGTCGAGAGAAGTGATGCGCTTTTTCTGGACCATGCTCTCGATAAAGCATTGATGAGAATTCATTATACACGTAAAGGGCAAGGTCAAATTCCGATTGTATAACTGGGTGAAGTTTTGCTCCAGCTTCTAACCAAGATTTGGCTAAAGATAGCAACCTTATGGCTAGCAGTGGTCAGCTATTTACGAGAACTTGCAACCTCTGAACAACCTTTGTCTTCACCGCTCCTCCGAGTGACAAACACAAATAACTGTGACACCTGAAAAGACAGAGAAGCGCATTAGGGAAACTCGCTATCACAAAAGCTCCGTGCTGCCATGCTACTCTAGCAAATTTCGATAGCCATCAACACAAGCAGAAAAGGATTAGGGGACGACCGTCAAAAAGTCGGCCTAAAAACAAAACCCAAAATTGAAGTGCACTGAGATGCTTTTAACATATAAACTACTATCCTCTTTGTATACTAATGCCTAAGGCCTTCGTAATAAGTTTGCCAAACTTAGAGAACCCTAGGCGTCACAATCGCAGAATCTTATTGCATTACGGAAATTGTATTAATCCTTGTGGCAGCGGATTCTGAGGCCAATTTACGTGGTACGTCAATGATACCAAACGATCGAAATGGAGAGGGTGGTGGTGTTATCCTTTATTAATGATAAGCTCCGATGAGAACTTACCGATCATTAGGAAATCGGTACCCCTAATTCCCTTTGGTACCGGCTATGGTGGCGGAACAAAGAAACTTGTTGTAGTCGCAATATTCCGTCCGATAAACTACGTCGGATATGGACACTAAACAGAATCAGGTTCTTCACCTTGCTTTGAGGTCAAAGTACCTGGTACGTTTTGCTTTGAAATGATAGAACTAGCAGAGTTGGTGGTAGTTTAATAAATTTTACAAAGATAAACACCCACGTGAACTTTCTGATCACCCAGTAATTCGTGCCCCTGATTCGCTCTGATGCCGGTTATGTTTGCAATACCGAGACCCCTGTCTTGTAGTCGCAATTTTTCGTCCGACAAATTCTACATCGGCAATGGATGCTAAACTTAATCTCCATTTAAAATTTGCTTTGAAGAAGCCACAGAGTCAAATTATGATCGCAGGTGAGTTTAATGCGCAGTGCCTGGATATATTGACAACATATAGCAGGCAGTTCACAAGCTCTAATTTTACTTTCATTCTGTACAACCACTGTACGTCTACGTTAGATTTCAAATGGCTAATAGGCCGTTGATACTTGACCGTTCCTTCAACAACGATGAACTGATCACTGACAGCATTCATAGAAACAAACCACGGGGACCCAGTTGTGATGGGATTATACTTGAAGAAGAACGGTATGAAAAAAGCAAGCGGCCAACTTGCCGCAAGCGAACCAAGCAGATTATTAGACGCCAATGCATCTCCGCCAATACGCTTATTATTTCGTATTTGACAGCGCTGGAGTGAGTTTGTTTGATTGATTCAAATGAAACCTCTCAGGCATGCAGCAGCGTCGTTAGTTACGGAATTGACCTAGTTATTTACATTGAGGCATCTATGACCTAATCATACTGCCAATTTTGCTAAACTTGCTTTGTTGAATAAACCGTTTGTCCCTGACGGGTCAAGTTTTGCGACATCAGTGAGCATGTAACACCATATTTAACTATGTTTGTAATAGGAAATATCCTGAAGAAGAGCATAATAAATTTATATTGACATGCACTTTCAAGTGTTACCCAAGCTAACTGAAGAGTTATCTTGGAGCATCTTACTAAATAACAACTGAAGTCGCTTGGCAATATGGTTGGGGCATCCGGTTTTGGATTCGCCTGTCACTGTGGCCAGTCACAAGACGCCTGCGCCTGCAGAGGGACCATGGATGGCTTGCGCTGCACCACCCACAGCTCCATCCACACACCTCAAATCCAGCGTAAACCCGAAGGAGTAAGACCAGGAGGCATGTGGATTGGATCCAGGTTACAGCAACGGAGACGGCCCCCACTCCTTCGCAGGCAAAACATGTACACTCTATTTGGGAATCAAGCGTACACAAGACGGTGGATGGACTGCAGTGCGCTGCTCTCTGAGTAAAAGGAAAGTGCACTCCTACCCCTCTAGAAATAACCAACTGTCTCCTGAAGCCAGTATGGACGAGGAACTAGGTCATAGACACGTAGGCACCTTATCAACATGCACCTCAAGCCCAGCCACAGCGGGGATATCAAGCAACAGCCAATCACTTGAGAGAAAGCTACCAATGAAACGAATTCGAGTAATGCATAAGGAAACGTGACAAAACTCATAAATTAATGAGCATATGAAATAAGTTGTTAACAAAAAATCAGAGATAAGTTCCGGGGTGTCAGAAAGTATATTTTGCGGAAATGCCACAAACACGAAAATGTTATTGAAATTAACTACAATTGGATTAAGCGAGTTGTACAGGTTTATAGAAGAGCGTGCAGGTGGATATTCATTTGAGAAATAAAAGCGTTAGAACAAAATTGAAAACCCACCACCTGAAATAAAGAGACTTAGCATGAAAGCATGCGGTTAGTAAATCGAATACAGCGTATCTACAAACGCTGCGATGTTTCTGCCTACGTTCTCTGCAGGACCCGTCGTCGCTTCGTTAGTGGTCCAGAGTGGCCTCGCTCATGGCTCACTAAGCCTGCCTGAGTCAGACATTCGCGACCGCATGTGCTACAGCACCATGAGCTTAATGTCGATGGATAACAACCGATCGGTGCTTGCCGGTTCTACACTTGCTGCTTCTTCTCTGCATGCATGAGGGATTTCTTCTATACCTCGGCAACAGCCTTCGTGGTCAGATCGCTCCATGCACACCGATCAACCGCCTTCGATTCCTGTGATCTGAAATCAAGTTTGGAACGTGTGAGGCTCACTTTCATCATGTCCTGGTAACGCAACTTTGGTTTCCTTACGTGCCACTTCTCTATACTCAGCTGACCATACAAGAGTTGCTTCGGTATCCGCGTTAAATGCATGCGGCTCACAAAACCGATCCAACATAGGTGTCTCAGCAAACGTATGCAGTCCATTGCATACATTCCACTACGGTGCAACACTTTCGTTTCAGCAACTCAGTCGCCCCAGCCGATGCGCAAAATCCGTCGCAGAAACTGCTGATGGAACTGCTCGAGATATCGCATATCTCGCCGGGGTACATCGTCCACGTTTCGCTGCCGTATAGAAGAACGGACAGTAACATGGATTTGTACACCATCAGATTCATGCCAATGGTAAGCTGACGGTTGTTCCAATCTCGGTATTTAAGCTTCCCGAATGCCGCCGCTGCCTTCGACATGTGGATACGCAGCTCACTTTGTAACTGCTGATCAGTCGACATCACACTCCCAAGGTAGCAGAAGCTGGAGGTGGTTTCCAATACTTCAGCACCAATGCTGATTCGTGGCAACATTGAAGATTGCACCTCCTGAGAAGGCTGAAAGAGACAGACAGTTTTGCTTGTGTTGATAGTGAGCCCGAATTTGGCCGCTGTCGAAGCCAGAGCACTAGTCATGTGCTGCAACTCATCCGCGCTGTGTGAAAACAACGCACAGTCGTCAGCAAACAGCAACATACGGATAGTTGTCTCACAGACTAGAGTTCTCGCACCGAAACGACGGATGTTCAGCAACCCACCATCCATACGGTGCTCCACACGAACACCGTAAGCACAAGCCGCATCAAGTGCACAGGACAACATTGCATGAACATATATATTAAACAGGACAGGAGCTAAGACACAGCCTTGCTTCACACCAGAGACAACTGCAAAGTCATCCGATGTCTCTCCCTTTAGTTGCACCCTCGCTCGCATACCACTGTGCAGACATTCAATTAAACTTACAAACTTACGCGGGCAACCAAACTTACCCAACACTAGCCACAGTGCCTCACGGTTCACCGTATCAAATGCCTTGGTGGAATCAAAAAAAGCGAGTACAATGGCTGGTGTCGTTCTCTGCACTTCTCTTGCAACTGACGAGCCGCAAACACCATATCTATAGTGCTGCGACCCGAACGGAATCCACACTGCTCCTCCGCCACGTTAGGATCTACAACCTGACTGACGAGGCGGTTCAGCAAGATTCGGGCAATCACCTTGCCCACACAACTCAGCAATTTATGCCACGATAATTCGTGCAACATTGCTTGCTGACTTTGCACTTGTACAGTGGTAGCACAAGGGCGTCCTTCAGCTCAGGATGCACCACTTCCTTAATTCATACATGTTGTACTAAGTAGTGCAGCGCAGTCAAAAGCGCGGGTCCGCCGTGTTTCAATACTTCAGGCGGAATCCCGTCAGCCACGACACACTTGCCCTTTCGCAGCTGAGAAATTGCTCTCTGCGTCTCAACCTGTGTAGGCGTGTCCGCCAGACTCACCTTCACATCGTGCTGCTTCAGGCAGTTCAATATAGGCCAGTCGATCTCTGAAAGATTGTTCAAGAGACAGTCAAAGTGTTTTTGCCAGGTCTGCATTATGTCTGCAGTCTGTATGCATGTAACGCCTGAACTACCATTGATAAGCCTCCCCAGTGGCTGCAACCTCGGTCCAAACACCGTCTTCAAGGAATCAAAGAATTCCTTGTGTTGGCAGCGTTCGGCGTAGCATTCCACCTGCTTCGGGTTCTCCGTCCACCATGCAAGTTTTATGCGACGGAACTCTCGGGTCAGTCGCCGTCGAAGTTTGCAAAACTAACTACTATTCCTCAAGTCAGTGGGGTCTGCGACATGTGCAGCAAATGCTGCATCCTCCGACACCAATGCGACAATCGTCGCATTGTTGTCATCAAAACAGATAACCTGCTTACAGTTTTCGCGCCCGATGGTACCCTCGGCAGCAGCTGTCATCTGGTCGCGAATGTGATGCCACAAGTCGCCCACTGTGGCTATGCAGTCCACATCACACAGGCGTGCAGCCATCGCCTTCTCCAGCTCAGCACCTTTCGCCACAGTACCGAGAGAGAATGATACCGCCGATTCACAGCGGGAGTGCAAACATAGATTTAGGAAAATATATGTACAGTTTGGATCTCACCAATTCGTGATCAGTGCCACACTCAGCTCCACGCAGTACAAGTGTCATGCGCGCTTCACACATATCACGCTGACGTACGATGACATATTGGAACAGGTGAGCGTGACTACTCCGTGTTTGCGTCCAAGTTGCTATATCACTCGCACTCAGTGCAAACCGCGTGTTCGTGATCGTCAGGCCTTGATTGGCACACAGTGAGAGCAGTCTGTCACCGTTCGCATTCGCTGAACCAATGCCATGCGAACCGATAACATCTGTCCACACCGATGCAACATGCCCAACGCGCGCGTTGAAATCAGCAGCAGAAATAGTCGGTCGTTCCTCGGCAAAGACCGTATCACGAAGGATAACTGAGTGTAGAATTGATCACGCGTGTCATCACGATACCCCATGGTCGGACCGTACGTGCTTACAAAAGTGACGAACTTACCTCTTCAGAGTCGTAGGCGAACAGTCATCAGTATCGCGCTGATTCCCGTTGGTTCACCCACCAGCAGGCCATGGAGGCGATCGGATATTGCAAATTCGACCCCTGCTCACGTGGTGCTGAGGCGGCATTGCTCACCCAGCAGAAAGTGTAGCCAACACCTGCTACATGCAACTAACCTTGCTCAGCGAGCCGGGTTTCACTGAGCGCCGCAATATCGATGTGGTAGCGCGCCGGTTCCATCGCGACGAGTGCAGTGCGTCGCTCAGGGCGCTAGCTGGAGTTCCGGTCCAGTAGTGTGCGCAGGTTCCAGCACCGATGCTGAGCATATATATATATATGTATATATATATATTAACACTGTTAGCACATTCGTCAGTGCAGAAACTAGACCATGCAATAAAAGACAAAAGTCATTTTTGAATAGCAGAAAACCTTAGTACATGTCTTTGTGAGACTTTGCGTTTACAGCTCACATGGACTGTTCGAATGACGAAACCAAAATTGAATACGTGTCCCGTGTGAAATCCATCCTCGGAGAAACGTTGACGCATAAGCAGCATTTAGTGAAGCGTTTCTGCACGAACCTCAGCTATATATACAATCATGTTAATAGCCTTCGTGTGGTGCGGAGAGTAATTCCAGCATTGGTCGCGACTGAAAGATGAAGACAATCAGCGACGGAAGCAGCCGATCACTTACAGTGCTGTTTCTATGATGAATTTCAGAGGGTAACGGGCCCAATGAGTTTTCCTTTTTCTATTGTCTCACCGCCGATATCGCCTTAATTGATGAAGATATGTTGAGGAAGCTGTTATCCCTGCGTACCCTCAGTACTCTTAATGTCCGTAACACGTGACCGATGTCTCTACAGCCACTAGTCAGTGATGTGGCAGAACCTCTGGCTATTTTCTATCAGGGCAGTCAAGAGGAAAACCAGATTTCAGCAATGTGAAATCGAGAGGTCATCACTGCGATTCATAACACAGGTAGCCGCACTGAACGGCCCAATTACACTCCAATATCGTTGCTTCCTGTTACTTCCAGTTTGCAAAATCAGTCAACGCGGATGCACTGATGTGGTAGCTGGAATGCCACAGCTAATAGTCCCGAAACGACATGGCTTCCAGCAAAACCGCTTAGGTACTACGAATCTGTTACACACACGCAATAGCTGGACTGACGTAATTGGTGTGAACCAGGAGTAGATGTCATCTAGATAAGCTTTTTAGAAGCGTTTGATCCTTTAGACTAGAGAGTGCCTCACTATACACTTTAGAAATGGAGCACTGGTTACCCACTTTGCGTTATATATACAACTTCCTACAGAAAGTTCGGTTTGAGTTGAGAGTACGCGAACCAATGTCCGACGCAACCGAGATGCAGTGTGGTGTACCACAATGCTCGGTGCTAGGGCGACGTTTATTCTGTGTAAGAATGAGCGGCTTGACGAGGACAACTGAATTGGCTTTCTTATTATTTGTTAAAATATGAAGAAATCCGAACGGTGAGGGAACTAGACTGCATAGAAGAGCACCAACACTATCGCAGGATGCTTTTGCTAATGAGTTTAGATTACCCTATCATCAGATGTGGAAAGATATCGCTATGTCCGACTACGCCATAGGCCATCAAAGTAACCCTAACTGTTCTAAACTGGCTAAGGTAGCTGCAAAAAGAAGCAATTAACACGTCGGCCAGTTGCAGAGGCTATTCGGATGTTTAGCCTTCCAAATTCTCGATGATGTTCACGTACATTGCGTACCCACACGTTAAGTACGTCATCCAAACTTGACAAACATGATTGAATAAGGACCTGGAGGTGCTAGTGGCACCACGAAGCAGGACAACAAATTATGTCAAAGGTTTACTCAATCTTCCTTACTAGTAAATGCAGAATTTACTGGGAGGTTTCAGCAGACTCTATCTAGTGGTTTAAGGGTGATCTTATATTAACACTCCAACTATTGTGTGAGGCCATACACATGCCGTGACTTGTTGAAACAGCCTCAGTACAAACCTCGGAGGTAACGGCTTGAAACGGGGTGGACAATACGGCCGTCTGGAAAGCTAGTAAAATTATTTCTCTCGCCGAGTTTATTAAAATTGGAATTCACTCCGAAACTCAGTTGTCCCCTTACTTCACCATGTTTTTTTAAAACTTCTAATTGTTACCCTAGATTCTCATCACTACTTATCTACGCTGTCCTACTGGCATATTGTAATCATGCCAGTGTACCGCAGTTGTGTGTCACATGGGTTATTGTACGCGTTTTTTGTATTTGTGCACAGAATGCATTAGAATTGGCTGCCCTCTTGTTGTCTTGGGTGTGTGAATTCATTTCACGTGTTCATTACATGGGTCAGCACTGCATTTTCACGGAAGACGCTTAAACAGATGATTCACATATTTTGATATTGTAGTTCTTTCCCACCCATCCTACTCAAATTGTCAAATACGTGCTTATTCACCTTCATTCCATCGGATTCCTAGCGGCCTCACTAGTATATGGAATGCTTTACCAATCAAAGTTGCCTGGCAGAAAAGCAACAGCACTACGTTACTAGCAATCCAAGTAAAGATAATAGTGTCAGTAAAATGTGACACGCGTAAGCTATAGGTTTTCATTCAACGGCATTGAAGCGTCAGAAGACAATTGTTAGCTAATTCGAAAATACTGTCCTACTAGTTCTTTCGAGAAACGGTCAAATACGTCATTGGTCCAGTCATATCATGGTATCATCTATTTGACAATTATTTTCTTCGTTCCAAGCACAGGAACAACTATTTTTCCACGATACACGTTGTTTAATTATGTACGATTTCACTAGATATTTTTTGTTATCTTAGAATTACTGAACTCCTCTTCGATTCTCATGTATTTTGAGCAAAACCTGCAGTGAATTTCGAATTCAATGAAACAGCAGGCTAACTGAAGCTAAATCACATGACCTGATATGCTCAACGTACACGCAAACATGTTTATTACTGCATTAAATATACACCCGCAGAGCATGCTCTTGAATTACGTAAAGCGAATCGAACATATTTGTTTTAAAAACATTATATTCTCCATCAATTAATGTAGTGCGTATAACTATCCTGATTTTACGTATAAACGGTAAATGTATAATTGGTTTATTAATTTTTTAGTGCTAGTATCTATCAAGCTTGCTAAAGCAGCTGGGTTAGCAAGATATCTTGCAATGGTTTTCCATGGTAGGTAATTTGATCGGTGAGGCATTTTGCACCGTTTGAATATCCGCACTTTTTGGGTGCAAAATGCACATTCTTGACTTGGCTGACTTGACTTGGGCAATTTTCATCTAATGCCGACTTATGTCTAGGAATATTCAGTGTATTCTTTAATTTTTGAGCATCTCGCTACTTGCCCACAAATTCAGCAAGGGCATAATACGCTGCATTGGAAAACGCGCTGTCTCAGTCGACTTTCCGAATTTTCACAACCACATCTGTCTGAAAAATATCATATTTACCTTATTGGCTGTCTGTTGTGCATTCCAATTCGACTCAATCTCAGCGCCAATAATTATACAAGCATGCGAAATAAAAGGTTTTTAAAGAAAAAGAAAGCAAGCATTTCCTAAAAGATTTCACTTGACGAAATTTAATAAAACGATCGTTTTGTTACTGGAACCTGCATCTGGACTGACTCGTTTTAGAGGCAAAGTCCAGCGAAGACATCTGACCGAATTGTGTTTACGAATGTTTTGTCACCACCAACTTCGCTTGTTACATTAGTTAAATCATTTCCGTTTGTTTGTGTTGCCGTTCGGAAGCAGTTACGAAAACAAAGAATTGCAACACTGGAAAGGTCCTTGTTGTACATCACGCGCTGTTATCATATGGTCACGGTAATTTTACTGACATCGAATACGCACGTATTACCTAACTAACAATACCTAAAGAGGAGAAATATGTTGCACCAAACAGTCCTCGTATGGCTGAGCTCGAGAAGGTGTTTACAACCCTAAATTACAAATTTTAAATTACTCTTCCTTCTGCGTGACAAGTTCATCTATGTCGTACAATCGAATGTTAGGCTGTAGTTAGATTCTGAACATGCACCAGTGCAACTATGCAACGTAGGGGGAATGTAAGATGATACCACTTACTAGTAATCTCAATTGGATTAGCAGTGTTGTATTGTTAGGAATCCGGGCGTCACACATTCTGATGATAATGTGTGCCATACTCATATAGCTTATGAATTATAATCGTTGTTCGCCAGCCCTAGCTTTGTCACAGAAGACATTGCACCAAACCCGATCATTATATCGTTCATAAAGCGATCACTCAGTTTACTTGCAGTGGTAATTTACACAAGTTTGACATATCATCTGAAATTCGGTTTTTGATGCGCATGCGATCTATACTTCGGATGTATTCTCCAAAGATTAAAAGGTGAGTTGTCGTATCCTGAACGATACGCAGCTGGCCACCTACTGGCTTGGTGTCGCGCGGGGTCTTACATAAGCAAACTTTCTACGACCCATCCGGATTGAACACTTGGCAGTCAGTTAAGGTGTGTCCAATCTCGTCGTGTATGTTTTGCTTTTTTTGACCTTTCCTAGCTTATTAAAACTACATATTCGACATTGCGATGGTAGTCCAACGGAGAGGCTTTTGCAATAAACCGGAACTTCTGTAGTTTAAGCTAACATTCGAAGCACTAGTTGCTTAACCGAACTGAACCAATCGATTGTAGAATGTTCGTTGCTATTTAAGAAACAATGTTTAAAGCAAAGCAGTAATTGGCTAGCGTGCAAAAAGATTGAAATGTATATATTCAGAGAAGCATGCCATTAGTTTTCGTTTCTCAAATCTCAACCTTTTTAGGCCCTGAAGGGCCTAGGTTGGCAGATGCAAAGCACGCTGCGACGTAGAGAATAACCTTGTTCTTTCACCGGCGCAATAGCTATGTTGCTGACTGACCGCGATTAAGACGGCTGAATTGTTTATTTTTTGTTCGCTGGCCAATGTAGGCTGTAGTCACGATTATCAATTGGTATAATATCATTTTTCTCAAGTGATAACGCAGTATCAAGGTCAACGCTCATCCTAGTTGAATTCTGTGTTAAAAACCAAGCTTCTAGGAAACATCTTTTACATTTTTTGTCTTGATATGCCAGAAGCTCTGTCCTAAATAGATTATAATTTTGTGGTTCCTAATCCATGTGCACTGAGATCAAATATAACTCACAACGGATATTGCAGCAAGGTCGGTGTTTCTATGTTAACACAGCCAATTTCTGTCCTTGAGGCAAATAGGGTTCCCAGTTCTACCAAGAAATCCTGCAAAATGGTTCCACCATTTCTGCTTTGCAAATTTATTTCCAATGTGATCTTGTTTAATTAGCCAACCCTAGATGGTGGGGTTTTAGGACTATGACAACCGATATTTATGTTTTCAATTAGCAAAGCAATCTGTTTCATCAGTGATGTATTTGTGGCGGTTCTATTTATGCGAGCCATTTGTCTTGTCATTAAAAATCGTTAGGAATCTGTGGCACACGGTGCACGCAAATATATTTTCTATCTTTTCCGGGTGTTTACATAGTGTTACAATGTCTGTTCTTTAGAATGCAGTTAGAATGCAACTTATTCTACGAGATTTCGGATCATTGCAGTTCGGGTCCATCATTTCTTTTGTGTGCGTGCTTTTCCTGCAGATCGGAGTTTGTGGATTCCCATGCATTGCTCATTTACAAGCGGGGCCTTTGGATTGACGGTTGCCGCTCCCCCAAAACTAATGCTATTGGGCTATCTACTGCAAACGTAACAATTTTGCAAGAATATTTTGAGGAATTCTTTGGCCCTACAATTTCAGGTTCACTGAGGTCACTCAACTCCATCGATTTTTTAAAAAAAGTATCCGAGATACCGAGCATAACTTGCAGGTTGCTGTTTCTATCCTAATTAAACGACCTATCAATAAAAGTTTTAACATATCTTGTCCACTTCAACGGGATGAATAATCTTACAATTAGTTCTATCAGTACGCGATAATTGCTCAATAATGCGGGCCCGATTATTTTGGTGACATCCGTGAACTCGTTAACCAAACTGCTTTTAAGTTTGTAAATTTCTCGTATTTACTGATGCTGTTTTATCACATTTGAGGCAGATAGTGTTAAATACTGAAAATGCATCCATTTGGGTAAATAACGCTTCTGTTGACTACACTTGATTCTAATGTACTATAAAGGGGTCAGTTTTCTATCCACAATTTGTTGGTGTAATGAATTTCGTCCATTGCATTGTACAACAAATCCCTTGCCTTAAATGCCTTATGGTTGGAAGCAACTGCTATTTCAATCTTCTTATGACGACCTCCATAATGAGTCTTGATATGGTGTCACAACAAGGAAAATAGTATTTTCCCACTGATATGCAACGCACACGTACCAAATACAAAAGATAAAGCTCTGTGTTTTTCACCGAATATCACAACCCGCTTTCCAAGCCACTACCATGCTCCCGAATTAGCGACTCCCGGCTAAATTCCGTATAGCTGAACACCTGCTTTACCTTAACCTTCTTGCTACCAACAGTTGCGTGATAATATCGACAAAAGCGATTTCAACCACCAAATCTTTGCTTCCGAAGTCTTGGTGTTTCCAGAATTTATGGTGAAGTATTGACGGGATTTTCCGGCCGCGTCGCATAAATACATATGGATAACAAAAGAGTGTATGGTTGTCGGGCGTTATCGAACATCGCCTTGCTAGTCTAACGCGCTTGTAGTTGCAACGCGCAGACGAATGCACATGACGGTTGGTCCAAATGAACGGCCTAACTCCTATCATCGATGCTTGACAAATTTCCTTTGACAGCGATGCTGTTTGACATTTCCTTCATGGGTTAGTGCACATTCAGCGAAATTTGCATTGTTGCACCTGTTAGCCTGACCAGTTTTCATTGGTTGCATCCGAAATACACAGAAGTATCAACCTACAGCTGGCCGAATGCATAACAAGTAAGGAAAATCATTATATCCGTTGGAACGAATATTAATTCAAACAATCCAAGCCATTTGGAGCTATCGATGCGGTTAGAAAGATCAATATTTCCTTATTAGAACTGGATCCTTTATATTCTTAGTACAATCAAAATCATGGTCGCAGCTCGTTGTTATTTTTTCCGCAATGCCTGAAGAGGCTCATCCTGGTAATACTATTTCTTCGGTGTTAATATGCTTCCTAGGATAAACCCTAAAAGCGATGGTGAAAAACGGCGCTCAGTAAAACTAAATATATTCAACCTTAATCTACTTGAATACAAGCCGCAAGTTTATTTCAACAACAGTAAAATCCGAGCAATTTGAGGACAACACACTGAAAAACAATCGTAGTTTGTGTGAATGGACTAACAACTATTTATTATTGGATTTCTAGCAGGATTTCAACAGTTATGTTTATTAACTAGTCATAGTTGGTTTTGTCATATGGAGTCAAACATACTCCGCATCTGCTCCGATGCCATACTATTAAAATAATTAAAACGGTTGGCAAAAGCTTTAGTGGTGACTAATTACACATCCTTTGACAGTAAGGAAGAGAGACTTTTGGGTGTAGTCTGCGCTTTTTGAAAGACCTCTGCTTCTTAGGATTTGTATAATTTGATCAATTTTTAACATTTAACATTTAGTTACCTAAAACATTAAGAAGGATATCAAACTTAGCTGGGCCAGCTTTGCTGCTGCTGCCTTCGACAATTTGAGTGCTACATGTGCATGGAAGATAGTTTCATACCATGACCAACTATGAAAGATTGTTTGATGTCAATCACACTGCAGCGTCTGTGTCTCTAAATCCACTGGGTCACCTCAATCCCATAAGTGGACAAGCCTCCAATATGCCTGTTTCCGCTTCTCCAACCATAGGCGCTTCACCTGGTGATTCAGCCATGACACCGGCAGCTCGGAGCCGAAGGCAATCCGGTGCAGATAACAAGCAGGTAAAGTACGCATCAATCGTCTCTACAAACACATCAGGAGCGACACACGTGGGTCCAACTTCTGTACCGAGCAAACGTGGATCAACGCAGCTTTCACCGTCAAATCCCGTGGTGGCTTCTAAACAACCCAAATTTCCGGCAAAAGGTATAAAGCCGACGCTCGCTAGACAAAACCTTGCCGCGTTAACTCTCGTGCGCACCAATGTTCCCGAGTCCAAATATGACACAATAAAAGGCTAGTTACAAGGCGATCGCAACCAGTGGACTTCCACCTATTATGTGATTCGTATTCGGGTTGAGCCTACAATGTTGCAAAGCGTAGCGCGTCACACGAACTCAGTGCACACTGGTGAACCTCGAATTTTTCAAGTAACACTAAACTTAGCAGATGAGAGAGGGGCTGTGCTGATCTCAGCCGATCGTCTTCGCAACTCACCAAACGAAGTACGCATATTGCCTGATCTACCTTGGAAGGATCGCCCAAAAGAAGCAGGTGACCAATGCGACATTCCTAATAGGGATAGCAAGAAAACAATATTTTTTAATGGTATTCCCCAGTTCCTTCATACTTCTGAGCACGATACGCAAACATGACAGAGAGCAGTGGTGCTATATCCTTGACATGAGTTCCGGCATCATCTAACTACAAGGACTGCAGTCCAAGTGTAATGAAACTAATATCGCTCTCTGAGGGAAAGACGCAACTTCTGTTAGATAACTGCTTAAAGTTTCGAGCCAGGTTGCAAACAGAGTTCCGGAGAATGGCAGCAGGCAAACGGCCAAGAGTAAAAAGAATTTCGATGTAACTCGCAGACGCTGCAAATACTTTATCTGCACAGTTCGGTGGAGAGACCGACACAACAGCACCCACGGCACACAACAGGGCAGAGTATAGTATGAGTGAAACGTCTGTTCAGAAGCGCTCAATAACGCCTTGCAACTTGACTGAAATTCACAAACCAAAAAAAGATCAGTGGCCGGCCACCTAACGGCCGACTTAAAAACGAACACAAAGTTGACATCCATCAACGCACGCCTAACAAGAAAACCCTATGTTATAAGTAACAAAAGCGAAAGGCCTTCTAAGTAAGTTGGCCTAAATTAGAATACAATCCTCACAACCGCAGGACTTCGTCATTGTTACAGAGACCTGGTTAAACATTGAGATAACCGATTTTGAGATCAATTTACCTGGTATGTCGCTGATTCGGAACGATACAACCGGAAGGGGTGGTGGTGTGTTTCTGTATTATAATACAAAGCTCCGATGTGAAGTTAGGTATCACCCGGAAATCCTAGATCCTGATTCGCTTTGGTGCCACTTATGGTTTTGAAAAAATGACACACGTCTACTGGCTGTGATTTACCGCTCACCAAACTCAACGTAGAAAATGGACTCTAAACTGAACCACGTCTTTCAGTTTGCTTGGAACAAGTCCTACACCCACAATCTTATCGCTGGAGACATTAACCTGCACGACATAGAAACGCCAGCAACAGAGGGCACGCCGTTTAAAGCCTGCTTGCAAGAGCTAATTGCTAGCCAGACTCCGTACAACCAAGTAACATCTTACCACCAGATTTCGAATTGCCAACAAGCCATTGAAGAACTCATGGTTGACGGGATAGTTACAAGCACACGACTGGGTCGTAGTGACTACGTTACTCTACTGTTTGACTATAGATACTATGCGGAGCATTCTGAATTGTAAGATGATAGAGTGCATACTCTCACGCACTTTAATGAGTTATCTAGGTTTGTTAAGAATACATCTTGGACTTTCATAACCGAATTCCTCCGAGATGTTGCCTGGAAACCTTTACAGGGACATTTAGCACACTGGTAGCGCAAGCCTCGGAACAGAAGTCCTTCCAACCCCAAAACAAGCATACTTCATTTCTGAGGAGCAAAACACCTAAAAGTATGTCCCGCAGGGATTTAGCATGGCGTGCTAACAAGGACTGCTCGAATGCCGAAACCTGGACTGCATAAGTGACACATAGTAACTTCGATGTGAAATTGGTCCACCAAGACAAGATCACGCATCAGCAGGGGTTTAGAAGCGGTTCTGCACGAACCGCAAATTTCTGTGCAGGCATTTTACCGGACTTCGGAAGATGAAGCGGGGGATTCCAGCCCTAATCACGGCTGAGGGATGCACGCGATCAGCAATGGAAGCAGCTGATCTCCTACGGCTTCATTACTCCCAAAGATTCCAGCACGTAACGAGCCCAAACATTCTCCTCGTTTCTATTACTCCACTCTCGGGTTTAGACAACATCACCTTCAAAGTGAAAGCTGTGTTGAAGAAATTGCTATACTTGCGTATCCACAGCTCTCCTGTAGTCTACAACATCCGACCTAAGGCTCTGTAGAGGTTAGCTAGTAATCAAGCAGAACCACTGGCTGTTTTCTATCAGCGATGTCTAGAAGAGAACCATATTTCACCAGTATGGAAGTGAGGGGTCATCACTCTTATACATAAAGGAGGTAGCCGCACTGACCCTACCAACTACCATCCAATAACACTTTTTCCGTACTATCCAAATTTCTGTAATCAAGCTTCGCAGTTGCGCTGATGCAGTATCTTGAAAGCCACAAACTAATAGCTCCAGAGCAATATGGACTTGATTCATACCGAAATCCGTCTACTTATTCGGAATCAAAAATCTAAGCCCTGCCAGTGTTCATAGTGCTGTGTGGATTCACGATGCTGGGAAGGGAAGACATGACCGTGATGACCAACCACTCTCCTCTGCACGGACAATAACCTGCAGGGCAGTGAAGGATGGGTCGGGCTATATTGCAGTTGGGTTTTAATTCGTAATGGTCGGCTGTGGTCCCCCATGGCCCAGTGGCATAAGCCGGTCACTAGTTGGCGTTAGCCTGTAGAGGTTATGGGTTCGAACCCTCAGTAGGGGACCGATGGGTGGGCACCACTGACGAGCTCCAAAAAGGCGAAACGCGCGGTTGGTGCTTTTTCGAATTGGTAGCTAACCTATGCGGCTTGGAATCTAATTGCAATAAACCGTTGAATAGTACCGAAATCAGTCTACTCAATCGTAATCAATGTGGCTGTCGTCAAAATCGTTCATGTAATACTAAACTACAAATTAAAAGTAATATCTCGACGGAAGCTACTGATTATAGGGCACCAGTCGATGTCATCTCCCTGGACTTCTCAAAAAAGATTGATGGCTTAGACCGTCGGATTCTTCTTCAGAAGCTTTGGAACTATGACACTGGCGACCCAAACTTGAGCTTGATTAGCAATTTCTACATGAACAACGTCTAAAGTGGGAGTTCGAGAATTCTTGTCCTTTGCAATCGATGTGGTATGTGGTTTTCCACAAGACGCAGTGCTTGGACCTCGTTTATGCCGGTGTTTAGTAACGCTTTGGAAAATCAAATGCTTCCTGTTTCCTATTTTTCGCAGATGATATCAATATATGGCAAAGGATCAGAGGATCAGACGACTATGAACGGCTCCAGTGCGATCTTAACACAATGTCTAAGTGGTCAGTTAAAAACGCCCTACCATTCCACGTAGACAAATGTCACATTTTACAATTACGCCATAGACATAACTATACATATTTGCATTGGACAAACCGATTGCAGACCAGCTCCCAAGAACGAGAATTTATTGTGTTCGTACAGAGCGACCTCAACTATTCCAAACAAGTTGAGGTAGCCACGCAAAGCGGCAACCAGCATGTCGGCAAGCTGCGAAGTGCATTCGGGAGATTTGACCTAAGGATGCACAAATACTACGTGAGCCAGCATGTTGAATACGCTATCCAAGCTTGGCAACCTTGATTGAAGCGCGACCAAGACGCTTTAGAAGCATCACCACGAAGAGCAACAAAGAAGGTAAAGGGCCTGCGCTAGCACTTTTACCACCGAAGGCTGAAGTTGCTGGAAATTTTCAGCGGACGCTATCATAGGTTGCGCGGCCATCTCATATTAGCGTATCAGATATTGAGTGACCACACTACGTATGGCGCCATTTGCTGAAACTTAGCCACAAAACGCAGCTCAGTGGTAACTGCTTAAACTTGAAGGAATAAAGTAGCCGTCTGGAGTGTCGAAGTAGTTACTTTTCCCTTTCGGGTTTGCCAACCCTGGAGCGCACTACCATTATCATTTGTATCCTCCCCTACCCTGGTTGTTTTCAAAAAACTAATAGATGCTGATCTTAGCTCTCAGCACATTTTTACCTAAACTGCTCTATTGTGGATTGCTCCAAGCATGCTTTTCTACAGGATTTATGTATCAAATAGACCCAAGTGAGCGACCACATTTTACTTTTCTCACGCCTTATATCAACGCTCACTGCAGCAAGTGCATTTCTGAAGTTTACGCTCGATTGTTTTAATTTTACACTGATGTTACTTATCAAAGCATTCATCTCAGAAGGCGTTCTGTAGATGATTCACATATATTTTGATTTCATCCTATTCACTACTACCATAGTACGGGATGTGTCAAGCGGTTGCTTTATCCCGTGATATATTATTATGCATTGTTTATCGAATGTTTATTGAATGTTGTGCTGAAATGTAGGGTTATATTGCGTCTCTGGAACAGTGGTTTCTGTACTCCACCTGTCATTATTACTTATAAAGCAAAATAAGTCCGCACTTCAGTTTGGGAATGCCGTTAACCTGCTTGTTGTTCTTGAAAAGTCGCAATGTGTTGTTTTTAAAGTAATTTGTGCTAATAAATTTTTGCGTTTCAGTGGCTGGTTCGGGCGATGTATTTACTGCATCTTTCGGGAACAGGACAGATTATTCAAGGATATCACGCTGCTTAATTTATCAACGCACATTTGCTGTTCCGCATTTGATCAACGATGACCAGCTTGGTGTATGGAGCAACTGCAGCGAGATTGTTGAAAGCTCTAACCAACTGTGTCCATGTATATCAGAGGAGCAGTTTACAGGAACTCTCATTCGCTCATCTTAACTAGATATATCAGGATGTATCAGCTTTCGGTTGCTCGCGACGATTCAGTTCGTTCCACTTTCGTTTTTACCATAGAGAATCAATTATAACCCGGCTAGAAGCACTGGAGGCACGTTTAACTTAGAACATTTGGGAACACTTTTAAGACGGGTCGGTGGGTGTGTAAATTCGTATATATTATACGACGCACGGCTGAACGTATTCAAACTTGACGAAGAACCATGACACACCCGGAAATGGACGCCTGTACCTTTCTGCGTTGGGCGTATGAAAGAAGATTCTCGGTTAATGGAAACTGATAATGGTGTCTCGGGCAGAGAAAGCAAAGCAGTTAGTGCATAGGAACAAGAGGGACAACATTTGTATCACGGTCTTTATCTACAAATGTGTTGAGCAACAAGCTTGAGATTGACTCCGAAAAAGTTGCGACTCTACAAATTGTTTGGAAGCTAAGCCACGCCTATCCCATCATAATATTCAGCAAAGACCTAGTACGGATATGATGACGGTGCCATTTGCACTAATGCATCGTACCAAAATAGATATTAGCTTAACGATTTTCATACTCAAAATATGTCAACGAGCGTGCTCAGATCATCGAGTGACCCGTGAGTACAGGCGTGCGAAAGAACACAATGGAAGCAAAGTAAGATACATATTGCATATGGTAAGCACCCGACTGAGCCCCTGGTAATAGGTATGCGTCCGCCAATGAAGCTTACTGCGGCATCTGTACACGCTGTAAGTCACAAAAATCGATCAAACCAAGGGAAACGGTGTCATGTCAACATAGGAGAACATAGCGTAATTTGCGTTGGAGTGAAAACACGATAGGACGTGAACGATTTGGAAATCGAATATAATGTCACAAACTAAGCTTAATGGTAGGTAGTGTTAGAACCAAAATTGGACAAGTGGACACTTGATCCATGCAGGGTGATGGGGCTGACAAATGTAGAAGAAGGCATTTGACAGGGATGAGTCTAGTGTGGTCCCAAATTCGTTCAGCTAAGGGTTCAAGCACGAATTTCACATGGGCGAAATTTGATGAATCAATATTACACCGTCAAACACAGTAATATATTTTCGCAAAAACTCAGAAATGCAAAATGTTGAAATAAAAGTTTTTATGTACGTCCTGTATATCTCATATAAATATAAAGGATAAGAAGATTGGATTGGTAGTGAAGCAGTGTACATCTTTTAGTTAGGTGACTGGGAAAGAATAAACAGCAATACAGCTAAGGGGAAAAGCTACTTTTTAACTTTAAACTCAAGGAAGAGCGGAATCAAAATTTTGTGCGGTTTATAATGCAACTAGCATTTTTTAAAAATTTGGCTGAAACAGTAACGAAAACGATTTTTGCGTTGCACATGACCTATGCGATGTTATACAAACTTCAGCTTTGCCATATTCTTATTAAGGTAACTCCACATTACTGGTTGCAAACGTTAAACTGTTATGCGCACATATAAAACTTCGTCAGAACAATTAAAAATGCCCGGTTCAAGTAAAGTTAAATACGTGGTTACCGGCCTTCAGCAATGTCATTGCGGGTTACGATAATATTCAACTATTGTGCATCATCTAGCTGGCTATCAATTTAATGAATATTGTCATCTCATTATTCAATTATTTGGTTAGTATTACTAGAGGAAAAGTTACCTGCAGGACGATGACTGAAAAATGTAGAGAAGCATGTATGACCAGTGGTAAAGATAGTTAGCTCGGAACAATTTGCAAGCCACATGAATTAGACGAAACTGAAGGCACATAAATATGCTCAAACAAGGCAACCATGGATGTATATGCCCAAAAGAAAAAGCGAAAAAGTTAGCAGGAATACGACGGCAGACCTAGAAAAGCGTTAAATGAGAGGGTTGTTGCGTCCTCCGAACTGGGTAATTTTGTTGCTGACGTTTCATTTCCAAGCTAGCCAACATCCTCACTGTGGCTATTAGGGTCTGATTCGCAGAGCCTCGTAAGCCACTGCCAGATCCAAGTGAATATTGATCGGCTCCAGCTTTGAATGTCAGTCTTCGACTCGTTCACGTGGGTCAGTCAAGTGGTCGCGCCTTCACCCTGTCGATCTGGTATTTATTGTTGTCATCACATGCAGAGCTTCGTAGACACCCTCTAGTTCCAGGTGCTTGTTGACTGACTACCGATCCGAATGCCAAGCTTCGATGAACTCACGCGCTCGGCGGTTCTTCGCTCTTCCAAGTATCTTGGCGTTTCCCGGATCCAACTGATAGCATTCGGCACCCATATGTGTTAAGCTTAGTGACATTTCATCATGGCGGCGGATGGCCAGACTGTGTTCATGCAGAGTTGTACCAAGTTTCCTCCCTGTCTGGCCAACGTAGTACTTGTCGCAATCTCTGCAGCAAATTTTGTAAATAACACCTGATGTTTCTTCTTTACTGAGCTGGTCTTTTACCCTTAAATAGTTTACTCCAAACGGTTTCCGTTGCTTCATATGCAAGGCCAATTCAGCGAGGCATTAAGCCTCGCTGTCATTTCAGAGATCCCATGGAGAAAATGTGGGACGATGGTGTTCCATTCCATCGCGCTGGTGAAAGGGGTTGTCGTTGATTCTTCTACATTAATGTCGGAACTCAATCAACAAGTACATGGAAATAGAGGATGTCTACGAAGCTCTGCGTTTGCTGACAACAATAAATACCAGATCGGCAGGGCGAGGGCGCGACCACTTGTCTGAACCACGTGAGCGAATCGAACACTGACATTCAAAGTAGGGGCCGATCAATAGTCACTTTTATCTTGCAATGGTTTACGAGGCTCTGCGTATGGGACCCTAATTTACGCACTGAGTATGTTGCCTAGATTGCCCATGAAATGTCTTCAAGAAAATTACCTAGCTCGGAGAAGACATCAACCGCACCCCGAGCTACAGGTATTCTCAATAATTTTCAAATAATTCGGTAGCGATGCGCTCAATTCCGATGGAAGACCTCTGCCAGTCGGCAATTCTCCGCTAACGAGCAACTCTACTTCATGCATGAATGTTTGGCGGATATTAGTTCTAACACCAAGTATACATTACCGCCTGCCCAACAGTCCTTTGGCCTGGAATATCACCGAACGTTATGGACGACGAATGCTACGTCTGCTGATCACGGACGCACACAACATTATCAACGGGTAATGGACCAACAAAGGGAGATATGTTTATCCAAGATTGGAGAACAGTTGACCAGAGAGCTTGACAAGGCGATTACTATTAGAACTCACAAGACGAAGATTCAAGCAAAGCAGAAGCTATAAAGGAAAACTAAACAGGATCTCGCAACAGAATCGAACAAATGAAGAAGATGCCTGGAGTAAGAATCTGTCCAAATGAATTCTATCAGCTACAGAACGAGCAGTCATTGTGCGAGGTCTGTAAGTGTTATAATCTTCTCAGTAGACGCAACTCCATACAAATAACAATTCACTGCTCCACAAAACTTCTAGCCCTACCGAAGGAAAAAAGCAAAACACCAATGACCTTGACAAAATTACGTATTAATCGTCGCGAACGAACACTGTCCATCGTCTGCGGGCCTTGGCTGTATTTAAAGGTCTCTACTGACCTTCAATTTCTAGAATTGGAAGGTCAGCTACCAAGGTTAGTGGTTTTCCATATCTTTTGCCGAGGGGTCAGGTGGATTTTAATCACGTGCAGAAGAAGAACATTCCGGAACGTTCGAACCCAATGCGATAATCGTTAATAATCGATTAATCGATAAAAAATTGGATTTCCAAGACAATTCTTACTTTCTCCCGGACAGTAAGTCAGTTACAATGACGCTAATCCCATTGATTTTCTGGCCGCACTTGAGTCGATGCTGGCTACATGAAACATCGCAGCGGATGCCCGACATGTAATTCGACATGACATCATCCCCGCTCTGAGCCACATAGTGGAAAAGATCATATTCAACGTAGGCGAACAAAAACACTGACAAGTATTAGAAGAGACAAAACAATTGTTATCTTACCGGTAGACAAGGGAGGACTTAAGGTAATAATGGACAAAACTGACTAGATGAAGAAGACACAAGAACTACTCTGAGATCTGAACACCTACCAGCCGATAAGTGAATACCCTACAAAATGTCTGGAAATCCAGATCAAACGAGCACTTCAAAGACTGAACTAAACGGGACAGATAACGAAGTTAGATCATAGCAAAATGTAACCCAAGGATTTAGTGATACCACAGTTCTGCAGTCTACCCAAAGTACACAAAAATGGGTACCGCTTCGTCCTATCGTGTCATTATCCGAAAAACCGAATTACAAGCTGTCTAAAGAACTCTGGAAACGGCTGAAACATCTAACCGCAGACTCAGAGCACTCAATCATATCGGCAGAACAATTCCTTTGAAAACGTAAAGGGATAACAATAGCACGTGACGAGATAATGGTATCCTTTGATGTCATATCTTTATCCGCATCAATTGACTTGCAATTGGCAAGGCAAACATTGATAAACCTACTTGACCTACATGGGGCGGAAACTACGAACAACGGAACTGGAGTCCCACAAATGGTGGAGTTGCTTGATTTCTGTCTCACCACACACTTCACTTTAAATGGGCAAACGTACAAACAGATAATGGGTACGTCGATGGGCTCACCAGTCTCTGGACTGGTAGCCGAGGCAGTGATACAAGCAGTGGAACAAAAGGCACTGCCGATTGTTGAGCTCAAACTTTGGGTGCGTTACGTGGACGATACCATGGTCTTCTACAAGCGCTCCAACCTAAAGAAACACATCAGCTTATCAATAATAGTTTCCCAGGCATTCATTTCACTAAAATGGTGGAGAACAAAAACCAGTCGCCATTATTGGACGTGTTCGGTAAAAGGACTTGCTTCGAGGCCCCTAGAAACAACAGTCTAACGAAAATCAACTCCCACTGATCAGATCTTAAAATATTGCAGCAAGCAACGGGACATTTACAAACGCAGTTGCGCCAGGACACATTTCAAACTGGCCCAAACACTGTGTAGCACGTTGCAACAGAGGAAAGCGGAGGAATACCAACTAGTTTACATGTTTCAACAGAATTCGTAACCTTTAAGGTTTCATTGTACGCTGCATGATGTCGAAAAATTAACGACAACCCCTTTCACCAGCGCGATGGAATGGAACACCATCGTCCCACATTTTCTCCATGGGATCTCTGAAATGACAGCGAGGCTTAATGCCTCGCTGAATTGGCCTTGCATATGAAGCAACGGAAACCGTTTGGAGTAAACTATTTAAGGGTAAAAGACCAGCTCAGTAAAGAAGAAACATCAGGTGTTATTTACAAAATTTGCTGCAGAGATTGCGACAAGTACTACGTTGGCCAGACAGGGAGGAAACTTGGTACAACTCTGCATGAACACAGTCTGGCCATCCGCCGCCATGATGAAATGTCACTAAGCTTAGCACATATGGGTGCCGAATGCTATCAGTTGGATCCGGGAAACGCCAAGATACTTGGAAGAGCGAAGAACCGCCGAGCGCGTGAGTTCATCGAAGCTTGGCATTCGGATCGGTAGTCAATCAACAAGCACCTGGAACTAGAGGGTGTCTACGAAGCTCTGCATGTGATGACAACAATAAATACCAGATCGACAGGGTGAAGGCGCGACCACTTGACTGACCCACGTGAGCGAGTCGAAGACTGACATTCAAAGCTGGAGCCGATCAATATTCACTTGGATCTGGCAGTGGCTTACGAGGCTCTGCGAATCAGACCCTAATAGCCACAGTGAGGATGTTGGCTAGCTTGGAAATGAAACGTCTGCAGTTCGGAGAACACATCAACCCTCTGATTCGCACTCCATGCTACAGGTATTCTTCATCATTTCCAATATGGTTAACTGCCACATGACCACTACCGGTCTCTTTGACTGCGTTCATTACTAGATAATCCGTAAATTCTAACAACGGAACTGCTAACGCACAGAGTATAAAACGTTTCCATAAATAAATATTAACGGCTGGGCGGCTGTGTATTTAGCTTATAGAAACTGAGATAATTGTCACGGACACATCTGCAGATAACGTCTATACGAATAGGACGAAAAATTCAGTATAACTAGAAGTCCGGCTGAAGGCGCAACATCGCAATAATTTTTACTGTTCGTCGGTTGGCAGAACATAATCGCTGAACAGTAACTGCTGCCTAACGTTTGGTACTGAGGAACAACTAATTGACCAAAACAAGGCTTGACAATATCTGTAACAATGTCTGTGCAAAGTGCATTAGTTCAAAGTGGAAGAAATGACAATCGCGCATTACTGGACTTATCATAATATCCATGTTGTCGACGTTTGAATCCATTCATACCGAATTTATAACTTATGACGAGTATAACGTCAAAAACTCATGTCAAATAATGCAGATGTTTGATAAACGCAGTATTTTACCTATCAACAGCCGTTGCACTACTCGTAATTAGGAGCATTCATTTGTATACATAATTCATCTTGTGCTTTCTGTGCACTGAGTCTTAACGATGCATTTCAGACCATTAGTTTTCTTACGTATCACGGACTCGGTCGCTCACAGTGCATTCATGAAACACGAATGTCAGTCCCACTGTTCTTCCATTAAATCTTAGTGAAGCTCGAGAGCAGTCGCTCCTATGTGGGTAAGGAATAGTGGCGCAGGTACAACCCTCATAGCAAGGATCTATATCTTCCCACATTTTTTAAGTCAGATAGCTTTTACGTACTTAGAAATGACAGCGTACCAATTGTCCTTAACCTATGCAATAAAGTAGGACACCTAATTATAAAAGTAAAAATGTTGCATGGTTAACAGTCAGGCATAGTTTTGTTAGTATTTGGAGCTACAATTTGACGTTTGCATTGCAGCCACGTTTCAGGTAGTGCAATTGTGAGCAGGTTTCTTAGATACTAAATATAGTGGGACGAAACAAAGTCATAGAAGTGGATAACTTCTTCTGTACACTCATAGTGCTTTCAGTCTTTGATTGATGTGACAGACGGTACTGGTACATATATTACTGATTTGTAGTACAGCTGTATGTCGTTTTTGCCAAGTATGTCATGTTTGATTCGCCTACTCCAAGTGGCTCTTAACACACGCATTGAGCATTTGCGTAAGATGGATAGACCATACTAGCAAAATGATATACATAAGGGACCAACTTTGTGGTTTCCGGTTTGGATACCTTCACTTACTGCTCCGGACAGCCGAGGTCGTCTTGCATCCATAACGCTGCGCTCCTGTCAGGCAGTCATCAAGATGTGATCTCTTCAGCTTATATTTTTGTTTGACTTGTGATGTAAATGCACTATTTCACACTTATGTGGGTTGAATGGAAGAAAAGTGTTAATCATTTATGTAAACTTAATATCCTTGCCCCGTTTTCGAGCATGGTGATCGTCCTGCTTTCCGACTGCCAGTCATACTTTGATCTCATCGGCAAACAGTAAGAAATTCGACTCTACGAAAACACCAGGTCCTAATTACAGAACAAGAATAAATTTGCCTCCAAAAGTGGTCATTGTGAAGCATCAAAATTTTATCTCAAAAATTGTCGGAATCTTAGCATCAATCCCATAACTACAGCGGTCACAGAAACAGGAGATTTCCGATGCATCCAATGATAGGGTTCATAATTCGGTATTTTATTAACCTCTGAAGAAGCATGCGGTGATCTAAGCAGTCGACGGCTTTGAAAACATCAAGGTAAGGGATATCAGTCCAGGATATTTTACCTACTTTTCGGTTTGACGCAAGTGCAATCAGCAGGTTGTTAGTAAACTACCAATGTTGAAGGAATTCCTGTTGAAGCAGTGCCGTAGTAAAAAAACATTTAAAATATATCCTAAGAGTATCAGCATTGACAGATACCATCAACCTTGAGAGCACCGAACGGTGAATTACCTGGCAACAACTGGCGGTTACCGAACAGCAAGCACCATTAAAATTCAGAATAATGTTATCCCGGTTACACTTCTCAGGATCCTGCTCCACAATCAAATCCCCTTAAATGAACCTGTGTTGGCCAGCCTCGGGTGAAATTTGTCAACTCGGGTGAAACTATGGGTTCAAAGCGATAGCTGTTTTCTTAGTAGGATCGCTGAACTCAAAGTGGGGCACGTGAAAATGGAGTCACGCTAAATGGATAATGCAGTGTGATTTCGCCCCAATTAGTTGCATATCCTTCATTGAAGGAACTGAGGAGTTGGGAGTTCTTTTGATATCCGCAATCTGAACAGCATTGTACGAATCAATTTAGCAGAGATTAAACGCTTAGTGGTCTTCACTGCGGTAGAGCAATTTGCGCAATTCCATTTCATATAGTTACTAATTCTACCTACCTTATGCATTAAGTCCTTGAAGCAAATTAGCTATTGTTCACGTTACTGAAGCAATAAGATGAAATGCATGCTTCTACCGGCTTTCTCTTCTTACCACACTTTATAAATTAGAGATTTATTTAGTGTTGCATGCTAACGGCCTAACTTTTATGGGAAGCTGTCTCATGGTTTAAGGTAACTTGTTAGCCAAGACAAGTTTGAACACGTATTGCATTAGGATCCAGCTACATAAGAAAGCGAACACGGCACACTCCTTCATAACTATTTCAGAGCTTGCTTTTGAGCCCAAAAAAGATAGTGAATGTTCAAGTATTGTAAGCTGTGAGATGGATGTTTTGTTGCACTCCTGCATGTTCCTGAGTGTTTCCTGTGAAAGCGCAAGCGAATAGTGCAGGTTTCCGAACCAGACAGTCCCAGTAGACTCCATTTGATTTTGAACATTGGTAAAAGATGCAGCATATGTGAGAGAATTACAATTATGCGAAACATTTTCCAACCGCGCTAAAGTCATTTTTATTTATTTGCATCATTAAGCCACTGCTCATACAACTTGCGCTTGATCGATACCAATCCAGGGAATTAATTAGCAACACGTTCACGGTTGACATTTTTGGCAGAACAAGTGTGAGCTTAGTATTTGCTATTTTGCGGATGTTTGTTTCAACTGTGTGTGCTATGGAAGTTGAAGCGCACTATATACTCCTTTTCTGAATAGGTTAAATGTAGGATGAAAAGAGCAGATAATGAGAGGGTATTTCGGACAAGGAACAAATGCTTAGAAACGAAACCCCGTCAGTGCTCCACGCAACTGTGTTACAACACTAGTATGCACAGGTGCATATTAAGTCGCTTTATTGCTTAAATTTTGAGGATGTTGTCAATGTTGCTTATAGTATGGCAAAGTATGATGTCACAAGATTGATGCGAGAATCGTCCTTTTTATGTTACTAGCAGATTTAGCTTCAATCTACCAGGTAAATAATGGAATCCTATGATGTTTTCGCTTAGCTAACTTTGGATAATTCTCCAATCGTCCAGACAAACTTTCGATCACACTTCTCACACCATTTGAGGCAACCTACTCTGGCTGCAAACAAACCGCTGATCGTCAGTCATGAAATTAAGTTCAATGCCCAAAGCTTGCTAGATAAGGAGAAAAAAAGAAATGCTGCACCTGTTGAAAGTTTATCCCACTGAAGTGTTCATGAATCGAACGTGCTGGTGCTTTTGAAATTTTCCGGACTAGGACAACTTAATTTTGGTCAGCAGAACTGGCTCTGATTAAACGCACAAATTAGTCATAAAATATCGGCTTACATTTCCTAGGGTGGACTTGCGTTGATCTAGTTCTGTTTGATTTGGTTTTCTGCAAATACGTTTAGTGTTTAAAGTAAAATAAACATAATGTTAAGAAATTCGGAAATGAAGCACAGGGTCAAAATAAGCTAAGAATATTCAAAATTACATCAAGGGATACTGCTGCTTTTCTTTGGATGTGCATGGGATTAGTTGTTCGTGTATAACGTGTAGACCCTGTATCCGGAGTAAGTACTCTGTATTTGATGACGAGTTAATTCTTAATGCTACTTAAGAATATAACACATTATCATGTACCAATATTACTAGCAAAAGTTTGCTAGTTGTCAACGCCAGTAAGCATATTTAATATGCAAAGCACTGAACCTGGATAACGACTACGATCACGCCACACGAACAATATTTTTATCCGCTTGTGATGTATTCAATGGGTATTCAAAAACGCCATGCCTGGCAAGCCGTGTGGACGTAAAATCAGTGGCTTGACACTCAAATCGTATTTAATTTCACAATTAAGCACACCCACTTGTACTTACACTCCGTCCATACGGCTTTATCAGCGCTGTTTAGTGCCTTCTTTCTTTCAGATATGGCTCGTGTAGATTACTTGTTATGTACATAACATATCTTTTGCACCGTTCCCCAAAGGAGTACAATTGTGGTTTTTTTCGTTTCATGAACCACATTGTAATATTTTTTGTTTCAAAAGAAAGCCAACTCAGAGGTGTACATGACGCTGCATCAACCGCAGCTATCGACTGACAGGCATAGTGGCTACTGGACATTTTGTGCTCAAATAGCTTAGCCGTTTTGTTTGTGAGTGAACTTGTCGCAACTTGGCTAGACGCACCTAAATGTTGACCTTGAACCTGCAGCAAATTAAACGCGCAGGCAATATGCACGCAACCGAATATGCTCGAGCATTGACCGGAGAAGTTTCGATGGACTCAATGGTTCATAACGACCAATCTAAGTAGACCAGATTAGTTTTGATTCTGTGCAGTATGTATGGTCACCCCACTGGAAAATATTGTACAAAACTATCACAGAAAGATGAAAAACTGCTGGCATTGGTTGAGAAACTAAAAAACAACAAAACTGATTCGGCTAAAGTAGAGTGACTGACAGCAAGCCACATTTTTTGCCTTAGCCCTGATACAAACTGCGGAACAGTTTTAGGCAGAGAGTTAAAAAAACGCACCACAAGGGGCTTTAAACGTCAATGCCACCAATTGCACAAATGCATCTAAAACAACCACCGTTAGTGCGATTGGAATAAGTATCATCGGGGGCAAGCCAACCCTCCAAAGGGTTCTATATTACAGAAGGGCGTCGAAAGTAGTACTGTTTGGAAAGTAGGTGCTACCAAAGGCAGTCAGGAACTTGGATTATCAACTACTCCCACTGGGCCTAACTTAAATGAAAAAGGTGAAGTATAATTATTCAGCCGCCACCGGTTTATACAGACCAACTAAGCAGTTGATTTCAGTCCGAGCTGCACATAATTTACCATCGGTAATCGGCATCAGCATTCCAGGAGTAAAGTCCAATTCCCTTAAAGGGAAACAACTCGATGATGTGAACCAGTGAAATTTTATACGTAATAACATAGGTGTTGTACTCAATTCCGCCACGTTGGCACGCTTTCCGGTCACCCAAAATCCAAGCACTCCGGCGAACCGAGATTGATCCGTGTTGTTTGGACTTTGCTAATGAAGCAGAAGCTGTTTTGTTATTAACAGCTCGCCTCCTGAATGGGACAGGATAGATTCGCAGCTTCTTGGATATTCCGTGGATCATGCGTAAACAGGAACAGAACGGATTGGAAGAGCGCAGGAAGGAATCCGTAGTCAGGATAATAATTTGGCAAGGTGTTTCCTGAAGCGCAGGCAATAACGACTCATCGCAGATCGCGAGTTTACAAAGTATGTATCCTGTTGATTGGAAAATCATGCAGTAATCCAGGAAAATGAAAACAAGAGTGTTGGAAAGCTAGTATGCTTGCCGCAGCAGACTATCTTTTGAGCTGCAGATCAAAGCAACGTCCCTTGCAAACACATGCGAGCTGCAACTAAGTCGGATTACTTCCAGACAACAGTTCGGATAACGTTTACTCAGCTAGCCAAATAAATTTACTTGTGCAATTCATACACTTTACACATAGAGAGGAGAAAATAGGTAATGGCGGGATCTCTGGTACGGAACAGATAAATTCATCATCACCCAGTCCAAAAGACAAATAATGGCTGCCTTTTCACCAGTTAGCACAACATTATACCCAAAACACACATCCCAGATTCAATGTTAAGAACAGCAAAACTTTCCTGTATGAGCACCAATGCACAAGGTCTCTTAACAAATTTGATGAACTGCGGCTACGCCAACCGTCATGTCTGGGACCACATATTCATAACGGAAAATTGGTTACACTCGGCAATATTTCACGCCGAACTCGCGATACATGGTTTACCCAGCTATTATGTTATAAAACATTAGACTGATTACATCACCGCACCATTCTTCTAAAACCGCAAGAGTGCGGAATGCGGTACCATGTGTTTGGATGGATCGGAAATTTGCTCCTTTAGTGGCGGCCTCAGGTTTCGGTTTGAAGCTCGTTTTCTGATCCCAATGACGTGGACTGCGGTGTTCCACAAGGGTTGGTGTTGAGATTACGCTTACTATTGCTCACCACTAAGGACTTCACGCATGTCATCGAGTCAAATTTCATGGCTTTGCCGGTGACATCCATATATAGCCAACAAGCGTCTGTCAGGAGGATTAGGATATGCTGCAAATCTACTTCGATTGACTCGGACAAGTGTATTGCTGCACATGTATATACGACAAGCGCACTTACCCATATACGCTTGGAGACATGTTGAACATCTCCTCACAGAAGTGCGACTATGTGCTGGTCTGACAATAAGACGTCGGTTGTTCTGCGCGGTACATGAAGGCATCCAAAAACGCAAACCAATATGTAGGCCTCTTACGAAGCGTTTTCGTGTGGTTCTATTCCACCATATTCCCCTAACCGCTTAATGCTTATGGGAAGCCTTTACGTAGAGTACGCCATCCAGGCATAGCTAACTAACTAAAACATGAACGGGTTGCGTAAGCGGTCATAAAGTGGACAAAATGTTTGTGAAGGGGCTTTTTTAACCTGCCAGGCCATCGGCAGATGAAATCCTTTGGAGAATACGGCTGAACTTATTGCCGATTACTGGGCAAGTTCACTCTGGCTTACCAGATGTCAATAACCCGATCACTCTTGCTGTCACCTTCTAAAACTTAGTCGCGCACAAAAGTGAGGATTGGCCGACTAAAACATGCCAAATACCAGAATTGGCTGGAATGCCGCAGGACTTATTATTCTTCTTCCAATTCGTCAACCGTGTAGAACGAGCACTTCCGACATTGGTCATTTCTGCACGCATAATTCCCGTCCCACATACGACTCGATGTTGTATTACACCGCCTACAGTACTTGATTACAGTTATGTTCATTTATTGATTATAAGAAGTAGATAAGCAGTATGCTAACAAACCCTCTCGAATTCGGTGTAGACGGATGTATTTGTGTATTAGCATTGCTAACATGAGCAAACCTAGTTATGGGATCTGTGTTGTGAAATATTCTACCCTTTAGAACCAGGTTACAGGATTACTAGTCGATGTCTTCTGTCCCAAGCGGTTTCTGCTCGCAAAGGTTGTATAGTCTGTGTTTGTTGCTCAAAGTAATAAAGCGTACATGCAGTTCCTGGGAAATAATTGTACTTAGCGTCCTTCCGTCATTAAAATACAGGTAGGTTTGTTTTCATGGGGTAAACCTTAGACGTACTTGATAAAACCTTTTTAATCATGGGGTTATATGGTTACTATTTTGCAATAAAATATTTCACACTCGGTCATGTGCAAGTTGAAAACCCGGCGGCTGTTTATTTATTGAACACTGCGATAAATGGGCGCAAGAAAATTGATCGCCTGCAACTAGAAAAATCAAAAAGGTCGTTCACTAAGATCCTATTATGGAGGTTCTTTAACTATACTTACACAAAATTCCGCGAGAATTTGTCCAAGGAGAAACTCACGGATCAACTGGTGCGGTGAGCCGTCAACACCGCGCACATTCAGCTGGAGGAGGAGGAATTTATGGTATACTTTGTCGAACGCTATGCGGAAATTGATGTCGATCGAGTCGATGGACTGCTATTAGTTTACTGCATGTAACCATAAAGAACTATTCAATGGCAAGTTCTTGATGTACGAATAGCCTGTTATTAAACTGCACTGTTCTTTTAACTGCTCTTTTAACACGAGCAGCTGTTGCAAACACAACTTCCCACTTATCGCAGCAACTTTTGCTAAAGTAGTTGTCAGAATATAGGCCTATAACTGTCTACCTTGCAGTGGTCACTGAATTTCGAAATCGGTCTTCCCACCTAACATGCCCAATCAGTTGGGAACCAACTTTCGGACAGTAAACTCTTGAACAGGTCACTCACAACAGGCGAGACGACCAATAAAGGCTTGCGGATCAAGGGGTCAAGCTTGTCAGGCCCAACTGACTTGGTGCTGTCAAGCTGTCGAATTGTTGACGTACCTATTCCGCACTGCAATCCAGCCTTTCCCGGTGGGTTACAGACACTGAGTCATTTGAAAACGCGGGAACATTATGTGCCGTCAATGCAGGCGAACACTCACGACTGGAGGTCAGATGTTGTCTCTCCAAGCTCTCTATCACTTGTATGTGCCTGCCGCCCTCCCTCACTGCTTCGTCTTCGCAACAATAAGGCTTCGGGGTGATCCTTGTTGCGGTTGACTGCGGGTCTTCGAAATGCATACGTTTGCTCCTTTCTGCACGGCTGAAAATGTTTTGCAAGTTTCTACGCTCGCGTTGTCGTCGATCGAGCCATTGACAAAGAACTTGCTCTGCAGTCAATGCCGTGGCCACCGAGCTAGCTTATCATGTTCTCTGTCGAACTAATGTGGCTTTACAGGTTCGACTTCTGGAGACTTGGGAAGCAAAAACCAGTTACACGGTGGGTATAACATTCTTTTTAACTGACCAGCACATCTCAACAAATATAGATTGCAGCAGAGACCAATCCAGTTAGTTTGCGGCTCTAGTCAGCCCATCGGCATTTGTCAATCAATTGTTGTAATCTGGTTACGGTGAGCAATCGAACAGTCGAGATTCACACTTTTCTGTTGCGCCGCATGTGTCTTCCTGATTATATTTTACAGCACCCACTCAAAGAATTTCTTATTTGCTTCGATGACAAGGGTAAATGTTCGTAATCAATTGAGTGATGTTCAAGTCTAGCCAAAATATATTACTATAATTCTTGGCTGCCCTCAATAGACCAACAACTGTGCAAAATCGTCATGGAAATGCATTTCATTTGAACTATTGAACAAACTTCCTTTTTGAGAATCCATCGAACAGTGTAATCTGATCAACCACCTAATTCACGTCACATAATAATAAAAAATAAATAAATGTATTTTATATGACAGTGAAAATGCAACATTCAAACCGCATGGATGATGATCCCAAGTAATAATGTCTTGATGAAACTGGTAGCTCAGTTAAAATTGCTTCACTATGTATAGGAAAATCAGGAATTATTTCATGAAGACAAGAATGAACAGAAAAAATTATAATTAAAGATGGTAAAAGAAAGCGTCGTTCTCTTTCCGAGCTCACATTCTTCCAGATATTTAAAGTTGCCTGTCAACTCTAGACAGCAACCGCTTCAGTCATTTCGCAAAGACGAATTAACTCAACGAAAGCTATTTAGCGGCTAAAGTAACTTCACATCCCCAAGTGCCTGCTGCATAATCTACAATTATCAAGAAGAATAGAGAGACCACGTAGAACCCCGGTTATTTGCAAAATCAAAAACGTAGCAGATTTATTGTGCGGTTCCCGGGATGTAGTAAATCGTATATATATACCCCTCGTCAGTGATTCTGGTACGTAGTACAGAAGGAGCAAACTTACCAGTTAAATCGCAGGAAGACGTACTCGAGCAAAACTCGCGTTAAGTATTTCTTACGAATATGTTAAATCCTTATGGTAGAATGCGTTCGATGTATGAGTGATTTGGCCGTCATAACCGGGCATTCTGGAATGGCCGGTGAATTTAAAATATGCAATTCTATTTGGTGAATTGACTTATGAAAAATCATTACCATGCGGAGGATGCAGCTGAGAGCCTAGGCTTAATAACCGTTCTAGCCTAGATAGTATGTGAAAGGAGTTATTATTTATTACCGCAATTTAAAGGATTTTTGACGCATGTAGTCAAACTATGGACATTGAGCATGACGCAACTACTGATTTTCAAAAGGCAGTAGATGCTACTTGATTAGTCTGTATTCGCCAAATCCTGAGGTTTAACCGAACCAATTACTCCAGGATCCGGCATGTACGCCTGCAATTGCAAACCAAATCCTTGAAAACTAGTTTACGATGGTTCCATGTAAGCGAAATGATCATGCGATATGGAAATTCAGAAATCACTAAGATTTCTTGTGAAGTGTAATCTCGCGCTGCACGTTTATGTGTTCCACAAAAGGTATTGTGAATAATATTGTAGTGAGCACTATCGATTTCTGTAGATTTGCACAGAAATTGAGAAGTATTAAGGGAATCTTAGTAATGATACAGAATAACATCTTTGTTGAGACTTGGATTTCAATATTTTAATAGATCCGCAGTTAAAATCTTCAATACAAATGCCAACTAAACGATAAGTAAAGATTTACTTTAAAATTTGTATATACTTAAATCCATAGGCACTTGTATTGAGCGTTTGGGAATTCAACCGATGGCAATGAAACGATGACATTGCACTGTAGCAAATTCAGAAAAGCATTAGTAATTTATCCAGAAGACTGTCGTAACTGTGTCAAGACGTCTGGATTACGTTCAGCAACTAAAGCGCCAACGCAACAGTGTAGGTTATTATCCCGATGGAGGAGCTTCGCTTACACACATCGGAAAAAAGCACCCCCTATACAGACCCGTGTTTTTATTACACAGTATTATGAGTTAATGTGTTGCATAATATTCACGCCTAATTGAATCGTAATTTACATGTAATTAGATGAACGCTTTACACCCAAATGACCTACTCACACCTCCAAATTGTGAAAATGTCATGGATCCTTTTAGTATTTAATGCGGTTTGTCAATGCGTTTCTGTATAAATTGGCGACAAGCCGACTGTCAAATGGACCATGCAAAAGTTCGGCTTAGAAAGATGACTCAAATTCTGAATATTTATGCCGCCTATTTGACAATAATATCTACTTTGTAGCATTCGAAATTGTCAGACTTTTGTTCATGCTGACGGCAGACAAAGTCCAGTAGAAACGAGAGTTGCTGCTGAGGGATAAACACAGTGCTATATCATGCAATAAAATTTAAGTTGCATGCATTTAACAAACAAGACATGATATTTTACTACTTTATTTTAAATTACTGACTCATAAACTGTTTTTTGTGCTAATGAACGAAACGTTATAGTCTGTAACCAAAGTAACGAAGCTTTCTACAATTCGGCGTGCATTCCAAGTAACTATACGATTTTGATTAATCAGCGAATCCCTTTTATTCGATGAATAATGTCCATAACAGCTTCTTTGCTGGTTCGGTCCTCAAACTGTGTCGACAACATCTCTCCTCGATGTTACCCTTGTGCGCATCTAGGGAACACAGCTCATGGCTGTAGATGCCGACAGCCAGCGTGTATGTGAGATAATTTGATTTGCTTGCTACAGTTATTCCATTGTCTGTCACTGACAAATGAAATGATTTGAGTAAGATATTCGGCCAGACACCTCGTCCTAGTTGAACAGTATCTAGTTCATGGTCATAACTTTCCGTTTACAAGCGTGGTAATCTTTAGCATTTCTTCTTGTAAAACGTGGTTACTAAATATTTTACTGCTGAGTGAATAACAGAGAGTGTATAAAGTGGACAGCACCATTACTGAAGCGGCAGCATTTTACTTTTTCTGGGACAACAAATTAAGGGCAGTAATTTTAGTTTGTTTAGCTAAAATGACCAATAAAAGCCAAACTGGCTTATGTATCCTAACCCTAACTTTTAGATTTAGTCATTATCGTGTCAAAACAAATACACCTTGTTATATAAATGATTTAATTACCATCTACTTATGTCTTCTCATTAGAGGGAAGCGTTCGCTTTGCCAGCTCAATTTCCGACGACTCACTTAATCCGTATCTGATTTTTCTTCCTTTTCCCTCGGGTTTTGTTGCTTTTGAAGTGCACTTCCATCAAACGTTCGGGTTTTGTGCGTTTAGCCCGGCCAAGATTTTACCATTTGCAACTTAGTTTCCCTCAGAGATTTTACCCAAAAGCAGGTTATTTAGTGTGCATTAATGTTTATCCATTGTGTCATCGCTGCGCTTGAAAATACTCTCGAAGGTGGGATAATCACGTTGCTTTTCATAACTATTCCGGGTAAACACTGCCAGTTGGTGGATGCTCCAGCAGATGGTATACTTTATGACTTTGAATCTTCAACCAGTTATATTGGTATCTTTCCAAACAGATACATACATAAAGATAATTAGGAGATAATAATAGAATTATAAGGAGTACGTTTAACCATTCCATGTTCTTAGCTATCTACCAACAACTGTACAATAGTATGTGCATTGAAGTATTTTGAAGTTGTGATATAAGGCCCGCAATAATTTAATCTAACATTCTTCAGATTCAACTACTCTAAATGCATTTTGTTGTGGCTCAACTTGTGTCAGATTGATGTCCGTTATGACTTCTGAATGATGAAAGTGAATGTATTCTGGGGAGGCTAAGCTGTAATGCAGGAAAGTAGGTGAAATATATAGGTCCGTCTCAAACAGCGACTGAAAATTAAGCAAGCTTGTTTGCATGCTCTAGTATAAGCGAGACAAACGGACTTTGTCCTTGAGTGAAGTAGTCACAATTACTTAACATGGGCAAAGCGTTATTTCTTTTCCATGTAGTGCTTTGCAATTTCCTAGCTCTTTTATCGCTCCCTTGCGTAGTACCGCTAGCGAAATTCAATACATTATATTTCGTTGTGCAGATTTCTTCATCATAGATAGCTCCAAGTTTGAATCGAAGCGCTTAACAAGCTATCTACTGTTAGGGAATTTTATTGTGGACGATAACGGCTGCTTCTGTAGTAATTCACAGCAAATTTAACCTATAAATTAACCGTGCGGCGTAGAAACAAGGTTTTGCATAGACCATTCATTAGTCGTGAAGCATTCTATAAATGCTCATAAATGTTTCCTGGAAAAAGAATAAATGTTCGTACATATACAGGTAGCAATGGAAAAGTTTGGCTTGACAATGTATTGTCGGCTTATCATTGCAAGGAATGTAGTCTGATGCGTGGCGCTAGTACGAATGTTGGTAATAAAAAAGAGTATAGAAATTAAGTAAAAATGTTTCACTGGAAACATAAGAACGGATACATTTGAGCAGGTTACCTGTAAGAATAATTAGCGCAAGTTGATTAGGTCTTGGTGAATTGATCCAGTAAAAGCCATAGAACCCCGTGTGAGAACTATTATTTTGAAAATTTTTGGACCCAGTTTCAAGGGAGGTGACATCTTTTACGATGACGAAAGGGAAACTAGCAGAAACATTACAGAGAAAGTCCAAAAGTCGCTTATCAACCATCAATTTAGCATGCTCTCGCAAAACTATGGAAAATATGTCAGCAATCCCAGCATGAGTTCTTTTGATTAGAACGATAGGTGGAATATCGTACTCACATTTATCAAACGGCCAAGCACAAATAATATGTACTTAAATCACTGCATTATTTCACTCAGAATATTCAAAAACTTGTATATATCATTTGTGACCAAGATTACGACATATATATGATCTGGATTTTCTTGATCCCATAAACGACTCTGTAAAGTAAATTGAAGAAGCTAACTAGTTTACGGATGTGGTAAATCTCTTTATCAAAGCTGGTTAGTTTTTCTTTATTAAGATTATGTAGACGGTTGCAGCACTAAACACCCACGATGAGCAGTTCTAACTTGAAGCCAATCCCGTTGGATTAGTCGACGATCAAAGTACAGCAATACGAATGGAAGACTTTACATGAAATAATACAAAATATGGGTGTTGACAGCACATTGAAGACTCCAGTCAGCAGGCGTTAATTTTTCCCCATAGATTTTGGCGCAGTCCAAGGAATTACGTAATGCCCTTATAGTGAGCTCGAGATTCCCCCATATGACTGTGTAAACTATTCTAAAATATATTAAATTATACCTTTCTTATGTATTAGGAAATTAGGCGGTTTGCCTGTTGGAACCTTGTTCCCGTATTTTTTTAAACATGAACTTGATCTCCGCTTTTGGTGCGCGACTGGACTGCGAACGACGCTCCGTCCACGCACTAGACGCCCAACTACATCCTCCCTAGCTGACCCTCTTCTTGTGCCCTATTTTTAGCATTAGTTAACTCTCCTCTCGTCCAATGAACTTTTTCCTAGCTTATATTCTATGTCCCACCCATTGCTTTTGGTTGGCCGTCTAGTTTCTTAACGCACAATCATCGCGCTATAACCTGCCCCAACCTTGCAGCTAAACATTAACTCACCATGCTCATGGGTTCACACAGGCAAGCAAGTCATTCGAAGTATTTACACGTCATCTATTTGTCTAAACTTCTAGCTGGAACGGCATTTCACGAAACATATTTCAGTAATTTGGGTACTGTATCACTAAATTAGACAAAAATAAAGCGAAGCAACAATCTATACATTTAACGCGTTCATAATTTTATGGTCAAATATATCTAATGAACTACGCGCTAATTGCGCGAAACAATTCTGGTATGCTTTGGAAATGTATCTTTTGTTATTCCTTTGTACTGTTCCAATAATGCGAAAAATCGCTAAATACCTCATTCTGAATGTGTTTCCAATAATCTGAATCCTCGCTTTGCACAATACATTTGTTGCTTCCAAATGTTTTCCATTTTCGACCAGCGAAATTGTTTAGAACTTAAAGTATTTCAAATTAGTGTGAATTTCGCGTGGAAAACGAGCTTAGTTAGCACTGATAGATTTGCCTAAACAACAGAGCAATTTAACCCGGTTGCAGAAAATGTGGGAGCTGTCAATCAGCTTTCAAAGGCCCAGTTGCGAAGCTGTTCCGATTAAAGTTTTCCATTATCCTAAGTCAAATTATCTTACAATGTATTCATTTAGTAGATAAATTTTCTTATGGAATAACCCGTAGGCGTTAACTTATGTATCAACAGGCGATAATCCATTAATTCCTTCGCGGTTCATTGACCAATGTAAAAATATGTTTGACTATCAGAGGCCGGTTTCAAATTTCTACAACTAATTGACCGGTACATGAAAAGGTAATTCGACTACCTTAATGTTTGCACTTGATTAGTAGTGGTATTTATGTTTTTTACCCGAAACCAAGCATGTTAGACCAAATATTAACCTCAACAAATCGACAATTCAACATAATCTTTGTAAGCACTGACAGCAGCCACTCCCTCAAAAGTGAGTGTGCCCGATTTCAAACACGAAATAAAAGAAGTAGGTGCAAATGCACCAGTAATAGATTCAGCCATGTTTATATAAGATCGGTCGGTATGGTTGTTGGACAACTTTTCGCTTTTGACACTAAAGCTCTGACAGGCCAGGTGAACCAGTGCGCAATTACAGTGGCATTTTACAGTGAACAAGAACGATAACCGCGTTACTCGACACTTGAGCCAAGGTGGCATTACAATGAGAGTTCGCAATGCTACCTCAGGTGGATAAATCACAGTGGGATTAGGCCAGGTTTTCTTTTGCGCTTCAAGGCATTGACGGATAAGCCCATATTGGTGAGAAATGAAGTCGAATAGCACTTTCCAATCTGATCCATGCATCGAAGCTCATCTGACTGGCCGCTTTAAGATCATTTGCCACACAGTGAAGAGCTTTTAGCCCTCTATTATATTCACACATATCCTCGATTTTGCAATTTCCAACGCCTCGGCAATCAGTCGCTCCGGCGTTGACCCTATACATTACTTACTGATATCTGCCTTGTCCGCTCAATCTGGTGAACAGTGTCTAATAAAACGACTGTACGCATTTGTGCATAAGCCAAACAGCGAGAGTGGTACGCACGCGAATTGCATAGCGCAGAAGGCGCACTTCAAGTCTATTAATAAACGTGTTTCAGTACCAGGCATTATTACGAGACTCGGCCACTTCTTCGAATTCATAAGACAAGCATCACCAGACAGAGTTTAATAACGTAGTCATTAGGGGTTTTATTCAATGAAAAAACTAATAAATGAACTATTCTCGACTTCACGAGACGCTTTATGAGACATGCTCATGATAATACAAACGCGTAACATAAGTAATGGTAAAGAAATGTTTCATGTTAGCCAGTACATACTGGTTATATGTCTGTATGTATGTGTAGTATGTAAATGGGCTCATGTGTATCTCATCATGTTAAGCAAATTTGTAAATATTACTGTGAAGTTGTGACTGTTCGGCAAATTCGCCATTATCAGAATGGATCAGATGAAATCTTTGTAGAGTTGACGTTCGCGAAATGGAGAAGATCTTAGGGTATGACATTAAGGAAGGGCTTTATTTTGTGGTGAGTCATATGCGCTACGTCACAGTGTTATTAAGCAGACATATACGGCATTTTATTGGGAGAACGCTGCAGCCAAACTATTACCTTGAGCGAGATTAACCCGGACCACCCAGCGGTCACCAAGTGGAGATTGTTCGGATAACCAACAGCAGCGGTTGATTGCCGAGGCGTTGGAATTTGCAAAATCGAGAATCCGTGTGAATAGAATAGAGCGCTAAAAGCTCTCCACTGTGTGGCAAATGATCTTAAAGCGAATCAGCCAGAAGAGCTTCGATGCGTGGATCAGATTGGAAAGTGCTATTCGACTTCATTTCTCACCAATATGGGCTTATCCGTCAATGCCTTGAAGCGCAAAAGAAAACCTGGCCTAATCCCACTGTGATTTATCCACCTGAGGTAGCATTGCGAACTCTCATTGTAATGCCACCTTGGCTCAAGTGTCGAGTAACGCGGTTATCGTTCTTGTCCACTGTAAAATGCCACTGTAATTGCGCACTGGTTCACCTGGCCTGTCAGAGCTTTAGTGTCAAAAGCGAAAAGTTGTCCAACAACCATACCGAGCGATCGTTTCAGAACCTATCTGAACTCATGACTTTTGTTTGGTTCAAAGTATCTTCGAAATTTGACACTAGTAATGGGCTTACATAAAGCTCCCATGCTGCTGTGTGTCCGGTGTTTGGAAGTTTCCAGGAGCCCATGTGATAGGGGCTCGCTTTGATGTAACGACACGTAAAGCCAATCTTCCTCGGCGAAAAAAGGAGCGACTAAGTAGAGATAACCTGTAAATTGTACCCGAGGTAGCATATTGTATTGACTTTCTAGCCGTATCGTTTTGATAAAGAGTTAAGCTGCATTGAAGGTATTTTTATGGGACTAAGAATGTTTTCGATTGTCGAAACTAAGTGCTGGTCACCGAAAATCGCTAGCATGCGTACAAAGTATTTGGAAAATAGGCAAACACTATGGTTCGAACGCAACATGTCATTTTTATCCGGCTTCAGCAATAACATACGCACATTTTTAAAAAGAAGGTGATAAAGATATTCACTAGCCGTGAACGTGTTATTGCGGTACTCTACTGGTTGACATCATAGAAACCACATACCTACCTATTACTTTCACCCTACAAGGTAAAATAGCTAAATGTTCAGCCTGAATTTGCGGAACGAGATGGACGGCTCTACGCATTTGCAATAATTGGTTATATTATAATACTGCAGCTAAGCGTTTACATGTAAGGGGAATTCGTTAGTTGGCAATGGGTGTAAATTAATGTCTTCCTTAACAAAGTTAGGGAGCCTAACTAAAATTATGCACATTATTATATTGCACATGTTAGACGAAACTTTTGGGTGATGATGGATGTTGTCTTTGTGTGTGCGATTCCACTTTAATCGTCATTACTGGTGATGCTGCACTACCAAGGGAGCAACGCAGCTCATTAAACGCCGCACAATTGTTGCATGAATGGCTAAAATTACTTTTCTTAACCAAATATCAGCTCTGAACATAGCGCATATAATCTTTCATGATTCTACTCCATCGATATTTCTTATCAACAAAGTAGCCAATTTAATTAGATGTACAGATTTTATCTGCAAGGACAGGGTAGAATACATGCCTGCATTGTATCACGTCTGACAAAAGTTTCAATGTCTTTATATCTTGTCTTCCGATTATAAAAGAATTCATTTAAATAGCAAGAAAAATTATACTAAAGCTTTGGCCATGTACTTATAGGCCGTGATAGCGTCGGGCTAAATTGTTTACTTCACCTAAATGATAATGTCCGCATGCGACATTATTACTCCTGCCAATTAGCTTTCAATTAAATTTGTGTTCGACAATTTGTAATTAAAACTATCAATTAATCCTTTTATGGTGCACACAAAATTGCAAACGTAGTGTAACCTCGGTTCAGTACACAACAAAGATATCTAAAAATAATAGGAATAAAAGCCTTTCTGATTAAGATAGACACCGAAATTGCTTAAAGGTAATTTCAGCGCATCACTGAGGTATCTAATAATGAATGGGTTATGATTAATAGATATACAAACGGGGATGTGACCTATTCTGAAACACCCCTTAAATGTGATTTATTATAGGAAGAATATCATACGTTTGCTGCGAACATCCACTAGCTCTCCAGGGATATCCTTTTGTGCAAATCCTTTTCACCTCATCAAACACATTCCGTAGTGTTCGTTATACTTACTTTGCACTTTCACAATGTCATCACTGGTTATATCATACTAAGCTTCATGTATAGCTCACCGGAATACGTAATGCTCTCTATTCTTTCTGCTTAGTTTCTTCTCCTTGAAATAGTTTTACGTATTGTCTAATCTTATCCAGACCTACTACCCAAATTTGCTACACCGTTTTATAAAAATAGTGCATTTAGAGATAAGTAATCGGACCATCTATGACTGCATCCGCGTTAGGCACAGGTATAACAAATGACGCCATTTTTTGGGTTTTCGCTACCGAATCGCAATGTTGTTGCGGATCTGTACGGCAATCGAAAATTGTTGATGGTTTTATCCAATTTCTTTCTGTCGTTTTGTACCCGTTGGCTAATTTTCAGTCTACGCCTCCAAAAACGTTTCCTCCTAAATTACTTAAAACAACACATCTAACATTTGGGGTACATTTTGCAGTCTAGAGTACATGAACACTTTGGACAATTATCCAAAAAAGAATCACCCTTGAAAATGCTTGCTAAGTGAGTAATTTAGTTATTAACTACCAGTTGCTAGTATATAGATACTTCATGTTTTGTCCCATGTACTAGTCAGGAGAGTGAGCATAGCTAAAATTTCTTTTGCTCTCCTCCAAATTTACGTAGCTGAGCTTATCAAAGGGCACCTAATATCAGGGCTACAGGCGAAAGTGCATATGCGCCAGCTATATATATATATATCTTTGGGTTTATATCTTTGGGTAAACATAGAAACAGTTCAGGTCAGCTGCGATGATATGTTAGTGTTTTTTCTTGTTTAAACGGCTACCGCTATTGCAGGATGCCATATGGTTACACCGGAGACGTAGGATGAGAGACCATAATTAAAAGCCTACTACCGCAGCAGTCTCCTCAGATACATCTACCAATGATCGAGCATCAGTACACCGATTGCAGCCATGTTAGTTGTACGAAATGTTGCCTAACGTTTAGAATACCTTTTGAAGGCCTGGTATTTTACAGTGGGTACTTAATTATCACGATATTAATATGGTCGTACCGAAGTGGCCATCAACGAGTGCGTGACAGCATTCCGTATTCCTGCTTAATTAGAGCAAGCGATATTTTTCGGGAATCCGTACGTACCGAGAACAGCAAACGATAGAGCCCGTTTAGAGTTAAGCGGTGGCATGGAGAGAATGCGGTTGACGCCATTGCATTCTCACACAGCGCGACGTATATCAACTGCAACGCCGACTTTACCTAAAGAAGATGGCGTATAGTATACCCAATAACCGTAAGTTATGGTTGTTTTACTACACCTTCAGCACCATCCTACTTGGTAATTGTTTTGGTAGTATTTGTTGTCGTATTCCCATAATTGCCTATATACACTGCTGGTTCCCACTTAAGACTGTTACGTAGGTTCACTTCTAAAAGTGAACTTATCATGAAATAATTTTGAGTGCTGCCATTTGCACGTGAGATTTCTCGTACTTTGACCAAGGTGGCTGTTGTTAACACCAATTCAGAGTGATGCACGTTCAAGGTAAGTTCCTCTACGAGGGTTACTTTTTCCCATTCAGTTTGTGGTCGATCATAGACTGGTGTGAACTGATACATGTATGTTATTTTACAGGATTTGCACTGTCATTATGCAGTAACCAAGATAGAGGCTAACGTAGCATGTGATGTGCTTTGTGGTCTCTGTCAAGTTAAACATGACTTACTGTCTGTCGTTTGGACGTGTATTTGTAACATGAGTGCTCCCTTGTTGTAGGTAATGCCTGAATACGATCTTTCTGAACCTTGACTAGGCGCTTACCTGCCTAACGCTCGCCATCTCGAATATACTGGCTCCAGGAGACTGCTGCGCTACGGGCTGAACTGTACACGTGATCGTGTTTCCTTTAAATAGTGGTTCAATGCATCTGGTGTGGAAGGGATATTTTGCAACAATCGCCGTTTGTTCGCATGATTCCCAAAACAGATGGACAGGAATGCTGCCGCTGTGTATGTTGATTGAGCATGCACTTGCTCCGTTGCTAATCGTGGCTCCCTTTCCACATGCACACCTGCGCAGTGGTGCGTGGATGGAACAATGCGAAGTGCAGCGTAAGCCACTCATGGTCCCAGTGTAGGCGCAAGCGTATTGCGGACGATCCCATAGAGGCCACGGTGACAAGCGAATCAAATCTTATACTTCAAGTGATCGCATTATACGTGGTCTTAGTTGTTAAAAACTACACAATTAGCTTGAAAAACCTGTGGCTAACGTGGTTTAAATACAAGCAGCGTACAAAGAAATAACCTCAATATTTTCAGCCCATGGACACCAAGTTAATGTTGATATTAAAGATAAAATTGCCCAAATGGACGATTGTATGCTCTTTAATATAAAAATGAGATGGCTTTGTACAATATATTGTATGCTGTCTGCGGATTTCGCACAAAGCTGTAGAGCTCCAGATGTTTGGTGAACATACCTGTTACATGTCTCGTAAAGAAACAATTGCATTCAAGGAAGACATTTTACTTTTTCGGTATATATGAATGCATTATCGTCACCGAGATATATTTTATCCATTAGGTAACATAACACGCTTTCAGATAAGCTCCTTTACGATTTAAATATTTTCTTGGAAACAGATGAAGTTAAAAGCCAAAGATTGATGAGTATATAGTCGGACTGCCATTAATACACGGAGAACAATGGTGGTAGAAAAATAAAGGTTATTACGTAACACACCGCCAAAAGAATCGACTTTCTCGGTTTTCCATTTCAGTTGCATGGGAGAGAAGTCAATTTTTGCGTTAGAGCAACCGAAAAACGCTTCCTAAGGAGCAATTATAAATTTGTCAGACACTTCTTCAGTTTTAACGCCCTTTCAATATAATCAAGTCTTTGGACTACCAAGGTCAGGGAGTGACAAAGGATTCCTGCTAGGTTTTGACTTCAATTGAATTCAGCCGCAAGTAAGCTTTGACGAATACCAAATTAAGAAAGCCCTGGGAGAACGAAAATACTAGGTATATAATATTTAAAATTTTCGTACATAATTGTAACGATTATTTACAACCTTATCTAAGTTAATCGAAACCACCGAGAAGTGTTTCATGCGATTTTCAACGAATGCCCCTATATTATCATTTATCAAACAACATAGTTAATTCGCAATGAACATAATTTATGCTGTCATTTTTACTGCTTACTCAGAAGACTCTTCAATGTGCAAGGGCTAAGCTGATTTGTTTTATTACATCACCGTTTGTTCCACCTAATTTGGTAAGTGTTATCCACACTATGAGTCAACCAACGGTCGTCGCTCCTTACTTAAGTATTCTCGCAACTGCTTGAGAACTGATAGATCATGTTTGATGAAGGAAAAGCCGAATAATTAATCTGACGAACTTGTAAAACTGTTATCCCGGTAGTGTGCGTGAGGCGCAACTGGGCAGTTGTGTATGTGCGCATTGCGGCGGGTCTGAGTTTATGCCCGATATCATTTGTCACATAGTTCCCCTTGGGCGGCAGAACCAAATAGACAGCTTTCTTCTCTGCTGTATGCACGCGCAGTTTCTTCTTGGGGGGTCTGCTGTAGACTTGAAAGAAGTTTTCGATATATCCGTTCGATAATATGGTCGTCTGCAAAAACTACTCTTTAGCTTCCAACATCTCCGAGCTGAACTTTCAGCTGGCTTCGTCGAAGAGCCTTTTAACTAGGCCGCGTTTGCATGCAACCGTGACGAAGCTAGGAACAAGCATATGCGGCCTACTCTCCAGCTTGTCTTGCGGTAAACCTTGCGCCGCAGTTTATTTCCTTAATGGGGATATAGAATAGTGGAAAGCTGCTGTGTTGTTTCATCGCATGTTATACCGATAACCTATGCTGAATTAAATGCAGACTAGTTAAGAGCTGGGTACATTGTTCGCTGCTGAGGTATACCAGAATATCACCCACATAACGTTGGTACAACTTTGCCTCAACAATACAGGGATCAACGTGCATTTCGATCCTACAGAGAACGCTATCTGCCTAAACCGGTGCTATAAGGTTGCAAAGTGTGACTACATCTATATATTTGTATATCATACCATTAAACTCGAAGCGTACACTTTATGTGTACAATGGAATCACGTTTCGCAAATACCGCAAAGAGTAGTCCACATACATATTTCGACTCCTAAGGAAAAATCAAAAATATTAAAATGTTCCGTGAGCAAACCCATTGCGAGCCACGTTTTAGCAACGGAGCCGGCCCACACTCGCTCAAGCTACACAGCAGCAGCATTCTTGTATATTTAATGTAGGAGTCATACGTATCAGATGTACTTAAGACGGTGGATGCGCCCTAACACGCTTCACAACGGTTGCAAGTAACCATTATTTGAGGCTAGCAAGGTGACGAGGGCAAAGAAATCCGTTTCTTCACGAAAATATTAACAGTCTCCCGAAGCCAACATAATTACGGTTAATGATGTCAAAATGGTAGGCAACTGCTAACATTTAAACATAAAGAGCTACTCCTTTGACTTAAAACAAACTATACAGAATTCGATTGGAAATAAACGCACAAATGATGCGCAATACTTCGCAGCATAACAGCAGTGACCAACTCGATGGTAGTGGAATAATGTCATTCCGGTAAAAAATGGCTTGTTCATCTGGAACCTAGTGTAACCTAACTGCGATGACGAATCATGAGACGACACAAAATCGCAGTGGTGTATAACGTTGGATATTATGGTCGTCAATAAATCTCAGTGGCGCAAATGCTGTTTTCTTTTTCATCGATATGTTAGGGCCCAATCAAACGCATAAATCTCAAAAACCCTCAAAATATCGCGTATAAAATTCAAATACTTTGCCTTTTGCTATTGCATACACATATGTGTTCTGTTTACAAACATTGCGCCATCCAACCCATGTAAGAAAAAGAAAACAGCGCACTGCAATGGCAAAAGAACAAGTGGTCGGATTTTAAACCAGATTTTTGGATATTTTTTTGAGCTTCATGCATTTGTTTGGGCATTAACAAATAGGTGAAACACTAAAACCCCTATTGTGAGACTGATATCTTTTGCTGACCATAATATCCAACGTTGTTAGTCACAAGATATTTTGTCGCGTGTTTCCCAGTCTGGAAGGCACGTCAGTCCGACAGATACTTGGCTTAAGATTGTCTTCTCGATTCTTTTTATCCACGTCATTTCCGTCTACCGCGATACATTTTTCAATCGAATGCATGAAGCGCAACTAACGCTCACGCGGAAAGCAATTGGCTGTCATGTGTGAATCATGATAGAACCAGTGCATGTGTTGTAAAGTTATAATGTTTTGCAGTGGACATCTATTCGCCCCAAGGACTTCTGTGTTGCTTAAGTAACGTTGCCACCACCCACGAGCCAGCCTTCTCAGGCAACAGTTGCCAGAACTGGTATTCATGTCACATCTCCCGAGCGCGCATACCATGTTACAGCCGTAAAAATGCACGGTAGGGACGGAGACGATGTACACCTGATCCAGAACTTAAAGCTGATATGGCGACGACACCATAGGTGTTTCATTTCGAACAGTGCGAGCAGACCTTTGCGATAATTTGCATGACCTCATCTCCAAAATCGTCGCTAGCCGTGACGCAGCTAACTTGTTAAGTGAAACAACTATCTTGCTTCAGAACGTTACCAGCAATGGTGATGGCAGGCACAGGCAGCTTGCATTGTTTGAGAAGTATTCTAAATTTGCCTAGAGTGAAGCACAGCCCATAGCTGGACACAACTATTGTTATGCGGTATAAAGCTATCTGTACGGCCTGTCGATCATCCCCGATCATATGCTTTCATTTTGTTAGGGAGAAGTCCAATACCGCAGTCTTTGTCTTCTTCCAATGTTCTTTGTACGACCACGTCCATGGCAAATTTGAGGAGGAAAAATGAAATAGGGTCAGTCTGGTGAACACGAATACGAACAGCAAATGTAGAGGAAAGCCTGCCGTAAGACTTAACTTTACTCGACGTGTGACTGAAAATTTGCTTCAGGATGATTTCAAAGTTGTTAAGCATACCTCAACATAGTTGTTAGTTCAACAACGCTAACCAATCTAATAAATCAAATGACGCTTATATGTCCAAGAGCACTAACATTGTTGGCCATCGGCGAATTTGACGGCGTTCAAGCACTTAGCGAAACGTGAAAATTCGGAAACCTCTGTCGGTAACAAAACTAGCTTGCTCCTATCATGATATTATCTGTCTAGTCATTAAATGACGGCTAAGTAGGCCTGACACGAAATAAGAACGACTTCGGTTTTGTGAATTAGAAAAGTATATTGCTTTCAAAAAATATAAGCAGCTTTCCCTACCGTGGTTAAACAATTAAGTTATATTTCTTGAGGCAAACTCGTAAGCTTTACCTTGTGATTTCACTCAGTCAACGGCTAATAAATATCAGTTTCTAAGTTTCTCAACTTAGACACAAATGACGACATGCTTCACATGCACAACTAAGTGCTATGGAAAACCATCCTTGCTTTCCGAAAAGTTAATAAAGGTAAACTACATATTTTCTTGGTTACATTTCAATATGCAGTTCCCGTACATCGTTGCAAAATAACGACACAAACTGAATTTGGTCAGGCTCGCAGCAGACGCATTAGAAGAGGCGAGGTTTGCAATAGATTTCTTGTAAATCATAGGTTCATCCGGTAGAATGAAGTATGTCATATTCACCAGTTGATTCGTAACTGCTAATTGGAGATTCCGCTTCTTATCCATAACTTCAACAGCAGTTGCTCTAATCCTAGTTGCCAGAGTATGCACAAAGATGAGCATAATTAGTTTAATGTTGGATGTTTTTGAGTAGGGTAAAGTTTAGTCCATTCAGTACTTCCTTACGTCAGCTGCACACTAAAGAAATATATTGCTCAATGACACTCATCACTAAATTTCCCTCAAAGGTAGGTAGTGCTATTTGTCAAATATTTCCAAATATGCAGTACTCTAATTACTCTCCGCGTCATACGGTGCGAACATGATAAGGGCAGAGCTACATTTCCCAATGTGTACACCGAACTTTGATCAAAATGAGAACTGTATTTCATATGCCGTTTTGTCGCAACCGATCAGTAATACGTGTAGATAATGTAGTGATAAGATTTAAAGATGCATTAGAAAATGCTTTCCCCTGTATGTTGTGTTGTACACAATGTTCTTTTCATTAAGCTAAAGTAGGCGCACACCACGTAGGCAATGACAATGTCATTATACAGTCGGGTTTAATGTTTAGTCGGTATTGATAACGCTAGACTGGTCATAAATTAGGCACCGTATACATATCGACATCTTTGGCCATCCTGAGTTATGTTAGCTGTGGTAGTGCGATTGATGGACCACATGTAAACTAACAGACTGCGCACACCGTGTGCCCAGAGTCTCGGAGGAAAACGATCATGCTCTTGGTGACTATTCTAGCGGTCCACTGGTAAACTGTTGTAAAAGAAAGTAATGTTTGTCTCCAGCTATAACTTGCAGGCTGCATACTAGAATTCATAAGTTAGCAACCTACAACTTTTGACCGTTTAAATTTTATGTTCACACACAGGAACTTAGTCTGTGCTCCGACGTACTAGTGTAATTGAAAGAGAATAGACAGTGCAAGTTATATCCTACTCTACCTATTACTGCATTACTTATACCGAATTATTATTTAGTAATTATGACGAAACACCATCACAGCCCTTAATCGTTTTCGTGCCGCTAGCCCGGATTCCTTCCCACCTGCACTATTTAAGGATGGAGGTTAGGTCCTCTGCAAAACACTGACCTCCCTATTCGAATGTACCTAGAAGAAAGAGTACGTCCCGGCTATCTGAAGCAAATCGATTGTAGTGACAGTATGCAAGAGGGGCAGTTGCACAGACTGTTCTAACCATAGGGTATAAGCCTAACTGCAGTTGTGACAATTTTATTGGTCACAATGCTCATTGGTCGCCTCATTCTGGAACTGCAGTCTCGGATTAGGGAACAGTAGGTAGGTTTCCACCAAAAAGTAGCTCTATGGACCATATATTCAATCTGCGGCAGGCGCTAGAACATCGCGACGCATACCGCAGACCGACAAAAGCTGTATTCTTCGATTTCAAGTGTTCTATTCAGTCGATCAATCCATCCTTTTCGAAATACTGGCGTAGAAAAATGTTCCCACGAAATATGTGAGCATCCTACATGCTCTATACTCGAATAATCCAGGCCGCGTGAGGGTCCTCGGTGACATGTCGAATGGCTTTTCGACAACAATTGGCGTTCTTCAGGGTTGCCCGCATTCCTCATTTGTGTTTAATTTCGTCGTGGATGTTAGCATGGTGTGTTGTTTTGCGGAATCTCACGAGGTAATTGTTGAGGTCCGGCCGGGTAAAAGAATAGCTTATCTTGATTACACGGACGATATTGCGGCGGCGCAATCAACCGTAATTAGGCTCTCTAGAGTGGCCCCATTATTTGGTAAACGCTTCGTGCCTACAAAGTGCAAAGCTTTGCTGCAGGACCACAAGCCAATTGATGACCACTTGACCCTTGCTAACGAGGAAGTCGAGCTGGTTGAGAAATTCACTTATCTTGGCAGTCGCACTAGCAACGATGGCCTGATAAAAACTGACGTCAGCTCACGCGTTACAAACGCCAGAACTTCCTCTTTGATTGGACGACATCTTTGACAAAAGAAGGGATTCTCCCTCCGTCTGAAATGCCGTGTATATAAGGCCACACTGAGGGCAGTACTGCGCTATGGTAGTGAAACTTAGCCCCTTCATTCTGAAGATCTGGGGCGCCTTCATGTTTTTTATCATCGTTGTCTGCAAATATTGCTGGTGTCGAATGGCACCAGCGTGTCCGCAAGGATGATGTGTGTAGGCGAGTACTAGGTAGTGATAATCGTGCTAGCTCCCTAGAACAACTGATAACACTGATTAAATTGCGATAGCTTGTGCACTTGCAAGTTATGTGTGGTCAGCGCTTGTCTAGGAAGCCCTTGTTTAGTCTACGAGATGTAGGATGACAGAAAGATTGAGGTGGACAGAAGTTGATTTGGCAGCTGGAAACGATGTCACTGACGACCAAACTAGGTGCTGTCGGTCTGTCTCGCATTCCAGGCTGGAGTCCACGTGACTCATCTTGTGTTTGGCGCGAGAGTACAGGACATAGCTCGCAGTAGACACCAGTGGCGCGTCTGCTGCCGTCTCCTAATCAGATTGCTTGTTTAAAGTGTGTTTGGTGCTGAGTTATCTGCGGGGTAAGGGCTGATTGTCACGCGGAGCAGTGAAAGAAGCAATGAAGCTGTCTCACTGATCTCACCTTATCTTTACATAATAACCAGCTGTTTGTGATGTTATCTTGTTAACACAAGGTGTAGGCGCCTTGATCCAGCATGTTTGCTTCGGACACTAAGCTTTTTAGGTAAGTCCCTCTTCTCTCCCTCTTATTAATCCTTATTCCATAGGGCATCATGGATGTATGGCAGGGAAGCATCAGTTCAAATGCTTGGTGTACTTCTGGTATTGATGATGGTAACGTTATTGAATGTACACAGCACTCTAATGGATGACATGTTCTGATAGCAAAACGACCTTAGAGAACCTAAGCTGCTCATCCTTTTCTTTGAACGTTATGGATGCTTTTGAAGAAGATCCTCCAATAACATAAATTTGACGTAGTGTCGACTATCCGCTTGGACTCCGAAGAATAATAACCTTATCGACATTTGCAAGGAAAACAATAAAATATATGCATGTATTCGCGGGTAAGCATTTTAACTAATTTAACATTCGATGCCTAGAAACTTGCAGCCTTGGTCCCCTACGTTTATTGTTGTATGCATTCCTCTACACTCTCGGCAGCAAAGCGCTAATTTATCTGCTTTATAACTTTGATATTCTCAATACTTTAAGTGCAGCAAGCACAACGGTACAAAATCTGAATAAGCTAGAATGTGTAGCCGAGCATCATATGCTGCAATCTGGTATGTACTCTCATGCGTCTGCGAAAATAGACTGCGTTGTCGGTATATCCTTTTCCAACCAGTCAGCAATGCATATTGAAACCTGCAATACCGTAATCCTAGATGTACATCATTTCATGTGCTGCAGACGTAAGCAAAGAGACACGCTAATTACAACTATCCGGGATGACCAACACAACCTCCTAAACAGGGTGTCAGCTTCTATCCACTTTCTTGCATTCCAATGTTGAGCACAGTCATCAAATTAGGTGGTTAAACATGCTTCAACATTTAGCAAGAACCACAAAAACAGAGTTTTCATAAATCTCTCTTTTGTCAAGGTGCTGCTCACCGTTCAATGTTCAAAATAATTCTGATGGATGTGCAAGCTATTCAATACCTGTAATCTGTATCGATTTACCCTGCTGGCTGTCAGTGTGCTGCACATTCCAAACGAGGTGTGTAGTAGTTTTTGTAAAACCATGGGGAAATCAACCTAAAGCAAGCCGTCACTTCAGCTGGAGTGCAAATTTGATAACTTATTACGTGGAGTTGTTTCATAATACATCAGAGCAAATCAGTGTTTACCAGCATTTAAAATCTCTTATTTAAGGATCGTGACTTGAACCCAAAGCCCACGAACTTACGTGCAATACTTGCAATTTATCCAACTTATCACAGTCTGTAAGTTGATATGACGGTTTTAAATGAGATAACAAACGCACTAACTGGCCAAACGAATACATTAAAAAAGGCCATGTTATAAAAGCTATGTCATTAGCCATCATTGTCTGAATAGAGGAAAACGCCACGGCACGGATAGTGTGAAGATGAGCAACTGCCTGTAAATCAACATTCACCGTATAGAATAAGTTTTTTGGCAACAGCATGTAACTATTAACCCTATTAATAGAACTCGAAGTATATGTGAGTGTAACAAGATATTTTAATGCGAGGGGAAAATGACTAATGGATTCAAATTTATCCTATCTTGCATACCGTTCTGTTGACAAATTGATCATCTGATGGACGGATATCCGCTGTTTGGTTACTAACTCAGTATTTTGTGCTTAACAGAATGTCGACAAATTTCCACCGTAAAGATTTAACAACCTCGATCCTTTATTTAGACATGATAGATTTTGGGACATTTGTCTAATGTTTGTCTGGATCTTTTGCATACTCGTTTTTACTTTCACAAATAGTTGATCTAGCAATACGTGTTATACTGAATTTCTAGCGCATCAAATGCCCTCGAACCTTCGTGCGCCATTTCAGATACCCGTTCCATGAATGCAATAAGCCCGTTTTAAGCTATAGAGAGCTGCACTGTGTTATCCTAGGTGATTTAGTTTGAGCGCATTACCATGTTCCTGACATTATCGATACCATCTGGGCAGGAAAACAGTATATTATTGTAAAGTAGGCACAAAAACCCCAAATAGTTTGTCAGGTATGAGGAGATTTTAGCTGGACAGCAAGCAAGATAACACGCTCACACCTACCTCCTTTCCTTCGGTTTTCCTTTTTTAAAGATTGTGTCGATGCGAGTATGGCACCTCACTATCCACACTCGGGATTAACCAACCCCTGGAGCCTTCCGCTCAGGTGACAGCCACTAAGATGACAACCAAGTCAACAGATAAATACTAGGCATTTAAGACCATCGCCATCTAATACTGGTTTCGTACAGTAAACTGATTGTTCGATTCCCGATGGGGATTCTATTTCACAACTGATTGACAGGTTTATCAATTTACATGTGAAATTAATGGATGCTATTTCATTTTGGAGTGTGTTCGATACCTGCTAACACTGTTTTCTCACGCTCACAAATGTTGAACATGACACCGTGCACACCTGGTGCATCGTGCGGACATTTCATGGAGGGAATTATTTCTAATTTGCAGGCGCTTGAAGAGATTATACAAATCATTGTAAGTTTCATACTCCTACTATAAGTAATTTGTCTGCAACTGCTCATCTTCATCATGGTCTTTATAAAGAGAAAGCAAATGATTGTCGGCACACAGCTATCAACTTTGTTAAAAGAGAGACGGCATGTGTAACAAAGCGATATATAGGAAAGCAATGTACAAGACGGTGAATAAGCGTACTTAGCTTGACCACGCTTGCAACGGACCGGTGTCACACATATGCGTCTTAATGAAAATGCTAGTAGGACGGAAGCCATGCTTCCCCGAAATAGAGTCTCAGATGAGCTAACATAGTTGAAATGTGTTTTGTCTCCTATACGTTTTATTGCATATGTGCACTTGAACACCTGTTATAGAACACTATATTTATGGTGTAGAAAGAAATGACTGGTAATTCTATGAGGGCGAAAAATACCACGCTCGGATTTTTCTAGTTGTCTCAAGCGAGGATGAATAACGTATTTGCGCATTGATAAGCTGCGGAATCTGCCTTCTCTTAATAATCGTCCACCACTTTTAACGTTTTGCATTTGCCACACCAGGGCGCAACAGCCAGCATTAAATGAAACAATGTTATCTACGAGATCTCCTTATATCTTTGCAATACCTCCATTTTTCCAAAGCCTTATTCTACAAAGTCGTTGAAAGCAAGATTTATATATTTAGCACGAGAGAATGACCATTCTTTTACAATTTAATGGCGAGGATGAAATCCAAGCGGCATCTGAAAACCTATCTTATTTAACGTCTAGTAAAGATTTAAACATCTAACAGCACGGCAACTTATTAAAACTGCCAGAAAATGAAACGTTCAGTGTATCACGCGCATCTTGCTGTGGTCAAAAAGACAATATTCATGCCTATGAATTTCATTGTAAACTGATCAGATATTTGTGATATATGATCTCGATGAGAAGTAATATATAAATTTTTAAATGTTCAAATGAAAGGACCTCATCATCCTTAACCATTAATACTCATTCGTCCAGAAATCGTCAGCAGCTGGCATTTACTACCCTCAGTTGGAACTGCCACTATCTCAACTTTCCTACTGTGACGTTTATCTAACACATAAAATGATAATTTCTTTCTTATTATCTACGGCCGTCGCCTCTCATTAAGAATCCTTTATTAACACATTTGTGTTCTGAAGTATGGCAAAACTTTTCTAGGAAGATATGTTAAATATTGAAAGGGGGGCTTTGGATTACTTTTCAAGGAGATTCCT